>ML133428.1:600000-1200000 GCA_003864495.1 Nemopilema nomurai
TTGAAACCTCAAATATTTGAAATAGGGAATGGTTTAGAGAGCAGGAATGATTTCTGTGTGAATCAATGCCACATCTCTATGAGTAATTTCCAATGAGTAATTTATGCATCATGCTGATGTTTGAATTGTGGACTTTTGAACAAGCAAATCTTGTATTTTGTTGATGTTCTGGTATGCTGATCAAAACATAAATAAGAAGGAAACCTGCCTTAAAAGAACTCTTTTTATTCATATAAAAAAGGCCAATTTATGATGTTGATGTTATTACAAATTGTATTTACTCTTGTTATTGAAATTCTTTAAGCTTTATTTTCTATATACCTTTGTATCATTATGTAGTTTTTTCATTAGCTTTCATAACTACTATGATATGGTTATTAAAAAATCAAATGAAGAATTTCATTTATCAAAAATGATAATGCCTGACTCATTCTGGGCATGATAAATGGGAAAGTAATGCTAAGTATATTTTATCTCGTATGAAGTCCAACATCCATTCAAATTATCAGGAAAACTCATAAGGGTTGCTGCTCTAAAGAGGATTTACTTGATACACATACGATGCTTGTCATGTACAGGCAAATTTGAGTAGTGAAGCTGATCAAAACTAGTTGAGGCATTGTGCTTTCTGATAAACCTGATACCTTCTTTTGAACAGCTCATCTGTTTTGACCTGAGTTTGCCTTTTAGTTTTAACTTGATTAATATCTTTGAAAATTAAATTGCCAATTTGAATAATGATACTTTTCCTTATACAAGGTGATGGACCATTTCATTGAGAATTTCCCACCAAAAAATGCAAATGGAGTTGACACAGAAAAAGTTGATGAGCTCAAAAATGAAAGAACATCCATCTTAAAGATATTTGACAATTTTTCCAGGTCAGTTCTCTTTGTTTTTCAGACATTTACGATGGGATTTAACTACTGCATCATTCATTGCTAATTTCATATGCATTGTTTCTATGGCTATCCTGGTTATTATGTTTGTCTCATTTATCAATTTCTCAGTTTGTCTTAATCATTAATTTTTAATTCCTATGAAAAGAGTTCACCTGCTGCAAGTTTTTTTTTACTGATTGAAATCTTCTATCAAGGGTTTTTTGTATTTGTTTCTGTCTAGCAAACAGAGGTAGTTTCTAGGACACTGAGAAGCTCTATGCTTATCAAGCAGTATCCTGGTCCTTCCTCTTGATATGATCACATCTTGTGATTCCTTATGCCTGGAATTACAGAGAGATGACAACTCTCCTTAAGGCTGGGTTACATGATTACTTGTTTCAATCACTTTTTCGATATTGGACCAATATGTTGAAAAGTGATCGTGTAACATACTGGAATTGTGCATTTTCGCTGCAGAATTTGAAGCAATTATTGGGTGTTAATCCTCTGTCATTGGAAATTTACTCTGAACAAAAGCAAACTCTGAACGTGTACAGGGTGTATGTTTCAAATTTATTCGTAATGCAAAATGACTGGAATGCTATATCCTAAAAAAGAAAATACATCATTAGCTGAACATGTAAAAGTTTGTCTCAACGATTTCAAGTGCTTCCAGTAATGTAGTAGCTTTTATTTCATGAACTCTTCAGAGTTTGATGCCACTTTAGATCTGGCATCAAATGTTTTTTTGGTGCCATTGATTGGTCTATTAACAGGCTTGAGTTACCATTTTGTTGCAGTGCACCATTCACGATACAGAGAGTTTCAGAGCTCTTAATTCAACCAAGAAAACATTACAAGACTTGTGCCAAGTTTTTAAGAGGCCTAAATAAGGTAAAATAGTGTTTGCATTCATCTTTATAATTTTTCACCACAGATGTATGAATGTAGGGGAGCCGGTAATAACAATTTCTACTTGCTGTCATTGTTTAACATAATAGGAATTTTGAGTGAACGATTCTTGAAATCATTGAGATTATTGAAACGCAGCCAGTAGAAGATAAAAGAACTTGGACGATACTTGCTCAAAATTAATTGGAACAATTTTATTTTGGTAGAAGGTAGGTGGATTTTCCTAAATTTGACGGCGGAAGGCACTGCTTTTTTGTGTGGCATCCTACTGCTTTAACTGACGCTTTTATTTGCTGATTCATGATGGCATGGTAAAAGATGATGAGACTTTTTGCGATTTCTTTATCCTAGAACCTGCTGGTTGTCAGTACTGTAGACCCAGACGAGTCTGAAGCCAGCACAGTCGATCCAATAGATTCAGACCACGAAGACATCCCCCCTAAGTGAGTTTTCACCTCGGACTGGCTTATGCTAAGGCTCCTGTTTCAAATAAAAAGCGGATGATAGACTTTAAAGTCATCAGCTCAGATCCGAAACTGCTGCACCCTTTTCTCCTTTTTCGTTTCCCTCTATTCCTCTTGTTTATGTAATGTGAGTTAAGTATTCGAATAATTTTGGGTTTAAGGTACTGTTTTAACTTAAGTAGATGTGACAAAAATGGCAAAGTTACAATGGAGTGACATTGCTAATAATTAATTGTTTGTAACTTTTTGTTTGTAACACCTTTAATTAATTGTTTGTAGCTCTATTGGTATGCATTTCTGCAAAGTCTCGTTTCAAATTTAAGAACAGGCACCAAACTTTATAAGTGAAAAGCCTACTCGTAAAAGATGTTTCCAGGAAGTCTTAATCACTGCATTTCATAGAATTGCATGTTGATGGCTCCCTGCATCTCTGTTGTAGGAAAATCAAGCTAGATAATGACGAGGATTCAAGGCCAGAAATTGAGAACTGCAACGCGAACGAAGAGAAAGTGTCCATGACAAATGGATTTTCAGGTGAATCAGATGCTGCAAGCGAACAGGCCCACCAACCACATGATCACATGCTAGAGGCTGCGGAGGAACGGGCTTTTCAGGACCATGAAACAAACGAAAAACTAACCTCTGGCACGGTTCCTGATTTGAATCCGTCTATACAGATCTGCGAACGAGGTTGGTTAAATGATTTTAGCTTCGCGTTGATCAAAGACGTAGAGATGAAGGGGGCATAGGGGAAACAACCCTTTTTTAACACCTGAGCTAAGATGCCCCTTGTCTTCTCCCAATATTCTTCCTCTGTCCTTGGCGTTGACTGTTTTCTACTTGATCGAACTGGACTGAGTATAGCCTCAATGTACGCCCAATGGCTGAACTTTCCTTTGTAAAATTTTCTCTCTCATAATGTATCTGCACCTCCGAAGCAAGGAAACACGAAACTTTATTTTAATTAATTGGTGTTGATTATTTTGGCGGAGACAGTCGAATATGACCTTAGAGGCCGCAAAGTTCAAATTTAGGGACATATTGCTGCCCAATTAGTGCACCGAGAATGCGCAATGAGAGGTTAGGAGTTCGGATTTTCCTATGATGAGAAATTAGGACTTTTTCGACAACCAAATATCGTTCGCCATCAATCGTAGCCAGAAAAAAAAGCTCTCGATGTCGGCGAGCTCTGAACTAGACGCTCGTCTTTAGGCCTCCTGGGATTTTCATGGAAAAAGTATGACTTCTCGAAAAACTTTTCGTTTAAACTTCATGACCAAGCCACGAGATTTTGTCGTATTTTACGCAATATCGTAGTTTTTGTACTGGAGTGAAATTTCTAAAATGACTCCTCGACTTACATGGCCAAGCTAATTGAACGTGTCAAGGAATCTACTTTCCCTAATCGCATTTGCAGAAGCTCAGTGAGCGATCTGAACTAGAAATCCAAACATCCTGATTGCTGATTGAACACAATTCTCACTTTGAGCTTGTTCACAGCAAATTTTTAGATTAAGTAAGACTTCGTAAAATCTTGTAATCTAGTGTTTATTTCCTCAAAACTAATAAACTTGTGTGATCGCCTATCCAATTTGTGTGGTACATAATTGGGGTGTGGTGAACGAATACAGCGTCAATATTACCAGGTCAATCGACCTAAGTGCATCTTTACCGAGAGACATTTTCATTCCGTCATTTTTGCGCGCTTGCTCAAACATTGTAGAATTAATTTCTTTCTCAAAGAATATTTTTTTCCAAGATTGGCCCGATGCTAAGTCATTCTTCTGTTTGTTCTTTTGTGTCTGTTTGTTCTGTTTGCCCGATGCTAAATCATTCTTAATCATTCCTCAATATAATGTTTTCAAAGGACATATGTTTCACTTCATTGTTTGTTTTTAATGTTTAGAGACAGAAAATCATTTCTTTTCTCTTGTTCATTTTTGTTTTTTTCTCACTTTAAGCAGTTTTGCCTTACTTAATGTTTCCTGCCTGAAATTCAAACTCTGTTATAATGCCTGTGAGAATGGTTCTTTTGCAGAACAAGGTGTTGCAGCCATCGCTTCAAATGAAGACATTTACGAATCTGAAGAGACGGATAAAGGAGAACATGCAGAGCAGAATTCAGAAGCAAAGGCAACGTGACTGTTTTACCTGACACGCCGTTATAAGGCTTACACTTCATAACGAGGTCAGACAGGTCCTATTTTATATGCTTGCATCCCCATGGTACGGTGCTACTGTTGTTATCTGCGGTTTCATCATTCTTTAGGCTCATTTTGTGTAAAATGTAACTTTAACTTGGAAGGAATTGGGTAGTTGTTTTCGCTTTTGACTTTCTTTAGGATTTTGTTAATTAGCTCTCACGGGCCATGTTTTAAGCCACGTGTTGAAAAGACGTGACTTTTGATTATTCCTGCTCTATTTTGCCATGTAAATGTCGTCAAAGGATGCCCCCAGTAGGTGAAAAGATGCCTTTGGTAAACAATCGTGTCCCTAGATGTAAACATGCAGTCTTGACAAAGTATCGAAGAGCTGTCAAGTCACAGATGAAACTTGCTTACCACAAGATTATACCTAAAGTTCGCACTATTCTGTCCTTGAGATGAAAATATTTTGCTTATGTTCAGAGGAAGACTTTCCATATCGAAGAAACCTGTTTATTTCCATCAAGCAGTTTCATGTTGAAATCAGTCGTATATGATACACCTAAAAAATCTTCTCGTGTTGTAAGAGAGAATTTCGATGTTCAGAACGGTTTGGTTAGTTATCGAGTCAGTCAATAACATTGGTACGAAATGAGATGTATACGGTAAGAAGTGCCAGTAAATTCTGAGTTTGGGTTTCGATAGGTTGAGTTGCATTTCAAGGCCAATATTATGGTGCATCTGTCCTGTAGCAATTGTACGTGGGCAAATCCCATTCATGTTTGTAGTACTTTATGTAAGAATACGCCAGTCTGCACTGTGGTGATGCTCAGATGTTGCATTGGTTGTTTTCTTCACTACGAAGCTATTTTGCTGTAATTACCAGCATTGTAATATCAAATTTCATTGGGGCTGCATAGTGGATGTAACATATAAGCTACTTTTTACTTGGTGAGTGGTTACTGCTGTCTTTTCTCCCCCGCAGGAACCTTCGTCCTGTGTGTTAGGGCCTGTTTTTCGCAGATCTTATGACATTTTCATGTTGCTTTTTTGAAAGCCGCGAGTCCTTACGTCATTGCGTCCCCAGCGTCATACTCTCAGTCTTCAAATTAATACTTTGTCTTTTTCATATACTTTGCTACTATATTCTGGGAGATTCACACTTGTCCCGGCACATGAGCATTTTTTCTTGCAACGGATTACCCTAAGGTTGATTCCCATACAGATTTTGTAAAATCAACAGAGTAAGAATTCCCTCTAAGAATTCCCAATCACTTCTTTGCAAACTGGGTTTGCCAAACTCCAACTGATCACTCTTCATTTATAAATCACCAAGCATCTCTAGCCCCGTTTACACGATACCGGATTCACTTCATATCGGATTCGTTTCATACCAGATAGGCCATCGGTTTAAACGATGAAGACCCAATCCGGTATGCTTTCGTTCTGCTTTTGCGCTACGAGTGGTACGAAACTAATCCGATACGCATCGGATTTGGTAAAGTGCTCGTGTAAACGCTCGAATCAATTACCAACTTGCTCCGCAACCTCAGTTACAATCCTTGTGGCTTCAACTCCACGTTTGGCGCGTTTTTTCAAGAAATAGTGATTTCATTAATACAGAAAACCAGATAATAAGATCTTTACAAAATAGAATTGTCTTGCACGCATTCTTAGATGAGTAGCCCCCTCATGGGTCTTTTTTCAAGATATAACATCTTTAAGAAGACAGAGGCTGGAAAGAATATTTTTCTTGTCAACAAAGAACTTAAAACTAAAGAGGGTAAGGGTTTAATAAGAGAACAGCACTAAGGTATTGGGTGAACGCTGAAAGATCATTGCTCACATTGTCGTGACTCGAATACCAGAGGCTCCGAAACAAAAGACTGCACCCCATAGTGCGGAGTAACTACTGTCAGGAGCCCTATCTGGTATGAAACCAATCCGATACAGTGCAGCGAATCCGATATGAAGTGAATCCAGTATCGTGTCAACGCATCACTCCTATCATATCAAATTTATGGATAAACACAATGTACTCATTGAAGAAATCACCAGCTCAAATTGCCATGAGCTGACAGAGATGTATCTCATTTAGTAATGGTTCAATCATCAAACTGATATAATTAATATTATTAAGACATCCATAGTCTGATGAAAAACAAATTTTAATTAACAGCTTGATGCATTTTCTTCTTTTTCAAAATGAAGAAAACTTAACATGCTAAATTAAACGATCTATATGTTTTACAACTTTTACAAGATTTGTTATAGTTATAGTTAAAAAGATGGTCTGGTGTAAGTTAATGGGTATCATGTTACCAAAGCTCATTCAATTTCCAGCCAGTTTCAACCATTGGTGCTTCTTATATCTTGGTCACTGCAAACCGCAGTTAAACTCAAAGGTTATCTCATAACTAAAGGTTTTTTAAAACTATTAGTATGCAAAGAAGCAAGTTTGTTAACTTATTCAACTGAACAATAGGGGCATCCAAAAACCCAAAAATAGGCTTTTAGGCTTTTGAAAACATCTCACTGTGAGTTTATGCTGAATGATAGAGGTTATTCACTTTTCCGGTGAAGTTATTTGCATGCAATTGTGATGGTGATGATTTTGTGATATTGAAAGAAATGACATTATCCCAGTCAGCAACAGCTAACAAGTTATGATCAGAATATGATTGTTGAACCTTTAGTTCTTTTTCATGGCATCAAGGATCTTGAGCAACTCCAAAAAGAGATTGATAATGTCCAAATAAAGGTTGATTGCAGCGATGATGTATTCTTCTGGTGATAGCTTGTGAATTAGTAAATGTGTGTCAAACACAATGAAGCAGGAGAATATGATGGCTCCAGCTACAGCAAGCCCAAGGTACATGATGTCTGTCGGCATCAGAATCTGTCATTAAGATAAATTTACATATTAAAAAGAACTGTTTTGAGAAATAATTTTGATACAATGAATTTGTAAAGCCATCTTAGAAGAATGTTAAAAGGCTGATCATTCAAAATGCTGTTTTCCATAAATGTTTAAAGCTGGAACAATATTAGCCACTCACCTGCATGAAGCCTGCCAGGATGAAAATCCACAGAACATTGAACAGCCTAAAATGATAAATGTTTCAATGTGTTGTTAAGTATTCTTTGAAACAGCAAACTTTGAGTCAGTCTTGGGTAGATGATATATACGAATCTGCATAAACTCAGATTTACTTCATGATACTGATAATTGATCAAATCTAAGACAAGAGCTTGGAAAACACAATGTGATGGCTGGCAACAACAAACAAGTCCGATTTTCTAAAAATGATGAATCATACCCAGCTCCCCAGTTGCTGAAGTCCTTTTTGCTTTGGAAAGTATACACAGTGAGAGCCATTGTTGTGCCAACAGTAAGGACAAAGGCTTGGAGCACAACAAGTTGGTCATAGAAAGTTACTGCAAAGAAGAAATGATAAAATTAAGGTTATAATTTCAAATGTCAATTACAAACAAAAAGCCTTTTACAGCAAGTTATTTTCATTCTTGATAGGTGGGAAATAATTTGAAACAATTGTAATGAAATGCAGTAGTCTCTGTATTATCAGTAGCATATCTGGTCAAGGAAAGCAGTCAGTCTAATTAAATGATAAATCCCCCACATAAACCAAGCACTCATTTCTTTGCAAGGTCAATATAAGGAAAGAAAAGCAAAAATTTCAGTATTACTAATCTGCACAGTATGCCAATTATTCAATGGTTAATGCTTTTCTTAAAACTTTTCCTCTATAAGGCAAAAAAATTACTTAGATCATAAGAAACAATTAATGTAAAAGTCATAAGAAAGAATTCGTGCAAATCTAAATTCGGCTTTCAAAAGATAGGCAACAATAAAAGGTTTGTAATTCAAACTTATGGATTTACAGCACTCACCAATTGTTCCAATTGTGTATGCTTCACATAGTGTCTAAGGAAAAGGGAAAAATTATTTTCTATTTTAGCATAACATGGAAATAAACTTTAAAATATTTGAAGTAAGAATATACTTTCTTTATCAAAAGATTACATGTAAAGCATAAGATAGATAGTTGAACTTACAAATGCAGCAAGCAAGTAGAAGTTGGTTGGTGTTTCTCTTCGTTTGATCATCAAGGCAACGATTAGGATTAATGATGCAATCATGCCAACCATAAGGAGTGCAGGGCTATTCATGACCATGTAGAAAATTAATGAATAAAAATGAAATAATATATATTTGTATAGATAAGCAAAAGTATAAAAAAATATCTAGTAACATGCAAAGCACAATCAGGAGATATAAGATAGCTTGTGTTTTAAAACTTGTGAATAACAACTAAAACAAATATTAAAAGGTTTACCACTAACAGAGTACTATCAATCATCAAACTGGAAAAAACACACAGCATGTCACAAGCTGTTACTTCCACTTATGAAAAGGGATAAAGTTTCATTCTTCTTTTGAAAATCTGTTTGTAATTTCAACAGGTAACAATTTATAGTGACAATTAAGTAAACAAAAAGTCACCTTTGATGTACAAAATTCCTTATTGGCTCTGTGTACATAAAAACTGCTGCAGTGATTGTTGTCAAGAGCAGCTGTGCTGTTAGAATTCCATACACCTTTCTGATGAATCCTAAAACGCAAAACTAAAAATAGTCAACACAAAATCCATATTTCTGCTTATAATCATAATGGTCTCATTGGCGTTAAAAGAAATAAACGGAAATTTATATGCTTTTTATGTTTTTAAGTACATATGTTTGAGATTGTAGAAAAGATAGCTTTCGAAATTATTGAGTTTTAGATGCTAAAACTAAAGACCACTGTTTCCTTCTGTCACCAAGTGTCTATTGTTGCAAAATCTGTTTTAAAATGCCATGGGAATTGTCTGCAGATGAGAAAATGGCTCTTTTGTATGAAATGACATGAACAGCCAAAATTGAAATTTGCGGGTCGTCGTTTTAGGGAAGAACCATCTCTACTTTTGCCAACTCCAAATACACGTAATAATGGTCATAATATACCAAATAGTGATTTACATAAAAATTTAAACTGACAAATTAGTCTACAAGTTATTCCTTTACGGCCTTTTGAATCGATAGAAGGTGAATCGAAAAAAAAATATTCTTTCGTAGGCAATTCGGGAAAATAAAATGGCATTCCTTGCACATAAGCGCCGCTGTAAAATGTGTTTAGCGTGATTGAATAATCGGACATTACCTAATCGTACTTGTAGATGCGACTGTGCGACTGTGGCTGAACGGAACAGATCATCATGGGCTGAAGAACTGCCCATTTTATCAAGTGGGTCGTCCATTTGAATCGAGTGAAACGCCGCCATCTTGTTCGTTTCCAAAAGTGAAATCAATCTGTTCAGGCAACATCAACAGCAACGTATGAAATGACGTCATGTATTTCTATGATGCAAGGGGCTGGGCATGTTGTTTCTTCTCTCTTCCCATCTCTAAATATTTTCATGATAAAATCATAGTCGAGGTCTTACTAAGCAAAACAGATCAAAGAGCATGTGACCTCCTTTCCTTCTACTCATAAACTTCTTTCTGCATGGTCTTAAAAATATTTGCTCTCCAAAAAATGGGGGGGGGGGGCATGCTCCTGGGGTAAACATACATCCGATACCAGCCGTAGATGCTTGGTAGGCGGGGAACATAAAAGTTACTCCAACAACCACCTTCCCAAGAGCAAAAGCTGCAACTTTTAGACGTCCCTTGCAGGGGTGGAGGGGCGGTCACTTAAGCAAGAAAAGAGGCCTGGAAAATTTTTCGTAGACATGCCCCTTAAAGAGACAACGCCCTTTCTTCTACCAAAACAATTTCATGAAAAGTTCTACTCACTCTCAGAACACTAGAAAATCAAGAAACTTTATTACTGCGAGAAACAGCAAAACGAAATAACAAAATGATTATGTAGGTTGGGGAACTATGATGCACCAGAGTTCGTGAATGACATTCTCATTCGCATGTTCAAGAAGCCGGCATAGGAAACCAACCAACAAGATGACAAAAAACTTTAGAAAATGAGCACTAAAGCCGGGCCTTCTTTTTTTTATAAAAAATTGCTTGAATTTTTATATAGTTCCCTGTTAGAATGAGACACTCCTGAGTGCTTAGGTACATCTGTGTGTGTTTATTATCTTATTTTAAGTCGTTTTAGAACAAATAAAATAGCTAACAGATTGCAAACTAGTCTAAATCGACTATCAATGAAAATATCTTTAGCCGCATGCATGGCATTTACCAATCACCCAATCCTAATTCCTTATCATTCTTGTGAAGTTGTTAAGGCTTTTCTCCGATTCAAAAGCTGCAAACAAACTATTCCAGATTTTGGAATCCAAAAGGAAATGGCTCCCCTATTTACTGAAATAGGTCAAAGTTTTTGCTCTTTTTGTTTTGATGAGTTACTCACCTAAATGAATAGACATCTAGAGAGAATGTGCCAAAGAAATGCGTAACAAGCTGCAAAAGATTGGCGAAACTCGATGGTGATTCAAAATTGCAGCATTTTTAGCACATTTGTTACCCCAGAGCCAGCTAGATTTATCGTGCTGCTACAGAAAATAGGATCCTCCAAGGAGTTTGATTCTAAAGTTACTTACAAGGCTTCAGCCTGTACCAGAACTGGATGAAGTTCGAGACGATACTACATACTAACTGATTACTAAAACGCAGATATTTACAAAGATTTGGCATTCCATGAACCATGGCAATTCTCGGATGTGCAAGAGCAACCGAGAAACGACGCGACGCTGATAAGCAAGATGGCAAAGATGTCTGAAAAAGCTTGAAGCAGCTGCAGGAAGAATTGCAGTCTTTCTCTCAAGTTTACAAAGAAATAAGCTCAAGGGCAATGATCAAAATGGCAACAAGAATCCGTAAAGTGACAAGTTTTGACAGACAGCTAGAGATCTCGAAACAATTAAAAGATGAAGAATTCATTGCAGAAGTTCCACCTGGCACCATAGCTCTTTTTAGCACAGGCACAGTTATCTTGTGCCTTAAAAGAGACGTGCTTTGTACAGTCTGCATTCCCTGTGCATTCAATATTTTGCATGTGTGTAACTTGCATGTCTCGTTGTATCCTGCCCTCTACGTTGCTTATGAAGTTGTTATGACGCTGAGCTGCGCGCAAGTTTCATCCAAACGAATGTTCCGTAAATTACAGTTTGTAAAAAGGAGACTTGGAGCATTCGTCGGTCAACCACACCTTGAATCACTGATAATTTTTCCAAATGAAGAGAGAAACTTCCCGTTAGACAATGAACATAAAAAAATTGGTATCCATGCTCTTCACCAGCGCTAAAAAGACAACTGAGCGTTTAATGGATTTTATTTAGAGCAAGAACTTTCATTTTCGTTTGTTGAAGTATTGTTAAATCAGTATCAGTTCTCAAGAATGTACGTAGGACTGCAAAACAAACTGATCTCTAGTCTTGCGTCATATGCCAAACTCACAGTACTAATTGACTGTTGCATTGCTAGATTATGGCTATGTTGCTCCCCCATCGCCGCTTAGCCCATGCGCCCAATATTGCTATTCTAAATTTAGCTTTCACTCGTTCAATTCAAGTTTCTTGCAGAATGAGTTCTTTGTGCTGATAATAGCCAATTGCGATGAATTGTTTTGAGGTATAGCTAGTAACATTTTGATTTGTAGCTCGGATAGTACGGGCCCTTTTTCTGAATATTCCTAGAGATGGCTGCCTTTGAAGATGACATTGAGCGAATGCCCTATCCTTATTTTCTAGCAGGAAAATATTATAAAGGAACGCAAATTGAAGGGAACGCTAAAGTTTTACTTTGAATATCACCGGTAGGCTTTGTCCCTTAAATTACATTCCCCTACTCCCCTTCCTATTAGGAAACGGCGCGAAACCTCGTCTTGATGAAGAGAATGATTAATGTTGTTAAGAGGGATTTTAAGGGATAACTACAAAGATGGCAAAAAATGTCAACGGTCGAACCAGATGAATGATCATGTGCAAAGGTTTAAAGTTCAGACTGTTGTGTTTTCTTTTGTGAACACCAGCTTGGCCTAAAGTATCGAGCAACCAAAGAAGTCGGAACAGGTGAAGTTTGTTATGTTTATACCCTAGGCAAGTTCAATCGTCCCTTATTTAGGATTACCTCATTTTGCATAGTCGCATAGTTGTTAAATTAATATTTATAAGACGAGGATCGTACCATTTCTTTGTTTACAGACTAATTCCTGTACCGATTGCGCTGAAAGTCTCGACCAAGCCTTGTTTTCTGCTAAATCAATGCCAATGATATAATTTATACATCGAAGTTTTTCTGTTATTGTATCTATTTAATCAGTTTTTGTAGTATTTGCAATTTTGATTGAGAATTATTATTGACTGATGAAATGATATGATAGTATAACCGGACTGGACTTTTTGAAATGTGGTTTAACTACTGCCAGTATCAAAAACTATGCTTCCATTATTTTTTGAAGTATATTCATATAAAAGATATTCACATTAAAAACTCTTAAAAATATTGTTCTTCTGTGCTTTGCGGTGCTAAACTGTAAGAATCAGTTCTTTCTATTTCCTCTTGATTTTTGCTATTTCTTTCAAGTTTTTTAGGTCTTCATTTGTTATCAGTTTCATACCACTGGTTTTGCAAGCTTATATCAAAACGAAAAGCTGTTTTAGTAATTATGGAAGCTTATTTCTGACTGGCATGATTGTCTGTACTCCTGTGTGGAAAGTACTACAGGTGGACACTAAGGTTTCTTTGTAAATTATCATTGCACACCTGATAAAGCATTTGTGTACAATTTGCATAGAATTTGTTAATACAATAGTGTCTAAATTACCATGAAAGTTCATTAAGTCCGCACAAGGCTTTATGTTAAAGTATTTTAGTGTAAAGATGCATGCTCAAAAATTTTTTTTACTCATATGAAATAAAATGTTGATTTGGCAAATTGTTTTTCATGTACCATGATTTTCTTTTTGTTAAGGAGGGATGCAACCAGCCTTTTGTTTACGTTACTTTTACAAAATTGCCCATGTGAGACAAAAGACAACAACAACCACTGGTTGGGGCTTGCATGACATTCTTCAGAAACTGAAGGCTCCTCCAGTCTTGTCAGCAATATTTAGCAATCACAACAACTTTCTTGATGATTACGAAGATGAGGAACTTAAGGAGAATGAAAGTTCACACAAGCGCATGTATACTGCATCACATAAAACTGTTGCAAGCATTCAAAATAGAGCAGTGAAACTGTTGCATCAAGTGGAGAAATCAAAAACCAAAGAACGTCAGCTTCAGAAATTAAGCCAGCTTGTGTATCATATGAGAGAGTACCCAGTTACAAGAACATTGGTGACACGAGAAGGAGGCATTAAAACCTTGCTTTGTATAAGAGATAAAAAAAATGATAGTGATATTCGCAAGTTTGTAAAAGCAGGGCTGACAATTCTTGGTTATGCTGATCCAGTCAAGGAGAACGGTATAAGGGTTCTCTCTTTGGATGGCGGTGGAACAAGGTTGGTAATGAACCTGTTATAATCTTATCAGCTATTACTTGTTAGTAGATTTTTAGAAGTCTACAGAAGTATTATTACAAGCAGGTCCATTTGACACATAGAAAGCATGTCTACTTGATTTCTTATTGGCTTGGTTGGTAGAGAAGGTGTTCTCATGTGCTTTTTAATTATATAATCTACATATATGCATACATATATTAACAACTGCAATTTATCAACATACAAATATGGTACACTGTTATGTTCACCAGTGGCTTACCAGATGTAGTATCTTTTTTACAATGATCATAAATTGTTTGATGCTTATTTGACGCAATACCCATTTGCATGTGATTTTCTTTCTCTGATAGAAAGTTCGAATCTATTTGCATTTTTGGTATCTTACTCAAGTTGGTTAAATGCAGCAAGAAGTTCATTTAGTTATTTTATTGCAAATTTTCTATCTTAGAGGAGTGATTACAATACAAATCCTTATGAAGCTGGAAGAGTTAACAGGAAAAAGGGTGCATGAGATGTTTGATCTAATTGTTGGTACAAGCACTGGTGCACTTGTGGCATTTCTGTTAGGGATCAACAAAGTGACACTTGAAGAGGCAATGGATTTTTATGACAGACTGAGTGCAGAGGTATTTAGGAAGCCAACAGTTTTTGGAACTGGAAAGTTGTTTTTCACACATGCATTCTATGACACAGATGCATTTGCAAACATATTGAGGTATTTTCAATATGTCATTTGCTGCTGCTTTAGATAAATTATATTTAGCTACACTCATAGTTGATTTAACCAACTGCTTCATTGATCTTTCTGACAGAGGGCTGAAGTATAACAAGGAGAGCTTTTGCTTCCCTGAGGCCCACAAAGAGCCAGCTGTGCTTGATAACAATACATATTGACTTTTTACAAATAAGTATATTCTAAAAGTAATTGTTGTGTATGGGCCAAAACTGAACTTAAAAATCTAACTTTTTCAACCTGTGCAGTTCTGATTGTTTGTACTAAGTTTTTACTAGTTAACGTTTTTGGTACCTTTCTGGGCAATTTTTTGTGTGTGGTGAAAAGCTAATTAGTCAATGTGAAATGTAGCTATGATTGGGACACTATGTCACTTGTGTATAATATTTGCATATAATTGAAATGACTTTTGCAAATTTCAAATATGCTAGCAAAGAAAATGCCTTTTTTATTTTATAAAAACAGAGCAGAGATGCCTCTTTACGTCACTCTATGTATAAACAATAAGCTCTTATAAGAAATGAAACCGTGATAATGAATCTTGCTATCCCATTTAGATCCACTTGATATATATTGTTGATAACAAGGATAATTGCAATTCAAAACCCTAGTATGTATCTTTTAACAGGGACGTTGTTGGTACAGATAAATGCATGATAGATACATCTTTTGATGAAGGAATGCCAAAAGTAAGTTTCTTTAGACAACATTACAATGGTTAACATTCACTTCTTGTAACGCTTCTTTTTTTAAAAGTAACTTTCTAAGTTCAGCTTTGCTTGATTATTGCATTTTTTGATCATTTAGTTTAAGATCTCACCTACATTTACTCTTCACTTTGTAAAGTATCTCTTTGCCTTAAGTATCTCTGCTCCAAAACTCCTAGATGAAAAGTCAACCTAGCTTGTAGTATAAATTATGTTAAATATAGATGTTTCCATAAGTATGTAAAAGTTGTGTTTCCGCTATCTTGTGCTATTTTGCAGTTTTGTAGTTGGAAACATTTTATCAATTACAAATTTTTGCATCTGTTTACAAATCTTACAAAATTTAAAGATTTGCACAACATTACTTGTTCGTTCTATTTTTTTATTTCAGTTATACTCGTACCTAGATTTATATCCTATTTAAGGATTTTCGGTGTTGTACATATTGTTTGAATTTTATTATTTAATGGTGCACCTTTTCCTAATTTAAAATGTATATCTATAGTACACATTATGCACGTTTTAACCTTATTTAGATATCTCAATGAAGACCATTTTCGAAATAAGTCAGCTTGTTTTCTCCAAAGATGGCTGCGGTTTCAACACTGGTCAACCGACAGGTACTGCAACCATACGTCTTTCGAAACTATTACATTCCCCCTTTGGTATCCCATAATTACCTCGGGAGCAGCAAACATAAATTATGGGAGGCTTTGCTGGCATCTACTGCTGCTCCAGGCTACTTTGAAGAGTGCAGACTGGAATCTGATATACACCAGGTTAGAGTTTTAGCTACGTGTGATTCAGAAAGCAGTTATCAAATCTATAAGGCTTGTATAGAAAGGGTGGTGTCTTCTAGAAGAGATCTTTCAGAGAATGTTATGGTTGCTGCTTATTTTTTTTGTCTTTAATTCTCAGTAACTAGGAAACTGGTTTCTTGTTGACAAATGTAGAAAACTAGTCACTCATATCTATCCATAGATTCGCAAATTTGTCTTTCGACGAGAGCTGGTTTTAACTGATAGCCCGCTTTTCCTGACAATAGTTTGAGACGTTTCTGGCAACTGTGCTTCAAATATTGGTAAATGCTTGCCGTTATGTGTTACTGAAATCCCACTGTAACGTTCTCATGCATTGCTTGGCTTTTTCTAGTACACAAATTTGTTTCTTACGCAAGTGACCACTTAGCTCACATATTGATAAAGTTTGTGACATCGTTTCTGATTTGACGTTGGATCAAGTCGTTTTCTAAATGCTCTAGTCTTACCTAATTTCTTTTACGTATGGTCCCAAAAATGTGAGCTACCCTAGTAAAAGGCAATGATTTGTGTTTACCGAGGCACAAAGTACTAAGGTACCCAGACTGTCATCCGCCTTACTATTTGCAGTACTTGAGCAGCGGGTGTGACTGCTTATCTTTTTAGCTAATGTGGATATTGGGAACAAGATATGGCCTTCAAGTGACATTTCGTCCAGAAAATCGCTGAAAAGTGTCAAATCAACTCATTTCGATATATCATTGCTGTCCGTCTGACTTTATTTCTCCAAATCGGTGAAATATCTTGTAGAGTCAGAATCATATTACCTTGAAATTTCATGATAGATGCATTGCAGCATTGTGTAGAATCCGGTAGGTGGATTCTAAAGAGCGCAGAAACATTTATGATTGGTTTGTTCCATTCTCTAAAGTGTATATCAATTGGACACTGCTTCGCAGTAACAGCATTTGTCTTTAGGATGGTGGACTACTTACAAACAATCCATGCGCCCTCGCAATTCACGAATCAAAGAGACTTTGGCCGAATACCCCATTGCAGACTGTTGTTTCGATCGGCAATGGCGTCTACCATGGAAGGTCGGGCCCAAATACATCGGCGTACTCAAGTCTCAGAGAAAAGCTAATGAAGTTGGTCGCCGGCGCTACAGATGTTGAAGGTAACCACAGTTATGTTTCGTTGCGATTTCCGTGGACCTTATTGGGGACCTTGCTATTGCTGCGCGGGCATTACAGCTAATGTTATCTACGTAACGGTTGCATACGCCCTGATATTGAAACTGCGAATTTTTGCGGGATAGTATTGATATGCGGGGCGCAATTTGACCGACATGCTTAATCTATTAAAAAGTTGGAGATGGGACGTTGGGGAGTTTATCAGAGGATCCGACTGCATAGTTACCTTATCCTACAGATTTAGAACAGTTCTAATATGTTTAAAGGAGAAAGCATACACTGTCTTTAATTTAATTTTGCAAAATCTTTCTTAGCCATGCATATCACGTTGGAAGACCTCCTCCCATCTACAGTTTATTTTCGATTCAACCCCAATCTGTCAGTTGATGCGTTTTTGGATGAGAGTGACCCGAAGGTGTTGGAGCAACTGAAAGTGGATGCAAAGAACTACATTGACAAATATGAATGGAAGTATCTGAAGGCGGCCGATTCTTTAATGCAGAGAAAGTCATCTGCCCGTCTTGTTAGGGAGAAATTGGCCCTGAAAATGGCAATGATTTGAACTGATGCACAGGAGTGTTGAGTCAAGAATCCATAAAGAGATCTGTAGATTTGACCAATCATTGGACCCATAATGTAGATTTGACCAATCATTGGACCCATAATGTAGATTTGACCAATCATTGGACCCATAATGTAGATTTGACCAATCATTGGACCCATAATGTAGATTTGACCAATCATTAGTATCAGGCTGAAATAGATAATTCGAGAATCTGTTGGCAAGTAAACACTTTGTACAAAGCGATCTACAGTTTTTGCTTCTTGTAAAGGTGTTTAGGTCATTGCGAGTTTTGACATGTCGAATATGTAGATATATTTTAATCAAAAATGCCCATTCATCAAATAGTTGAAAATTTCCATGCTGGAAGTGTGATAATGATACTTTCATTAAGTTTGATACTTTCATTAATTTGTTTATTGTTTTTTAAGTTTGTTCAGGATTCATTCGTTATTTATTGGTAAGCTTTGTTCTTCTGGTATGAAATACTATTTATAATTGTCAGCATTTCTGTCAAGTATGAAATACTTATTTAAATTATTGTTACGCTGCTCATGTGTCATATGTTTTAAACACGAGTGAATGTATTTTTGGTTTATTCGCAAAGAAATCCTGCAACCTGGAGCAATACCGGAGAAATCATTGCGGTCATTGTTTTTGAATTAACGAGGCTGGGAAATGCCTCGAACAGAGGCTAGGCATAAACATGGAAGTAGTATTTGACTGCCTTGATTGCAGCTTCTAGAAAAGTAAAACGCGCCAGGAAAGAATGCTTTAGTTGATTGTAGTTCATGAATGTTGGTCTCAATTTCATGTATTTTTGTTAAATGTCAAAGCGTGGCATTTTATATTTGGGCTTTTTATTATGCCCTTCTATGTCCATATTTTTAAATAAAGCCAAGATGCTCACCGATACCTATTCATTGCATTAGAGGGTTGCAGGATCTCTTCAGTCTGTACATTTTTAAAGCTTAAAGTCTATTAAGATATATCATGTTGAAAACGTGGTTTGATGGTTTGCAAATATATTCACATTGTTTTTATACTGTTTTATTTTTGGAGATCTCTGAAGGTTGTTTACTTTTGATGTTTCCTCATGGATTTACTGGTTGTCAGGGTAGCACTCAGGTTTTGGAAAGGTCTTTGATTCCTGGATATTTTGTATTAGATTGCGACACACCATTGCATGTAGCTACCTCAAATCTTGGTTTTTAATGCAAGTGTTTGGTTGACTGTTATGCTGAATTTGTCTGACTCTAACAGCCAAGGCTCATTGTCGTAGAAATTTTTCACAGTTAGCGGAATTTTATATCAGTTTAGTAAATTACAGCCTTTTGAAGAGAAGAAAAGACTTTTAGATCAAGAAAATATGGAATCCATAATGATATCGAGTCTCCATTTTCAGTCCTGAGTTGAGCGGATGTGAACAAAGCAATTGACAAAGGTTGGTCTTTGCAAGCTGAACATTTCAACTAAGGAATAGTATTGTAAAATGATGAAAAAGGGGTTGATATGTTATTGATGGTGCCGAAAACTGAAAGGACGGAAAAGCTCTTAAAAGTAACAGTGTGTCCCAGGGACATGTGCCAAGCTGTGGCGGAAAGTCATTTTTACAGTGGGAGGCAATGCCCACAACAGCAAACAGTTCTGCCGACAAATGACATAATTTTACCTACAAAACTGACAATTTTGCAAAGCCTGGGGGCGATTGTTGCACTCCCAGTTTTGATTTTTTCATCCAATTTTGGAGATACTCATGAGAAAAGGCGGGGACCGAAATGACAAGAGTTTGTCAAAGCTAGCTGTTGAAACTCAGCATTCCCTCTGTACATAGAGTGTACATCGCCACGAGAGTAAAAAAATCATCAATCACTATGATTGTGAATGAGAATCAACTTGCTTTTAATGTCTTATATATGCAAAGCATTTCAATTCCATGATCATGGTTTTACCAAACAATATAGAACAGGGGCGTTGTTGCGCCTAGAAATGGGAAAAGTAATCATAAAGAGGCCCATTCTTTCCAGAAAACCATTTTATGCTATTGGTGCAAGTGGAGGGAGTTGGGTAAATAGCCTAAATTGTAATTATGCAACAGTGAGAGTGGTTCCACAAAATTGAAACTGGGAGGGGCTAAATCTAATGTTTACAGTCATAGGAGGACCCACCGGTTGGGCTCAACGAGAGAGAAAACTTAGAAAGTGGGCCCTCTACAATGGCTAACAATGCATCTCCTAGACTAAAATTTACCATACTTCATACCGCTCAGAACAGAATATTGAATGAATCTCGAAAAACATTATTGATATTTAGGAAAACTTTGGAAAATTTTCTTGCTAAAACTCTTATGATAGACGCTAGGGAAAGATGGAAAGGGTGATCTTTGGTTAGGCACCCGTGCGAGTCCTCTTCCAGGTTAGTGCCTTTAGCAAAGGCTAGCCCTCTTCTGCTTTTATAAGCACCTTCCTTTACATGCTTCCAAAAAATGCCCCCATCTAAAATTTGTCTTATTAATAGGCCTCCAACAGTTATTTCTTGAAATCACATTTCGAAAAAAAGCTTCAAGGTCAAGCTTCATTCTAGTGGATCTTTTTCTGTTTGATCACTCAAATTCCACGCACATCATTCACGGAACCTTCTATTATGAGTTTATCACCAAATATCTAGTTCATAGCTACGGGCCCGAGTTTTTAAAAAGATGGTAGATAAGTTCAGAAAGTATCTTTCTTTCGCTCAATATTTCCTTGGTTTTACAGTTACTTGCGAAAGGCCCATCGGAAAGTTAGAAATTAGAAAATTAGATTAATATATTCGAAACTCGAGAAAATCTTGGATGAATATTCGCATTGCCGATAATATCAAGCGTAGCACGACAAAAAAAGGATTTCAACATAAAATAAACAGAGTGAAGAAGCAAATAAAACCAATAGGATTGTGTGATAATTATAGATGTCGCAAAAATAATGCTCTTCTTTATTCAGTTGAAAAAGTTTCCTTTCATAACAAAACAGGTGTGTGTGCTTTCACAACAAAAGCTTTCTCCTGCAAGCATATGAAATTTCCCCAGGTCAATTTTTCGGAAAAGTGATCATGCCGACATGCCTAGTGATCATGCCGACATGCAGCCTCTCTCTGGTGTGAATGTTTTGGTCCTCTCATTAGTTTCCAAGATGACGGCCAAGGAAGGTGAGAAAGGTTCGTAAAATATTTGCGCCTGATGCATTTTGATAATGTAACCCAGCTAAGAACATTCACAGAAGACTTATTTTTTCACTTGTTTGATTTTTACATAATGCTCAGGATATTTACCTGGAGAGAATTTATTCTAATGGGTCCCATCATGATATCAAACAGAATGCAATGTTACAAATGTAATGCATTATTTATTCCAAAAATTAAACGCTACATTGTTGCGCTAGGATATATTTTATTTCAATTTTTTGTCACAGGAAAATGATTGTTCTCTTAAGAACTGTTCACGACTGGAGTGAATATTACAATATCAAGAATTTCAAAAACCGTTTCATGCTAACGGGCAGCAATGGAAGACTTGCACATAGACAGTGCTGACCCTGATCGCTATTTGCGAAGTTTAAGCATGGAAGAACTTTCATCAATTGCTCGTGAAATTTATTCTCCAAGAGGAACAAAGACTTTTTATCAAGAGGAAGTAGGGGGCCAGTGTAAACTTGCTGGCAATTTAATTGGTCTTAATCTTGAATGTCAAGAAAGGACAAGTCGACAGAAGACTTATCATAGCTGGCCTAAAGCAAGTTTTAAAAAGAAAAGAAGTAGAAAGAGTTCTGGAAAAGGAAATGAAGCCATATTGTTAGCAAATGTAGCAATGATTGAAAAAACTGAGAGAGGGAAGGAGCTTAGAAGGTGTTCCAGTCAAAATAGGATAAATAGAAAGCACAGTGATAATTCAGAGAGCTGCCAGTTCACAGTAAGTCCATTTTATCATGTCCAGAAAAAAGATAGCAAGTTATTTTGCAAAAGCCAGCAAGATATTAAAATTTTGAATAACAAGGATATGTTGCCAAATGATAGTGGTAGAGGTGCTACTGGACGATACTATGCTAATAGCGCAGTGTTTGAAGATGCCAGTAGAGAGTTGGAGCAAAGTAGTGAGATTTCTTCAGAAGCTAAAATTTTCCATGAAACTGAAAGAAAAGAATCAAATTTGTCTTGCACCTGTTATGATGCCACTGCTAGTTATCTATCATTTCCTAAAGAAAAATATGGTGATGAAAATGAAGGATGCCATAAATGTACAACAGAAAGAATGAACTTTCAGCCTCATGCTGCAGCTTTTGCAGGAAGTATGGGCCCTTGTTTCAATGAAGGTTATAGTGTGCCAATAAGGAGAAATAGTACAAAGGAAAAAAGAATGGGAAATCAGAGGATCAAAGTTGAAATTTCAAGAGGTGATGGAAACTCGTGGAGTAAAAGTTTGCAGAGTCCTAAATGTATATCAACACTCAAACAGAATGAGCCAGGTGGTTCTCATTTTGGTAGTCAATCAACACACTATTTTGAAGATGAAAGTAGTGAGAGCTCTGATTCAGGTGTTGGAAATGTGAGGTATGACTACCTTTTGAAGAACTGGAATGAGCAAAAAGTCAGTGGACCACTGTTTAAAACCAGATCTGAGGTAACTATGCTTCATTTTGCAGTTTTTTGTGTTTAGTTTTTAATTTTGATGCAGTATGCCAACAAAACATGGTTTAGCAATAGTTTTTAGGGCTTCCCATTTTGAATGTTGATTCAAAAACCTGTGTATGCATCTTGTTGCATTTTAATTAAATCATTGCAAGAAAGCAAACAATGTAACAGTTTTATTGTGGATAGCTGCACTGCCAAACATCTTGTTGTGTGCAACAATATTTGACAACAGCTGAAAATATCTTAACAACAGTAACACATTTAACAACAGTTACCAAGACAAATTAATTAATTATGTTTATTTTCCTATTTTCTTATGTATGGTTAGATATTGAAGAATTGGTTCATTCAATTTGATGATGAGCAAAAGAATATAACTTTAAAAATGCTGTTGGTGAGTGATTCTTAGAAGAAACTGAACTTTTGGCTTATAAATTTAACTTTATCAATGTTTGATGACTTTTATAATCATCATTTATCTCAGCCACTTTCAAAGCCTCACTTATCTTTATTTCTAATGCTATGAGATTTTTCAGTTACAATGCAAAATTGTTGATGTATGAAGTCTTTCTGGTCAATAAAACTCACTTTGATTCTAGGAAGCTCTTTGATTGAATAAAATAGAAGGGCTAGGAGCATTTTGATACATAATACCAACACTTGAAATGTATCTGAAAATATTTTTCTGGAGCAGGTTTGTCAAAGATTTGTATTAGGGTAGATGCTCTAGATTGCTCTGGAAGGTACCTAACTAGAGTGCCACATTTCAATTTGAAGCCTATGACCCTCTTTTGTGACGTGGGTATGCTGTAGCATTTTCAAACAAATATAGATAAATGAAAACTGCTATAATGCCTACTCTTCATGCAATGCTTCTGTCCATTTGAAGTTATGCTGAAATGGTGTCTTTTAGGGTAACAGTGGATTGGCACAAATGCATATGCTGTCTGAAATAATGGCCCCAATTCTGCATAAAGATTGTCCACCAAACTGCCAGGATTTGTTGACATGGCTACCATCTACAGTTATTCAACATATCTTGAAATATCTTGATCCAGGTATTATAACTTGAGTTATATCTATATCACTTTTTTCTGGATGGAGCAAGCTTTAGAAATTTCCACAGGTTCCCAAATGATGCATTAAAGTTTGTGTAACTTATGAATTGTTACATTGCATAGATATGATACTTGACAAGCTACTTCTCCTATTTTTTCTTTCGATGGGCTATTTATTTTCATTGTACTCCTTAATTTGCAGTCAGTTTGGCAAGAGCCAGTCAAGTAAACAGAGCTTGGTGGGGCTATTGTTCTGACGAGTGGTTGTGGCAGCGGTTTTGCATGTAAGCTCAGTTTATGTTGCCAGTTACACCCTGCTGTTCTATCCCTTTGAATCCACGCTTTTCTTGCTTTTTTATGAATATTGTTCTATTCTTGATTTTTTGTATTTTTTAGAAAATACCTTTTTTTCTTTTTTTTCATACTCTTATCACTTTCTATATTTGTTGTTTCTTACCAAGATACTATTAAGGTTTTTTTGATGTTATCATTTGGAGATTCTTTCATTTGCTATGTTTTTGATCATATCCTTAATAATTCACATTAACTATTTATAATATTATAGCTATCCTGACATGCAACTTTCGCCAGTCAAGGAAAGGGCGCAAATTACAAAATGTACAAAAACATCAGGCGAAGTACAGGTATGGTACAGGATCATAATGCTGACCCTCTTTAGTTATTTCTAAGTTGTACAGGTTTAGCTTATTTTACGCATTATCATTTGCGCATGAAATAGGTTTAGGATTCTGTCACTCTGAATGAGAAGAAATGATAAATTATCAATGATAATTTGCCATGGCTGCAAATAACTTAAGTCAGTAACAAAATGACTTGAAAAAGTAACATTATCCTTGGAAAGGTGACTAAAAGATATTTGAAGTTGAATTCATTCTTTGCGTCTACGTTTTACAACGAAGAGTACAATTCGAAAAGATGAATTCAGCAAAAACTATTTGAATCACTTTGGAAAACGCCAATTTTTATATGAAAGTAAGTATATCGTACAACGAAAAGTGTCACTGTGATGGCGGTATCAATGGATACTTGTATCAACTCAGTGCATGGCCACTTGAACTCAAGTGAGCACAAATAAACAGCGTTGGCCGTAATTTTATATGCCAGGCTAGTTGTCCATCGAAAATGAGATCTTTCTCGCAAGGAAGTCTACAATTTCCCGTAATTAAAGATCTCGCAAGCAAGGATTTTGCTACCCTGGGTTCCAGACTCACCATGTATCAAAAAATGTACTTCGCCTGGGTACCTCAATTTTTTTACACATAGTGGGTCTGGTACCCAGGGTAGGCTTTTACAAGTTCGAGAAGTCTTCGTCCCAAACTGTCAATATCCTTGATTTTCTCTTTGAATATACGTAAGTGAGCGTGTAAGTGACTTTTGTCCTATGAACTCACTGAGATGGCACCTGCAAATGTAAAAACATGCAGGTTGGGTATGCATCCATGAGATGGTACGTGTGATTGCAAAGTAGCTGCAAGGCATCGGAAAAGATAATAGAGAGCTATCTTTTCTGGTTCACTTTCTATATCGCACCTAATTCATGTTCGTCATGTAATTTATATTATTCTTCTTATTATCATTATGGCTGAGATCTTTAATATCGCGGTCTTCCATCTTATCATCACAGTCATTTTCTCTGAATTTCCAAAATGAGACAACAAAGCTCAATATTTCGAAAACATCGATCTGTCTATAAACTGTACTTTTTACAAAAACATTCAATTTTTTGCTGAGATTCTTAACGATAGTATGGTGACGGTTGGAAAGTGTTGAAGGTAATTTGCCTCAATGCGCTCTCCGAATGTGAACAAATCGATTGTCTTATTTGCCTCTTATAGCATTGACTTTCATTTATAGTGATTATGCGTCTTCAAATCCCACAAGTACATTGGTTATTTCAGATGCTTCTTTGATTGTCTTTCAGTGGAAGAAAGTTTTCATAGAACGCTTTTGCCTAAGACGCAACTGGCTGAATGCGAAGTGCAAGATTAGGACATTTCACGGCCACACCCAAGGTAATTGCAATAGATTTGAAAACTTGATATTGCTTGGATTCGTTCAGTAGGAACTGGTTAAAATCTAGCTTCTATTCTCTTGACATTTGAAATCCGTTTGTATCCGTTTTTAGAATGGTGAAGTAAAGACAGTCTTTTTTGTTGCTACAAACCCCTTTTATTGACTGGTCACTCTTTAAGAGAAGTTCTTAGGAGTTGCAGTGATCCATCGCGAAAACAAGGTCGCCCTAAAATGTAATGAAGGTTTCTTCTTTTCTCTTTCTAACACAATTTCCTGCACACATTTTGAGCTCCACGGGCAAGTCGAAGTAGAGCCATCACAAATGAACATTACCTTAATATCTTGCCTGTTCAAGGCACCAGTCCACCTAAATTCGCAATCATCATAATCATAAATCTATCACCTAATATGATGAAGATGATAATCACCGGCTGTTGTTGCAATCACTAACAGGATCTTATGTCGTGGTGCTGCACTGCTACTGCTACGGTATTGACCACTACCAGATCGACGAAATTCCAACGGTCTTCCGTTTTATGGCCCAGCTGCGTGTTAGGACAACTGTTGACCCTATTTCAGCCACGAACAGTCATGTTACGGTCCCACACCTAATCTTCTTTTGAAATGTGGTCGCCGCTCTCGTGAAATTGGTCCCGTCTGACCACGATAAAACACCTTAGTTTATTGCGGCTTTTTTATGCGGAAGCAAATATAGATGGCTTTGGATACGATGCCTGATAAATGCGCGTCAGCTCCTGTGCAAACGCCCGGAAAAGAGGGGGCTTTAAACTTCAGCAGCAGCAACAACAACCTGAATGGCCTTTGGAGCCTCACATGCGTTTGGAGTGTTCCAAAGCGAATGATTTACTGGGAGCCGCCATTAAAAACAAGTTTGTGAACGAGTAGATTCGCATCACGTATAAGCCTTTCAATGAAAGTTTCATTGATATTAAAGGTAGCCTCTTTCTAAGAATTGAGCTGCCGTTCGGGAGAAAGGAATAGCGAAACCAATAACTCAAAGGTGTTTGGCTGTTGGTAACAAGTGATTACCTAGGATTAGGGTGAGGTGCAGCTGACCAATAATGTGGCGTAGCAATGCTTGGCGATGAAGTGATGGGTCAGGGTCTAAAACACCACATTGCAGTAAATATAACCCACTACGCGAATGGAGAGATTCCCAGGACAGAAATGAATTCATATTTAGATTAAATATTGCAAGCGACACCCATTGAATGGCGGAGTCTGAGAATCGTATTTAACAGTGACTAACCTTGGTATTCTTTGACAACTTATTTTTTGCATCAACATTTGCGAAATCTGCTCTGTTTCTAAAAGTCTATACTATATTAATCGTAGTGCTGTTTGTAACTAAAGTTAGTATCTTTAATCATCTTTAATCGTCAGCCACATAACTTTCAATTATCATCAAAATAATATTTCTTAACGATTAAAGGTGTTTCGTGTGTCCAATTTGATGAGACAAGAATCGTTAGTGGATCATCAGACAAAACTATTAAGGTAACATTTTAAAATGCTTTCCTATTATTAAAAATATTATGTGAAAGGTGTGGAATTAGCAAATATATCTGACAATTGATTGTGAGAAAAGGCAACCGACTCCTTGACAACGTCACTGTTATCATTTCGTCAGTCATCGAGTTCGAGTATTATTTAAAATCAGTTCTATTTTATCATAGTCATAAGAGAGAGGTTGCCTACATGACTATGGTTTTATGTAGGAAAAAATTACCAAGAGCAAAGCTTCAGAGAAGGTGTCCAAGACTTTAATGCTATACCTCTGTATACCTTGTCAGTATCATCACCCGTCATTACCACCCCATCCATTGTCAGCATCATCACCCATCATTACCACCCCAACGCTTGTCAGCATCATCACCCATCATACCACCCCAACCCTTGTCAGCATCATCATTCATCATTACCACCCCATCCATTGTCAGCATCATCACCCATCATTACCACCCCAACGCTTGTCAGCATCATCACCCATCATACCACCCCAACCCTTGTCAGCATCATCACCCATCATTACCACCCCAACGCTTGTCAGCATCATCATCATACCACCCCAACCCTTGTCAGCATCATCACCCATCATACCACCCCATCCATTGTCAGCATCATCACCCGTCATTACCACCCCAAACACTTGTCAGCATCATCACCCATCATTACTACCCCATCCATTGTCAGCATCATCACCCATCATTACCACCCCAAACATTGTCAGCATCATCACCCATCATTACCACCCCAAACATTGTCAGCATCATCCGTTCATTACACCCCATCCATTGTCCAGCATCATCACCCGTAATTACTACCCCATCCATTGTCAGCATCATCACCCATCATTACCACCCCATCCATTGTCAGCATCATCACCCATCATTACCACCCCAACCCTTGTCAGCATCATCACCCATCATTACCACCCAACACTTGTCAGCATCATCACCCATCATTACCACCCCAACCCTTGTCAGCATCATCATTCATCATTACCACCCCAACCCTTGTCAGCATCATCATTCATCATTACCACCCCAACCCTTGTCAGCATCATCATTCATCATTACCACCCCAACCCTTGTCAGCATCATCATTCATCATTACCACCCCAACCCTTGTCAGCATCATTCATCATTACCACCCCATCCATTGTCAGCATCATCACCCATCATTACCACCCCAACGCTTGTCAGCATCATCACCCATCATACCACCCCAACCCTTGTCAGCATCATCACCCATCATTACCACCCCAACCCTTGTCAGCATCATCACCCATCATTACCACCCCATCCATTGTCAGCATCACCCATCATACCACCCCAACCCTTGTCAGCATCATCACCCGTCATTACCACCCCATCCATTGTCAGCATCATCACCCATCATTACCACCCCATCCATTGTCAGCATCATCATTCATCATTACCACCCCAACCCTTGTCAGCATCATCATTCATCATTACCACCCCAACCCTTGTCAGCATCATCATTCATCATTACCACCCCAACCCTTGTCAGCATCATCATTCATCATTACCACCCCATCCATTGTCAGCATCATCACCCATCATTACCACCCAAACACTTGTCAGCATCATCACCCATCATTACCACCCCAACACTTGTCAGCACCATCACCCATCATTACCACCCCAACCCTTGTCAGCATCATCACCCATCATTACCACCCCATCCATTGTCAGCATCATCACCCATCATTACCACCCCAACCCTTGTCAGCATCATCACCCATCATTACCACCCCATCCATTGTCAGCATCATCACCCATCATTACCACCCCAACCCTTGTCAGCATCATCACCCATCATTACCACCCCATCCATTGTCAGCATCATCACCCGTCATTACCACTCCATCCATTGTCAGCATCATCACCCATCATACCACCCCATCCATTGTCAGCATCATCACCCGTCATTACCACCCCAAACACTTGTCAGCATCATCACCCATCATTACTACCCCATCCATTGTCAGCATCATCACCCATCATTACCACACCAAACATTGTCAGCATCATCACCCATCATTACCACCCCAAACATTGTCAGCATCATCATTCATCATTACCACCCCATCCATTGTCAGCACCATCACCCGTAATTACTACCCCATCCATTGTCAGCATCATCACCCGTCATTACCACCCCATCCATTGTCAGCATCATCACCCATCATTACCACCCCAACCCTTGTCAGCATCATCACCCATCATTACCACCCAAACACTTGTCAGCATCATCACCCATCATTACCACCCCAACCCTTGTCAGCATCATCATTCATCATTACCACCCCAACCCTTGTCAGCATCATCATTCATCATTACCACCCCAACCCTTGTCAGCATCATCATTCATCATTACCACCCCAACCCTTGTCAGCATCATCATTCATCATTACCACCCCAACCCTTGTCAGCATCATCATTCATCATTACCACCCCATCCATTGTCAGCATCATCACCCATCATTACCACCCCAACGCTTGTCAGCATCATCACCCATCATACCACCCCAACCCTTGTCAGCATCATCACCCATCATTACCACCCCAACCCTTGTCAGCATCATCACCCATCATTACCACCCCATCCATTGTCAGCATCATCACCCATCATACCACCCCAACCCTTGTCAGCATCATCACCCGTCATTACCACCCCATCCATTGTCAGCATCATCACCCATCATTACCACCCCATCCATTGTCAGCATCATCATTCATCATTACCACCCCAACCCTTGTCAGCATCATCATTCATCATTACCACCCCAACCCTTGTCAGCATCATCATTCATCATTACCACCCCAACCCTTGTCAGCATCATCATTCATCATTACCACCCCATCCATTGTCAGCATCATCACCCATCATTACCACCCAAACACTTGTCAGCATCATCACCCATCATTACCACCCCAACACTTGTCAGCACCATCACCCATCATTACCACCCCAACCCTTGTCAGCATCATCACCCATCATTACCACCCCATCCATTGTCAGCATCATCACCCATCATTACCACCCCAACCCTTGTCAGCATCATCACCCATCATTACCACCCCATCCATTGTCAGCATCATCACCCATCATTACCACCCCAACCCTTGTCAGCATCATCACCCATCATTACCACCCCATCCATTGTCAGCATCATCACCCGTCATTACCACCCCATCCATTGTCAGCATCATCACCCATCATACCACCCCATCCATTGTCAGCATCATCACCCGTCATTACCACCCCAAACACTTGTCAGCATCATCACCCATCATTACTACCCCATCCATTGTCAGCATCATCACCCATCATTACCACACCAAACATTGTCAGCATCATCACCCATCATTACCACCCCAAACATTGTCAGCATCATCATTCATCATTACCACCCCATCCATTGTCAGCACCATCACCCGTAATTACTACCCCATCCATTGTCAGCATCATCACCCATCATTACCACCCCAAACATTGTCAGCATCATCACCCATCATTACCACCCTAAACATTGTCAGCATCATCACCTATCATTACCACCCTAAACATTGTCAGCACCATCACCCGTCATTACCACCCCATCCATTGTCAGCACCATCACCCGTCATTACCACCCCATCCATTGTCAGCATCATCACCCGTCATTACCACCCCAACCCTTGTCAGCACCATCACCCGTCATTACCACCCCATCCATTGTCAGCATCATCACCCGTCATTACCACCCCAACCCTTGTCAGCATCATCACCCGTCATTACCACCCCATCCATTGTCAGCATCATCATTTATCATTACCACCCCAACCATCGCCATCATTATACTACTGTACTTTCCCGACAGAAGAAGAGCCGAGTTTTTATCGCGATGTCTTCGGTACTCTCTTCTTTTTGTCGCTGCAATTCACTCCCATGGCCCTACTTTAGTTATATCATTATATTCTTGTCATTTGCAGGTTTGGGACATCAGTTGTTCCAGGACCGACCCCGTCTTGACCCTTGTCGGCCACTCTGGGACTGTCCGTTGCTTACACCTGAATGGCAACCAGCTCGTTAGTGGTTCAGCAGATGCCACCATTAAGGTATGTCACGGTATTTGTCAATTTGGAATATGTAGTGTTATGTATGTATATGTATATGTATATGTTCGACCACTGGCACTTGAAGAAACAGAAGCAGACACGAAAACAAATGCAAATAAATGTGAATGATTTATGGGCAAGACTACGTACTGACTATTTTTTCTTCGGAGTTGATATGAATCCAAAGGCTGCCGTTTCCACCTTCAGAGTCCTCCTAAATAAGTATAAGAAACTTCTCTGCTGTAATTGGGCAGTTAGTTTTATGACATCTTCGCACTTGATCAGTGTTGGCGAAAGTTCAACAGGCAATAACAAAGCTACCAAAATACGTTTAAATCCAACACCACTAATTGGCCAATATGATTTTGTTGTCCTAAAGGTAAAAGTCGGGTTTCCTTATTTTGGCGAAAGGTCAACCTTTTGATGGTTATATACTGCGGAAGTGTCTTCTTAACGGAATCTACCCATTTAAGAATATGCTTTTGCGACTTTTATGCCCGAATATTATTTGATAGATGGGAAGAAATGTTTTAATGAAACATTAAGAAGGCTTTGCCATCTGACTTCTCATAATTGATATTAGAGACGAAAACTGATCCACAAGGAAAGCTGCACCAGAGGACTGGTTGAACTGTATTTCTGTATATTGGAACTCTTCTTGCCAAGACGAATAAGACAACAATAAGGGTCTGTGTCTGTCTACTTCGGGCCCAGGATACTATTATAGACACTACCTGATGTGGTTGTTTTATGCTGGACCGACGAGGGCTTTCTGTAGGAAGGTATTCCTGCTCAGTGAATTTTTGGAACAAATTTAAGGTCGATCTACTTTAACCAAGTGGCAATTTGCACTCTATGCCAATTAACTTTTAGTTGGAACCGAATACATAAAGTCTATTTCCAATATTTCCAAGCACATTAGTATGCTAAGAGCAATTCGTTTTCCTTGGGTGGTTTTCTTGTCTATTCTTGTCAAATCACATTCTGCATTTGATGTCTAAAAAGACGACCTGTCAACACCATTTCGTTATTGAATCACTCGAAGAAGAGGCCTTCCAACAGACCCTGGCGTAGGAACTCACTGCACAGGCCGACCAGAGCCTTCACGCCTTAGGTAATATCGGTAATATGCAAACGAGATGGTAGCCCGCTAATGCAGAGAGGTTGGACCTCAAATTTCTAAGCTTATATAATTGTTTAATTTGATAGCTACTTCGGTTTCTGTAGACTTTCCAATGATATTTTTCTCTCCAGCAGCTTTGGTTTCTATGTCGTAGAGCACGTTCTCTTGACATAAGAAACCCGCAGGCACTCTTGGGTCTCCTAACATCTGTACCCAATTTAGCCACATAAATCCCCGCCAACCATGCCCCCTTCGCACACACATCCCCGCCAACCATTTTTATTGCATCCCCCTTTGTTTGAACTGCTCTGCCGATTTTTGCTTATACCCTCCATAGTTTAAAAATCCACCGTCAATTATTTGTACAGAATATAAACAGAATTGTGATTAAATGCCCTTACCCTGCACTAAACCAGCGTATAATTTCTAATTCCTCTATTCAATATTCCAGCGATGGCTTTATTCTACTATCCTGCCTCGTTTTTTGCATTAAGCATCCGTAGGAAGCCTTCCTGAAGGATGGATAGATACTCTCTTCAATATATCTTGCTCAGTCTTGTCTTGTCAATCGCATAAGTGTTTTTCCTTATTCACGCAAATTGCCACTCATTCGCCTCAGTAGATATCTAAAAAAGCTTTTTGGCAGCAATTTATAGCCCTTCGGACCGTGTGTCGGATATTTCAAGCTTTCGAGGGTCCAACCATTTGCGCTGTGTTTGTCGGTGGCTGGTGCGTTCCAATAGAAAATCTAAGACTGGTTCACTTCTCAACTGACCGATTAGTTTCTGGGAGTGGTCAATGATTTCTAGAGTTCCTTATGGCGCTAGGGTATGCACGAGATCAACGGCAGCGGGAAACGGATTCGCCTCACTTTTGCTGATTTCTTCTGGATAGTTAAGTTCTGGCGAGGCCCACGTGACTGTCGCTGTGGGCGTTGTCCTTTCCGTGGCTATCTACCAGTTTCAATTTTTGGTTATCACACCTTGGAGATAGGCTTGGCCGCATCGCTAATCTGGTTAGAATTCATTGTCATGGTTTGGCATATTCAAAACAAATGGACTACCACAAATTCTGTCACAAAGTGCCTTGGCACCATTACACGTTGAAGACTTGCATACCTGTCTGATGGCGTGATGCGAAGATTCGGTCTTGCAACTTTGCTAAATTGAGATATTTTTACCTTATCTTTAATCCCTTTGTCCCGAGAACTCAGGTGTCGGTAATTGTGGATAGTTCCTAATGCCTTAAACTTGCACACCTTAGCAATGCTTCTCTTTTCTTAACCAGCTTGCCATAATTTACAACACATCGCTATACCTGTAAGTGTTACAATGACAAACCAGGGATCTAAGGCTATTCCAGTAAGATCCAGCCGCAGGGTGCATGCTGAGCATGGCTGGAGATTTGGACTGCTCCATTTCATTGAATCCCATTGCTAATGCACTTGTTAGGGGGAACCTAAGACACATCTATTCTCAAGCGAAGGCTATATGCTGACCGTGTGGTACGCTATAAGTTGTTAGTTGAACCGTTGTATTGAGATATATGTGTATATTGGACATTGGATCAGGGAAGTAGTAGAAGGGGGCTGGGGGGCGCACCCCCCTTGTTGAAATTTCCGAAAATGTCGGGGGGCTCTGCCCTGCTAACCCGCTAATTGGCCACAGTGTTCTCATGTACCAAGTTTTTATTATAAATTACCTGAATACACCGCCGTTCGTTAAAGTTTGAACCTGTGTCTGGCCTGCATTTGACTTGCAGAAGCAATAACTAATATTCTACAGTCTTTCATTAAACCCGCCAAAGGCAGTACGTTTTGTTTTCACTGGCAGTAGGGTGCAATCGCATCAAAGAGACCCAAACTTGATTAAACCAGCCCTCCCTCGCACCTCCTCCTCACTTTTGTGACAACGTGGTCAACGTGTTTCTTCTGGAATCTTAAAAGTGCTAGTTAGGGGTATACCATAGTTCCTAAGGGAAATTGACTTGATGCAAAAACACTAAAACGGGGCAATAGGGCGTGGTATTAGGGACCTCCCCAATCAACTTCTCACACTGAAGTGAGGCCCCTCTTGTTAAGACTACACCCCTGCATTGGATATAAAGATGATATGCTCTCTTGAACAATAGATACAAGTCTATTTGCTGGAGAGGATGTTCGGATAGAGCCGTCTTTTCAGGTCGGCCTTAGAAGTTGGAACCAAGTCGTAGAGAAAAGGACGGTTGCACAGCCACAACCACTTATCGTTGTTCTACAACCGCACGCCTTCGGTGCCATTCAAAATTAAAATTCCTTTGGGAGCTTCTTCCTCCGCAAAGATTAAGAGATTACCACAGTTTGGTCTCGAATATTAGAATCATCAATGTTGCTTACAATATACCAGAGCCGAAGTGTCGATTTCAGAGCTAGGGCAATACACCAGAGATAAAGTTGGTTTCTCACGCAATCGCTTTCCCTGAGGTGATATAGGGTGCTCTGTATCAAATAAAGCACGACAGAAAGTTCAAGCATCAAACTAAACATTATTATTATTGTTAACAACTTTTTAGTAGTTTTCTTTAATATTGCCCAAGCAAATTGTTATGCATTCACCTTCCTAAGTGAGATTTTGCGAAACTTAACAGGGATTTTGGAAAACAGATCCTGCTTTCAGAAAGAGCGGTATACAAGCTTTTAACCAGTCAAGTCATTACAATCTCTGTCATATGTTATGTCGCATGTTATGATTATCATTATGACAAAGAGCTGTTGCTCACCGGTTTGCATAGGCCCTTACGATGCTCGTTAATGTGATATTCACGTAGAAGCTGTCTTTAACTGTAAATGGAGTCACCATGAGCATTATCTACATACTTTAAAGATAGGTGTTTCGAAGTAAAGGAAATTTGAGAAGCACCGTCGACACCCTCCTTTCGCCACTCTTGTATACTCATGTTTTCATTTTTTAATGAACTTCGCTCACCAATTTTCCTCTAATAACAGCAAAATGAATACCAAGATAACATTTGTTTCGAACTGAATTATAGATTTAATCTTATTACTACAGGTAATTTTGTTTTCAGCATATTAGGATCTAACAAATAACTAACGATGGCTGACATAATCTTGAATATTCAAAAGGAGCTTCTAATTCAGGACTTGTCCAATAATTTGTTCCTACAGCAAAGGTTGTAATGAGCACTTTGTACTGACTTTGTCTAAAGGCTAGGGAAATAAGATCGCCCGTGCTTTGTCTTGTTGAAACAGAAGTCGCATGTGCTCAGATTCCAAGGGACACATGGTGAATCCACGAATTATTGCCGGGCGGAGACTCAAAACCGCTCTGAATCAGTGCTCTAGACATGACGCTGGAGGGACCCATTTCAGATGTTCCTCTCGGCAAATGTTTTGGAACAATGCTTCCTGTAGGCTCCAGCCGCAGGGTCTAGCGAGACTTAATCAGAATGCCCAACAATTTCACTCTTCTGGTGAGACACTGAACAGACATTGGCTTAAATTTCACCAATTTAGCCTTTTACCCGCCATCTAAGCCCCCATCAGCTGCTCTCAAAAATTACTACTGATCCAGTTTACTTTATTGCAATTGAAAAAGATGCATTGCATTTAGCTGTTTCATTTACTCTTAGCCAAGAATCATTAAAAAGATCTGTTGAATATGAAAGAATATAATTCCAGATTCCTACTCTCGGCCTAATTTTGGCTGCGTGGCAAATTAACGACGCATGCGCTTTGATCTGTTTTAGGTCTGGGACCTAGTTGTCGGCTGTGACTGGAGCAGTGCGGCCTGCAGAGTCACCATGGTTGGTCACTCGGAAACAGTGCGCTGCCTACAGGTTTTTATGACTTTAACCCTATGATTCTTAGTCTCTACTACTCGCAACAAGCGATGCAGAAGGATGACATGATCCAGGGTCCTGGTCCAGGCGAGTCGCACCAGCATCCCATCGTAGTCAAAAAACCAACGGTAGCATCACCTTTCCGTCCCATGTCGAATTTGCTAGCAAAGTATGGGCCAGTTTGCTGGTAGCAAGATAGCATCCCTTTTGATGGGACAATTGCTTTTTAACTTCTAGCGAGAAAACAGAGGCTGCGTTGAGGAGAGGTTTCCTATTCTAGACTTCACTTCTGTCTCCTCCACCCCGTTCTTTGTTCAAGGTGTTTGCTGCAGGCCGGCATTTTGAGAGAGGATAAGCTGTTCTTACGTTAGATCCTTATTAACTAACCAATTTTTCCTTTAATCTGGTCGTTTCCAAGAATAAAGGCATCACTTGCCCTTTCAAGCATACACATTGTTTTCATTTCCTGCTTACCTATAGGTTGACGAGAATAAAGTAGTCAGTGGCTCTTACGACAAAACCTTGAAAATGTGGGACATCAAAACTGGCGAATGTAGAATTACGTTCAGGTATGTAACTCTGCTTCGTTCTAATGGATGCGTTTAACCTGCCCAAAATCTGTTGATCTCTGTTATCATTTGCGGCTTTCTATTGGCCGCTTAAGCCACCACTTCTATACTGCCCAAGACTTATGCAATGCGACACACAACACACATTTACCATTGCCTAGGAGTCTCGCACACTGATTTAATTGGCTGATAATGCAAGCAATGCTATTTAACCAGCAATGCTTATTGGTCATCTATGATAAGCCATGATTCCTGTGGTTGCAGACAAAATTTCCGTCTTCCATTTTCGTCAAGTTATTGATAGATAGTCTGCCCTCCTTCCCTACTCTCCTTCCCTTCATTTTCTAATGGAGATTACTGTTGGAAAATCATGAATCGGGGAATGTAGCTGTTCGCAGTTGTAATTACTGAAGGCTAACGTTTTGTAAAAATATCTTCAATACTGATGTCGAGGCTTCATGAGATAAACCTTCACATAGTTTAGCTCCAATGTTGTTAACCTGTGGTCATTTCATAAGGCGATTTCATAAATGCAGACACAAGTTTCATTTCCTTCATTACGGTTGAATTGAGAGGGATAGCGCATTTATTCACATTACTGACCTCATATATATTTGGCACAGAAAAACACCCATTTAGTTTTGGGAACTTGCTCGTTTTGGCTTAAATGTCGCTCATTTTGGAAGGAGTTTACCCACATTTGTCTTTCGTTTCTATGGTTAAGGTACTTTGAATTCTCAAACGGCAATCGTAACGATGAATTGTTTACATCAGTTGCAGTTAATAATGTCTTGATCAGTTTCCTTCGTCATCAAGATTCAGCATGCCAATGAAGTTTTAACATTGCCTGCTAAATATGTGCATAACTTAGTGGTAAGAAGCGCTAAGTGGGCGGTTAGATCTTCATACCCCCCCCCCCCCCCTATTAACGCTGCCTCCTTTGTGGTATTTGTAGCTAGCTCTTCTTTGTGGCTATTCTCTGCTTACCTTTTCAGGGGGCACTGGGCTGCTGTTCTTTGTGTGCAGTTCGATGACGAAAAAATTGTGTCTGGTTCGGCAGACAGAACGATCAAGGTGAATTTCGTATTGATTCAACAATGATCAATGTGTGTAGAAACCATTTTTGAAACTGAGTTGTCTCATTTAATATGCCCTTTTTACTCTATATTCCCCTTCTTATTTCCTTAGGTACGTATCAGTGCTTTTCCGCCCTATGGCAGCTCTTGTTGAAGTCATGGTCCGCGACATTCGCGTGGCTTATTGAATATGCTAAATGCAAAAGAACTTGTGATTCTTTTAAACAATTCCGATTAGTGTCGTATAAATTTTTCGTTAGTATGGCCCCTAAAGCAACACCAGTCAATGGCCACATCATCTCGGCCTTTTATCAGTTTTTCTGCTCTTCACCTAGGTTTGGGACATCAAGGCTGGAAATTGCATCACGACGCTCAAAGGCCACAGCGATGCCGTCACTTGTCTCCAGTTCAACGTCCATCGCATATTCAGTGGGTCGCTCGACTGCACCTTGAAGTTCTGGGACCTTCGCACAGGCCAGGTTTGTTCGCCTCCACTTCGGGTCGAGGCCCACTGTTTATGGAAATAGGTTATGGAAAAAGGTTATGGAAAAAATAGGTTATGGAAAAAAGATGTTGGCAGAATAATTAACGGCAAAATATCTAATGGGAAAATAGATAAGTGAAAATAGGTTATTGCAAAATAAGTAAAAGCTAAATAGGTTATAGCAAATCAGGTATTGGCAAATAGGTAATGGCAAAATAGGTAATGACAAAATCAGGTATTGGCAAATAGGTAATGGCAAAATAGGTAATGGCTAAATAGGTTATAGCAAATCAGGTATTGGCAAATAGGTAATGGCTAAATAAGTATTGGCAAATAGGTAAAGTCAAAATAGGTAATGACAAAATAAGTATTGGCAAATAGGTAAAGTAATAGGTAATAGTATAGCAAATAATAGCAGGTAAGGCTAAATAGGTTATAGCAAATCAGGTAATGGCTAAATAGGTTATAGCAAATCAGGTAATGGCTGAATAGGTTATAGCAAATCAGGTAATGGCTAAATAGGTTATAGCAAATCAGGTAATGGCTAAATAGGTTATAGCAAATCAGGTATTGGCAAATAGGTAAAGGCTAAATAGATAATTGAAAAATAGGTATGGCAAAAAGATATTTGCAAAATATTTAGGACGAAATAGGTAATAGCAAGATAGGTAATGGCAAAATAGGTTATAGCAAATCAGATAATGGCTAAATAGGTTATAGCAAATCAGGTAATGGCTAAATAGGTTATAGCAAATCAGGTATTGGCAAATAGGTAATGACAAAATAAGTATTGGCAAATAGGTAAAGGCTAAATAGGTTATAGCAAATCAGGTAATGGCTAAATAGGTTATAGCAAATCAGGTAATGGCTAAATAGGTTATAGCAAATCAGGTATTGGCAAATAGGTAAAGGCTAAATAGATAATTGAAAAATAGGTATGGCAAAAAGATATTTGCAAAATATTTAGGACGAAATAGGTAATAGCAAGATAGGTAATGGCAAAATAGGTTATAGCAAATCAGGTATTGGTAAATAGGTAAGGGTAAAATCGGTAATGGTAAAATAGGTAATGGCAAAATAGGTAATGGCACTATAGGTAATAGCAAGATATATAGTGGGCACTGAAAGCTTGTTTTTGTGCCAATGGGCGGTCGCCGTGGCTAAGTATAATTAGTTTGTTTTCCAAACGCACAAAATCTGGCGCCCTCATTCATTCGTATCTATTAGATGTTAGCCATGGTTAGGCTCTTACTAAACAAAACTAGCGTTTGTGGTGTCATACAAAGCAATTTGGGAACCACAGTGGAACTCCTATAAGATGTACGCAATGCACTACTTTTTAAACGAAGGCTTGTGTTGGCTACTTAAGTGATGGGAGGGGTGAGATCTTTGTGAGGTACTTTCATTTTCCCAAAAAATGCCACAAGCAATTGAAAAACCACAATTGCTACAAACACAGACATTTCCTGTAGGCAAAAGGGTGTTTCAAATAATTGAACAGGGGGCGTTTTCTATACTAAAAGGGGCGTTTTCTATCATTATAAGGGCGTGGCCTTAAAGGAATATCACGCCGCGCCATGCAGCCGCTTCATTCCCTCCCCGCCCGTGTTTGGCCGCCAGCTCCGCCATTGTTTCTGAAGTGCAGATGCAAACAGGGAAGTTTACATACGTCAACAACAAAATGTTTTATTTTTTGCATCCACGGTCACGATAGAAAAACTGATTGAACCCCGTTGGTACTGTGCTCTGTTTTTTCCTAACTACTTCTCGTTTAATTTGGGCACTGAAATTTTCAACTTTTTCCTAGTCTTCCGGTACTTTTTTCTCATCTGCAAAGTTTGTTTGAATCCATGATGCAAATTTTTAGAAAAAGATCATTTTTGAGGGAGGTGTTGTGTTTGAAAGAGACGTTTTCAGCAAGAGTTCCGTTTTTTACTTCAAAAGTAGGCGTTTGCTTCTCAGTTGCTCTGGAAGTGAAGTCGACTGAAGTCGTCAAATTTAGCACGCTTGACACTCCCCCGCAGCTTCAAACCTCAAAATGGTTTTAAAATCCAAACTTTTTTATTTTAATTGACTGTATTGTTCTTAGCCAGAAGCTTAGGGGTGTCTGGGACTTTAGGCGGTACAGCTTTATGAGGTGTTTTGTTCTAATTTTGAAATGCTGCACATTAAACATAATTGTTAGGCATTCGAATTAGGACTGCTCCAAGGCGCTCAACATTCACGAAAATGGGAGTAAATTGGTGTTAGCGAATGAGAAGAAGTCCTGAAGAAGTCCTGAAATTGTTCTCCTGTATATAGACCTTAACCAAATGGAAAACTTTTCATGAATGAGTGCATATCATATCACTGCGTGCTTTAATTTGTCGCGGTTTCCGTTTGAAGTTTGCTGTTATGATTTTCTTGTGATACGTGATACCATGGTCCACCTAAAGAGGTTATGGAAAAGAAAGATGCAGGATCTTAACATATCATAATCAGCATTGTTTCCTGGGGCTGTATGACCGGGCGGAGAAAAAGCTGAATTGAAAATACTTGTCATTAGCTGCTAACAACTGCAAAACTGTTATGAGGTACAAACCAAAAATTCATGAAACAAGATCACAGTGCGCTAGGAGCCATTAGCATGTTTGGTCGTAAGCAGACCAGAGCTCGTATAACCAATATCAGTAACTCCAGTAGTTAATGGTAGCAATAATGGCTTTGTCAGTTGAAGAGTTCTATGACAAATATGCCAAAGATTGCACAGTGTGTTCATTGTTGGGGCATGATCTGCAAACCAATCCGAAACCACATTGGCGTCAATTTGCTGGTCAATGAGCATTGTAATCCTTCTTATTATACGAAGTTATATTTTGCAGCAAGGATTAAAGGATTAAACAGGAAGACGTACCGAACCAAACCCTGTTTTACAACCGACAACATTGGTCTTGAAAAAGTTTAGATCAAGAGCTGATGTTAGAGGCAGAGTTTTGTAGTCAAGATATTTGCCATCGTTTGACTGTGCAAAAGTTTGACGGTGGGCATGGAAATTTGCCATTAGAAACTTGCCAACCCTATCCAATCTATGTAACTGGTATAAAACTTGAAACATAAACATGAGAAATATTTGCTCTCCAGATATGTTTATTAAAAAAATTGTCAGAGAGCTTTTACAAGAAAAATCAAGGTTTGGTTGAGTTCAACGCAGGATGAATTTTGGGAGCTAATTTTTCGTTGGGTTGATACATTACCCCCAGGCGGTGTTGAGATGCGATGCGTTGTTGTTGGTCAGCTTTTGGTGGGCCTCTCGAAAATGGCGCCGCAGCCATTGAAAAGTGTTCCCATTATTGTCCTCAGATTTCTCTTTGCTGGCTTTCTTTCGGTTCTCCAAGCTTTCCCCCTCTACTTATCGATTTTTTGCAATGGAGACCTAAACAACAAATGAAGAGAAAAGAAAGTATTTTACGAAGCCGTCGGTTCATGAAAAGAAACGACATATTCGAGTCAAATGACGGTATAGAGATATAGCTTGGTCTTTCATACACGCTTTGTTATAAGGAACCACTTCATAAGGAACCTACATGTAGAAGGCCGAAATATCTAAAGAACTTATACTACTAAAAACGAAATCCCTAAGGAACTTTTCGATTTGAAACTTTCTTATAACTGCAAGCATCAAGAACTAAAAAGCTGGTTCCATTCATTTGCAGCCAATACTCGCATAGATTGTTTACTATTCGTGTGTCAAGTGCTTCATTGAGTAGTTTCTGCATATGCTGGCTTGGCCCTTTCTCTATTAAGTGTTAAGGCTTATTGTAGTAAAAACACCAAAAGTGAGAACTTAAGGAACTTTTGGTACTTAATTCTGATGATTTGAGGTCTACGAATAAGGAACTTTTGGAACTTTTGGGGGTAGGTTCCTTATAAAAGAAGCGTGTATATCGGCGAACCAATCTTCTTGATTTTCCGACTTACAAAATGGTGCGAAATGAAGCATGCAAAATATTCTTTAAGGCCATGTAGAAAGAAATAGAAAGAAGTTTATAAGTAGAAGAAAGGAAGTCAAAGATTCGGTATTTTTTGCTTTGTAGGCCCTGACTATGGTTTCATTATCAAATTATTTAGGGGCTCCTGCCTTCCATAATCTTCACATTTTGGCCCCCCAACTTTCAAATACAAATTGCCGACCCTGGACCGGGCCCCTATTCAGTTAAAGCCGATGAAAGCTGACACCACCACACAAGCTGAAATTCAATAGGTGCTAGATTGACCTTTCCCTGCACGGCTCAGTCACCTAATCACAACTACACAGTAGACATATCTAGACCAAAATCTCTCAGGTTTCGTCGATTTTGAGGCGAAAGATTTTTAGTACCTTAGGGTAGTGCCTGTTTTTCGGGGAACACCCCTACACTTTACTGCCTCTTTTCTGTCGAGTCGATAAAAAACAAGACAAAAACAATTTCATGTACCAAACTTTTCTACATACACTCAGGCACGGTGACACAACCGTGACAATATTTTATGACAATAATTTTGGTGTCAGCAGGGTGCGGCCGTAAATGACGAAATTAGTGCCCCCTGCCAAATAACCGTCCTTGCTGAATAAGCGCCCCCGGGAAAAGTTAATTTTTTACAGTAAGCGCCCCTGCTTTAATAAGCTCCCCCTAAACTACCCTCGTCTGGTACTCAGGGTACCCCTAAACAAGACGGATTCCAATATACTCAAAAAAGCATTCAAAGCACAATGAAGTATAAATTGTAGTTTAATGATCTTGGCCTTTGAATTAGCCGACTCAAAGCGAGAATATTTCTTTTTAATCCTCAAAATTTCTACAGAGGCAATTTTAAAAAGCCAACTGTAAAATCTTGAGCGAAAAGATGTTGACCCGTTTAAAATTAAGGAAAATAATATTGCAATGGCAGGGCCTGAACTTCTATAGTTGGATCAGACCACGAAGAGCACGAAGACTGCTGTGATTTTGTATGTCGTTTTTCAACGTAACGAAAAACTAACGTACGTAAATAACTAACTAACGTAAATATAAACATAAAACGTATGAACATAAAACAAAAATACGGTACAAAGATGTTGTTGACGACGTTGCCATGGGTACGTGACGTAAGAAGGTGTGAATACAAACATACATAGTTCTTAACGCCGGGCTCGGCGCCTAAGGTACCAACTTAATTTAAGTTGGTTGACCAACAAAAACTTTTTTACTTCATACAATTTTTTAAAAACGCTTTGACTGACAGGTCCCCGTTTCTGCTGTGACATTGTCACCTGCTCGTACACTGTCTTATGATGGTAACCTATTTTTGTACACTTCACGTCCACAAACATGAGTCTCTTTGTCAGGCACTCGTTTGACGCTCGAACAACATGTGCGACCCATCTTTCATTCAGAATGACAAGATTACACTGGGAAACCGGAATACGATTAACAATAGTCGCTACATTCTCAATTACATTTTTTGAAATTACTGCGGGCAAATTAGCAAACAAAGGCAACGTAGCCAGAGACTTGCAGTTTGGGGTCTGGAACGAAAAAAGAGTTATGGATTTTGTCCCAAGTGACCTCTTGTATGTCACTCAAGGCGTTATTAATCCAATGACAGATTGTGGTCTGATTTATGATTTAATTTCACCCCCTATCAAAGTAGCTACTGCAGTCAATGAGCACTTTATAGCAATCAAACAAAGAGGTCGCTGTTGTGTCCATGCATAAAGGATTTTGAATTGCGCAGATTTTCCTTCAAGTCCCTTTTGAACAAATAGAAAACAGGATGTTGCTAAATACCTTTTTTCGAGTACACAATGTTCTACCACAACTGTCCAATCATGCTCGTTTCAAGGGATGTGAATATCAGTCATGGGTGGCTCGGACATAATGAGGGGATGTTGTTCCGTGGATTTTTATTCCATGTTTTTGCTCCCGAGTAAAAAACATTCATTCGCGAATTCCAGCTTTCTTCTTCGGAAGTGGACATCAATATGGCTCTTTGTCAAATAACCAGATACCTCTAATATGCAACATGCAACTCTGACTTCCGGGGCATTTGTTTGTTGTTTACAGGAATATTGACAGGCGCATTCCTCTTTGCCCGGCCGGACACGCGCATTCCTGACAATCCCATTGGGACCCCATTCGAATCAAATTCGCGTTTCTTTTGCGTGGCCAATGGGCTTCGCCTCTTGCCTCTGGGGCTGATTCATGTTGATAAGAATAATGTAAACTTAAAAGAATAATGAAGATGAAATATGACAAAAAAGATCCGTGCTAGGAAAATATCAGCCTGTTTACTCTCGAAAGATAATCATGGACGCAGAAATTCAAGAATTTCTACTGTTCTATTCACACTGACTTTAATAAGATAAAGGATTATTTCCCGAATATCAATTATTAAGGGGATGGCAAGCCAGTACACAAGCGAATGACATTTGTCACTGTGAGTGACAATAAAACAATGCCAGAAACGAGGGCAGTTGTCGTGTGAAATGAACAAAGTGCTGGCCTGTGAGCCACAAGTGAAATTCATCCACAATGGTTTCCTGCTTTTTAGCTTATTCGCCCGATTGTCCTGTGGTTAATGTGGTCTCCCCAGCCATCGGGCTTCCCCTTGATCCGTGGTGATGCCCCCTCCCCCAGTTGCCTGGCCTGTTTTGTCCGGGAGGGCTCTGCCTCGACGGGTCTGGGTTTTGGTGCGGTCCGCGCCAGCAGAAACGTCAAGCAGAGTCGGAATCGACACATGGCTTTCGAGCTGGCGGACACCGCGTTCACAGCAGATTGGTTTGTGGAGACGACGCGGACAAGATAAACTGCTCGTTATTTTCAACGGCCAGTTCCGGAATAAAGTTGAAATGCACCATTTGGAAATTGTGCAGCAAACACTTTATACTGTAGTACACGCTTGGGACCATTAATATTTTGTTTACTTCAGGCTAAATGAAGGGCTCTAACTCCATGCTCGATGTTTGATCGGGAAAGCAAGCCAACAGACCAGGTTTGCCTACGGAGCGATGAGAAGGCTGCACCGGTTCATGCCGGTTTTTATTGTCCTTGGAATCGCCTGTTTCCTTGTCTTGAATGTGATCTTAACGATAAGCATCTACGATCATCGCAACAGGGGTAGACAATACGTGAAAACATCTGTTTATGGAAATGAAGGTTTGAGTATCGCGCCTAGTGACAAAAAGTGCGGCGAAACGTGGAGCACCGTTGCTCCGGTCGACCAGAGGGAGACGAAAACAAGCAACAAAAAGGAATTGCCTGTTATCCTAAACGACAACGATGCTTCGAAAAGTGCGTTGCCCCAGCACTCACCACCCGCGGTGGAAGATAAACTGTCGAAGAGAGCGGAAGTCCAATTTGAATCAAAACAAGATGAGTGTCCTGTCCTCCGACTCAAAAGTAAACATGCTCGACGCAGCGATAAAGTTGCCTGCCAGCCCCACAAGCCATCCCCCGAAGCTTGTGTTTATGCTGCAAAGACGTACCCGTTCAATCCGAACTTATTGAATTGTAAAAAATCACGAACTGTGGAATTCTGTGAATTCAAAAGGGGAGGTGGCGTATCATGCAGTTTTCCGCCCAACTGCAAGTCGATTGAAATTCACAGCACGGACTTAGAATCCGGGAAGCTGAGGATTAATGGCGCCTTTTCGTCGCTGAAAAGTCTAGAAACTGGATTACTGAAAGTTCTTCATAAGACCGCTGAGAAGGGGTTAAACTTCATTTTCATCTCTTGTGTCCTAAAAAATGGGACAGTTGATTTCCCCCAGCAACTGCTATCGTGGGCCACCCCTACAACGAAAATGTCTCGTGTGGGCCCCGCGATCAACCTTAACATTGTCCTCTTAGATTCAGTGTCACGTCCACATTTTTATCGCTCTCTGCCAAAAGTCCTTGAAGAATTCAACAAAATCAATTCGGATGAGAATTCAGGGGGTGAGATTCTCGACTTCGTCTCCTTCCAGTCAGTGCATGGGCACAGTGCAGAGAACGGGCGTGCCTTGTTTTCAGGGTCGCTCTTTCCCCCCAACATGACGGACTTGGACAAGCAGAAGGCGCCTGTCGGCATAGATCTGCTTTACAAGCAGTTCAAAGACGCTGGCTACCTGACCATGTACCAGGACGACCTCTGCTGGTCTGGCATGTGGGGCATGCGCATGGAACTGGGCAGCCCCAAATCATGGAAGTTGTTCTGGAAAAAGATCAAAGACTCGTACATCGATAATACTGGTAAGTGGCTGCAGTCTTATTCATGTATTTGTAGAGAAGCTTCTCGTAACCATTTTCACCTAGTATGTAACTTTACCACGGTTCAGAGCCCCGCAAAAAACCGTCGACCACTGTTACCAGAATGGAAAGTTTGAAATGTGCGCGGACAAGATGTCAAAAAATTTCTCTGCGCGCCCTCCTCAGGATTTCAAATTTTTTTGCGCGGCTGCAATAAATTGATCTTGGCGATGGCCCCCCATTTTTGCCAAAATCTTTTGTTGTGGGTCTTTGATTTTTTGCTGTGGTGGGGAAAGATTTTTTGCGCGGTCACATTCACGTTTGATTATTTTGCGCGGCCAATTTCGAAAAGCGCGCAGACCGGTGTGTGCGCGCAGCAAAGTTTCCAGCCTGGCACTGTTATAGTTTCTCAGCTTATATTTATGATGACAATAATTACTTTTTGTTCAAGTTATATTAAATTTTCCTTGTTATTGGTAATACGATAATGCTCCATTCTATCATAGACACTCGTATTAATCTAAACAAACAGATTTTCATAGGTCGGTTGTTTTCACGTTCTCGGCGGCTCAACACCCTTCTCGCTGCCTGAAGCCCCCGCCAGGCATTTCGGCCACCCAATCTGGTGTATTTCGCCATTGCCTGGTCGCGTCATGTTGCTGCCGTTGTCGACTCCTTGCCATCCCATTTACCCGAACCGATTTCCGGCATCTTCTACGATATCGCACTCAACTCTTTTGCCGTCGTTCTTTCTTCCCAATCAACTTATGCTGTGGATAATTTGTTTGCCCGTTTTTGATCGAATGCATTGAATAATTGTTAAAGGTTGTTGCTACCCTAAGGGCCCAATTTTAGAAGACTGTGACAATATCCCATTTGATGAAAAGATATTTACCGTAAGCTAGACACGGCCATTACCTTGGAGTATCTACTATTAGGTCGATTTGCTTTCAAGTTTTAAACGAAAAACCCCTGGGGCCCATTCACAGTTTGGTACCCTTCACGTTTGTAACTACAATTTCATGGTTGACCACAATTCAGAGCGGGCCAATTCTAATCGCTGGGTGTCTTCTAGTCCTTCCATTCCTTCTAGAATGCACTCATTTTCCCCAGTCATAGAACCAGTAATTTCTTTTTTGGGCTGGCTGCTCTTCGTTTTCAATAGAAACGAGGCTTATTCTTTTCCGTGAGAGATTTCTGAAATTGTCGAAGTGAGCCCACACCCGTTGTTAAAACCCTTACGTCGCTGATATTTCTTTTTCACGTTTATTTTTATTTTGTGACAGTGGGTTGCACTGCCGTTCTATTAAGACTGTCACAACTCGGCCATGTCTGAATCTTTTTGTTTGCAAACTGCAAGTACTTAAATAAAATGAAGTTAAACAAAAGACTAATTTTTCACCGGGATATCGGAGAGCGTTTGTGATTAACTTATGATGCCGACTAATTCAAAAGGTGTTTTGTGGTGGCTGCCAGACGTAAAACGTGTGATTTCTGATAAGCAAATGTTTTTTCTTGAAAAGAACTTGCCTTTATTAATTCTTTCATTTCTCGTTATTCTATAATTGCCTAAATGCATCTGATTGCTGCGTTTGCATCAATTGATAGAAATGGCTAAAATGTCATTTTATGGCAGCGTCATCGCTGACGAGGATGGTATCTCGTTGATGTATGAGACAAAGATTTTGGCCCATCTTTCAAAGCCGTTTTGTGCAAATCCTGGACGGTCAAAGATTATCAGTAAATTTTTGATGGCTCCTGATCGTAATCCAATTTAAAAATGAATGAATATATCTTGTTGGGATGATGTCTCAATCAGTTTAAGGCATTTTCTCGCGGTAATTCATTGTACCAATGTGTTCGGTAAGTCGAAGCACCAGACCAGCCGTATCACTTTCCAAATGTCTAAATAATTGCTCTTTCATCTTTTAACTAATTGGATTTCATGGGCAAAACCATTTTTGTCTACAGTTTTGTGTTGGCTCTTTTTGTGAAAGTCTGTTGGGCCATTAAAATTTGGCTAATCCTTGTGAAAATACTGATGGACCAGCCTATGGCCACCGAAACTAGACCGGATCCGGTGCATTTTTACTAGTGCAAGCTATCCGGTGCAAGCTGTCCAGAAGTATGCCTGACCGACTCCAAGGACAACAAGATTATGTAACGTGCTGGGTTTTTGCAAGGGTGGAGAGGTTAGGCCCTGAGCCCGCCCTTTGTGCCAAGAGATGACAACGAAGAGCGATGCCTCTCTCTGCAACAATTAGAAGAATAACGGAAACGACGCGTCAACACTAGGCAGCACCTATCTGACTGTGATTGATCCTAGATTCAACACGCACACAACTCATTTAAAGTTAACCAACATTCTACCTATTTTGAAACCCGTACGTTAGTCTCAGAGAGTGTCCGGGTAACGACTGGGTTTACCCACGAATTGATATTTGTATTGGGCTCTTGTCTAGATCGCATGTCACCCCATGACGCCCTCCTTTTCTAACCAAACGCTAGTCTTTCCCTGCTCGAATCTTGCAGCACGAGTCTTGCGGACGAGGAGTCTAGGCCACAGAAATGGTAGAAGAGGTCCTCGTTTTGCCGTTGTTTAGAGTAGTTGAACCACCACACCAGAATCCGTTGTCGAAGGACGGACGCGGCGTGAAGGTAAGGGCAATCCGATTAGTCGTCGAAACTGACATGTGCTTTCTGTTCGCTTGCAGGTCTTTCCCTCGCCAGTTGCAATATCCTCAAGAGCCATGGACTGAGGAGCCCTTTCGGAGAGTCAAAAGACCATCAGATGTGTTTCAATGGCCAGTTCCAGCATGACTATCTGCTCAATTACGCCCGGTTATGGCACGCGTTTGCCCGCCGCCCCACAATCAGTTACACGTCTTTGAACGTTGCCCACGACGTTTACGGCATGCGGACGCAGACTCTCAATCTGGGCCTAGTGTCTCATGCTCGGCACATGATACAGTTGGACAAGACAATAACCATCTTGTTTGCCGACCATGGCAACACGTACACGCCTTACGTCAGGAAGATCCTGGAAGGGCGGTTTGAGATGTATCACCCGTCCTTTTTCATGCTGGTTCCAGATGGAGTCAGGAATATGCTTGGGGAGGAAACCATGAGCGCGTTGAGAGGAAACCAGAACCGTCTGTTTACGATGCTGGATGTCAACGCAGGCCTACGGTCTATTGCAGACTTGGCAGCGAATTTACAGATGCCCGCGAAAAGGGGTATATTTGGGGAAATCCCCGCCGAAAGAACCTGCAACCATTTACCACTCAAGCTTCCAAACCTTTGCGTCTGCGAGGGCTGGGACAATGTTGCTACCAACGATACCACCCAAGTGTCGGTCCTTGAGTTTGCTGTTGGCTATCTCAATTCCGAGATAGATGGGCAGTGGCGCCACTACAAAGAGTCGATCTTGGAGTCAGATTTTGCAGCGTCAGAGAAACTGCACGCGACACAGCAGTGTCATCATCTCGTGCCGCTCCGCTTTCTAAATGTGCGCGAGAGAAACGCGGGCAACACGCTAATCACATCCCTCGATTTTGTTGTTGCTGCTGGCGAAGGGGCAAACCACAACGAAGACGTGTTTCATGTGGAGACACAGTCAAGCATTCGACCTGGCGTGAAAGATTCCTACATGAAAGTGCTCTCGTTCGATCGATTGTCGCCCTACGCTACGTATCAAGCGTGCAGCGATAAGGGAGTCAAACTCTCGCTCTGTGTATGCTCCCTAAAAAGCCGGACTAAGGCGAGTGAATTGCCCAGTAGACAAGTATCGGTTGCAAACCTTTGGCAATACATGCCAAACCTTGCTGACATATCTTCAAAGAAAACATTGTTTAATAAAAAGAAAGACAAATGTATATATATAGTAGCGAGAGATTATTTTACAACTTCCAGCAATGGGAAAATCGACACAGAAAGCGTGGTTGTTGCTGCCTTGCAGGGGCTGAATATTTGTCCTAAAGAGTCTTTTATGGTTAAAATGCGCCTGTCCCCGTACTTGATGAAGGTTTCTGGCAAAAAGACGTTTTCGACGGTTGTTCACGGAAACTCATTAGTGTTGTTAACAGTATTGGCGACGGAGAATTTGTCATGGACTAGTAATTATAAATTTGAGTACGATGTCTTGCCCTTGTGGTAGCGAGCACCAAGGAAAATAAATTTAAAATGTCTGAACATACAAATGCTGCACTGCTTCGAATTCTCTTCTGTTTGATGACAGGAACTGAATAAGCATCAAATTTCACAACAAAAGTTTTTGTATGTAATATTTCTTGCGGTTTGATTCAAATGAAACATTGACTCGCCGAACGGTTTCTTTTTTTAGGGGTCTTTCGCTTAACTGCCAGATATGGAGAACCTACTTCACTTAATGCCAAAAATCCCTCATCTTTCTTTCTGTTGTAAATCTCCCCATGGGAATTTAAAGTCATACTGTTGCAATACCTTGTAGGACAGGAACAAACTAGACCTAGAGAGAAAATCTCCGGCTTTAGATGGTGCCATACAGTGGAAAGAATATACAAATTCGATCCAGCATCGTTGATTTTATGTTGCCTACCTAATAACATTCGGTACAAGATTCGATGATTAGAACAAATACATGCAAATGAGGATTTCGTCTGACCTCGAGAGCCATGACAAGAATTAATAACAATCAAGTATGAAGCTACATGTTTTGCGGTGATTGCATTTCCAATTTACCTACTGTTTCAGTTGTCTAAGGTTTGCCCTTCTTTTCGTTTAAAATGTCTAGAACAGATGTTTCTCACATTGAGCTGCCGGGCTTAATCGGATTTGTAAGGATTTCGCACAATCCCATTTCGAGATTCGGAGCGACTGCAGAAAAGGATTTTCACAACTTGATAGCTTTGCTTTCATCTTTAACCTTCTTCACTGCAATCCGGTTCCGGGGACATCAACTCGCTTATTTTGAATGTGAAAATACTTTCCTAATGGCTGGTGGATGATCGAATCGTACCAGAATTGCTAGACGTTGTCATTGCGTTCAGTTCATCTGGTTCGGCGGGGAGACTTGAAGTTTTCACTCACTGTTCATCGAAGCCGACGGGACGTAAGGGACTGGACACGTCATTTCGCTTAGAGATGAGTCTTGTGCGCTCCTTCGCATTCGCTGCCGCTGAGTGTCTTCGCTCGCCTCTTAGTAAACATTGTTGAAGTCTCTGTTTCTTTTTGGACCACGAAGAAAACCATAGAGACTTTGTATGCTAATGTGGTTCCCTATAACGAATGAAAAAGAAGCATTTGCACGTGTGGCTCATTCCTTGTACATATGTAAGACCGACATAGATCTCTAGGGGGGTGCAGCGGACGGGTTGAAAGTCAGGCTGGTCGGTAGTAAATGCATTTATTTAAAAAAAGTGTCAAAGGTACCTAACTGAAATACTAATGAGAATAATCTCGTGAACCAGAATTTTATGACCAGTCCCGCATCTAGCATATTTCGATGCACGGGATGCCTTTACAGTTATGTGTTTTGTGGCGGCCTTTTCCTTGCAAAATTGACGTCAATAGTCTTCGTCGAGAGATTATTACCAGAAATCCAGACTATTTGATTTTGTTTCATGTTCCGTCTCAAGAAATTTTACTAGTAGGCTATGGTTCGGCCTCACAGGCATTCTCATTTTTTTTTTGATCTATACACGCATTGATTGAGACTGCCATGCTGAAGGATCAATACGTGAATGATCTTTGTTTACAAACTCTTCGTTGGTTTTAACAAGAGGAGTGGGCCAAGGCATGATCCTTGAGGCACTCTAACTCAACTGTTTTTCATTTTCAACTCAACACTACCATATTGTATTGCATGTTGTTTGACAGCGCTTCGAGGCAGATTTCCCTCTTGATTACCAATGCACGTCAATTTCTTGATTACCATTGATACTGGAAGGGCAGGTCCCTAAAACCAGACTGGACTTAACTGAAGAAGCAGTTTTCGTTAAGGCACCGGCTCAGTTTATTGGATAAAAGCTTTTCAAAGAACCTAGAGACGCCAAGTAAAGCAATTGGCCGGTAAAATGACTTCTCTGCCTTCGCATTCTCCTTGAAGATAGGTGTAATCCGGGCAATTTTCCAAACGTCTGGGAACACATTTGTTTCACGTGATCGGTAGAATAGATACGCAAGGGATGTGCCGTCGTTTCCAAAGCTCTTAGAGGACTCCAGCCATCTAATTTATTATTTTATTTATTTTACCTATGTTGATTGAAAGTTAATCCTTGTACCATCAGTATTTAAAATAAGTCTCTCGAAAGAGAGAGCTTTGTGCATCCTCAATGCTACTTAGTCTTTCTCGTTGGAACGGAGAAAACTAAATATGGGCTGTGAATATTTACCTCAAGAGTTTTGTTTGCCCCATTTGAAATGTCAGAATTCATCCTTGGGTAGTGCTCTGTTTGATAATTTTCAAAAGAAATTTCGAAAATGGTGTTTTTTGCAATATTTTGTTTTTCAACAACTCTCGTTTCTTTTTGGTCTGTAAAATTCAATATCTATGTTCCTCGCTTGATTTACCACTAGATCTAGTCATTCTTTAAAAGATTATCACAGTGAATTGAAGAACCTTTCGGGACAACATTTGTAAGCTACTAGATGGGAGACTTTGAACCTAATCTCGTTAAGGGTTTGTGAAGCCTAACCGGATTAATCGTGAATCTTGAAAGAAGCCAAACCACGCTTGTTTTCATGACAGCAGAGTGTAACAGTCTATTCAATGTAAAATGAGGGAAAATATAAATCTAAAAGCTTGAATGATAGCATTTCTCCATAGAGAGGATTTTATTTTTTGCCATAATTGGTTTGTTTTCATTTTCAGTGCATTGGAACGATTGACTGGATACGATCAGAAGGCCACACAAGAGTTGTCAGGTAATGCCTTTTGCAATAGCCTCGTTTCCGTTCGCCCAAAATAGATTAGTAGCCGTCAAAGTCATTTAAGCGCAACTGGGACGAAAGAGCTTTCGTTAAAATTAAATTGAACCTGCATTAAACAAAATGCATTCTATTTTTTTTCTCGATACGTTCAGTTTTTACTTCGTTTTACACATTTTTAACGTGAGATTTTGGTTTGCTTGAGAAATTCGAGGCAAATGCTGACTGAAGTGGTTAGCAGCTAGGAGTGATCAAGTGAAATCCCCAGTGGAATTCATCGGCAGTGTTTTATGGACACGCCCTTTAGTTTTTTTGCAAACGCTAGCTATACTCTTTTAACAAATCAAATTTGAAGCAATGCTTCAAGGATGTAAGATGTATGTATAAGAAAGATAGTTAACAGAGGGTGTTGTTTTGAGGTGAAAACAGTGGCTAATCACTGCACATTCATTCTTGCCAATGATTATGACTTTCTTAAATTAGATCGACGGGTGCCAAATTAGTTCTAAACAGGCAGCTCGCCCGTAAACTTCGCTGAAAGACACCATAACACACACTATAACAATTACTTAACTGTCTGCACGATAATTTTGAAGTTGAGTACTCTCTACCCAACATGAAAAGCAATTTTTGGCTTTTCCAGGCCACCCAGCAGCATACTTGTGCTTTTATTTCCAACGTCCCTTTCATTTATACTTCTCAACAATCTCTGTAAAGAGCTTTTGCAACTCTTCTCATCTCACTCTGCTTACAGCGACCTGATTTCAAATCAAAGTCATCAGTGTTGTTTCTTCTCTGTGATTTATGAGTATCTGATCTCGCATACACAGAATGATTTTATTCAAATTTTTTTTCGGAGAATTTAATTGCAGCCCGAAATTATTAAGTAGGGTTCATAATAAATAGATGTTTTATTTTGTTCACTTTTACAATTCCAGATTTGGTTTTTTTCTTGAACAAAATATTTTTGAATTTTATATGCATGCTTTTTTATAAGGAACCACTTTATAAGGAACCTATATGTACATATTTAAAGAACTTATACTACTAAAAGCGAAATCACTAAGGAACTTTTCGATTTGAAAATTCTTTATAACTGCAAGCATTTAAAGGATATATGCCACCTATTTTACTATTTCATTTTATTGATGCTTTCGGTGGGTAATAGGTCAAAATTAAGTATTTTGAAGTTTTTCGACAAAAATTCTATTTGGAGGGGGCCGTGGACGCAAATGTAGGAAAATGTCACGTGACCGCGTGACGTAGAAGTTGACAATCCGAGACCGGCCTACACTAGAAACGTATAGGGCTTCCGACTACTCGCGCACAAAAAGCATCTGATTTCCTAAAATGAGTCGTTCCGAAACAGATTTGGTTAATGGCGGCGATAGCTATGGGATGAAAGTTGTACCTAACAATTTTGGATAACGCGGCGAATGGGCTAGGAACGTGGTAATGAGGAAAACGAGAAGGAGTTAAGGCAAAGTTATCGAATTGGGAATACTAAATGATATGCTTTTTCAGTTTTACTCGAAAAATGCATGATATCAGATTCATCTATTAATATCGGCTCTTTAACAAAGACCTTTCCTTCTTTTTTGCATTAAATTTTGGCTGGGGTTAGAAGGTTGGCTATACATAATGGTTTTTAAACTAGACTTTAACAATAATTAAATTTGCTCATTCAGTTATAGAACATCAAAAAAATCTTGGACGACTAATAAAACAGCATTAAAAAATCTTAGGTCCACATGTGTATTTGTGGTCCACGGGTTGTGGAGAAACAGGCTGATGCCATTTGTTGTCAACAGATTGCAGCAGCTAAGGACATGCATAGTCAGTCATTCTGGCTTCGTCAGTTGTCGCTTGAGTAAGCATTCACTTAGAGTGAAGGTGCCCCGCCCCAAATCCCTAATATTTTTTATGTGTCTACTGCCTTGTCAATATATAGTTAACATTGGGTCCGATGCAGGTTGGAAAGTGGAGGGGCCAAGGAAGATTTTAACAAAAGATATTTAGAAGAGCTCTATTGTTTTACAAAAAAAGTGCGGGGGCCATGGATGCCCAAGTGCACTTACCAGGTAGAAGGCCTATACAAAACAATGCCTACAGTGCGAAGGTTGTCAACTTCTATGTCACAGCATCGCGTGACGGGTTTCCCGCCAAAATTTGAACGACCGTTTTGGGGCTTTAAAAACTCCATTTAGTGAAAATATTTTGCAGATATGTTCAGATAGTCATTACTTACCATTATCAAACGAAAAAATTTGGCGCCAAATTAGGTGGCATAAGTCCTTTAATAACTAAAAAGCCGGTTCCTTTCATTTGCAGCCAATACTCGCATAGATTGTTTGTTATTCGCGTGTCAAGTGCTTCATTGAGTAGTTTCTGCATATGCTGTCTCGCCCCTCTCTCTATTAAGTGCTAAGGCTTATTGATGTACAGCGTAAATTAAGGAACTTTTAAGGAACTTTTGGTACTAAAATCTGATGATTTGAAGTCTATGAATAAGGAACTTTTGGAACTAGGCCTTGAGGTAGGTTCCTTATACAAAAAAGCGTGTATCATTTTTGAGCAAACAAGCATGGAATCCCCAGTTAAATTCTTCTCTTCTATTTTTCTTTGATCTTTCTTTATTAGTATTTTTTCCTGACTTGTGTTAGAACGATCACATGAAGCAGTCTGAATAAACCGTCTTTGACGAAGAGACGTCCCGGTGTTAAAAGGTCTTTAAAACTTTCTCATTATAAACTTTTTAGCACTCTCTAGGCACTCTTTTATTTTGGGAAAAGGGCAAATTACAATGAAGTAAAAGGTGTAGGAGAGACAATAATTTGCAGGAAAAGCATCGCCTGGACTTTTGTGCAAGCTAGATAAATTTGCATGACCGTTATCGCTAAATATTGTGCTAAAAAATTTTATTTGGACTTCTACGCTCATTTTCTTTGTAGACGCCCCTTCGTCTCCTTTTATTATTTATTCTTATTATTTTTATTATTTTGTTAGCTATCTTATGCGGCAATAATGATAAATTAGCAAGTCTAGTGACGGAGTTTGAATTGTTTTAGGAATTTTTGGTCTCTGACTTATGAAAGGACTTGATTTCAAACTTTCTATATTTATGTATCAACACTAGTTCTGACATGACTGTCTACTTGAATAAATACACTTTGTTCGATGCTCTTCAACCGACTAGAAAAGAATATTTTCGATCTCGACTCTGATTGTCCATATGTTGTGAATGTCATCGTCCAGAGGTTCATTGCTGTATTTTCCCTCGCGATCTGCTTTAGATATTGGAAAAAGGACTTTGATATTGTTTTTCTTTTATTTTTTTGTCTTTAGAAAACTGGAATAAATCTCATTTAGATTATTTTGTATTTTAATCGATGTGGATAATTAGACAGCGCAATCAATCAAACCTGCTCCTAGGTTTTTCTCAGGCTTTTCTCAGATTTCTTTTAAGAATGTGTCAAATCCAGGTCCATGCGGCATTTCAACTCGTTTTATGATCTTGAACTATTTAGTCTTGTTCCTTGTTCCCTGTTGTAAGGGAGATTTCATAAGCTGCTCTGTCAAAACATTGTTTTGCAATGTTAACTGGGACTTTTATATACTGATAATATAACAAGGTATAGTTCCAAGTTAAGGCTTACGTGGTTTGTTACTTCGAAAACAATGAAGAAGGAAGTTATTAAATGTGCAGAATCCACATCGAGGAATTCATTGATATTTACAAAAGCATCGTTGATGTTACTTTAGAATTTGGTAATGGAGAAGGACTGATTCGGCGATTGTTTTTACGTGACGGTAATCTTCTGGATGCGATTCGGAGAATTTGTCCTAAAGTCGTCAAAAAAACAGTCGAATGCCTTGGAGCGAATCATCTGGACTACAACCCTTTAAAATCGTAAACTAGAATCTATTTGTATGTTGTTTTCCTTGGTTGTTCTAGCGATATACCCAAAGAACTAAGAAAAGCGAGCTATTTTTAATCGTATCCTGGTTGATGTTGCCCCTAATGTGGGTATGTGTAGAAGCATCTGTCAGTTAGAGAAAGCAAAATGACGGCATAACGATTCACTTTTCTGAATGAATGTTTCTTTGTTCAATTGATAGGTGTCTTCAGGCTGACAACTGGAAGATCGTGAGTGCTGGAGATGACAAGACTTTGAAGGTAAGCATTTGATAACTGTTCAAACGCCCAATGGTTTTGTAAGACAGAAACCAATGTGATACGTAAATTCTGTTGTATTGGATCACTAGATCAAAACTGAAAGCCAGCTAAGCTGCGAATAATTGGCCTAAGCAAAAGTTGCTTTTTATTGACCGTGATTGGTGAACCTCTTGCTGGATCTCGGCCTCGAGCCATTTTTCCTGAAACACGTGTTTCACGCTCAGGCCCGAAGGCCACAGCCTTTCCATCTCCTGCTTAGCCAGCGTACTCCGCACACTTATTGTCAAAGTGCTGATTGGCAGGGTTCTTAATGGGAGGGAGGGTCCAATATTTTGCGGGTTGGACCAAACAGTCTTCTGGAAGGTCAAGAAATTCGTCAACAGAGGAGAGTTCGCTTTCGGTCTGCATTGTTGCTGAACGTTGCTCACTGTTCCTTGCTCGATGCGATTTATACCAGACCAGCCTCACCTGCTGCTCATCTCTTGCCCTATCACGTCTTACCCTATCACGTTTTACCTTATTACATCTGACCCTATCACGTCTTACCCTATCATGTCTTACCCTAGTTCCTCTTACCCTATTACGTTTTACCCTATCACGTCTTGCCCTATGAAGTCTCACCCTATCACGCTTTACCCTATCACGTCTAACCCTATACGTCTTACCCTATCACGTCTAACCCTATTACGTCTTACCCTATAACGTCTTACCGTATCACGTTTACCCTATTACGTCTTTCCCTATCACGTTTTACTCAATCACGACTTACTCTATTACGTCTTACCCTATCACGTCTTATCCTATTACGTCTTATCCTATTATGTCTTACCCTATCACGTCTAACCCTATACGTCTTACCCTATTACATTTTATCCTATCACGTTTTACTCTATCACATCTTACCCTGTTACGTTTAACCCTATCACGTCTAGCCCTATTACGTCTTACTCTATCACGTCTTACCCTATTACGTCTTACCCTATCACGTTTTACTCTATCACATCTTACCCTGTTACGTCTTTCCCTATTACGTCTAGCCCTATTACGTCTTACCCTATCACGTTTTAATCAATCACGACTTACTCTATCACGTCTTACTCTATTACGTCTTACCCTATCACGTTTTACTCAATCACGACTAACTCTATTACGTCTTACCCTATTACGTCTTACCCTATCATGTTTTACTCAATCACGACTTACTCTATCACGTCTTACTCTATTACGTCTTACCCTATCACGTTTTACTCAATCACGACTAACTCTATTACGTCTTACCCTATCACGTCTTATCCTATTACGTCTTATCCTATTATGTCTTACCCTATCACGTCTAACCCTATTACGTCTTACCCTATTACATTTTATCCTATCACGTTTTACTCTATCACATCTTACCCTGTTACGTTTAACCCTATCACGTCTAGCCCTATTACGTCCTACTCTATCACGTCTTACCCTATTACGTCTTACCCTATCACGTTTTACTCTATCACATCTTACCCTGTTACGTCTTTCCCTATTACGTCTAGCCCTATTACGTCTTACCCTATTACGTCTTACCCTATCACGTTTTACTCAATCACGACTTACTCTATTACGTCTTACCCTATTACGTCTTACCCTATCACGTCTTACTCTATTACGTCTTACCCTATCACGTTTTACTCAATCACGACTAACTCTATTACGTCTTACCCTATTACGTCTTACCCTATCACGTTTTACTCAATCACGACTTACTCTATCACGTCTTACTCTATTACGTCTTACCCTATCACGTTTTACTCAATCACGACTAACTCTATTACGTCTTACCCTATTACGTCTTACCCTATCATGTTTTACTCAATCACGACTTACTCTATCACGTCTTACTCTATTACGTCTTACCCTATCACGTTTTACTCAATCACGACTTACTCTATTACGTCTTACCCTATTACGTCTTACCCTATCACGTCTTACTCTATTACGTCTTACCCTATCACGTTTTACTCAATCACGACTAACTCTATTACGTCTTACCCTATTACGTCTTACCCTATCACGTTTTACTCAATCACGACTTACCCTATCACGTTTTACTCAATCACGACTAACTCTATTACGTCTTACCCTATTACGTCTTACCCTATCATGTTTTACTCAATCACGACTTACTCTATCACGTCTTACTCTATTACGTCTTACCCTATCACGTTTTACTCAATCACGACTAACTCTATTACGTCTTACCCTATTACGTCTTACCCTATCACATTTTACTCAATCACGACTTACTCTATTACGTCTTACCCTATCACGTCTTACTCTATTACGTCTTACCCTATCACGTTTTACTCAATCACGACTTACTCTATTACGTCTTACCCGATTACGTCTTACCCTATCACGTCTTACCCTATTACGTCTTACCCGATCACGTCTTACCCTATTACGTCTTACCCTATCACGTCTTATCCTATTACGTCTTATATCCTATTACGTCTTACCCTATCACGTTTTACTCAATCACGACTTACTCTATTACGTCTTACCCTATCACGTTTTACTCTATCACATCTTACCCTGTTACGGTTAACCCTATCACGTCTTACCCTATCACGTCTAGCCCTATTACGTCTTATCCTATCACGTCTTACCCTATTACGTCTTACCCTATCACGTCTAGCCCTATTACGTCTTATCCTATCACGTCTTACCCTATTACGTCTTACCCTATGTACTACGTACCCTATCACGTCTTACCCTATTACGTCTTACCCGATCACGTCTTACCCTATTATGTCTTACCCTATCACGTCTTATCCTTTTACGTCTTATATCCTATTACGTCTTACCCTATCACGTCTTACCCTATTACGTCTTACCCTATCACGTCTTATCCTTTTACGTCTTATATCCTATTACGTCTTACCCTATCACGTCTTACCCTATCACGTCTTACCCGATCACGTCTTACCCTATTACGTCTTACCCTATCGCGTTTTACCCTATCGCATTTTACCCTATCACGTCATAACCAATGAAGTCTTACCCTTTCACGTCATAACCTATCAACAACCTCTTACTTGGCTCGATCTTTCTGAGGTAACACTGCTTTTTTGCAATCTCTTTTTATTCTGCATCAAGTTTGATATCAAGCACATGGGCTAGTCAAATAATTCCTCTAGCGAACGAGGAGAAATGGTACTTTAAAGGGCAGTCCATTCTCAATTATGACTTATAGCTTTTTCTTACCAAATGAGAGCATATTTCAACGCTTAAGAATCCATAGTCAGTCTTTGAGTGAACTCAAATGTTGAGTTTATAGCCTGCTTCTTGCCAACAGAGCCTTGGTCAATTAAATTCGATCTGACTTGTAATAATCGTGCTTTCTTTATCCATGACACTTTCCAATCTTTTGTATCTTACCAATGAATCTAATTTATGGAGTGCAGGTTTCTGATTCTTGAATCGACAACCTCATAAAAGCATTGCTTTAGTGCTGATTTTTTTAGTATTTTTCGGTGACGTTGCACAATTGCACGAAATAAAGGCATAATGGTGATGAGGCTGCTCAGGATCTAATCCGCATTCTGCTGATTAACATTTAAACGGAGGGGAAATATTTCTGCCCAGCAATCCATGTTGAGCCAAATCTAGTATTGCAGGGGGAGATTAGCAGGGTTCATTAATACCTTCTGAAGGTTTTGGGCTTTCCGTATCTACACAACTTGAGACAGCTCAGTATAGACCGAAAGCCGGGCATCTGAATGCCAAATGCTAGAGACCTTGCGAGCGCGTTGACGAAAGCACGGGGACCAGCCAGCGTTAAAAAGGACGGGGGGTGTTCGGGTCGGCGAAACCGTGGATAGAAATAGAAAGAAGTCTGCGCATAGAAAGAAAGGAGGTCAAATATTCTGTTATTTATTTAGGTCCTTGGCAGCATAGCGTTCAAATCTTTGGTTGGCTGAAAACCTTGTGAACTTGAGGTTAAATGCCATTAAACTTGATGTCGGTTGCTTGCGAAGTGAACACGTAGTACATCCTAATGTTTGATCGTAACGATGAAATCAAAAACTTGCATAGAAAACGAAAAAAACTGATGGTTTAGTGTCTTTTTTCAAAGGCCGCGTGCCACGAGGTTGTAGCAGAACGTGCTTTATCCCAACTGACGCAACACCCATTTAGATTCAACGAATAAATGCCATTAAACATGAGATCGGATTCCGGTGAAATGAACACTGAAAGTCCAATGTATCAGCATCGTAATCAACTCATGATATGTGTAAAATAAGGCAAACCCGAGCGTGCAATGCTTTTTATTGCAACCGCGATCAAGGCGCGTAAAAACGAGCTATTTAGGCCTAAATTTAGCTGCGAGACGGGTTTGTTGGTGGAATCTGGTATTCTCATTGATAGAAGTGATAAGGAGAAAATAGATGTGATCAGGGTTCTCAGCCAATCAAATATTTGAATGCTATGCTCTCCTTGGCAAGTCAATCCTTAGAATGGACAATTGAAAAAACTTACACCGTCTACCATTTGCCCCCTCCTCCGTTTCAAATGCAAAAAGCTGCCTACCCGGGGTAGGTCGTGTCAACACGTTAATTCAATCCATACAATATTTTCTCTAGAGTTAAACTGCAAGATAGATGTTTTGAAATGATAAGCATCGTGAATTATTTAAGTAACATTGAGAAATGAAAAACTTGGTTTTTTAATTTGGAATTAAAACCGTACAAAAGACAAGACCAGCTTGTCAGAAAAAATGAGAATGAAATTAACATCGCAGCTTTTATGACTCGCGGCTGTGGTGTTTTTCTAAGGCTTTGAACAAAAACAGGTTTTTACTTTAAAATATTCGGGTGGGCAATTGGATAAAAGTTCTGTTGGTTTGCCAGACAATCCTCCCCTCCCCCTCCCCCGTGCCCACCCTTGGCTTCGTTCCTGATGGGGAATGGGACATAGGCTGTAATTTTTTCTGACTCTATATTTCCGAATTATTTTTCATAGATCTTGCAAAAAGATATTTTGAGGCATTAGATCATCAAGATGTCAAACATCTTATTATGAAAAGTAGAATATTCACTATATAGGTCAGCTTTGATATAATAAAACGTAGCAGATACGATATCGAAATTCGTACGTTTTTAACCCGATCATCAAAATGCACATGTAGAGATCTTAGCTGGCTCTCAACTTTTTCAATCTTGGACTACCTTCCAAGTTCAGTTATCAAGGATGGTAGCTGACAAACTTCTAAAAAGGGGCTAATATTCCACTGCCTTGGAGGACCTTCGACGATCACATTTTTTGCCCTCTTTGCACTATTAATGGGCATGTTCAGTGCTTTAAACGGGACATGCTCAGTGCCACAACCAGGACCTGTTTGGACGTAACATACAGCCCAAGCGCAGCGGCACAATCTGCGCACGTCCAGTGCCATAGCGGCACGTGTTCGACGTGTCTTGAGCTCGGCTCCATGATCGGCGCAAGTCCACTGCTAAAATCGTCGCGTGTTCATGCGAATGTTTTAACAAAGAATACTTTTTGCTACACAAGCCCATTCTAGAACGATTTGTCAGTGTATGCCATTTCCTTAGTTATATAAACTTCACCATCGAGAATGAAGATCAGATGCCGTTATTTTGTTCTCGAAGTCGCTTAACCTCATTTCAGATAATCTTTTTAATAACGTAGAAACTGAATGCTTTCATGATTTTTTCTTGTAAATACGCTTTTCTATAAACTAATGAAGTAATGAACTTCAAAGGCTTTTCGTGAATAATGCAACTTTTCTGAATCCTAATCACTTTTTGTTATGAATATTTCGCTGGGTTTTTCATCATTAATCTTTTTCTAAAAATCTCATCAAAGGTAGTGAGCTTCTGCCACTGAATTATGAACGTGTTGTGTCTAGAAACTCCAAAATGCCTGTTTCTCAAAATGAAGGCAATGGACATTTAACACATGTTTTCGTCCAATCAATATTTTTGAAATATCTTCCAGCTCGTACAATTTTCATGGCTAGCTTCTGCTGGCGTGCAATATTTGCAAATTTGTAAATTGATGTTTTTCTTTTATTTGAAAAGGCCTGTGAAAAACACCACGTTAGGCATCTCACTGTAGGAATATTCACAATGTGAGTTCGTCGTGCAGTAATTAGATTACTGCTCTCATGTCTCGCAATTTTTTAAAAAACCATCTTGATTTGCGCGATTTCGTAGGATTTTTACATGCAAGATATATGAGGCAGATTATGGCCGAGGGCCAAGTCTATTTTGTTTTAAAGACCCCCAGTTCACTGCGTAAGCCTGGTTTCGCTTTGTGTGGATCCGGACGTGCCTGGATCCTAGTGTGCCAATGCAACTCGGATCCTACACCTAGTTTCACATGGTGCAAACTTGAACTAGTTGGTTTAGTTCAAGTGCGACTTTGCCAAAAAGGACACCTAGATGAACACCCATCGTACATGCGCAGTTTTTCTTGATCTTTTAAGATAGCTAAGCTTAATGTTGAAAGCAAATTAAATTCAATTCAATTCAAAAAGCTAAGCATAACATGCAAACAATGTTTTCGCTATTTCTTGCTGTATGTGGCTCTCTTTTCTCGAGTGCTTGCACAGTGTTTTCATGTTTTTGAACCAAAGCCGATGTTCGAAGGGGAATCTCTCTCTGCTCTATACCACATTGTTCTTGTCGTGTGCAGTAGATCTAATTGCTAGCAACTCGTTTGCAATGCCAGTCATGCAGATCCAAGAGCGTATTTTGTAGGATTCTCCAGGGCAGCTGAGAAACGGTAATGCGACTGTCATTTCTCGAGTGCTTGTACCTTGCGAAGCACCCGTAGCCTGAGCGTTTAATCCCCACGTACCTCGCTTGAAAATCGATTTAGAGCTTCGAGAAATCTCAATGTAACAGCGAGACACGTGGACACCGACCAGAAAAGCCTTACGAGAGAAAACGTCCTTTTCCAACGATATCTTTTGATATCGATTTTGCTGAAGTCCTACGAATACGATTGAACCCCTGTAGTTATCAAAATAGTGCGCTGGTTTTGTCACTGGTGTCTTTTTGATGCATTTATTCTATTTTTATGTTTAGTGTTGTATTGCCAAAGTAACAGAGCAATTATCTAGAAAAAGTGCTTTGTAATATGTTGGCAGTTTATGAAAGAAATTTCCCATCCAACAGAACCGTACAAACATGGGACTAGAAATGTGTTCAAGCAAAGTTTTTTTATAGAATTATCGAAATACTTGGAAGAATATTTAGAGCATAGATTGCCATTGTGAAGTTTTCTCGAGGTTTCTTAATTGAAATGGTGACATGACATTTTCCATCATATTTCACATGATTTACTATTTGTTTAAAAACCCCATTTTTCTTGCATTTTTCAGATTTGGAGCTTAGAAACTGGAAAGCGTTTTGTGACGCTGCGCAACCACTCTGATGGGGTGACATGCTTACAATTCAATGACCACATGATAGTGTCCGGTTCATATGACAAAACTGTCAAGCTTTGGGACTTCTCACCAAATAATGAAGACAGGTAATGCATTTGTGACACCGTTATGCAATTCTCTTACATGAGTACCAATACCAAATTCTCATGATGCTTTTAACAAAGTATGGACTAGATGGGCCAGCAATTGAATTTACTTTTGGAATTTCGAAGCCAGTCCACGCAGGTTGCTTATGAAACGATTATCTAGATTCAGCGATTCCAAAGTTGTGTTTTGAAAATATTGACCTTTGAAACGTTATGCCGTTGATTCATAACATTATTTATTAATCATTTCAATTAATACCTTATCACATCTACGTCTACAAAAGCTTTAGTGACATCTTTCATAACCTTGTTAGTGTACGTAAACTAAGGATGAAATGTCCTATTTCCGTTCACTTGAAACATTCTTTGAGCGATTCATAAATTTTTTACAGTGTTAATTATCTCCTAACTATTTCAAGGACCTTGTGTCTGTATACCTCACAAGCGAAATAAGTTCTTCTTTAGAACTGTGTTAGACAAAACGTTCGAATGTTGAAAGTGTACTTATTGTTCCCTTGTGGTACATATTGCCTATAATTGTTTGGACGTGGCTAGGACTATAATTAATGGCTAGAACGTGGTATAATGTAGTTGTGTATACTGTACCAAGAGCACTAGAACGATTATTCATCAACACTAAGAAGCAATTATTCGGCTGATCCCGATAGACATCCAAAACCCCCATTGGAATTGCAAAGGCTCTATTATGTATTAAAAGATTGAGCTGATGTTTGCCTAATTTGCTGAGTTAAAAGTTTTCAGTAATTTTAAACAGGAAAATGTTGAATGTCTATGGCGAAGATCTATAATTCTAGCATCCATTTCATAGCAATTAAGTATTCTTTTGTATTAATGAAATTCAGGAAAGTTAAAGTTTTAGTTTAAGAAATGTGGAATAATTACCAGATTAGCAAACAAAGCTTCTAACAGATTTCTAGATTTACCGGGATTTCGTAGCTTTCCTGCTAAAAAGATTTTCCCTCTGTTAATGCTGAAAAGTGCTGCAAAATTTCCAGCCGAGCACTAAGAACCTACAGGGATTTTAGTATATGTTTATTTAGCGTATGGAAAAGGCCTAGCGAGGCTCTTGGGAACTGAACGAAGCACAGTGGAAATTGAAGTTTGCTCAGAATGTTAAAGACGTGAACTGTGAAAGGCATGGCGTTACTTGTTAAGGATAGTGTTAGTCATTAAGATTGAATCGAGAGTGCTAAAAATAGATTGAATCGTCTTGTAGCTGACACAATAAAGTATAACACAAGAAAATTGAAGTTATTTATTGCCATCGTCGCTGTCATTACTTCTGGCAGTGGGCTTCTTGATATCCTTGTCCGCCAAATGAGTCAATTTACTCAAGCAACGAACAACAGCTAATAATACACTGTCATTTCTTGCTCTAAAATATTTAAAGGTATTTTCTACAAAAAGGAAAACCCTGTTCTTTATCAGCTTTGTATTTTGTGAAAACGATAACTACGGACATTTAGGAAGCTTTAAAGTGCTTCTTTTATGGCTGAAGTATTTCTTTTTGAATAAAAGTCTGCCTAATTTTATTAATATTTATGATAAACACAATATCATTGTTTAAAACGTTAAGTGCTTTTATCTACTTCTATTGATTATTTCCATTTAATAATTAATGTTGAAGTCAGCACATCAAGTTCTGACTTCATTTAATTAAATATGCTAATCTTGCGACCGTGCCTCTGACCCTATCCCAGCTAATATGCAACGCTTTGGCGCAAGTACTTCTGATGGCTTTCATAATAGCCCCTTCAGCAAGTTCATGCTAGCCTCTTTTCCAAACGATTCAAGCAGTGCGTGTACTGACAAATGCTGCAGTGGCAGGCCCTTATATGTTGTTGTTGTTCTGCCCAGGTGTCTTGCATAAAGGATGATGTAAAACACATGTGCTCTAAGATGCTCTGCATTTTAGATTGTATCTGGCCCAAAACAATTCACCAATTTCTTCTTAAAAATTGAGAACAGCTAAGCTCTACCTAAATTTTGTAAGCAGCAGGTGCAATTTAATCTGGGAGGTCTTCCGTTCTTCCCATGGTCACAAGCTGTTTCAAAATCCTAGAAGCTCATTCGAAAACCTTGCATACACATTTCTTTGAAGTAATGACAAAGGCACTGTTGCCTTCCATATCTTCTTAACCTGGAGAGGACAAGTAGTAATTCGTAACGATGAATGATGAATTCTTAAATGCATGACATTTGAACACTTCGGGAAAAATTTGAACAATGAAGGCAAATAAAGCACACTTTAAATGGAGAAAATCCGAAATATCAATAGTTGTTAGGGGAGACAGAAACCGTGATAAAGCATCCAAAGATTGCTTTGAAGTTCAAATTAATTATCAGTGATAATTAGTATGGAAATCTTGCATCTGATAATTAAAGGAATCTTGCCTGCCAAATCGGTCTTGCTGGCTTGGAAAGATTCGAGGAGAAAATACGGCTTCTGAGCATAGAAGCTTCTGAACATGGAAGTCTTCGATTTCTGTGCCTCTGATACCTTTCTTCAGAGACCCCATTTGCCGACAAGTTAAAGCTTTAACCGGCAGCAGAATTCAAAAACTTATCATCCGGCATCGACGCCGATTTCCCCTCGGCACAGGTCACTGCATCGTGATCTGTTCCCATCTAAACATGATCCTTCTGGCACCTTAGCTCTCGGCTAATAACTAATAGCTAGTAATGACTTGCTGAACTCAAAATTTCAGTCCTATCACTACTGCATTACCTGTAGCACCTGTAGTCCTCCTACTGAAGCAAAAACACACACCCCAGTTTCATGAGCTTCTCCAGTAAACTGGAACAGCGTAGCCATATTTTTGTGATCCATTTAACTTGCGAACGGTGAAGAAATGACTTAAAGCTGACCACTTTACAAGGTCAGCCCGATCGCTGTTATGCGCTTTGGTGCTATGCAGCTTTCATGCTATAAGAAATTCGCCCAGTGCTATTACATTTCTACTGTTGGCTACTGGTTTTAGTGCGTCTTCTTTTAAACAATAAAGTTTATTGGATAACGAACCAATAATTCTTTTCGAATAGTTTAATTTGAGGCGATAGCGCTTAATTCAACTGTGACTTTGAATTTATTATTTGAGGGCTTTTGCTACTTTATTTACAGAAAGTAAAATTATGCAATATTAACAGAAAAGCACTTCTTGAGGTAAGCATAAAAGAAGACTTAAAGTTATGAAAATCCAAGCGGTGGTGGGGCTAACACTCAATTCTGCTTAATTGCTTGGGAACACTCTCACAGAGCACTTTTTATCACAGAGCCTTTCAGCAAACATGAAAACAATCAATACAATTCAATACCTCTACCTTGGAATGCTCATCAAGTTTTTCTGTGGAATGTTTTAAAGCGATAACAGTGCACTGAAGAAAGCTGCTCTGTCGATTAATCACAACTGCAAATGCTTTTTATTGATATTTGGAATGAATTTAACATCAACCTGTGTTGGATATGAATTGACAACGTGGATTGCTTGGGTGAAAGTCAAGGTGAAATGTTATTGTGTTTTTGAGTAAATCGAAGTAAATGATAAAAGACAAACCCCAAGAAAACACGTACCTTGCATTTTGATAAAGTGGTTTTTGGCCGTTCTTTAATGATTGAGGATTCTAAGTTTAATTGCCGGTTGGCGGGGAATTGTGGCCCTTATGCCAAAATCTAGCAAAATTCTATGTATCATGGTACCCAGGGCAAACATTAATGTCTGCTGTGACGATTATCGGCTGTGACGATTATCGGCTGCGACTAAGCCCGATTACGCCCGATTATTGATGGGATAAATTACACATTGCGCATCGACAAGCATCTCGTGCGAGCCTTAAAGGCCCTTCTCTGGGTTTATCGTTCAGATCTCTTGAGGCAAGAAAGGAAAGCCAGGACGAACCATGAACATGATTGAATTCAAGAACAACAACAGCAACAGCATGTTTAGAACAATGCCAAATTTTTATGATCGATTCGCGAGTTTCATGCTGCAGGCGTTATCACGAAAAGCTTTCTGGGATTGAGATAAGCACGAAGAATACCGCGAATCCTCGAATTAGCCCCCTGGGGGCTTATTTATTTTTGATATTTTTGGATGGGGGCTTATTCGAGGGAGGAGGCTTTGAGTCGGAATTTCTTTATGAACATTTGATTAAATCATTGGAAAAAATAGAAATTTTTGCGCTAATTCACTAAAACCTCAGGAGTCGAAAACTCAACAAATCGAGGGGGCTTATTCGAGGGGGGCTCATTGAAAATTTGTACTTCTAGGGTGGGGGGCTTATTCGAGGGGGGGGGGCAATTCGAGGATTTACGGTAAAAATAACTATGATCAAATAACTTCGATAGTTGAAAAGCCATTTGATTAAATTTGTTAAACGAACGGTTAAATACCAAAAGCTGTTATATTAAAATAAGAAATATTAATGCTATAAAATTCAAAACATTTGGTTGCAAAGGCTTTCGGGTAGCAGGATTACAATACAGATTACACGAGCTTATGTGAAGCTATTTCTAAAAAGAGATCACGACTTCGATTTTTCTAACTGGGTTGATTCAAATGACACAATGACTTCTAAGTTTAGTCCGGTGGATGACTAAGATGCGATGGTGGATGGATGACGTCATCAAAAATCTACTTTGTGTTGTGAAGAACGTAAAAATCCAGCTTTAACTCGATAATCAAACAACAACAACAAGTTTTGCTGTGTTTTAAACAGGTAAACTGGTTTTGTACTAAGATTGGGCTTCACAATGCTATAAATTCAGCGTACTTGAACATCGCAACAGCAGAATTAGCACATCTCTGAGAGACAACTCCTGTCGCTTTTCGCAACTTTTTGCCTCAGTCGATGTAATACTTGAAAAATAAACCACGCAAATATGGGTCGACTCATCAATATTTCATGGCGGCTAGTACAAAATCAAGGGCTTTTTCCACTTTCTACTGACTCTTCCTCGCATTATGTGGGTCAATACCGGCATAAGACCAGCCTATGCACGAAATGGCGGCTTAGCTTTTTATCGGGCATTTTCGATTGAGATGTCAAAACATTTTTGATATCCAGAATCGACACGAAACTTGACTCTTTGTAAACAAAATTGCATGGAAAAGTCATGTTCTTTTTGTGGCTTTGTGACTTTTGTAATCGCAAATATGACAGTGATCTATTTTTTAATCTAAAACAGAAGGCCTTAGACTGAATAGGTTCTTCAACTTTCTCTTCTCTCAGTAACATTTTGGTTGCATTACTAAAAGTTGGTACCACAAGTGTATTTAAAGCACTCTTGACTTTGTTCTCGCCCGTTGAAAATAATCCCAAATCTCTTTTAATAAGCCGCTTTCTCAAAGCTTCAGTTGAGTGGCATGTGTAATGTACTGGACGGGGGTGTATGGTTGAGGGGCTTGTGACCCGACTCAAAGACTGTGTTCAGTTGGATGTACTGTATTGGATGTACTGTTACATGGCTCAACCCCCTGTATCAATTTACTAAACTTCGCGTTTTGCAAGAAAGCGAGTACGAAACAATCTGTGATTCACAGGGGGGCCTGTCTCAATTTCCAGGACAAAATTCATATTTTAATGCGTCATCTTCATAATGAGCGTTGAAGGCAATTGTACTAGTCAATCCCCGATTAGTCACGTGACACATGCACTCTCTTCTATAAGTCTTTACTTTCAGTAAGTATAATCTCTTCCACTTTACAATGGAATTAAGAGTTTAAACGAAACAATACTATTTCAGCGCATCTGCTCTTGTTCCCGCATCTGTTTCACCAATGTCTTACGTTCTACACAATACAACGATCTAACGGTAAGAAGCCTTCATGAAGCCAATGACTGGCCCATACCCACAACTGCTTGTTTATCCGCTATCGTTCGGGGGGGGGGGGGGTGGGAGGAATGGCAAACCTCTTAAGAGTAGCAATCCTACAACCTATTTCCTCATCCAAATAATTTATTTAGATACTTAGTTTATTTGTTAACTCACTTCCGGGTAAATAGATAAGATAAAAAGCAAATAATTACATTAGATATGATAAGTTAAAGGCTGATTGTTTTTCTGCACAGGGTAAATAGGGTAATTTTCTGTTTGGGGAATCTTACCCAAAGACAGAGTTCTTTGCCTGATGCTTGATGAATCTGTTCCTGTTGAACCGGTTGAGGTTTTTGTGGCTCACGATCTGAAAGCAAGTCGAGTTGCCTTGCCTTGCTATGATCGTAGACCAGGCCAAAAAGACTTCCCAGATGCGATACAACCTCTGGCCGTATTTGGCAACCATCTTGGCTTTTGTCTCCTCCCTCGTCCAGTTGTTGTACCAGTGGTTGATGGTATGCGAGTAGTGGATGCCAATCGTCTCGCTTGACTGCACCTCGAACCCTGCTGCCTCGAGGTGTGCGATGACGAAGCCGAGGGGGCAGCTAGCATCAGCCCCAGGAAATATGTACTTGTCCATGAACAAACCCCAGACAAAGTCCTCCCATTGCCAGGCCCTTCTCAAGCCCGCAATTTGCAGGAAGAATATGCCATCGTCTTCCAACATGTCGTATACCTGGCTCATAAAACCGCCGAAATTCTTCACGCCCACGTGCTCGGCCATCTCGAGACACGAGATTTTGCTGAACTTGCTCTTGGGGATGTCGCGATAATCCATGCAAAGGAAGGATGCCCCATCGGAAACTCCCTTCTCCTCGGCAGATGTTTCTGCCCACTGCACCTGATTTTTGGCCAGCGTAACACCTATTGCCTTGACATTGTGCGTCTCAACTGCATAGTTAACGAGGCTCCCCCACCCACACCCAATGTCCAGCAGACTGTCTTTCTCGCTTAACTGGAGCTTCTCACAAACGCGTTCCAGTTTGTTGAGTTGCATCTCTTCCAATGAGTCGTGTGGTTTCCGCATGATTCCAGATGTGTATATCATTATCGGACCGAGAAAACTTTCATAGAAATCATTGCCCCTGTCGTAGTGATCCCGCACTTGATCTGTGTCCTGAACCTTTGTATGAAAGAGCATCTCTGGTATGAAATTGCAGAAAAAGAATTTGACGTGCCACCATAAAAGTCGGTTTGTCGAGTACTTTTCTCTCGCCTCCAAAGCCTTGAGCGTGTCGTACTTGAAGACAATTCTATCGTCAGCATATGCTTCGTAAAGGATCTGCAGTGGAATATATGAGCCAGTGTATTTCTTTCGTAAATCTTCATCTTTGAATTCGATGAATTCGCCAATTCTGCTTTTCTCGGTCCGGAGCACCGAGAAATAATTCCACAAGACCATGAGCAATACAAAAGACATTGCATCCAGAAGACAAAGTTCCAGTGGAAACATATACCATGGCAAGGAAAACCACCAGTGGAAGAAGGAAGGCCATGCGATTCCGACCAACAAAATGGTCGTGAAAGAAACTTTCCTCCACGCGAGGTTCTCCATCTTTCGACTGCTTCCTACTTTGCCGTGCCCTTCAGCTTTTTACTCCGGCGACACTAGTTGCATGTCGGGGGAAAGGTTACACTACTCATTGATTCAAAACACGAAATCATTCGATCGATCAAATGTCTAAAAGCATTGTTTAGCCAACAAAGGACAACGTGTAGCTCAATAGGCCTCTTACCCGAATCACCTGTGCACTGCGATGTAAAGCGAGGTCGGTTTTATTCATTGCTGTCTCAAGAAATGGGATAAGCCTACTCAACCCGGGGGGCTACAAACGCCTTAAGGTTGTCGGCCAACATCATCAGCCCAAAGCTGGAATCAGCTATAGTTATTTAAATTCATCGGAAATGCTTTAATTTTGATAACTTAAAAATTGTGGAAAGGAGCTGTCTCTTAGACGTCGAAATTCATTCAAGGGTTTATGCAGACAATGGCGTACCTTGAAAACTAATTTCAGGGTTGGATTGGCAATCATACTTTCACCGGTGCCTCATTATTTGTCTCAACTGACCCACATACAAGCTACTTAAGTCGTAAAAAATTAATATCAGTTCAGAACAAAGTGATTTTGTAACCAATGTCTAGCTATAATGCGGATAACATTTTGTCTTGAAATATCTGTACCTGTAACAGACATGATACCAGAATTATTGCTAATTAAGTGCAGGTAGATTGATTGATTTTGCTAATTAGCCGTGGCGAGATGAAAAATATGGAAGATTGTCTTCAACTAGTGAAACGCCTAGTCTGTATAATCAAAGATTATGCCATTCTTAGTGTCTGTCCTGTGTGCCGGTCTCAAAAACAATCCCTTCTTAATTTGACTTTCACAATAACATTGACTTGTGATACATTCCGATTGAAATTCGATAGGTGGTAGGCAACAAAGATGGTAGCTTCGGTTAGGGCGTACGGCCTTGGTTTAGGGGCGCAAAAGGAGAACATCGCAGTTGTTGTGAAAATGTGCCTTCGCATCAGCCGTGATTACATTATGATTGCAAAACATGATGACGATGATCAAACACCGATCGAAATCGAACGCGAATCAGCCGGCTGAGATCCAACCCCCGTGCCGGGATCAAAACGAACAATCACCTGCCTGAGAACACGACCCTCTGAGCAGCAGGTGTACTCGTGTACGCGGCTGAACACGACTGCTCGAGACAAAAGGCTGGCTTCGGCGAGGCCTGTGTTCCGCAGCTTTGGAAAGAGTTTAATTTTGTATGGCGACCTGCCCTCAAGAAGTCAATGTGCAATCGGGGGTTCCGTACTAGCCCATTCGCTGGTATTTGCGTGAATCCAATCTGATGCGGTTCGGGACCACAACAATGTACAAAGTAATTGCTTAACACCCTGTATTATTCTTGCTCGTGTTGCAAAAAATTAAGCATAGATATTATCGTCACTGATCGGAAATTGATAATTGTGATGAAAACAAAGGTACTTTTCACAAACAAGATTTAGAAAAGAGCTTTTTATATCAGTCTCTACAAACAAGTCCAAGTGCTTTTAGCGGTCGTAATGGGTTGCCCATAAACGCTGATTTCCCACAACTTGGATGAAATTTCGTGACACAGAATATGTCATCCAAATGGCGACCGTCGTGTGTTTTTCATCTGCTTTATGTGAGCTGTGTGCAGTCCTTCGTGTGTGACATCTGCTTGCTTCACATCATGGTTTTCCTGGCCAGTAAAAAATGTCCACACGCTTGGCAGCTTGTCAAACTGATTTAGTTTCTCTGCAATTTAACTTTGTTCCTATTAAGCCCAAACTTTCGATTTCCCCAAAAAGCCTCTTATTGTTGTGGATACTATAAGGCTGTGTCTTTGTCAGAAGATCTTGAAACTGTGTCGCAAGATGCTGGTCGCATGTCGCTTTCTATAAAGGGGCACACGTAAGCACGAAAATGGTAATAATTTTTTATTAAATTTCAGAAAATAATGATACGTATAACTAAACTATGGATTGCATAAGGAGTAATAAGTTAAACTAATCGAGCTTAGTGGTGAGTCTGTGTTTGTCTATTCTACTTTATTTACAAAAACAATGTTAATCAATATCAGCAAACAATTCATTGTATTCGTTTAAACTGCTCTCATGCAGCTGCACTCCAGTCGCATCTTATCAGAGTCGCAAAAGTTTAATTGACTTTAACTGCCCCTCAATTTTTCTCAAACTGAAAATGCACACTTTGTGTAATTTGTGCCAGGACAACCTAACCTTTTCGAAAGGCTGAGCATTTACGAAGCATTGTCCACTTATGTCACGGAAAGGAAGCAATTGTGCAAAAATATGCAAAAAATATAATTCCGCTTTGAATGTATTTTCACTTGAGTGTAGGCCACATCTAATAGTTAGGCTTACCATGGCGTGACCAATGGGCTATTCTTTGACACAATCCATTCTTAACTACACTCACACTTTAACATCAGAATGCCAAATTTTTTCGCCGAGCCCCAATATTCTTAAAAATTTAGATTTTGAGCCGGAGATTAATCTTAAATTATTCTTGCCCAACACAAGGTGTAAATTCGCCTTAAGATCAAAGAAAAATAATAAGTCTTTTTTGATGCGCTACTATATCATTCATTTCAACAACAAGAAACAGAACAACAAATTTGATGCAAAATCTAATGATACAAATGTGACCACTAACCCAAAAGCATCTTTTAATTCCTTGACAATTGCTTTGCTTTAGGAGAAAAGTTAGATTAGGGTGAAATTCCAGTCTTGATGAGCCTGACATTATTCTTAAATCATTCTTGAATTTTAGCAATTTAGAGCCTTATTATTTGTATTGACTTTATTCTTAAAGAACGTATTTAATGTCACCCGTTTTGTAAGATTAAGGATTTCCTTTGAACAATTGTTATAAAAGGCAGAAAGTCTCGTGGTTTATTCTTTTTTGCCCTAAACCATAAAAACCTCACACTGGAATGAAGCAGAAACTGCGAGTAAGCACAATTAGAGTAAAGATGGCGGTTGAAAGCAGAACTGATTTGTTGGAGCTGCTTGGTACAAAATAACAAATGGCTCAAGAAACCCAAATACAAATGATATGGCACCTGGCCGTTCTTCTTCCCATTCCAAAATAGGTCGACCAGCTTCGGTTTGAAGCTTATCTGACTTTGTCCAGCTAAATAATAGGCGTGTCTTTTGATTGTGCCCTATCTCTATTATTGCTCGTTATCAGTCTCGGGTTTTCAGAACTCTCGAAGTATCGCTATTTCAACGCCAGCAAATGATCCACTTGCTTGCTCTTTTAGCAACATGACTCAGAATTGTTTTTCATCTATGAATTTTACATGGATTTATCTGAGATAGGATTCAGCTGGTAAGTCTCCTGCGAATTCAATTCTGTATTTCAGTCTTGTTTTCATACGTTCATCTGAATCCATTACTGCTTTAGCAAGAAAACTGGGGCCGTTCATTCCCCCGTGGAGCCACCCCACAATGCAACACCCCCAAAGGGTCATGTGACGTAGCAATGTGCTACTTCGCTTTAACAAGAACCTGCCCTACTGGCGCCTTGAGCAACCCCCGTCTTGAGGTCCTTTCCAGCTGAACATATCGCAGCTGTGCCGGGCTTATTCGGGCTAAAGGCTTTCATCCCACGCACGAATCGATCAGAAGTTTATTTGTGTCTCAGAGTGAAAGGTTTTGCGCCTCCTAAAAAGGATTGCCTGCTTCCCCATCTGCCTAACTGGCTTCTATGTTACTGCGAGGAAATGAACACGGCGAAGGAGACTGTGACGGACGTCAATCATCTTGAAGCCCCGCCCTAGTTTCACAGATTTAGATGATCAACTTGTTTAACAGTCTGAAATTGTCGTGTCAAATTATGTCAGGTTTTAAAGTTGCCGAACATAGGAGAAACCGGCTTGCGGATAAGTACAGAAATTGAGAAAAACTTCTTAATTTTTGTTTTAAGTAAAACAGAAATATCAACAGACACTGAAAGTGTAATAAAAATTTCCAGTATATATTAAAATCTTTACCTATGGTTAAATAATTGTATAATTGTATGTAGAAGTGCTTTGACACTTTTGCCAAAGTCGATCAACATTTGTTTGCGCAAATTCAATTTCCCTTTATTCTATGATCCTTGCTGCCACAGAATATTTTGTTTTCATCTCATCTCGGTCAAATATCAATAACTAAGAGTATTAATTGCTCATGAATGAGCAGCCAGTCTGTTGCGATGTAACACTAGATGCGCAACTTGGGCATTTCTCGTAACTAGGAGTGTTCCCAAATAGAGCTTAAACATGTGGTTTCGGTGCTGGCTGTTGAAATTGCTTTCCATTATCTCTATGGTAGACTAATAGTCCATTAACCTAGAAGCTGATAATCACTATTGAAGCTGCAGGTTTATGAGAAAACGTATTAGTAAATTTTCTTATTAAATACCACATTTGACTGCAAACGAAATCAAGGAGATCAGTAAATAAATCGTAGTGCCAAACAAATATCTGGCAATGTGTGAATCAGAAATACTTTTTAAAGTAAATCTCACGTGACTGAAATATCACGATGTAAATACATTTATTTGTTCAAATATAACGTCTTCAACCACCGAAAGCTGATTAATACACTGCATAGGCTTAACAGCTAAAGCAAGAGGACCTAATTCGTCCTTTAGCAGAAAAAATGAGACTTCTCTTTCCTGTAAGTTGCACCCATCGAATGATGCTACTGGCGTTGATTCACAGCCAAAGTTCTCAGTTCCAAAAGCCTCTATTTCACACCTCTAATAAAACTTTATAAATCACTCTAGGGTTCAGTTTCATTCAGATTCGCAAGTTGCATTTGTAACAAAGTTAACTCTTCATAGTCTAATTAAAAGTTGGAAAATTGATTGGTTTTAGAATTAGTCAAAGAGAATTGCAATTGCAATTTTCAATAGATAACTTACAAGTTGTTGTAAAGACAGAATTAGAGAATGCTAAAGTCTGTCTTCCATTCACACTGCAATTTTTGTGACTCGTGTCCTTTCGAGTTATGACCAGTGACTAAAAACTTTATAGAAATTATAATTAGCACCGCCCGCATAACGTTCCAATGGTTTATAATCGCTATCGCTAGCAGAAATATTTGCAGTCTTCTAACAACTCTTTGTTCTAAAGAGCTAAAAAAAACCTTTTGGATTGATAACAGGAAATATGAATCAGCTAAAATATTTCTTAGACTACACTAAACTATGCTAAAATGTATCAATTTGTGTCTCTTTCAACAATAATAAAACATTCTATATATTTTCCAATGTCTACAGGTATTTCCTAAATTATAGCAGGTATGTTTATTAATTTTCCTTTTTGTAAAAGCCGGCTCCGATATTTAGTCCATCTCACGATTTTCGAGACTTTTTCAAGTGCTTGTAGTTCTCGTAAATCAATTTGGCACCATACACACGAGCCAGTGTTCTCTTCTCCCACTCCTTTTTTCGCTTGGGCACGACTCTGTCCATCGTCTTTTTCGTGATGAATGGCCAGACGCGCTTCATCATCTGCCTGATCTTGATGTCGTTGGTCTTCAAGTTGTTGTCGTCCGTGCAAATGTTCATGCCCGTCCTGACAAGGTGGAACAGTGTCCCGTTGAAGTCGACCGTGTCGTCGTCAAACAGTACCTGGTTCATTCGCACCATTCGCTTGTAAACAACTACCCTCGGGCATTTGGTCCCAAGACCTAGCGGAGGGTCCAACTGTCGCAGCAAGTTGCACACCTCAGTGTGTCGGATGCGACCTCTGGCAGTCGGGTCGTACTCAGACCAAACTTCAATGAAGTCGTCAAGATGGTGAGCCCCAAGAATGCTTTCATCTTGACAAAGAAATGCAAAGTTGTCCATAATGACGGCAACGAATAAATTCAACATCAGAAAGGAGCATAAGAAAATGAAGAGAATGAAGTATGGGTAGGCAATGGGAGTGCCGCAAGTGTCTCCCGGCTTCTTCCCCTTGATGTTCGGGTCACACTTGGCTTTACTCGTGCACGCAAGCATGATGTTTGGCCAGTTTTCGCCCGTAGCACAGCGAAACAGCACTTGAAAGGCGGGGAAAAACGCGCGGAAGTTATTGTGGCGGTTGATTTCGCTGTACGGCTGTTCTGTTTGATCCAAACTGATGTGGGAGAAGACCTGCATGCCGATAATGCAAAAGATGAAGAAGAGCAGGAAGATCAACGCACCGACGTAAGGCAATGCCTTGAAAGATTGCAGGAAGGTGTAGAGCAAAACCTTGATCGTCTTGCTCCGGTTGAGCAGTTTCACGAGTCGCGCCGCTCTGAACAGCCGGAAGATGCTCGTATCGATGGGCAACTGGGTAGTATCCATTGTTCTGCTTATTATGAAATCCGCCCAGCTTCCGAGGATTATGACGAGATCAAATACGTTCCAACCATCCTTGAAATAGTTCATCTTCAGCGCAATCAGCTTGAGAAAAAGCTCTGCTGTGAATAGGTAGTTGAATATATTGTTGAGTTGGTCCAGCCAGTCGCCATACTTTTTCGGCTGGTCGTGGAAGCTGATCATAAGCAAGACTGTGTTGCCCATGATCAGCCCCATAATCAACGAATCGAACGGTTTTGATCGCACAAGGCGGTAAACCTTGAACTGCAGTGATGTCTGATCGTCGGGAACGTAAAGTTGAAGCGGTTGTGCGGTAATCGCCGCCATGAGTGTGTCGCGCTGGCCTCGATCCAATTCGCAGTCTCCTTCCTCTTTCGCGCCTTCTTCTTGAAATGTTAGGATAATCAAAGCAACGAAGATATTCAAGAAGAAGAACGACATTATGACAACGAAGAATATGAAAAATAACGCTATTTCAGGCTTATTGTCAACCACTGGGCCCTTGTCGATATCAGTTGCGTCGATTGCCGCAAACATAACCGCAGGCCAACCCTCGCCGGTTGATGACGTGAACAAAGTGACCATGGCTTCTGCTACGTTGTCGAAGTTCCAGTCATATCGAGCCCATTCGCGTTGCTTTATAACGGGTTTCGAATAGTCGTAACTCTCGAAGATGAGGTAGTCACCTCGACATTCGTCGGGCGTCAGCTTAGAGACGTCTGAACAGTAGAAGAATTTTCCTGCGAACAGCTGGACGCCCATGGCGGCAAAAACGAACAGAAACATAATCGTAATGACGAGGATGTTGATGACATTTTTGAGTGAGTAAATCATGCAGTTGAAGACAGCTTTGAGCTTTTTAGATTTATTTACCGCTTTTAACGGCCTGAGAACGCGAAGGACGCGCAAAACTTTTACGACTTTTTGCGATTGTGGAGAGGCTGTTTCGTCATTGCTTAAAACCAGCGAAGCAATTGCTGAACTAACGACAAGTGCATCCATGAAATTCCAACCATCGCGAAAGTAGGCGCCTTTGTGCAATATTACTCCGTAGTTTAAGATCTTCAGCACTACTTCGACGGCGAAGATCGGCGTAAAGACGAAGTCGATGTATCCGAGGACTTTGTTGATGATCGCGTCCTCGTGCACGGTGTCTTCGACGGCAAGAAGCGCGCTGCTGATCAGGATGCATGCCAGAATGAACGGGTCGAACCAAGACGAGCTCACGATCATGTGTAGGCCCTTCCTGATGGGGTTCGTTGGCTTCAGGATGAACAGCGTGCTCTCCTGGATCATTTCAGTGCCGGCGCCCCCCGGTATGTTTCCCGTCATTCTGCCAGGGTTCTTCAGGTTCTCAAGAAAGTTGTCGCTGGGCTTCGCAGTACCGCCTTCCGTTAGTTGGCTCTTCGTCGCGAACTCATTTGCGATGACAATCGCGTCCGCGTCGTCTCTATCGCGCGGCGTTGTTCCGCCATTGGCCAATTCGAGACGGCTGTCCCCATTTGCCGTCGGTGCTGCGTATTTTTCTTTTACTTCGGCCTTGTGTTCTTGCCTTTCTTCCTCTTCCTTGTCTTCGTCGCCACCCATTAGGTCGGCCTCTGTCAAATTATCGACTGCGATAGCCAAAAACACATTTAGTAGTACGTAATTTCCGATTATAACTAATCCTACAAAATACAGCGACATGACAAGACCACCTAGAGCTTTAGGCCCACCGTTCGCGTGAACGCCCTCGTACATTACAGCATTCCAGTCCTCGCCAGTCAAAATCTGAAACACGGCAAGAAACGAGTTCCAGAAGTCATCGAAGTTGGTCCGCGACGGCTCCTGCTTGTACTGGAACTTGCCGCCAAACAGCGTCATGCCAAGCAGCGCGAAAATGATGAGGAACAGAAGCAGCAGAACCATTAAGCTGAGGATTGCCTTCAAACTGGACATGAGCGCGCCAATGAGGTTCTTCAGCGAGTTCCAGTAGCGCGTGAATTTGAATAGCTTAAGCAGCTTGAGCGCCCGGAGGACAGATATTCCGAGGGTGACCTTCATCGTGTAGTACAGTATCATCTCTATGATTCCGCCGCAAACGACCACCGCGTCAAACACATTGAATGATGACTTGACGTAGCCTTTCCAGCCGAGTGCGAAAAATTTCAAGCACATTTCTATGAAGAATATTGAAATAAATATAATTCCAGCAAAGTCCTGTATCATTGTTAATTTGTTTACTTGATTGTAGTGCTGTGTTGCGACGGATGCGGTGTTGAGGAACACGCACAGCATAACGAACCAGAAAAACACCGGATGCTTTACGAGTTTCTTCATGCGCAACCGCGCTAACGAGTCTTGTTCCTCGCTTGCCTTGGCCTTTTCTTCCTCAGTCATTTGCCCCGGTGGCTTGGCAGTCTTCTGTTTCTCGGTCAGTTCCGCCACTTTTCCTTCATCCACCCATTCTTCGTAGTTCTCCACAGCGCGCTCTTCGCGTGCCGCCTCCATCTGAGCAAGAAACTCCGCGCGATTCTTGAGTCTCTCCCCCTCCTTTCCGAATTCTCCGCTTAGGACACCGAGGACAAGGTTCAACATGAACTGTGCTCCGATGATGTTCAACGTGTAGTAGTAGATCCAGAACCCTAGGCCTTGTTTGTCAAGGACGTCAAAAGAGGCGTACATCGTGGTCGTCCAGCCTTCGCACGTGATGCAGGTGAAGACTGTCAACATGCTGATGAATATGTTGTCGAAGCTTGTCATGCCGTCGTTCGGGCCTGACCAGTATCGCAAGCACTTGTAGCCGGTGGGACAAGGGCGTCCGTTCTTAGAGGAGCACAGTCGGCCTTCTTCTAGAACCGCTCCGGTAGTCTCGTTCTTGCACGTGTAGTGGAAGAGACCCTGCAACATCTCCAGCCCTATGACAGCGTATATGATGATCACAAACACGACCAGCAAGCAAACGTTGGATAGCGGTATCAGCGACTTAGCGATTGACGTCATCACCACTTGGAGGCTGGGCACACCGGATACGAGTTTCAGCGGCCTCAGCACTCTCATCGCGCGCAAAGCCTTAACCGAACCGCCCTTCATTATTCCCAGTTGCGGAAGACTCAGGATGCCAGTCACAACAACAACAAAGTCTAGTATGTTCCACGGATTCCTGATGTAGGAGCCAGGGTGCAGGATGAATCCCATGGTAACTATATTCAAAACCATTTCGAGGCAGAATATTCCCAAGAGATATGTTTCCGCCTGCTCGACCATTCTGTTCATTTGATTCGCGTCGTCTTCCGGAAGCTGAGTGTTTATAGCCATAAGAATGCAGTTCACAATTATAGCAACCAGGATGAAATACTCAAACCCTCTCGAGGTTGAAATATAGCGCGTGAATCTCCGAACCGGGTTATTCTCCGACAAAACGAACAGGCTTGAGTAGGTGGCCTTTATTGGTTCCAGATCTTCTATCGTAGTTCCCTTCTGCTGGCCTCCGTCGCCTGCCGCGTTGCCGTTTGCGACTTTGCCGTTCACAGCAACACCGTTCGGTGCAGCGACGCTTTTCTTCCGCTCCATGCTACAACACTTCCGATCAGATATCACTTATTTGATCATTGCCTTCTTTCACATATTTGTCCTAGAAGTAAAAAAATCACTTCAGAAATCTCAGAAGTTTTTCCTCCTTTAAGGAGTCTGTTAAAGTGAGAAAGGTGACATTTCATAAGCTCGTCATTACAGCATTTTAGCTTATCAAAAAAATTTAAATAGTCGGTAGGATTGAATTTTTACAGACATAAGGTTTGAAATGATGAACATTTAAATTAAAGCATTAATTAACTGTCGAGTGAACTTTTAATAAAGTTTGTTTTCATAGCTTGTCAGTGTTGGCTTGAGTTTCACAGTTAATTTGGAGATAAAGATCAACGTCAATCTTTCCTTATGCTATGCATTTATCGAGAAAATGAGATTGAGAATTGACGATCCGATAATTGCTTTTTCGGAGAAGAAATCCAAGACTCAAGCCGACGCGGTACACCAAGCAAAGGGACGAACAAAAATAGTTATTCCGGGGTGTTCGAAAACCAAATGTCTTTTACGTCAGGTAAAACAGCCTGACAGCAAAGTTGCATTGGAAGCTTGCATTATTGGCATTGTAGGCTGCAAGTTTTCAAATTGATATGCAGTCAAATCGGAAAAGGAGAACCTCGATGATTCAAACTATCAATAAAGGAAATATCTTGCTCATTTCTAATTGATTTAATTGACTTCTTTTCAGCAACCTAGGCCTATCCAGGCACAGAAAGCTGGTTGAATCTCGCTATAAGCTTCTATAATCAATCTTTGGCAAACACGCTAAAAGGTACGGCGCCGTATACAAGCTTAGCAACAGCTACTGTTAATGGCAATGAACATGCCGAAAATGAACATGATAGGTCTGAGCAAAGATCCCTGCCAAACACCACCAACCAAAATCATAGCTCTTGTTACTTAAACAAACTTTTTCATAATAAATCAATTTTATGGATTTTTCAATCTATACTTGTTAAATTGGCCATAGTATTGTCAAGTTAAAGTGCATTTCAAACAAAAGCTGCAAGAATCTAGTTGACAAAAATAGATTCTAGAATACAGAATAGATGATAGAAGAATAGAAGCTTTGGGATTTCAGACGCACCGAAAATTCACTTTGGTTAGAAATTTCATAGAAAGATAAACTCAAGTTTCTATCTTCTTCTTGATACAAATCCTTATATATATTAAGCAATTTCATTTGTAACTTCACGTGGAACATTTTTAATCTGATAGTTTCCTCAATAGTTTATACCCTCGAATCTTGTTAAGCAATCAAGGAAGTTTGGCGTGAGGTATCGCATACAAAATTGAAGCTTGTAGTATCAAAAACAGAATTCAAGGCGAAGGTAAATATCATTGGAGGGATTTTAAGAAACTAAAAAGTTGAACACCCTACCTTGGTTTCAAGTTCTAGATGCCAAGCCATCGCTTTTGTGGCCTTCCTTCGTTTTCGTCAAAGATAGTCGCGTCAGCAGTATGCTAAGAATAAAATCTTGTTTTGACAAGGCTGTGTTTGCATCGAAAACGTTACGGGACTATGTTCTATTATTTAGCTGGCGTTTCGTAGAATACGCATTGAGTTGTAGCATGAGATGAATCGGGCCCACATGCTTTTACCCGCAACTGGTTTTTAATAATTCACGGCATAACTTGCTGACTTGCTGCCTAAATGGTGGATTTGTCGACTGCATTAATCATCCATTATATGGACTCGGTATTTGCATTAAAATACACTTGACACAAATTGCTTCGATTGGCATTAGTGAAGTTGATTTTGAACATGTCTTGAATGAATAGAAACAAACGCTTTTGCGCTACGGGGGTGAAATGAATGGTTTCCAATGCGACTGTAGATATCTGCGTTCCTCAGCAGCATCTTGTGATTATAAGCTAAAGACGTTTCTCTTCTGAGAAACTTTAGTTCTAATATACAACGGAATCATTTTTGTCCTGCCTTCAACTGGGGTGAAGAAATGGCCTAATTGAACAACTTATTGACAAAATTGGTGAGAACTGACAGTTAGCCTGTGGATATCAGGCAATTAACTTGTCAAGACTTAACATTGCAGGAAAAACCCATTTATTGTACCTAGAATTATCAGTTTAGGGGCAGGATATTCGTGTGCTAAACAGCATATGATGGCGGTTGGATGACGATGTATGACGTCAGCCTTTGCGTTGGATTGCGTCACATTGTGGCATTGTGAGTCATTGTGAGTCACTGGGGAGGCGCGCAATTGTTTGATTACGTGCAATACTCTTGTCATTAATCGTATAGCGCTAAATCTGCGAATTAAAAATCCTTCATGTTTACGGTAGGAAGGATTTACATTATGGACGATTTCTTTTTCTGGTTATTCTTCACCGCAACTTTTTGAGTCGTATAGTTCATGTTAGTCAACATCATAGTCTTTCTACTAGCTATTTCTTCCAATCATTTTTGTGTAAACAAGTGCTCTGCGGTACAAAACTTCACAAAAGCTAGAAAAAGCGGAACCAGTTTTTGCATACTTAAAGTAATTTTTCTTCCGACACTCCTCAGAGTATGCAAACGTCGGAAAATAGCCAAAAGCTGACACATTAAATAGTCAGTTGCGGATCGTTAATACTACTAGAGGGTGATTGAAAGAGCGCATGATTGAATATAATTATTACTTGACACCCTTCCAATCAAGTGGTATAGTTCACGTTAGTCCGCATCAAAGTCTTATGTTCACGTTAAATGTCAGTGTCAATTGATTGTTCGCGAGTATTCCTTTTCTCTATGGGCATTGCTTGGTTGTGCAAAACGCACTCGAAGAAGGCTGAATACTTGTTGGTTTGTTGCGTTGCAGGTGATGCCCAGTAACACGTCACTCTGATTAGAGCCAAATGGTCGAACGAAGACCCTCGCCGCATGCAAACGAGACAATTGTAATTAAGAGCCTTCGAACATCCATTCCCATACTGGAATAGATTATACAACTTAAATGGATCAAAACTTTTGAGAAGTAGAGTTTTACTTCAATATTAACAAGTTATCGAAGATTCTAACCAACGAAAGATAACTTATCTTAATAGCAGCTTGGAACCTTTTAAGAGCTTATGATGAAAACCCTGATCGCCCTCTGGCGCAAAGAAAGTTTTGAAGTAACAAAGCGAGGATGACACAGCAGAGGACTCTTCTGGTGAGTGAAAAGCATTTGCACCAAAAAGGTTCGGTGCTTGCTCAAAGGTTCTAATGTGTTCAACCTTGCATGCCATACCGCAGTGTATTTTCGGGGTAAAATTCTAGCACTGTCTCGTCACTGTGGAGGACAGCGTCTGCGGAGCCCCATAGGGCATCCTATCTGGTATGACGCGTTTTTCAGCTGTGGCCTTATAACAACTTTCTCGTGAGTCAAGCATTTTTCGTGAACGTTTGGCTAAAAAAAATATACGTTTCTGAAAATATACGTTTTGCAGGCGAGAGAGTTTCCCCAAAAGCCATAAATACTGGGGTGAAAATTAAGAGATTTTTTGGGGAAAGCAGCACAACTTTTTTCATAAAACTGCTTATCTCTGATTTCCAGCAGGTCGCTGATACTAGCTAGAATCAATATCTTTGAAAGCATGAAACTACTTAAGTGCAAAATTATTGAAGTTATAAGTCTAGCAAAAAAGGTTTTCACATTGTCGGCGTAAACTATTCTGATATATTTTTAGGAAAGCATGAGGGGCTTAAAACTCCAGTGGCAGGACTATCGTTTCGGCTTTGGGTCAGTCAATCCTGGGAAATGGCTTCCTTGCTCTTATAAAGACCCTTAATTGAATGCTCCTCCGTCGCCTTCACTGCTCTGTCCGAATGGTGCGCAGGGTTTGAGGTCTGACTGTTGCCCTGGTTGCAATAAATCATGTAGGAAGCATGTCTTGCTATCACGGCTCGAACTAAAGCCCATCAGGACTGGAATGTAATGCTCAAACTAGAAATTATTATAGAACGTCTAGCATGATTGTTTGATGCAAGAGAAATTATTGGAGCCCTCGGAGTGGCATATTTTCACTACTTTACTTTATTAAAATCGTTTGCTCATTCTTGATTGCTTATTGGAAACTTTTATGTGTCCATAGCTCTCGACTTTTACCTTATTAAAATACCTTGCATTTTGATGAGTTCTGATATGTTCATGTTGAAAGCTTAAAGAAGATAATGCTTTTGGCTTCACAATGAGAAAATGCTTACTTGAGCTAATACGACTGCCATGGTTTCAATACTATCCATGACACAAATTTTAACAATGAAGGTAATGAATTATGCTCGTACGGCCTAGAAGCTATAGTGGGGGAATTCAATTGTCTGCTGTGTTTGTTATGAGCTGGGTGGGAGCTTTTGGCTCCACAATGAGAAAATGCTTAGTTGAGCTAATATGACTGCCATGGTTTCAATACTATCCATGACACAAATTTTAACAATGAAGGTAATGAATTATGCTCGTACGGCCTAGAAGCTATAGTGGGGGAATTCAATTGTCTGCTGTGTTTGTTATGAGCTGGGGGGGAGAGCTTTTTGCTGCACAAAGAGAAAATGCTTATTTGAGTTAATATGACTGCCATGGTTTCAATACTATCCATGACACAAATTTTAACAATGAAGGTAACGATTTATGCTCGTACGGGGGTTCTTTAAGCGCGAAAGATACCAAATCAATATATCAACTTGCCTCGCTCAACCGATTGATTGATTACACGGGGGAACATGGACTTTGACTACAGCTCTTCCCGCGTAAAGAACGAACATGTGTTCAACATATCATACCGTATGTCGTGCGCAGCATTGCATTGAAAGGAGACTTGAAACTGACATAGTACAAAACTCGCAGGCAGGACCACTAGATGACGAGCTACTCCAGAATGTAGTAGCTATCGCGAACTTAGACTATTTATTGTAAGGCGATAAACTCACAAAAAACTCGAAATGGAATTATATTTCTTTTAAGGTAACAAAACAATAACAAGCTGGCTATATACTCTTATCGCATTCTCGCTACTAAGAAAAGTAAAAGTCATGATTCTAAAGCTCCTCACACCCACGCGCTCGCTCCTTCCCCGCGGTGTTTTGTAAGCAGTTTTACACAGTAGCGATTGATAAATCTTTTTGCTTTCATTTCAGCTGTCATCTCTGTAACGTTTTCCCGACCCGTCGCTTATTTGTATTCTCACGAGAATCCTATGAGCTTGGTTTTTGAGCAAGTCATAAAAAATCGAAAATCTTGCACGTCAGTATTGCACGCCAAAACAAAATAAAGAGATCGCAGCTGGCTAAATAGATGGTTCTTTGAAAATAGACTTTGGTTTTTGTAAAAGAAACTTGATTGTAGTTGACAGTACAAATGAGTTTCGATTGAACTAGTGCTAAAGATTTGGACAATCAAGAAGGAAGAGTAGGCCAAAAATTCAAATAAAGGTGTATTTATTTGGTTAATCGAGAATTGCGTAAACGGAGTAATGAAATCATTTGATGTTCAAATAATCATGTATTTACTCATTTTTACAATTTTCTAGAGAAAGTTTGCTTTCAATCTGCTTTCAATGCGACCTCGTTGCAAAGTTACAAGCTATTTTCCAAATTCTTATCTTTCGTTCACAGACTGTGGGTTTCTCTCTGCAGCACGAGAGATCAAACGGATCACGTTGGAGTGAGTCTTACTGTTGAACGAGTAAAGACAACATTAGAATGGAGTCCCTCTCGTGTTCTACTTTTTCGGGGCTTAGGCCCATTGGCCTGGTCCAGGAACGCCGGAGCGGGGGGGCATGAGAGGGGCAGCGCCCTCTTGCCATTGCCAGGAGGGGCAGGGGGGGGGCAAATGTGCTATTTTGCTATTCTCGCAGATGAATCGTCAGATGTCACTATAAAAGAGCAACTTGCCTTTTCCATTAAAACGTGCAGTGAAGAATATGAAGTCTCTGAAAATTTTGTAGATATGTACTAGTGCTCAGATGGTCTCCCTTCTGGTGCACTACTTGAATACATAAAAGATATTCTGATAAGAACTTTTTTGGATGGCATAAAGATGGCTGCAGTGGGGTTCAATGGGGCAGCGGCAATGAAATTTCTGTCAAGGAGGCAAAAATAGCTCCAAATGATATTTCGTCCATTGCTCTGCTCGCTGTAATGAGCTCATTGTTTAAGATGCAACCAAGAACAGCAACTTGCTGTCGTCTTCTCTGCATTCATGTCAATCGCTACTGATTCATGCAATTATTGGTGCATACCCAAAGGGCATTTCACTGTTCGAAAAAAATTCAAAATGATTTTAGTTATGAACAAGAAACTGAAGATTACAAAGTCCTTCGACTACAATATCTGTCAGCATCAAGATGGAAAACGAGCTTGAAAGCTGCGGATATTGTTTTGCTAAATTTTCTGAGTTGCAGAAACGTTAGAAGATATGAGGAAAGATCCTTCGATTACTATAGACACTGCAGTCAAAATAAAAGGAATACTCAACCATAAATTTACTTCCCTAGATGTCCTTTTCAATCTAAATGCAACTAGCAAGATTCTCAGCTTGCTAGAAAAGCTTCCGAGGGAACTTCAAGCAATAGACATTTCTACAGAGAGAGTACGCTTTATATTCTGTCCGACATGTTTTAAAGCGGCTTCCAGAGTTAAGAAGTGTGAAAGAGTTTAATTGCATCCTTGATGGAGCAAGCACAATTCCAAGAGTAAGAGATCTTCACGCTGGATCAAAACCACGTCCATCAAAAGTACCAAAACGGCTTAATGACAATAGTGTTCTGCTAACAGACAGCTTACCTGAACGATCAGGTAAAACGGAGGTAGCACGCATGCGAAGATAATTTTATGGAGCCATTGATGCATTAATTGTCAGTCTTACACAGACAGATTTGATCAAGAAGAATTATCCCTAGTCAATAGCATTCAAGAAATTTTGTTGAACTCGATGAATGAAAGAAGCATCTCCATAGCTAACCTGAGGAATGGTCTTTTTAACCTAATCCTAAGAAGAACCCAATAAACCAACAATAATAAAACGTAACATTTGCATATGAGGATGAATAGCTAGAAACTTTAAAACAAACGAAAACAATCGAAAAAGCAAAACCCTTTGTCTATACTATTGCATATTCCTACAAGGATGTTAAAAATATTTGTTTTATGAAAGATGTCATATGTGTTGTATGTCAATGTGTTATATGAAAGATGTCATATCTTGTAAGGGTAAGTCAAATCCGTAAAACTCTCAAACTTCTTTATGTTGAGAGAACTGTGATTTCAATGGTGCCTTCGTTGTTGAAGTCACTCCCGAAAACAACGATTTAATCAAACAACCCAAAGCTTTGCCAAACTAAATTGCCCAGCTAAATATTTAATAGCATTAACCTTTATGCTAAGTTTCTGAATGAATGCTATGGTCTCTGGAAGAAATTTCCAAGTTACTGGCTTGAACATTTAAAATTAATTTTTAAAGTAAACCACATCGTTGAATCTGTGTTATCAATTGGAAGAATGATCAACATGGAATCGTGGTTGAACACTATCGAGTCTTGACAAAACAGTGTATTTCAATTGACCGCGTCTGTTATAGATCCACTTTAACGAAGCGCTTCGGTTTCCCTGCATCAGGGAGTTTCTTGCTGTTATAAGACACGATGTCTCAGTGGCTACAGCGTCTATTCGAGGCAATGAATAAAAAATTTTCTGAAAGACTTGGTGCGACATTTGCTTTGAGGGATTAGTTCTGTGTTGTCTGGAGTTGAGCTGTCAACTTAAACATGCTGCTGAATTTTTCAAATATGTTTGGTTTGGCATTGCACTTCAAAAGATAAAAGTTTCTTTATTCTAAAAGTGGCATAACTAGACTCTGTTTCAATGACAATGTGGTTGGAACGCTTGAAAGAAAGTTAGTTTTCTAACTTCCCATTGGAATAACGGCTACTTTCTGTTCAATGAGTAAACATTTCATCTTGGAGATGAAAGCTGTCTATTTGTCTAGAATTCAAGCCATACAAGGATCTATGCTGGCCAAAGGTATATTATTTTAATGATAATATGGATGAAGTTCCACGCTATTATTTAAACAAGAATGATGGTTAAGAGATGTAGACACTGAGACATAAAAAGACCAACTGGAGCAAGAGAATCTAGAAACAAGAGCGACAGGTTTGAGGAAGCAGAGTAAATGTTAATGGCAAACTCATCATCACTCCCTTTTACTTAGAAAACGTAGTGAAAGACCCTTGTCATAAGAAGAAATTAACGAAACAGGAATTTATACTTAGGCGATTAGAGCACCGGTGGGGCTACGATGCCTAGGCACATAATTGATTACTGCGAGAATTCTTGATTATAATATCCATTTTTCTTCTAAGGGATGATTTTAGAAGAACTATTGAAACTTACGAGCTTTCTTTGTAAGCCAAAAGTAACGAATTTGTTTCATCAGCAATGATGCAGACTTCCAAAACTTTTTCAATATCCACATTTTAGTGATTTTGGTTCATTTTTTAATTAAGCGTTATGTACAATTATGTTGCTTTTCTCTTTCATAAAAGAGCCTTCTTAATTTGTGATCAAAGCAATATTTTCTGTTCACTTTTAATACCTTAATATTTAAAATAAATAAACAGCCTCTTTTAGAAAGGGGAACTGCTTCAAAACAATAATTTCTGAAGCACACAAGTCCCCTATATCTGCAATTGCAGTTGTTTGCATGTGATTTGTTTGCATTCGATTTTTCTTAGAATTTCTGATCGTGTATGTGTGTTTTAAATTATTGTTTATAAACACATTCAAGGTATCGTGTTACTTAAGTATAATCTCTATTTTATTTTATGTATAGTGAGCCTGGTACCAAGGGTAGTGATAATAGTATTTGCACATTCACCATATCTCTGTAGGAGTTTATTATTAGCAATTATTATAGTATTTTTAGCAATTAAGAATCTATAGAACGAAATTGTTTGATGTGACTCGATTGTTGTAGAATAAGACCCATATTATAAATACAACTGGGGTAGAGGGGTGATATCCCATTGCATTATTTCACTAAAAAGACGCAGACAAATAATTATATCAAATTACTTGTACCATTTACATATCTGACGTGCTGGTTTAAATGGAATCCAATCCTGTTTAATGAAAGGTCCCTCGTTTATTACACTTTGGTTTTCAGTTGACAATTCTCCACTATTTAAATGTGAACCTGAGCACAAAATAACGAAACCTAAAGTAGGTATTGGCTCAAGCAGCTCTTTATTCTTTCTTGTGTGCGTACAAATTGTGTATCATAGTTAAGCGGATACCAATCAAGAAATTAATAAGTTCATTTTAAAATGCTCACTACTCTGAATAACTTTGGCACATAGTTGCATCATTATTAAGTATTTTTAGAAACAATTGCATTCTTTAAAGAATGCTTGTTATTTTCAGTTCAATAAAGGGCCAAGGATTCTTCAAGTTGGGAATAACTAAGATGGTATAAGCATCAAGTGGAAATGACACGGTTGCGAGTGATTCTTTAGTGACTCTTTTGTATCGATGAACTGTACAAGACATTATGCTAGGAATTTTTACATTCAACAATCTGCACCATTAAAAAATTGTTGATTGCCGTAGCTCTCAAGGGTGTACAGTCAATTTTGCGAGGAACTTTCTTGAGAAACTGAAGTTCGAGAAGAAAAATATTTTCATACCGGTCTCTCTTGTCTCCGGTCGATTGTTTGCCTGAAATATGAAACATTATCAATTGACACGAAAATCATGGTCCGAAAGTAATGGTCAAGCCTCTATTTAACTTTCTAGTGACAATATGCGTTAAATATAAACAGCAATGTTTGGTTCCAAACTGAGATTTGGGTGGAACAGATTCAAAAAACAGACTGTACCTAGAATGTACAGTCTGCTAGAACCCGCACCATTGTGATAAATCTAGGCCAGAAACCTTTTATTTTCAGAAACTAAAATGTGCTGGAAGGCTGGTGGGCTTAACTCGTATTAGAGGGTTTTCACGGGGGACCATTCGGGAGTTGACCATATTCCTTGTGGCCAAACCTTGTCCCTGCGTTGGAGCGTGTGGTGGCTTCCGTGTTCTGGGTTGGAGCATCGCGGAAAACTGGAATGGTGGAATGTCCGAATTGAAACAGCAAACGAGGAGTAATTTAAGCGAGTATTGTTATTAGTTGAAGGAAGTTTTAAAGATAATACTTTTTGCTTACCTCTAAATACCGAGGTAAGCCTTTGCTTATCCGATTTTTTGTGCTGCAAGTGAGCACCAGGACTGGTTGTGGGTAGGCCCATCGCGGTGAAGAAAGAACCCTTGTCTGGCGAAGGAAAGGTGATTATTCTTTATTCACGGCTAAATTCTTAACTAAAATACATGTAGTTTATGCGAAGCAATAAATTTTTAAATCCATTCCTTTTGGTCACGGTGACTACCGGCCATCCCACAAGTTGTCTTTCTCATCCTAGCTTCTGGATGAGAACATCATTGTGTCAGCAAACATTGGCTCGTGCTATTTGGAAAGCATGACAGACTAAAGTAAGTAGACATTTGATGAAATGCCAACTTGCACTTTTATCCTACCGAAACAGGAAGATGCTACGCAGTGATTTCCGGTAAAGCCGATCTTGACCAAATTTCGTTATTCAAGATTGTAATCCCATTTCATGCATTTTCGAGGCTGGGCGTTAATGCTCTTACTGCAAGGGACACAAATTAGCGAGAACTTGGTAATTAAATAAGAATATTACAGTGGCAGAAAGTCTATCAGCCCCAATTCTTCCAATCAGCAAAAACAGGAACAAGCATTAAAGCTGGAAAAATAACATGCGGAAGTTATTTTTTGTGTTTTATTCACTCTAGGTTGTTGATATACCTGGTTCAAAAAGCATTCCTTCATAAAAATTTGCCAGTTCTGTTAAAGACTGAAAGTAAAAAAATGGAAAGATTTACACTTAGATAAAATATTAAAAACAAATCAAGTGTTATCATTGACCTAAGAATAATGGCACCAGATGGTGAGAATTAAGTTTTTCAAATTCAACAAATGTCATCACTAGCATCTCCCAGTAAAAAGTTTATTCACATATCAATCTAGAAACAATGAACACGTTTGGCAAAAGGCTTTAAAAGGAATTTTGAAAGAAATGTGAATTAGTATCTGGAACTTGGCTCATAAATTCAACATTGAGGCAGGAAAATAATTGCAACTTTATGAGAGATTACTCTTGATTAAGAAAATTAACATTCCCAAAATGCAAGTATTGTAATAATTTGGGATCTAGCATGTTTGCTTTAGTGTCAGTGGACTGATTTGAAAATTTGCAGACATTTAAACAGCTTATCTGACCAGCTAAGCACCTTTTTTGTTTCAGAATTTTGACACAACCAAACTGAATGTGTTTTTAATGTCAATGATTAAGACAATAAAAAGGCATCTCATCTCACCAAAAGGCCTTGATTGTATCATATTTATTTGGAATGCATTGAATCAGTCAGAAGGGGACTAGTATTGGCATTTTCAGTTTAATTTGATTTAGATTAGGCTTGATGACCTGAGAAAAAGCAATGGTGGCAGAGGCCCTAGTTCTAGAGTAGAAATATGATTGGGGCTTAGGGGATGATTTCAAGCTAGCTCTAATAAACATTATGAATGGTCAGTGCTCTGTGTTGTGCTATTTCAGAATTTTAAAATGGGGTCTTGATCTTTCCTTGTGTCGTTATCCTTCTGGTCAGTTGAACCGAAAACAGAATACCAGAGAAAAAGCTACCCCCAGAGAACTTTTGTGTCATCCAATGCTTTAAATTTAAGATAATCAGCTAATTTTTGGTGTAGCCTGCCAATTTTATCAGTATCCAGAAGGCTCTCTTTTAAACATTCTTTCAGAATAAGGACATAATTTAACTTTAAGGTTTTGAAATGGTAATGTATTGTTATTTTTTAACTTTGTAACAGTCTTAACTCTTTACTTAATTGGATTTATATTAAACACATTCTTATCAGCTACAGTGGTGTTAGAAATACAGGTGTTAAGACCATCAAAGACAAAAGAGATGCAGACAACAGTGCAACTGTCATGCATAATTTATTCTGAAAGTTTTTTATGTGTTCAAAGCCCAGTGTATGTGTAGACATGTGACCAATCATGACAAGCCTAATGGGGGGGACCAAGTAGCCATGACTTTGTAGAGCAAAATATTCTTTAAAGCAAAAAGATAAAGAAAGAAAAAGAAAGAAAAAGAAAGACATTTTCAAGTAGAAAGAAACCCTTTTATTTGAAATTTTTTCACATCTTTATCCCTTGCTTATGATTATTTTTCTCTCTTATTAAAGTATCAAACAAAATGGTTTTCTTGTCAATCTGGCAATGCACCAAATCATTGCACAGGCAAAAAATGTTGTAATAGTTTTGCTGTCAAGATAGGGTTAATTGATGTCTGAATTTTTAAATTCAATGACAGGGTTTTTTATGCGTTTATATTCATCTTATAACTGCACATACTTCATTAGATTTAGTAAAAAATGCTTGCTAAAATAGTTGTAAAGGAAGTGGTGCTGAAATTTTAATGTAAAGTTTGGAAGGTGGAACACAATGAAGATTTATTACTGGCGAGTAGTTTGAAGGTGCTGTAGTTGGAGAGATCTATAAGTCCCTTCGTACCATCAAGCCGTTTCGGGCTTGCTCTTCCTCTGCATTTAGAGCCTCCCTTCTTCCTTCTTGCAGATAAGACGCTAGAGACCCCATGCCTCTTCTTATAATGTGGCCGGCAAACTCCATTTTCTTCTCCACCTTGGATAAAAGAGGTTTTCTACGATTTCAGGCTCTCCTTAGCTCGTTTGCGTTGGAGAACTTCTCTTAGCGATTGATCTTCCGCATTCTCCAGAAACACCAATCCTCAAAGGCATCCTCTTTGTCGCTTCCTTCTTTAATATCCAGGCTTTGCACCCAAATGAGGCTACCGTGAATATGCTTTAGTAAATTCTTTTGTCTCAATTTGATGTTGCTTCTTGTGAGCTCTGTTCACTTTTGTTAACCCGATGCCCCAACACACTTCATCATCTTTTCTGTTGGCTTAAGGTACTTCATAGATAAAGGTATTTGGACTTTTTTCATTGGCACTGGTGGTTAGCGTTAGCTTACCTGGTTCCAATTAGATATTGGAAACGCTGGAGTGTCAACACCAGTGCGAGGCTAAAGTACTGGTTTACGGATTTCCTTTTGTACGACAAGAACTTCCCAATGTAGCTTGCAACGTATAGGCGTTCGAAAAGGGCTTATTGTGTGTTGCTTTTGGTTGTCAGATTAAACAACACGAGAAGGAAAAGGTTTTAGATGTTTGTAACGGTCTAACAAGGGCCAAACGGCGAAGCTCTGATGGCAACGGATGATATGGTATTTGTCCAATCTGATGGGGCTGTTAGGCTTAAACACGTCTCGTTTCATCGGTTAGTTCTGGTTGCGTGGTGCCCACGTAGGAGCGGGTTTAGAAGTGCATTTGGGTGTTTCGAAAATTATCGGAAATTGTGAATTGGAGTACTGTTTCATTGTGCATTTCATGGGGTTAGGAGGTGATCAACGCCCACTGACCTTTGGTGTGCTCAGGTCAGGGGTGCAGAGGCAAGGATGCTGGGGTTGAGGTCTGACCTTTCTGTTAATGCAAATTGTAACAATTTCCTACTTACTTCTTCAGACCATTTTGAATGGAAAGCCGCCCCCGCTTATCTCCCTTTTCTAATCTCTACATCCCCAAAACTAGAAAGTTTGATCTGTGAGGGGAACGCGTTCTCCACGCAATAATTTCTAATCATTTTTCCACACGCGCACTATCAAGAATTTGCCGGAGAATCCGCGCAGAAATCTATCAATGCGGTCAGTTCCCCGGTTGAGATCTGGTATTGGCTCCTTGTTTCACGAAAACAAGAAAAATTAAAGCCTCTTCGAAAAATGAGCTAAAAGAATTTTCCTCACTACTTCACAGAGAACATTCATTATCCGCAAATTTAGATTTCTTTATTTTGGCGTTCCCCGCGCTAAAAATACTTTACAGTCTGGTAAGCCCCTAGACGAAATGTTGATTTTTTATTACTTCCCGTTCAATGAAATGGGCCTACGCATTTTAGGTTAGAGCTTTAGGTGCTTTCAATTTCCAACTATAAATGAACGCGTGTTCCAAGCTGTCTCGAACAACAACAAGTGTTCCCGTCTGGCCGTTTTACTGGTGAAAAGTGAAATAATCAACACTGCTTCGGCAAACATTTGGAAAGCAATACATAAAGGAAATAGTCAGTAAGAACATTTGAACGATTGAATGTTTTCAATAACAGTTTAGCAATTATAAATCCCTCTGTATCTTCTTTGACCGGCGAAAGCTTAGGCCACTGCTCCAACAAATTCTTCATTATCTTATCTTATCATTATCTTGGCAAACCCCTATATGTCAATGGATACCAACTTTTTTACATTATCTTTGTTGTACTTTCAAATAAACATTCATTTCGTGTGACATCATGCGGCGTTACGAAAAAAATATCTAAAACTTTGGCTGACCCTCTGTTTTTAGGCCTCGTTAACTTGTTACCTTACAAATGAGCTTCTTGAGGAAGGCGAGGTCTGGCTTCTAGCGTTCTGGCAAGTGAAGCCTCATTTTGACCCCCTAGCGTTTCTTTTTTGCCGTCTAAGCTTACAGCCCCGCATTATACTCTGTACATTTTCTGCATATCAATCATGCTTTGCTAGGCAATTCTTTCGTACAGTGTAATGTAGTTTCCGGTACGTGTTGAGCCTCGTTTTGACCCCTAGCTTTTCTTTTTTCGTCTTCTAAGCACTAAGCCAATCTGAGCAATTTCATTCGAACAGTGTATTAAAACGTCGTCAGCATATCGCAAGTTGAAATAAAACAGCAATATTCATTCAAAAACGATAAATTATACCATTCAGCCTCGTTTCGGTAAGAGAACGAGAATAACAGTTGGCCTCGGTTTGATTCCCATGGTCCGATGAATATGCCTGAATTTCCTTCTTAGAAATATTCCCACGCAATATACTATTCAGATAGTAAACTGAGTCATCATTTTAGGCTATTAATGTTTACGTTTCAGCCACTGAAGTCGTGCGCGGACCCATGAAGCTCTCATTAACGCAAATTGATCATTACTTTAGCAAAGGCCAAATGGTCTTACGTGAATATTGAATAATCTTTTCTCGACGTGCAGCTAGTTTTGAAAACCGTGTTATTAGTTTTGAACATTTTTCATTTACACACAGGTTCCATATATCCTACGCCTATAAATGTTAATTTGTAGCGTTTACCGCTTCGCATCGCAAGAGGATTTAGAAATTTGCAAAGTAGGGAATTTAAATGATTTTTTGTGGGTACTACTGTTTTGCGAAATTCATTCGGGTTGTTATGAACTATCTTTGTTTACCAACTGAGAAGTGTTTACAATTGGGAGCTCAAAGGCTCGAAACCCAGGCGAATGCGATAGAATTGATAGATCACAGGCGGGTCGTGCGCAGAAGCGACATTTGAACTGGTATCATGACACCCACGGAAGATTGATTGGCTGGTATTGTTAACGATACATCAAGTTGCAATCAATGCGTTATCGGCGCGGGGGTTATGCCCAGCTGATTATGTTGTGGGGAAAACGCAACGACCATTCCACGGGCTAGAGAAGCGGCTAAAAGCATCTTAGGTTTTGTTCCATTCTTTGTTCGTTTTCACATTTACTCAGACCACGTACTGGAAAATAAGCGTGCCATTTTGTTTTGGAATATTTCTGCCTTTATACAATGAAAATTTTAACCCCCTAACACATTTACGACTCAGGGGTGGGGCCTTGTAAATTGCACTTCGGTTTTTGCAAAAAAGTATACTATGCCTGTATGTGCTCACTTAGCAGGGGGTATTGACTCCTCTTGAAACGAGCTCACGATGTGTTTAACAGTGAGGAACTTTGCCCCGCTTGCCCCCGGTTTCTATTTTAATGCTTCGCGACGAGTCATCACTACATGGTAATTGGCCTTCCCCCGTTTTTACATTTAAAAAAAACTCAGAGTCAAAGCAGAGAGAGAAGGCTTTCGTATCAGTTTCACTTTCCTGATTTCAAAATGGAGTTGTTTATCTGTTGGAGAAAAGAGATGGCGTCGAGAAACTAATGTTTTGGATGTAGTTTCGAGTCTCGTTGTTTGTGTTTCGTGGGCACCGTAAATGTGTTTGGTTGTTTTGGCGATGCAATATGCTCAGGCCAATTCGATTAACTCGACCTTCACAACCTACATTTGAGACTGGATTTGAGAAATTGCGAATATAGACAGTGAGTATCATTGAACTGAAATGTCGTTCTTTGTTATTACTTCCAGGAGTACAGAGCAAGATGAAACGGGTCTTGGTAGGAGCCAACCCTCTAGAATCGGCGCTATGGAAGAACTGAGAAAGAAAAATGTCAAATCCATAGTTGCTCAAAGATTGATTTTGTTTAATGCTTTGGAGAGTGGACGGCCTCGATCTGAAACAGGGAGCCCATTGACGTATTCTGGAGACCAGTTCATTTTCAACAGAGGAATTTCCCAAGAAATTGTGTCAGATTTCCAGAAAGTGAATGCCTTGAAGTCTCCGAGTCGGAAAGAAGCTTTTGAAGGGTTAGAGGGCAGTAGGCCAATCTATGAGACTATGGAGCGATTCACGGGTAGTAAAACCTACGGCCTCGAAAGCCCGGTTGGAAGCGGAGGAGCTCCACGTGATGCAGACGAAGTCCCACCCGCGAAACTGTCCGTTAATCGTCTTCGCAAGTTATTTGAGAATAGCGCAGTTGCGCTCACAGCTCGCAACTCATTAGGGGACGAGGAGCCGAATGCGGTACCAACTGGAAAGCCAATTACAAAAGAAAAACCGCGCGGTTGCCCCACGTCTAATGCTGCTTGCAGTCCTGAAGTAAAAGGGGGCTGCGGCAAAGTCGGGGATTCCCCGAAGAGCGCAAGGCACCCACCCCCGGTGAAGAATAAGCCAGTCCACGAACCTAAGGACTTTGCCAGTGTCAATCAAGCCAACACGCCCCCGGCTAATGCGGCGTCTGAACCCGATGTACCTAAACGTTTAAAGGCGACCTCACCTAACGCCGAAACAGTCGTGGCGAAAGAAATGGACGATACCAAGCATCGAATAAAGCCAGTGCCCACGCCTGGCACTTCAGTGCAGGAGCCAACTTTGTTCGCTAAAAATGCCACTCTTGTGGACGAGAAGAATTCAAGGGATTTCAAACCTCCTTCCAAGCCGCTGCCCAAGTGTCCTACTCATATCGAGGCTGGAAAAGATTCCCCATTCATTGGCGAAAAGGAGAGAAAGGGCCTTGCAAATCTGCGTAAAGATGTTGGGGTGACAGGATCAGTTTACGTTGAGCCATATTCCCAATCAGCGAGTGGTGCAAACAGCGCTGAGACATTTCCGACAGTTCCCCTGAAGCAAAGGACACTCGGTCGTGGAGACGTGAAGCCGTACGAGATTGTTAGCATCGTGCACCCGGAGGAAGACAGCAACAACAGCGAGAAACGCAAGGACTACGGTAAGCAGAAGGCGTCGAAGATGGAGTCGATGTATGTCCAGACATTTGGACATTGTGGAATGGAAGACATGCAGAGACACATGGAAAAGGAAGGAGACGGGTATGAGACGATTGTTGAGTATAGTGAACCAGAAGGGAAGCAAATTGATGAACTAGACGCTGATGAAATCGATCTTTCTAATCTCGCTTCTGAAGGCCAGGAAGTGACCTCTGTATTCGACCAGAGGGAGAAGGAAGAACCAGGTCAGGTACAAAGACAGAATACTCCGCCGCGAAGGAATAGTAATGAATATGATGAGATTCCCCGGAAACCTGTGTTTAACGTATCGTTCGACGAGGATGACCTGACAGATGACACCCAAAGCTATTCATCGTCCGTTGGGGACTACAAGGGCCGCTCGTTGAATTCGTCCATGTTTTCAAACCACGAGGACATAAGTGAAACTTGGGATTCGGATGAATTCGATGAGTTCACAGACGATGAGATACTGGATTATTCCAAGCACCATAGAAAGGTTTGTTCTATTTACCTGTCTTTGTTTTTGTTCAGGATTCTTGCATTATCTGTAGGAATTGGAAAAGGGCTCCTAGGGTGGGGGGGGTTTGCATGGTTTTACCATCCACAACACCTTTACGTTGTTGTCCCTCCTTAAATCTGTCACAAATAGGGTATGGGACATCCCCTTCACATATAGTATCCAATGATGATTGTGTTAACTGTCGATTTGTTAGCGCCAAGCTTCTAGGAATATTCAAAACCAACGTTTTCAAAGAGCGTGATCGTGTGTATGTGCATGGCTTGGAAGGTTTCTTCACTTAAGATGGAAAGGAATAAGTCTTAGTTGTTTTTGGAATGAAATGCGTTCTGGAAATTGTGCTTCAAAGGGAAATCACTAAAATTTTGCCAGAAAATTTTAGAGAATGTAATGAAGTAAGGTAAAACAGTTTACGCAATGTTGAGTGTTATCATTATCTCCTTAATCTATTCAAGCGGTTACTTTCTTTTTGGCACTTACAGTTAATTTTAAGGGGCTTTTTACAGTTGCGTTTTCAATCATTTCTCAAATTTAGTTTCGAAGCTATAACTGTTAAGATCGTTGCTTAACTTTCTAATTTGCTTTTCCCAAATTATTCGTATTATTTTGCTCAATCGGGAATCTTTGCGGAGGATATTCTAAAGCAATCGCATCAAAGCCGACACTTTGCTTGCTAAACAGCTGAGAAGTATCTGCTTAGAAGAGTCTTGGCAGTTAGGCCGTTTCCATGGCTTCGAAATATCGAATTCGATTGATACGCCGTCGTTTGCAAGTTCGTCGCTGCAAGAATGAGACGGCAAAATGATGATGCCTTTTAAGTGAAAGCATTTGTTCGTTTGAAATGACTGCATTATGGAAAGAGGCAACTCAGAGCTAGAAGACTTTGACTGGGACGAATTTGACGAGTTGTCCGAGGGTGACGACGATGTTTTTGGTGCTGCGGAGGATCATTACGACGATCTAGAGGACGATGTTTTTGAGCCAGCAGCGGTTGTAAGTTGCTTTACCATTGCAAGGAAGAATCCTGTTCTAAAATAGTCATTAACGGGGCATTTTGCTAATAACTCGGGAAACAGTCCTATTTCCACGACTTTACTTGGAAAGGTAATTCTACAGTCCTTCTGGGTCACAACTCAAATTGGATTGTTGCTAGCGATGTATCCTACTCCAGTTCCGCGTTTTATTGTTGATAAAATATTCAAAGTTTTACGGCCATGTATGTTAAATAGGCCGGATACCATGCATTATGCAAAAGGATTCACTGAAAATGCATCAGCTTGGCTGTAAAATGCGGATTTTATGCAAACTCCACAGTCAATGCAGGGCTAATCGAGTTGATCAAAATTTATCTTGTACTAACAATAGTTGCTCGGGTGCTCGTAGGCGTAATCTCGGGGTTATAGTTTCGATGAGATTGTCATCAGAAGAAAGCATATAGTCTGCTCATACCATATAGCATGGAAGCTGTAGATTACTGCAGCAGAAAATCTTCTTGAGCGCCGACAGGTCTTTAAAAAAAGGGGATTGGGAACGCCGTTTATCAGCGATCAAACACAAAATGACGTCATTCAGACTGCAACCTGGACTATTGTGGTGTTGTGGTGAATGGAAAGGGCAACAAAGGCTTGAAAATCAGCGGAACTTTGAGCAAGAGTAGAGTATGAAATTTGCAGCAGATTGTGGAATTGCTGTGTGTGATATTGCAATAATTGTCCTCACGCGAGTCCTGCGTAATATGGGTTGGGGAGGGGCCATTTGGCTATGGGGAGGGGCCATTTGGCTAGGGAGTGGGGCTAGTGTTTGCGTTTTGCCTTGGGATAACTAAATGCAACATGAAGCCCAAACGTATGCACCACTGACCCCAAACAGGACCCACTTGAGTGGCGACGCCGTTGATATCCTATTCAAGATTAGCGTGCTGCTGATTTTCCAATCATAGCACTGTTAAACCGATCATGCCTCGCCTTTGCAAAGGATCAGCTTCGCACGATTTTGTGCAGCCAGATGGTGCGAGATGGATCAAGCAAAGTTCAATTGTGCATTGCTGATTCTATGTAGTTCTTTTCAGCGAGAAGATTTTATAATACGATCAATACCCCATGTAATTAGGGCCACTTCCTAGGCTTCGTAGATCGGAATCGAAGCATACAGTGACGCAAACATAGGCTCGATCCATCTATACTTGATGCTTTGCAATGTAGAGAATGCTCTTTATGATCGCCAAGAATATAATGTTGAAGACACTAGTGCTGCCTTGGTCTGCAGTGTGCCCACCTGACAATATCAGATTGCGGGATCCTGAGCCAGTACCAATTACCATGCACAGCACATTTCCGTCTAAAACAAAACTAAGTGCTAGTGAATGTTCATGTTTATTTATCTAGCTTCTATTTTATTTTGAAAATTTTATCATCTGTGCTGTGGTATGAAGAACGTTTTTGCTAGTATGGGCGCATTGCAAAGCGAAAAACCAAAGTGAAAACTGCCAATTTCAATATACGTTGATGATTTTTTATGTAAAAACAATCCAAAATTTACATGTAGCTTTGTAGTTAAAAGTTCGACATAATAATTCTGGTATCAAAAATAAGCTTTTGGTTGGGAAGCAAAATTTGTGTGTTTATTTCGTTCCAAATTTCCCGTCGAAAGTTTATTTGAATTTCTTGTTGTAAAGGTTTTCGAGATTTTCTTGTTGAAAGGTTTGTAGTTGTTAGTATGAACCGCAAAAAGTCTTTCAAAAGAATCGTTTTCACCGAGGCACCGTTAGAAAGGCCACTTAAAACAAGCGGAATGGTTGCGTTGGTTGGTCAACTCGGTCAACGGAGTTTTTCCGGTCCCGTTCTACGTTTTACCGCTGGAAGGAGCAGGTGTTTAAGCTGATAACAGTAGGATGTAGTGAAAGTATTTCACGAATTTAGTTTGAAAATTTTTGTAGGCAGACTCTGTTCTGCAACTGGTCGTGTTACTGGAATGTGCTGGATTTAAGTGAACATTTGCAGGCCATGTGCACAGAATGAAATTTAATCTTGCGAGTTTTGATTTACGATTGTACTTCGAAGAGGTGGCAACAGATAGGCTCATCGGATTGGGCCGTTTGGCAAGCAACTCGTTAAAGTCACTTGTTTTCAACATCAAGCAGCAGTTATATCGAGCGTGAAGCTGTAGCTTGAAGCAATTGACTGGCAGCCAGCACAGAATTGTGTTGTTTGCGGTTTCTCTAGCATAACAGATCGGTGCTTCTTGGGTTGGTTGGTGGAGGAAAGGGAATTTCACCAACTGCTACCATGATGCCGCCTAATTTTTGTAGGCCAGGAAAATTTTCGAAGAATCAGTAAGTCGACGCGAAGAGAACTTCATAGAAGATTCTAGGAGACTGGTGTACTAGAGTTGTCATCGAGTAAGACTCGAAATAGATAGGATTGCAAATGGATGGTTACATTGACAAATCGTCACTGAGTGAGCCAGAAATGACGGGTAGTCCGCGAAAAGATACGAACAGTCCCAGGAAAATACGGGCGCTGCGTGCCAAAATGGAAACATGTAGAGCGTGCTTAGTCGGGTGTGCACGGGTAAGGGTGTTTGCTATATCCCTTGTTGTGATTTGCTAGTTGTGCCATTGCAAGACACTTCGCAGGGTGAAAGTCAGCCTGTGATAATCATAATCATGATCATGAAAATTTCCCAATGTTTACTAGAACTGAACTAATTGCCAATAAGGTGCAAGTAAGAAAAATATTTATAGCATAAGCGGGCAGTATAACAAAGTTGCAATTGGCGTGTTTGAAAGTGAGAAAAGAAGGGGCTCAGAATTTGTCCATATATAGTTTTAAAAATTGAAAGTATGTTGCTGATAACAATTCCGATCCTACAACATGGCAGTTTTTGTACTGCTTACACAACTACAGATCACGTTTGGAATAAGGGTCACTGTTCAATATATACTTACAGACGCGCTGTCACAGTTGCTCTGTCACAGAGGTCACGTGACTAGTATGTTGTCTGCAGAATTGACAACAGTGATAATGACAATTATAATTACAAACAACGTTTCGTTGCTATTATCAAAACTATAAGAATCATGATTCTAACGACAATCAAAATTTTGTAGCTATCCGTCTTCAATCATGATCTTCGTCAGAAGCCAACCAATAATCACTCCTGACATTTTGAACGGCTTATGACTGGCCTATTTTGGCTTACTTGCCTTCGAAGACTTTGCGGTGAAACAGCTGCAGCAGGTAGGGCTTACCTGCGAACAAGATATTTATCAGGGATAATATAATGACCCTTCATTTTGATCAGATACTCGATAAGACCCGGAGCTCTTCATACACTGGTGGCACTAATCTCTCATTCAATCTGTATATCAGATTTGGTTGTAACATTTCCAAGCCAGGCTGCCAACTGATTAAATATCCGTTGAGGTCAGTTACCTCCAGGCGGAACCGATTAGCTCTGTTAAAGTCAGCATCAGAATTACTTTGTAAGAAGCAACGCGTTGAAAAAATACACAGACCCGCTGGTAGAGACTAGATCGTGCCAACGGTGGTACGGTGCCAACCTGTCTGCTAGGATGTTGAAAGACGCTCAAATGCAAAGACTCCCAATTTGCAGCACTTTTAGAGCAACTATACACATACAAAACCAAAATCATACAAAAAGTTTAAAGGCATATTTCGCATTGACAGTTGGCTAATAAAACATAATAAAACAAAGCGTTTGGAATTCCCTTGCTCCGTGACTTTTAAGTTGTACTTAATTAATTTTTACCCTCGAAAACATGCTTTATACAATCCCTGTTAAGGATAGATAGGTTAACATTTAGTGCGAATTCGCAATTTCTGTTAATATTTTGTACATGTTGTTGAAAGAGATCACAGCTTTTCGTTGAACTGCCACTTTTGCAAACCTTTAGGACAGAGGCCATTTTTAGAAAAAGGCACGATTGCCCCCTTTGAAAGAAGGGGCGCTCGCCGTCCGCGCCCCCCTCTCCGACGTCCCTGGCTAAAGCATTCCTTGTCTAAAGCAAGTTTGATAGTTGCTACTTGGTACCTGAGCAAAAAGGCGTCTGTCCTAACATCCGCCCATAGCCGTGGTGTGTTTTTTGTCAAGGACGCGATCCATGGTTTGCAGATGACACCGGCAGCTGTCATTTTGTTGACCCGTCATCGAAATATATGTGCCCTGAAAGGCTGCCAAATTGCAATACCTGTATCAGCGGTTATTTGCATTTTGCAGACGGAAGCTTTGGAGATCTTTGCAGCAGCTCTTCCATCGTTCTGAACTTTTTTCATTTGTTGCTGAAAGATGAAGGCAACTTTTAGGCAACTTGTCACCTGGATCGGTGCCTCTTCTAGGCCTCAACAATCGTATGACGTCAGAGCAAGATCGGACGTAAGAAGTGATGTGTTTTCTTGCGACAGTAGGCCATGTTGTTGCGGCTTGTGTTGTGGCCGTAGGGATCAATCTTTCAGAAGGATTCCCAGTTTGCGCGCGAGCATCTCAACACAAATGCCTATCTCCACTGCAATAATGTTAATGAGAACCAGCAGTGAATGTAAACATGCACTGCTGTTGTCGCCAATGCTCGAAATGGCCTAACAACCAAATGAGTAGTCTTGTCAATCAGATGTGTGCAAGTATGCAACAGTAATTTCCTGTTGTCACTAGAAATGGTTTCTTTAATCGCGCTTTCGATTAGTTTTCGAAAGCGACTCGGTCGACCGATCAACTGTTACCAGGCAAGAAACAGAACGGCTGCAGTTGGGTGTTTTGAATATGCAATGGGGTCTTTGGTGACTCAAGGTCGTGGTGATTCCTTTTTGTCTTTAATGCTACATTTAATTCTGCAGTGCTACTAAATAATATGCTATCGATTTCAGACAACAGATGGGGACACATCAAAGAAAAAGATAGCAAATATTGTCAATGAGATTCTCGCCACAGAAAAAGCGTAAGTTATCATTTCATATACTTTTGTTTTTTGGCGCGCAGATCTTTATTTACTAAAGCTTGTTTTATCAACAGCGTCTTATCTTTTTTCGTTATACTTTAAAAATGAGTCTTTGTGAGCTGATATGAAGAAAGCTTTTTCATATTCATTTATCCTGTCGGATTTTTCATGTCCGTGACATACACAGTGGAACGTTGCTCTTGAAGAAGTCTAATTATGGGGTATTTTTTGTTCGTTTGAATGCTATTTTTGAAAAGTAGAAGATGTTATGTGTTCTACAAGGCTACGCATTTGGCTGCTAACGAGACATTTTAAAGCCTTAACGAAAAACATTGCATTGTTGCTTTTTCAAGCCATGGGCCTATTAGGTTATTTGAGCAATAGCGACAACGTCCAAAAAATTCATTCCATTGTCGAGCTGTATTGAGATTCTACCACATGAAAGAGGCCAATTTGCTGAGTTGACCCAAGCTATTGAATAAGCAGCGGTTTTCTCTGATGGAACAGAGGCTAATGAGAAATATACAAATTTTGCTAAAAAGAAAATAATGGCTGGCGGTGGTTCATCCTCTCCGAAATTTGATGCTATGTTTTTGTTGGTTTTAATACAAATAGGAAAAAGTCGGTTTTAAAGAGCATTGAGTCAGCATGTCCATTTGCAGTAATCTAGCTAATGACTGTTTTGGTAGTTCTGCTAAGTAGTTTGTTATAAAAGCTTTCAGCTCAACAACTTTGAAAATCTCAGAAGAATTCGGATTAAAGATGATTTGGACTTATTTTTTCTAGGTATGCTAAAAGACTCCATCTGCTTGACAAGGTTTTTCAAGCGAGGCTTTTGAAAGAGGCCAAAGAGAACTCTGTTGTGCCTGAAAAAGTCGTCCAAGAAATATTCTCAAATCTATCCTCGATACACACTTTCCACAGCACGATACTTCTTCCAGATTTGGAGAAGCGAATTATGAATTGGTATGTTCCTCTCCTCCATCTCATTCTCAAGTAATGAAGTAGCGATTTTTATATTTAAACCATTAAGTGTTAATATTCAAGTCAACTTGATTTGTTTGGCGATATCATTAGTGATTGGGTGCGGCCCTCATTTAGTAGTAGCCTCGTTTTGCGTGTGCGTATTCACTGAGTAACATTTTCGATGGCTAACAAAGGTTGTAGAAAAGTGTGTTAGCCGATATCTGGAACCTTCATGAAATTTCAGTTTGAATGAGGCCTTTCTTGACATCCCTGAGATTTGCTTGGTTTGACAGGAAAATTTCTGCATTATGGTTGTTTAACCTTCAACAAGGGACTAAAATTATATTGTATGCTAACATGATCTGAAAAGGCCAGTAAGTGTTTTAAGGAATAGAGATCCTAGCAGAAGAAGTCTCTAAACATGCGAAGTGAAAAGGACTAGCTCTGATGTAATCAGTTTCTGGTGCAACCTGCCACTGTTCGCTTTGCACTAAAAAATGCTCAACGAAGCAAAACTAAAATTATAGAAAGAAGGAATTTACTTCATAGCTTTTAGCAAACCTTTTTTCAAGGGCGTGTGAAAATAAAGAATTAAAAAATGTGGCTTTGTTAAAGGCTTGTGTGTTTTCACTAGCTCTAATCTCTCTTTTGAAGGTTTCCTTAATAAATGTTCAAAGCCCAAACATTCTTTTGCAGGTCGTCTAATGAGAAGATTGGGGATATTTTCAAAACATTAGGACATTGCCTAAAGGTATTCTTCTTCTGAATCCGGCTTTCTGCAAGTCAGAATAAGATCTACATTTCTGTTGTAACTGCAGATGAAAAGATTGCTTCCTTGCGACAGTTTTATGCTTATTGTGTATTCTAACTTCATCATTGAGTTTCTGCATTCCGCTGAATTCCTCAATAGAAGTCTGCGGACAATTTGTTCTTCGTCCTCAGCAGACAAAACATTAGCAAGCTCATTAAATAGACGGCAGATGTTGGTCCTCTCTTTGTTCTGTTCACAGTTTTATTTACCTACCATATGTAGGCCGTACTCATCTTTGAAATCTTGTCCTGAAGTTGACATTTTCTCACGTCATTGTTATCAAAGGTGTGCCCACATTGCACAGCATTGCAATCGATTTTCCAGATTTTCATTTTGGTGTGATTCGAGGCCATTTTCATAAACGCCTTCGCCCGGGGGATGTGATTGCTTTAGAAAAATTGGTTGTTTTCAAACAATAGTATGTTGCTCACAACAGTGGGAGTTTCTTCAATTTGTCATCTGACATCTTATGACATCTTGAATCCTTGGGTCTTACTTCCCTCTCTTGTTGCCTTTGAAAGAAAAGTGAAACACGATCTTCCCTCTGCAAAAATCAGTGAACTAACTGTTTCCAAACCATTTCCACATTTCTTCACGTTGTCCTGTCTTACATTATCTTTTTTCTAAAATGTTAGTGCAAAATTGAAGATTTTAAGCTCGCTTGTTCTCCGTTTCTACGGTCCTTGCAGTGTCTGTCTCGGCAAAGTGTTGAACATGCTTTCAATGCGTTGAAGACGAGTTTCACTCAATTCGGTTCATGTAGCGTGGTCGTAGCTTTTATTTTGTGATGAAATGGCGATGAAGACTAAGAGAAAGGTTCTGAACTGGTATTTTGATTTGAGAACCCGCACGGGCTATAAAAAAATTATTGAAACTAAGTCTGCCTTGGAAACCATTTCGCAAAAGTTGAAAGACAGAGATTGCAAAGAAAACATTGTCAATTCTTTGTAAGACATTGTAGATGTCATAAGCCTGCTCTTTTTAAAGATAATTTCAATGTGTTTAGGTTTTTTCATGTTCGTGTGATTTTTTGATAAGCTAAATCGAATTTTGGCCGTTCCATTCCTTCAAATAGCAGTCACGATCGCCTTGAATCTGCAGCCAAAGTAACGTCTGCTCTTTGCTTTGTAGTTATACACAGACTACGTGAAGAACTTCGAGCATGCCACAAACACATTGACGCAGTGGATGAAGAAGTCGCCTAAGTTTGCATCAGTTATTGAAGAACTGCAGGTGATTTGGCCACTGTTGTTTTGATCATTGGGCACCTTCAGCTGTTAACATGCTTAAAAATGGTCTTGAATAGATCCCAGAATAACGCGAAAGATATCTTTGCCATTATTAAACTGTTTCGTTCTTAAGGTCCTCTTCGTGACCTTCTGTTCCGGTATTTATCGGGTACTGTGTTTTTGCATATCTCTAGGTCACCCATTTCTCATTGTTAAAACTCTTTGTAACCCCTTTACCAGGGAAACCGCCCATGGGCTGCTCGACCCAGAGACAAAATGCACATAACCACGGTGTTTTAACTGGCTGCACGAATCCCCGTTCGAGTTTTATTGAACGAGTCTTGCGAACGCATATCTAAAAGCTCCTTCTCAAGTTGTCGAGGAATCAAAATATGGTGGTGCGTCACGTTTTCCAGAGAACCGTGATTGTAAAGCTCTTCTTGATTCTTGGTTCGAGGTTTTTTGAACGTCGTAGCCGTGAATTTTATATGAACCAAGAAAGAATTAGTGCTAAATAGAAGATTCACACAGCAGCCGATCAATACTTTTACGCCACATTTGTACGTTGTCTCTTTTAGAAACTTCCCGATTGTGAGAACCTCACCCTACAACACCACATGTTGGAACCAATTCAGCGAGTTCCAAGATATAAGCTACTTCTTCAAGGTAAGCTGCAGCGGAAAAAGTCTGTTTGAGAAGGTCTTTAATTATAAACGACGTTTTGACGATAGAAGAACTTGTGCGTTTTGATGAGTTGAAATTCTCCACCTTGCGGCATGCGTACAACAAGGAAAAGACAATGTGTCCCTAGCTTAAGCGAGCTACTTTGTCCTTTTATGCCGAGGCTGCTTCTTCTATGAGGACAACCTGGTTTTTATATTCACCACAAAGCCGCTTACTGGCCATCCGTAGAAATTGATTTTGTTTAACGTTTCACGTATTTGTTCTTGTTAGGATGACCATCAATTATATATATATATCTGTCATTTTGCTAGACGCAGGTTTCTTGTGGTTGCTGACTCAACGCCCTGTTTAGAAAATCCTTCTAGAGATGTTTCTGCGTCTCCTATTTTCCATACGTTTTAAAAATAATGAGACTGTCAGTGACAGCCTTTCTAAGCATTGAACAAAAAGGAAGTTTTGATGGGTTTGGAAAACAACTGATCAGTTTTTTGTAGATAAATATTTCATCAAAATAAGTATGTTATTGCTAATTAATAAGTAAATTTAGTCATGTGATCCATCTGTTCAAGGTATGACAACTTTAGTGCATTCCTCTTATACACCCTTAACTACAGTCGTAACCTTTTTAGATGAAGTTTTAAAGAGACCTTCACTGACCTATAGGCTGTAGATGTACCTTGAATATCTAAGAGTAGTGAGTAGTGTCCTTGCTCGGAGAAATACAGAACGTCCTAGCATGTATTTACTATAGCTCTTGCTTCTTAATCAAACGAGGCATTTCCCCTTGAAAGCTGCAGTTTTATTCGACTCACGACCGAGAGATTACAAATATGTAAACAGTCGCTTGATATGTCTTTGCATCTTGCCTTAAAAAATTATCTTTTTTGCATATGCGCCGATTTCTTATCCTCTTGTTTTTCCTAATCAGATTATTTGAAGAAACTACCAAAGGAATCCCCCGATCGAGCCGAAGCGGAAGGTAAACGCATCCACGTATCACGTGCATATTTTATATTGGGGAGCTCCTGGGTCATTGTAGCTGGTAAAATGTTTTAACGAACGAACCCCCTTTCCCGAGGGGTAAATGGTTAATGGTGCAGGCGGGGGTGGGGCTATCAGCAATGGTAACATCCAAATGGTGGTTAAAACGGTTCCACCTTTGCGTCTTTAGCTAGTTAACAGCATTAAAATGCCAATATTTGAGTCAGGGCCATAATCTTAAGATATTTTAATTTCTATCATCAAGTTTATGGTGTAATATTGGGGGTGACAATGACACTTTGTCTTTTTAGAATCTTTGGTCGTTATTTCGGAGGCTGCAAATCATTCAAACAACAGTATGAAGGAAATGGTGGGTTTTGAAAGTGCTCATTACTTCCGCACGTCATGCCTACTAACTGCCCTTGAATGCCCGCGAATCGCTAGCCACGCAATGCTTACTTTTATTGCGATTACATGGCTGCTTTGTTAACGCATAACTGTGTCAATAAAGTTGTTTTTATGCAGAAAGGAGAGTAGCATTCTATTAAGGCTGGCTGCATATCCCACACCCCACTTTTCTCTTGATTAACGATTATTCAATGCCCAATTATCGAATGTTAGGAATCATACTTGCGGAAGCTGCTATCTTTTGCCAATGCGTTCTCCTACGGCTTCTTAAGCAATCAGATTCTTCAAGTATTAAATACCAATTCAGTATAATCAGGTTGGGATCATACATGGTAACAGCCTTTTTTGCTTTAGGACAAATTCAAAAAGCTGGTTGAAATCGAAGAGAGAATAGTTGAAGGTTTACGAGGCGAAAGCTTGGCGACAGCAAGCAGGGTACGTCTTCAGCTACCTTTCTCAGTTAAGTTGTTTTTTAGAGTGTTAGATATATATTTTATCTAGAATTTGTTGCCATGTTAAACAACTATTCCTCTGCAAATGGAGATTTCGGATTAATGTTATTAGAACTATTGGTAGCATTCTTCGATCTGAGGTTAACATTTATTCCCGCGTATCATTTGATTTTGATGTGAAAGAACGACCTAATATCGTGTCCAAGCAAAACTGGGAAATTTGAGATTCTAAATAAGCAATATGTTTTGTAAGGTTGATTATAACTAAATATCTTTATTTTTTAAGAGGTGTTTGCATCATCATTTAAGAATCTCCATGTACCCTACATTGTGAAGGGTGTAAAAGCTGAGTGTATTTTCAATGGCCCATTCAATTTTCGCAGGTTTTTGTCAAAGAAGGAGAACTGGTGAAAATTGCAGCAAGGAGTGACCAAAAGCAAGCACGGACACTTTTACTGGTGAGGCATTCGACAATGGCATTTGCATCGTAAATTTTCACCATTAATTTGGAGATAAAACGCTCTTCGTTTTTGTTGGACCATGTTGTTGTCACTCGAGTATGTCAGAGTGTGACAGTGGCTCTAACTCTTTGTAAATGGGGATTGTTTTTGACAATTGAATTGGCCGCCAATGTAAGCCTGTTAGCGGGGTTTTGTAGCACGATGTTCACTATGAGAATGATAGGCACTTTTCAAGGACAGTTGCTAATTGTCATCCAGCATATCAGCTGTATTTGTTGAACTGGGCTGTCTAAACCGGGTCGCCAGTGAAACCGATCTGTCCTCTACCATATCCTATGCAATTTCCCGACTGTCATAAGGGCTCGGACGAGAGCTAAAGGCTAAAAAGCTTAAAAAACCTAAATGTAGAGTGCTGAGTTTGTTGCTTTTCCAATGAACTGAATTTGTTTTGTACGTTAAAAAGGTTCGTGAATTACCTAGAACAATAATATGCTTTCGAGTGTATTTACCTTAAGTTGCATTTCATGGAATCTCGATGCTAAGCTTCCCAAAATTTATTCAGCCTATTTGTTTTCATGCAGTTTAATGATCTGGTTTTGTGCTGTAACAAAATTCCGGCGACCGGGAAGCTAAAAGTGCGTCAGATGATGGAAATACCCGGAATGTCAGTGCAAGATGGCGACGAAGTCGATCTTGGTGATATTAATACGTTTAGAATTCGAAGCCGACAGCGAGTATTGGATTTAGCAGCTTCGAGTGCGGAAGAAAAACGTGAATGGATAGAGTCTATATCTAGAGTTATGGAAGAATATGAAGCAAAGCGAGGCAGCTTGCTGAAACAGTATATGGAGGAGGAAGCCCAAAAAGAATCGTTCAAAGGGACTGGAAGCCTGAAAGTTGGAGATTCGGCGCCCCTTTGGGTGAAGGACGAGGAAGTTACAATGTGCATGCTGTGTGCAGTTCGGTTTTCATTGCTGAGTAGGCGGCATCATTGCAGAGCGTGCGGACGGGTACGTAGGTGGAGTTTGACGTGGAACGAATGTGCACCCTTCACTGTTGAATGTATCATTTCCTCGGCCATGTCTAGGTCTAGACACAATCGATTAGCGAATGGGCTCTAAACCCTGACCATCTTAGGTCTGAAGGATTGCTTTCATAATTAAATCTCGTAGGTCGGAGCTTTCTTTATCACTTTGTTGGTTCATCATGTGCTTCCAATTCAAAAGAAAATAGGAGAAAAGGACATCATACCCAGCTTAGTAAACTTAAATGTCAACTGTGGCAATGTTTGCCACGTTACTTTCCATCCGCACATCGGTGTAATGTTCCTATTGCCATTGCGTTTTAGCTACTGTTGCCACTGAACAGTGTCGCATAAAAAGCTTTGTTACTGCTTCCCAAGACTATTTGAAAAGCAACGTTATTCTTCTGGGAACCCACTCTAACAATATAACCTCTTATTTGGACTTGGTCTCTGGAATCATCTTCTTTCTTCCAGATCGTGTGTGATAATTGCTCAAAGTTTAGGGCTCAGCTGGCCTACATGAACAACACTATCAAGCGAGTGTGCTATGTGTGCAATGTGAAGTTGAATGCGGGCAAGTTGCAAGAAACAGACTCGTTTATACAAAAAAGCTTTACACTAGCACAAGTGAACAGAGACCCAAAACGGCGCCGCTCAACCATGGTCAGTGAAGTTCAAGGAGAATTGCACTGGAAGCCCCACGGAAAGGGGTGGGCAAAAGGGTATTTCAGTATATCAGATATGGTTTTGTACGTACAGAAAGGTAAAAAGGTAAGAGATTGCTCAATCTATTACTTAATTATCTCATTTTCATTATCCAATCTATTATCTATTACTTTCTGTCACTGCTTAATTTTAAGTATTTCATGATCAACAAATGAATTTAAAGGAAAGAAAAGGATAACACCTTATCATAAGAGAAAGTGTTTGAAAATGAAAGATTTTTTGCCAACTGTGATACAAAGAGTAACAAATGAAATGGAAATCATGAAAGGGGAGAAGACAATGGAAATAGAACAGTATATTAACTCTATGTTTTCAGGGTCATATTGCCTCCTATGATTGACATGAAAATGAAACCAAATGTCTAAGGTACTGTCTTCCATCAAACATTTGACAATAAGGGAGCCTGAAAGGTGTTTGTTATTCTATTTAGGATCCAAAAGCACAGATGACAATTGCATTACCTGGATATGCAATAACAAGACCATGCCCTGTAAGTATTGTTAGAAATTTAAGTAGGGAAAAATTGACCAGGGAATATTGATCAAACCTGGCATAGTTGATATCAAAGTTATTTATTTTATGGGTTAATGGAAAAGTGAAAGCAATATTTTAATCCATTGATATGCACTAACCATGCCATCAAAAAAGAGTTTTCTGCTGTATTGTGTTTTTCAAATTTTTGATGCATAAGAGCTTTTATGGCCCTCACCTCAAAAACAATGCTAGCAGCAAAGTACAGCATCCAGTCAATTAAGGGAAGAAGAAACATATGTCAAAAGGTGAAAATGTTTACAAAATATTACTTCATTGATGGCCAAGAGCCCTTAGTTAGTTGCTGTTATGTGATGAAATGCTTAACATCTTGTTCATTCTTTATGCAAAATGACTTCATCTCTTACAAGTTGTAATCTCTTGAATCATAGGAAGATGACATCGATGAGGCAAAATATCCTAATGCTTTTAAACTCCATTCTGGAAATAAGAAAGAGTTGACATATTTTTTCCAAGCAGATAATGAAGTTATGATGCAAAGGTAAAGCATAAGTTTTGATTATATTGATTCATATTACAAAAATACTAGATCAAGATGACACATACTAGAACTCATTTCATCAATTATACTGGATGTGGAGTTTGAATTGTCATGTATCCTCAGATGATGCTCAACCTGACATGTCATCAAACACTCAGAAGATGGAGCTTGCACGTCTGTGATCTTTTGTCTCTCTTTTTGCAGATGGATTGATGTCATAAAGTACTCAATAAAGGCTGAAAAACCACCACAGAATTATAAAACACTGTAACAAAGTTTGTTAGAACTGTAAGTAGTTGTAGAATTTGAAAACAAGGGCTTTGAATTTTATTTTTCTAGATAAATTAACAATAGAATGGCGGATTAAGATGTATGAATGTTAAATGTAAAGAGGAAATATATAACAACCATTACATCATGCAATTTTTATATGCAGAGGTAGGAGGCTTAAAGTGTGGGAAGGAGAAAAAATTTTTTTCAAAAAACTTTGAAACTTCTTGTCACTGCTCTTGGCATCATTTTAATGCAATGCATTATCTTTGAAGGTCTTATGATTGTGATATTGTTTGAAATGGTTAAAAACTCGGAAAACCAATTTATGTACATAAGAATTTTCAGAATCATTTGGTAAATAATGATGGCAGGACCACAAAAGTTCTCTTAAGGGCAATTTCAGAAACAAGAGTGTATAAATATGAAAATGTCTAGAATACAGTTATTGTTGGTCTAAGTTTGCTAGCTGTCAAAACTAGACACTTTCAGACAAATTTTTTTGAAATTTATAATGGTTGGGATATTGAAAGAAGGTTAAGACACACTATTAATTTAACAAATTGATGTATTTTCCAATTCAGTGGGATACACTTTTCTGAAATGATCTTCTGTATCAACCCAATTTGGCATCAGCTGTTGATATCCATTGGCAGAATTTGCCTTGAAGCAGCCTTTTTCAAACAACCATGTCTTGAAATAGTGTGTCAAGACATAGCTGTAAGTAAAGTTACCAAAAACCCTTTCTTATTAATCAAGCATGTTATTTGTATTTTGTTCAAATTTTTTTTATAGAAAATGACAAACAACTAATCATCTCAAACCATTCAACTTGAGCAAAACTTTTTATGTGTGTATACAGCTTGCTTTGAAAAGATGCTAGATATGACCTCATAGTTGCAGTTAATTTTTAAGCATCTTTCATGATTTTTTTAAAAGGAAAAATATTTTGTAAAAGCATGAAGAAAGAATTCAGTGCTTGCAACAACAAGAAAAGAAGATGCCAAAACTTAATTTACTTAATGTGTTGAGTGTGACTCATTTAAGTTTCACTTGGATAAATACTTAAATAGGACAAAAAAGAAATTTGAAGAAAACATAAGTGGGGCATTTTTATAAACAACTTTTGATAGATAACTGATAATCATAAATAATTTTAATTTCACTCAAATCTGCTCCTTCTACAATGCAATGGAAAAATGATTAAAATTGCAACAATTATAAAAGCTCTCGACTATCTCCCTTTTTGATCTTTTGAGTTAAAAATTATTTAAACTCAAATGCTCAATTAGATTTTTATGTAGTTGTCAAGTTGTGTACTAGTTTTAAATGACATGTTGATAATTGTTTATGTTTAAAGTTGCAATGTGCAATCGTTTTTATCATAATTGAAAGGAGTATATTAAACATTTTTACAAGAATAAGGTTGAATGTAGCTACAGAAAAGCTTATCAAGTGCTAAAAATTGATGTAAGGATGTAAGCATGTAGCATTTTAACATTTCAATATGCCAGGAAACAGTTTTGTTATATATTTCCATTGCCTGCTGTTGAATACATTATTCCAGTATCCATACAAAGTATTCTTTGATGTGATTCACCCATCTAAAAGTTTATTCTGATTTAAGTGACTGTGTCAAACCACAAACTGCTACATTTTGACATTAACATCAGCACTAGAAATGTTTCAGAAGTTTTTGGGCAAATATGTACAGATTGTGTCTACCTTTTCATTTTATAACTGGGGCTTTTCTTCTAAAGAAATGGTCTATCACACTCAGCAGAACAGCTAAAATTGTAAAATGTAGAATTTTACAAAACTTTTTCAAATAACCATAGATAAAATGAATGGGATGATAAAAAGGAATATTTTATTACCTTCAAGTCAAAGAAGACTTATACCTTCTTTTTATATCAGCACAACGTGCTAGTGTCTTGGAGTCATTTGCATGAGAATTTCTTTGTGGCCTCCTTTAAATGAATACAAACATAACAACTTGGAAAGAAAGGCTATACACAGTTTGGTGGCAGATGAGCACATAAGAATAAAGAGAAAATCCTCATTATACTGGTCTGAAGCAGCCTCATTGCTTAGAATATTCAATTGTTTGGGGTCACAGCAGCCATCAAAGTTCTACTATATGTAAGATGTTTAGGCAAGTTTACATGTGCAATGTGTCTCACCTCCTGAATTTCTTGAGGAAAGCTTTGCATGTTACTCAGCATGCAGTTTCTGCAATATCTTTGATCATAAAAGTAACTGCAAGTCTGTATGAAGAAAAAATGAGCTGCCATTAGCACGTGAAACAGATGTCAGTTGTCACATATTTAAACCAAGGTTACAGAAAAGAGTTAGACTGACAATTTTACCAAGCCTTTTAACTTATTATAAGATTTTCTGTATTTTTAGCAACAAACATATTTCCAGTTGTCTCTTGTGGTTGTGATGAAAACAATACATAGCCTCCTGTAGCCCTGAAAACCTCGCAAACAATAACAGGCTGCATGAAGCTTGCTTTACAAACACACAATACTCTTGTCATACTTATTTCTGCTGAAAGAGAATCCCAAAATTTTGCAGCCAACCAGTATAGATAACTGTAAGCATTTGTTGAACGTAAATGCTAAATTTGAAACGCTGATCAAACTTTTTCCTTGTCAAATTCTTAAACATGTATAATCTTTACAAATGTTAGATTGTAAACTGAACAGAAATTTCGAGCTTGACTGAGTCTAGATGTGAAGGAATTCAAGCAATTTCTGTGGTTTTCAATTAGAAAGGAATCTCATTTTCAAAGGAGAATAATACAAATTGGAATCACAGCTTGGCTAATGGCAAATTTAACAATATATAAAGCTGCCTGATTCGTAAATGAAAATACCACACCTGACCAACACAGACTTGTACGTCGCACTTAGCACACAGACTCCCAAGAATAATAGGCGTTTGTTTCTTTCCTGAAAATGGGTCTTGCAGCATAAATGCCTGCTCTTTGATGCTAAAAATTGACAAAGAAGATTGCTGGAGAGAAAACACCTTGCATTAACAAGCCAAAAATTTAACTGAATTTAAAAACTGAAAATAAAAAAACATTAAAGCCCCTTTCATTTTCATTCAATACCAGAGAAAAGAAAAACCAAGTGATCTTCTCTCCAATGAGGCCTTATCGGCGAATCCCAAAGAAAGAGGCCTAAAATCCAACTAACGTGAGATGGCACAGTGCCTTTATGCTTTCAGCTCCATAAAAGTCATAACGACACGAGAATCCACACAATTGACAGGTAAAATGTTTCGAAGATTCCTGGCCAACTTCAGTGCTGTCCTCTGGTTTCGATGTTGTCATTCTGTCAGCAGGCGCTTGCTAGGGTGGCTCGTGCACCTTAAGGAGGTTACATTTAATGCTGACTAGGCGCTTTCAATTTCCCATGAACTTGAAAATGTAGACTCTCAATTCTGTGATTTCATCCCATGTCTCATTCCTGTACGTAAAATGGTTTTCATTAATTTAACAGAAGACAACTTGTTTTTTTACCCAAAAAATTAGCAGTTTCTTAGTAATGCTTCTATATTGATGACTTGACTTTGGATTGCCTTGATTTTAACAGCATTGTGTTAATAGGATTTGTACCACAATTTTCCACTGATAATAAAATCATTGGGGCTATATCTCCCATAAAATAGGTACGTAGCTTGACTTCAGTCATAATTTTGGCAAACTCGATATATATATGTGCCTCGTTGTTTAGACGTTTCACGCCATATTAACGAAGAATTTATCGCAGTGCTTAAATGACTACTAAATTACCAAGGGGACAACTCAGTAATGTAGGAACCATTTGGGACCAGAGTGGCCATGGCCTTCTGGTAAATCATGCAAAAGTTAAAGCTGAAACAGATGGGCAGCATTAGTGCCCCTCCCAAAGCCGATAGTGCCCCTGCGAGACCAAAAGATGTGCGATTTCCATATCTAAAAATGGGAGTGGTCCGTTGCTTCTTTTTTATTCCCCCCCCCCCTCAATTTTTTATGCTTCCTACGTCCCAGAGAAAACCTCATTTTTAGGGCAAATCTACCCTTTTTGGAGGCAAAAATTGATATTAACCGTTGTTTTTACGATATTGTCATATTTTTAAAGCACGGACACATTTAACTATATTTTGTCAAGCTGAATGAGATGTGTCACAATTCAGTAATATTATTCGACTGAGCCAATAGCCGGTAGTCTTTGGAAATCCCAGCCTATATTGCTACGTTTTGTTTTGATTTGTTGACAGCGATTTGTGAATGGCATCTTTGGTAAAAAATTGTAGAGACAAAAGCAGGTATTTGGAAAACAAAGTCACAAGTCTCTTGAGCAACTAGCAGTATGTTGTATTAAAAATGGGAATTGTATCCAAATCGCATTAACAACACCTCTAGACCAGTTATTTTGCCGAAACTTGATCTTTTGTTTTGTCTCATAATGGAAATCTACTTCTAAATCGAAGCCTGAACTTTCAGAGGCTGTGAAATGACATCGGCAAAGATTACGACAAAAAGTATATAATTGTTAAACCCAGCAAAGGAATAGGTTTGCAGGAAGAGAAATTTTTATTGTCTGTAATGATCTTTGGAGACGGTAAAAAACAAAGCCAATGTTGTCGGATAGTTGGCAAAAATTCTAAAGGAGGCATTCAAGACAAGGCATAACAAGGAAATGGGAAGTCGAGACGGAAGACTAGATGTCACGTGATATTTTCAATTTAGTTGGACTTTCAGCATTGGGAAAATGTTGGAAAATGTCGTAATACGATGTATTCTGGTGAGATAAAAAGAAAAGTATTGAAATGGAGTTTTTGCAGTTAGGAAACCAATTCGTACTGAATCAGTGCCATCAACTTAACCAGTTCAAATGTTTTTCATTAAGAAAATTTGTGTGGTGCCTCACGTCATAGGGAGAGAAGAATTTAGGCCTATCGATACACATTAAGTCCATGCTGTGAAATTGCTGACAGAATAGCGGAGATTCAAGCAATGGCCACGAATGCCAAGCCAGATCTCACAGGTTATTTGTACATTTTATTTTCGTCCATTTTGTTTTGAATTTTACAAATTATGTGCCTTTGATTTGTTTGTTATTATTTACCAGAAGCTGACATCCGACACGATATGTTGTTCCGGAAATAGTATTTACTTGTTTTTTCCACCTACCGCGACATAATTGTACTTATAAATTAGTATATTTTTTGATATTATTGCTGCTTATCAACCTTAACCAAATGATTAAAAACTTTTTCAGAGTTAATTTTCTGATTGTTGACAATAGCATGCACTGTGTGCATGTACCAAAGGTCATTTTTGCCAATTAATTACAAATGGGGCTTGCAAATTGTGATGTGCTTATGGTAACTTCTGATATGGAAAAAATTGTGCTTTTTGCGAGATTTAAAGTTAGATTCCTGGTCTTGCTTTACAATACAAAACAAGTGCTTTTATGGTCTCATTTTTTGTATTCCTTGCAAGGCCATAAAAGAAAGCTTTACTTGACTGTTATGCCATGACACTTTGAGATAATTTCTTGATTTTCTGATGCATTCAATAACTTGTTTTAAAGTATGGGTTAGCATGGAGTTGTCATGATTTGTTTGAAACTTTCAAGACTCGAAGAAACATGTAATACAATGGCAAGTTATTAAGGGGCAGCAAAAGGATGAGTGCCCTTTGCACAACAAAATCTATGTTTTCTTTGGCTATAATACTAAATTGGTGACAATGAAGTAAAGTATTATTATGAAAACTAGTAAATATTTCTAAAAAGCCCTCTGTAATGAAATAAATTGATACAAAAATAGAAATTCAGTTTGTATTTGGCAATCCTCTTCTAAGCATAAAACCATTTTTGTTTCCAGTAGGCCCTAATCTACATGATACAACCTGTTTGAGAACCATCACACGTGTCTTTGCTTTTTTGGCTACAGTATTTCAGTATTGGTATTAGTGTTTCAAATGAGATATTGTTCCATGCTAGTGAATATCTCTAAATTACCCTCTGATTGGTAATTACTTCAAGTTAAGTGACCCTGCCTTCTATTCTTCTTTTCAGGTGGAATTAACAATAGAGATGAGAATAATGGCAAGCATGCTCCTCCTGATAAGCAAAGGCAAGCTGCATTTATTCTATGCACTAACCTTTCCACAACCATATTTTATTTTGATCTTTTACTTTTCAAGTAGTTTTCAAATACTTTTTCAATCTGATATCAACATTGAAAATTCATATAATTGCTGTTCATATAAATTCATATAAATGTTTTCTCTTTCTGTGCAAAGAACTACCTAGGTTCTACATCCACCAAGTAGCAACACTTTGAAGTTAATGTTTCTTCAGAAAGAAATCTTTCTTCTGGAAGGTTTGATAAAAAGTAAGCTGTAATTTTAACTTTAAACTTTTATTTTAAGGCCAACCAAAAAACCACCACCACCAACAAGACCAAAGCCATCAGTGCCACAAAAGCCAACCAACATCCCAGCAAAACCAGCTGCAAATAAAAGAGCATCTTTGAAAAGACAATCATCAGGGCCTAAGCCCCAGCTACCAGCTAGACCACCATCTTTAAAAAGGAGTACATCAGAAAAGAAAAATGATGGTATAGATGCAACTGTTAACACTGCTTCTGTGGGAAATGATGATACAAAAAGGAACAATATAAATGGCCCAGTGAAAGTAACTCCTCCATTGCTAAGAGCAATGACTGGACCAGTTCTTCCAAAACCTGTCATTAACATCTTAGAAAAACCCAGATCCAATTCTGTTCAAGAGAAAGAAAATGTTGCACCAAAGCCCCTACCAAGGCCAAAAGTTCAAGGAAAAAATAGCCCAGAGATGTCTAGGCCAGTGCCACCACCCAGGAAGAAGAAAGGTAGTGCACCTGGCTATTTAGTTGAAGAAGAATGTAAACAGGACCAAGAAAACAAAGATACTTTAGATATTGGAACATCAACACTGCTAGCTGAAAATGAATGTACAAGTAAAGAAAGTGGGAGTAAGCAGAAAGGAAACCCTGTGGAAAATAAACTTGTTTCTTTTGGTTCTGCTGATGAGCAGAAGTTAACTTTAAGTCAGATAACGTCTGGCACAGAAGAAGTTGCTGAGGCTAGGAAAGATCTCACTGCTCTCGAGGCCTCTGGAGCAACTAGCTACGCTGATGCGGATAGAGTTGCTGGTGATCCGATTCCCAGTATAGACCAAGGGAAGCCGGCTCCTAGAAATCCATACGAGAACGTCTCTATAACTGAAAAGGTTGGGTGTTCTTTTCAAGCTAATGCTGAAGATTCGTCTAAAGCTACTGCTCCTGGAAGGAAAGATCGACCCATGACCAATCCATACGAAAATGTCCCTAGCCCTTTCAAATCGGACAGCAGACTCGGTGCTAAGGATTCGAGCCGTGAAAAGACAACGTTGTCCTCACTAGATGAAGCTCCTTTGAGTGGCGCGTGTCCTGAAACGAGGGTAAAGGATGGCGACCCAAAAAATGTTGACGGAGACGATGATGAAGAAGAGCCTGATTACGTCAATGCCAATCTTCATTCTGAAGATGCGGGTTTTGGCGTTGACAAAACTTCCACTGCTACAGATATTCCAATTGCCGATTCGACTGTTCATGGATTTGTACCTCTTAAAGAGCAAGATCTCCAGCCTACGGCTGAAAAAAATCCATTGAATTTCAAGTATTTAAGAATTGATTCGGAGGAGCCTATTAGCAACGACCTGTACGTAGAAGCACCTAGAAAAGGTTCTCTTCTTAGTCTACCAAGCAACGACGTATCTCCACATCATCATCGGCTGGAAGCCCTGTCACAAGAGCCCCACTACCAAAGCCCCACGTCGTCCCCCAAGGCAGCAGCCAGGCGTGCACTGTTTGGGGAGCCATCACCCTCAAACACGTCTCCGAAAAAGATTCGTCGTCCGCCCCCTCAACCGCCCCATTTGGATAATAATTTCAATGTTTTACGTGCCAAGGTCAATGAACCGAAACCGCAAAGTCCACTGGATATCGCCAAGTCCGGTCCAAAAGAATTGTTTTCCGGTGCTCCGGATGATAATATTTATGTGGTCCCGAGAACCGACTCGCACAGCAATAGTTCTGGAGGGGATAGTGAATCAACCAAATCATTTCAGTCGGGCAATTCATCTTTACCGGAGGATTTTACCGGTCATATTTACAAAGAACCGAGTGTCCATTCGAACGAGTTCGGGCATGTCAATCAAAATGAAACCCCGGAAACCAGTGCCCCGGACTTTGAAGGTGGAGCATATAGCGTTCCAACACCTGTTTCTGATGATTACATTGATCCTGATAATTTTCGTGCCGGGTCTATTTCACTGCCACAAGAGTCTAACGTTCTTACCGGAACGAGCGAAAGTGATTCCAGCGGAAGTGCAAGAAGCAGTGCTGGTCTGAATCTTGATAACGAGCTAGGTATCTCCGGAATTACAAGTTGAAGTTGTTTTGGCTGTCTCGCTCTTTTTTGCCTTTCAGAAACGTCTATTGGCGTTGAGTTTGTTTCTAGAAAAGTTTTTGTCAATTTTGTCATTCTTTGTCTATGTATTTGTTTAAAAAGATTATAATTGCTCTGAACAGAAACCAGCCACTCTGATGATGGCTACGAGTCCGTTGACAAGGTTGCTCCAAGGAGAGGCTCTTTCCAAGCAGGTTTGTGTCCTTTTGGATATCATCATAAATTGCAAAACTGTTTTTACAAAGAATTCATTAATACAGAATCGACATTGTTTATTTGTTTCAAAAGAGTAGTGCCCTAATAAACATTGAATGAGCGTTTTATACATTTAAGCAATCTTATACTTTTTAACCATGCCATGCAGAATAGAGCTCTATGTGTAGAGGCTATTAAGCTTTTGATATTTTGCTATGATTATCAACACAGTCACAAAGTCGACTTGAAACAAATAGTTAGCGTCAGAAAACTGTTTGCCTTTGAAATAGTTAGCATTAATCCCTTAGCCATTTAGGAGCAGAATAAATGTGTTTTTCACAGCAAGACATTTTTGCGTTGTTTTGAAACAGAATCATGACGTCACCTTTTTGTTTTGTTACTTTTGATTATTTTTTGGTTTCGTGGCTTTTATGTTTTCTTGATTTGAATCTGCATATCTATTGTCCAAAAAATCGAATCGTACCCGTTATATATTATACAAATAATGGCTTCTTGTCTTTAAGTAGGGACGAAAATTGTTATCCTTGAGTTGCAGTCTAATGGAATTTGGAAGGGCGTTAACTCTTTTGGCTGGCCTATTTTCTCTCATTTCTCTAAAAAAATTATTGCTGTTTGGATTTCTCGGTCTCTTGTTTTGTTTTTATGCGACACGACCTAAAATCCTCCTTCTTCTGCACAAATAAACTTGCCTCTCTGTTCCAATTTTCATGGGCATAATATTATTTGGATGCCTGACAGCCCATTCAGTTACTCTATGAATAATGCATTATCCTGGAAGGCGGAAGGGGATATCATCGGTTTTCTTCCGGATTCAATTGCTTTTGACATTTTGCTGTCATGAATGGAATGTTATCTTTCTTAGAGCTTGGCTACAATTATTAAGGCTGAGTCAGTTTCTTTCAGTCATATTGCAAGAAATAATCGCTGTCGAAATTATGCCCTCGCTTCAACGAATTGTTTGTTGCAGATTCTCCGGACTATCATAGTGGACCAGAATACGTGGACATGTCGCCAACCAAAGAGGACAAAAGATCCGAAATGGGTTTGTTGTTTATGTATAAGAATGTTCCCTTCAAAGTCTGTTTCCAGTCTTGGGTGACGAGAAACAGCATAGTGGAAGGAGGAACTCGACAAGTTTTAACATGAATTAGTGATGGCTAGGTCTTTTGGTTTGGCACCTTTTCAAATAATTAAAATGGTCATATGCTGTCAACGTCTTACAACACATACTTTCTAGTTATTTGTGTTCAAAATGGCTGTAGCTCGTAATTTTTTAAAATCAAATGTTTAAACAATGCTATGAGGAGTGGGCTTAACGTTGTGTGACTGTAAAGTGCTCTAGATTTTTTACATTTCCTATCCTTTACATGCTCTAGTATGTCATATCCACTTCTAAAAGATATGTCACAAGACAAATTGTAAAGTGTTCTTCGTTAAATTTAAAGGTAGAAATGATTTTAGATATATTTCAGCCAAAGCATTGGAGAGAACAACCTCACGTGTTTGTTAAAGTTACATTTCCGTATTGTTGTCCTCTTATGTAAATTTTAACTCAAGTAGGTTTGTGTCCAAGTAATGCTGTTCTCAATACAATACTTTATGTCTGTTGTCGTTGCCATGTTGTGTTTCCACAATTTGCAATGATGCAGAATGAACCCATTCGCCTCAAACCATGAAGGTGTTCTCCAATTCATCTGCTTAGCTATTATGATCATATTGTAAGTAAATGACTATGGATTAACGAAGCTGGCCTGTTGATTCCTCAGGTGGCGAATACTTGCATCCGCTAACCCTGCCCGCCCAGCCAGCGCACAAGAAAATCAAACCCGTCAGACCGGCTCCGCCAGCCCCAATCCGCCCGCCACCACGACCCGACAAATCGCCAGCTCCTCCCCCGTTACCCACACTGGCTGTCCTGGACGAAATGACGGTAGGGACTCTTTGGCTTGTTGGTGCTTGTTAACGTCTTTAGTGACCGCACGTCCATTTTAGTTTTGGCAGCTGATGTTACTGGACGTTTGTTTAATCCGAAACCATAAAGCCCGATGCAATGGGATCCTATAAATCAATTCTAAGTCTGCGTTTTGCTTTGTGAGTGAAAATGGTTCAATAAGTTTAACCATTGTACAGTGTACAAACCATTATACACTCAATCGAAATCCTTTTTTTCTTCGAAAGTGCCAATCCTTTTTTACTTATCAGTTGTTGCTCTAAACTTTTGACCTGCAAGTTTAACTAGTAACTTTTTTCAGAAACTAAAAATATACCCTATCTAACTTTCAATCTTTTTTGTTGCTTTCGAAACTAACAATTATTTTTTCAAAAAGGGTTTTAGAGATTTCATTTCAACACAAAACAGGAGTGATTTTGCAGAAGATTTTTTCATTTTGCTTTAGATTGTCAATAGGAATGCGGCATTCAAAATTTCTTTGTACTATTTACATTCGGTTTTAATATATATTTTTGTTTGTTATTCGACACTTGAAAGTGTATTTTATTCATATCCTTAGATTGTTTATTTTCTCTTTTTGTTGTTCATGCATGTATTCATACAATATCAAATTTAGATGGAATGAATAAACTATTTAATGGAAATTTCAATCCTGTTGCCATGAATTGGTGGACTAAGATTGTTTTGTCGTACGTAAGGCCTTGGCATAAAACTCTTTCCTTGTTCCTTTTTAGAAATATGATTCACTTGATGGACGATACCAAAGAATTCAATCTCTTCGACGTGAGATGGGTCTCCCATTAATGGTGAAAGGTATTTTCTTTGGGTTCTGGTGCTTGAGCCTTAGATACGAATTAGACTCCAATGGAATGCACATTTGTCCTCTCTTTCTTTCAATTGTATGATTAAATTTTAAAGCAGGCGGTGATGTGGATAGCTCTTTCTAAGGTCAATAACATATCTCAAAGTGCAAAGATGACGCGAAAGATGACGCGCAAATGTGATAGTGTCAGACGTGAAAGCTCTTTGACTTAAGATGCTCGCGACCCTGATACTGTAAGCACCTTGGATAGGGTGTCCTTTTATTTGGAAACTTCCCACTATTGCCCCTAACGGAACCTTATATAGTCAGCATTTATGCTTCAAATCCTGTAATAGCAATGTAATGAGAGTGACAAGTCTTAGAATCCCAGTCTCTTTACTCCCTCATGATGCACACGGGAAGCTTCGACAACCATTATTATGGCTTATTTTTTTTTCTATTTTTTGGAAAAAATTTGCCTTTGCTCGCAGTTGTTCTTTTTTTAGGTTTCATGAAGTATAGTTTTTTCTAGGTAGCGAACTTTCAGATTCTGAATCAGAGTCAGATGAAGAACTGAAGCCCAAAGAAGATGAAGTGAAGAAGAAGGAAGAAAAAGTGGTATGGCTTGTGGAGTGTTTCTCTGATATATGTTTCTTGTCAAGAGTGGAAAGAGGATGATGAGTTATTGATTAGAGAAAGTCGATAGTATCAACTATATATCGGTTAAAGTGAAATCCATGATATCCATGAAATACACAAATCTACAGTACTTATTTCAGTCTTCTGTTTTTAATATTGATCTCATATTAACTTAGACTGGGCTGAAGAAAGTCTTTTTAGAAAGGTTGCTGAAAAAGACACTTCCCTGTTGTTTTTATTAATTAAGTCAAATTCGTAAAGTTCCCTGTCTCTATTGGTAGAACTCACAGCTTCTTGATTTTGAAAGAAAAAGGTGTGCGTTGACCATCAAAACCAAACAGCAAATTAAGAAGTATGAAAATCAATCCGAGAAGACACATCTAACTATGAAATAGCACAAACCACTAAAGAAAAATGAATCAGGGGAATTTGAAAGGGAATTACAGATCATAAGCAAATATATTAGATTCACACCAGCTATTTGGCATCTGATATTAATGGGTTTGTGTCCTCATGGGATCTAGAATGACATTGGTCTTTTTTATTCAAAGGATGACAACAAAAAGCAGAGCAAATTATACTATATCGCAAACGAAATTCTGACAACAGAGAGAACATTTGTCAACGCTTTGAGATTGGTTTGTGGTGTGAGTATTTTGAAATATATAATTTTTTACGCTTGAAATTAAGATAATTTTTCATTTATGGTTGATGGAATTTTTCTGTTTCGTATTTTAGTTGTGAATGAATTTTTGTATTTTCCTGGTTGAAGCCCTTGGGTAGAAACCCGATAAAACAGCTCTATATATTTCAGTACTGCCACGCACCATATGACATTTCCACCTACCACCGAATTCCCTACGAATTTGAAAAGCCCTACAAACTAGCTACGAGGACCTTAGGCGGAGACTGTTCGCAAGACCATCCATCAATTGCTTTTCCAATCTTACTATAGCAAAAATACTTCAAGAATTAAACTCCCTATTGCGCTCTCTATAGTATCCACTGCGCACGATTTTTGGACCTCTTTCAGTTTTGGTTTTCATTGCCTAGAGCCAACCTGAAAAACGTTTCTACCAATGAGAAGAAAGTGCCTACATTTCGTGATTTATACCGTAGGTTTTCCCGACAATCACAAAACTCTCAAAATCTCATCAAAAACCATTTGTAATATCCCTTTGTTTGCAGCACTAACATATTTCAATAATTCTTTGTTTCTCAGGAATTTGCGGCCGCTGTGAAGCAGATGATGGCCAAAGACCCGTCGTCCCTACCAAAAAACGCCTTTTCTCAGATGTTCGATGACCTTGAGTTGATTTATGATTTGGACCAAAATTTCTTGCAAGATCTCGAAGGCAGGATGAAAGACTGGTAAAATGCTTAATCCTATTATTTGCTTTTACTTTTAAGCCTTGTAATAAGACGAGCCTTTCTAAACCAAATTTTTTAATAACCTTGCATTTCCTTAACAATGATTCAATTCAAGTAAGCACAAGTCTCACGCTTTTTTTATTAAATTAATTATCATTTCCAGGGACTCGCATCATAAAATTGGTGACATTGTGAAAGAATACAGTTATTTTTTAAAGGTATGTACAGCTATGTCATTTTCAACTGTTCTTAGTATTGCCTATTTCAGCTCAAAGTTCTGCAAAGAACAAGGAATGTTTTCACATAGCTTTTGTTCTACTTCTTGCAAAGGTATTTGTTTGATTTTGTGACATTGTCAGGAATCTCTTTATGTGAATATTGTCGGCAAGTAATTCGGAGAAGGTATTTCCAATTCAGCACCTTTAACCCGATGAAAAGGGAACGTATCCAGGTGGATTGGCCTTTCAAGGACATCAGTTTATGGAGGCCTGGGAAGGAAAGGCAAGAGATCTGTCTTAGGGGTGTAACAAGGCATCTGAGTAATTTGTAGCTAAATTTTGCAGTGTGTCTCTTTTGGCGCCGATAAAGGGAAAGAACAAGTTTTGCTTTCCTTCTCTTCCTCTCCCTCATTAACCTCGGGCGTTCATAATTGAAATTGACCGATAATCACCGGCATTGCAATGCTGAGACTTTTGCAGCGCTTGAATCAACCACTGGTTACTTTAAAAAGATTATTTTTTTATTTTATTGCTCCATTTTTGAAGCAGGTGAACAGAGGAATAAGGCTGCTCTCTTATGAAAGGAACGGCAAACTCCTTATTTTACCTTCTGATCTTAATAAGTTAGCAGTGATACCTAATTGCAGCTGCATTTATTCGCCGCGTAAACAAATCTTGCAAGATAACAAAGGTTTTTGCTTCCCGTTTTAGATGTATACAAATTACATCAAGGGCTATGACAAAGCAATGACTGTTTTTCAAGAAAGCTGCCAAAAGTTTCCAAAGTTTTCTGCTATTGTCAAAGAATATGAGGTATGGCATTCCCTGAATTCGATTAATCGCAAAGGTGCTTATTCAAACAATGAAACTCTGTTTTCTTATCAATGACCACACCTGCATTTGGAGCTTAGATTTATATTGTTATATGAAATGTTTTACATAAAGGATCTTCTCTTTTGAACGATTCTCCTATATATGAAGTTGCGTTTACGATTTCATTACCACTTCCCATCTACAATTCTTATTTCGGTGAAGATATTTAATGAGAAAGATTCACTTCATGTGACTTTTCATATCACATTAAATATTCGCAGAGAAAGCCACTATTCCTGAACTTGAAAGTGACGTCATTCATGTTGAAACCAATCCAAAGGATACCCAGCTATCGGCTCCTTCTTATTGGTGAGTAGAGCGATGACGATATATTGCTGTCAATCAATCTTCCGATTTGTGTTAGTAGGTTTGCTACAGGATTCAAGAAACGAGTTCTGTTCCACGAGGTCGATTCCTGATTCTATTCCTGCAAAAGATGCAGGCAGCCAATCATATGCAAGCTGATTTGTGTCGGTGGTTATTCTGATCTCTCGTGTTGTTGACGTTGTCAATGCTGCTAGTCTTTAGGCCTAGTAATGGCCTAGACAGTTCTGCAATAGATAATTACTTTAATGTAGCATGATTTAGTCTACTGGTCAACAGTTTCTGTCGCTTTCGATCCATATAACATTCCTTTGCCATTTATTCAATTTTCATATTCTAAGGAAAGCACTTTTGGTTGCAAATTTGATTTTCTACTGTTATGCCTTGCTGAACAATTTTTTCTAGATTACCTGAAACATCTCCCAGAGGATAGCGAGGACCATAACGAGATCAATCGTGAGTATCGCATTGCCTCATGGGGTCATGAGTATCGCATTGCATTATGGGGTGGGGAGCTTCACATTGCATCATTAGGGACTTGGCTGCCATTCTCAAAGCTAGCTCCATAAGTTTTCTCTTTGTGTTACTCACTGCTCCTTAATAATTTATTCTGTTTTAGACGGGCTGCGGATTGTTTCGCAAGTGGCCAACCACATAAATGAAAGTATGAAAGAAGGGGTAGGTTCACTTCTCCTTACTACTTACCTTCCCATGATTTACATAACAAACATCACTTTTGTTTTTCTTGGTCATCATCCTTTATTTCCGCGATTAGTGTTCTAAAGGTTAAAAAACGAGATCCTTGCTATGAGCCCCATCTTTTGCATTATAATTTTCAATAGTAGCTTTACAATTTTTTTCTTCATGCTTTAAATTCTCACATTGTTCTTGTACTGATACTTTATTTTTTCATTCTTTCTTTAGGACAAATTTCAGAATTTGTTAAAACTTCAAACGAGAATTATAAACATGAAAGAAATCGTTAAGCCTGGACGGGTAAGCCTTTTTTAAACTGCGACGATAACCGTAGATATCTCCAGGTGAAAATAGTTTGATTCAGTGCTTCAGAAATCCAAGTTATTCTTAATTGAATGGTATGCTGCCACTTTATGGGTGTTTGTTCTTTTTTATGGTGTTCAGGGCCCCTGATATTATTCACTGCTATCAAGTCCATTTACTTTTGTATTGCCTGTAATAAACCCGTAAGAATCTTTGACTACTCAAAGTAAGGTTTTTGAATGGCCATAGTTTGGCATTCTTTGTACATATGTATCTCTACCTCTACAAAGCCAATTTTATCTACTTCTATGATTCTTGATAGTTGTTCGTCCGGCCTTTTTAGTATCTCATCAAGAGGGGATTCTTAACAAGCTCAGTAGAAAAGAAGCGCAGGAGAGGATGTTCTTCTTGGTAGGTAACAACTTAATTACTTGATGCAGTGGATTGTGGTCACTTTTATTCTGTTCTTCTTGTACATTCAAAACTAACGTAGAGTTTCCGTGTGTTTGATATAACAAGGAGGCTAGAGGGATAACCTCCTTTTGATGAAAGAAATGTCCCATAGTTCAAATCTGATGTCACGGTTGAGTTCAGCTGCTTTTCGTGCTAAAAGAGCTCACTTTTTCCGAAATTCTTAATGTTTTGTCATCAAAACTTGTTATAAAGAGAAGCATATTCAAAAGATAATGAAGCATTTCACATACATTTATTTCAACTCTGGTTGCTTCTCCCTTTTGTTGGAGTGGAATTCTGTTTGGTTTTCGTTAAAATGAAGCCAGATTTTCTAATTCCTTCCATTGTTACCATATACCCTATGGCAGCAGGGAATGTTGCAATAGCCGCTATTGGTATACAATTGTAGGACTTCCTTCGCACCAGCACTCCCGAATCTAGAGACCAATTTTTGGCTGATTAAGGGCCTGTTTGAGCTCATATTTATTACTTGCATTTGTTGTTGCAGCTCACAGACTGCTTGTTGTACTGCGAACACGCGGCAGTCAGTAATCAGTACAGGCTGAGGCAAGAGTTGCCTCTCGCAGGAATGATGGTAAATATATCGCAATATACTCGCTATTGATGACGTCCCTCATTACTTTAATGCTTCTTCAACTCGAGGGCGACTCGCATCATTGCCTAACTCTTTTGTATGCATTGCCAAGAGACGTTTGTCGGTGGCTGGAGCATAAATTCAGCAGTGGCGCAATCGTTCCATCGCCTAACCGCCCTTTTGTATTTTCAAACTCTGCGTGCAAATACTCTAGATACCTGGTGTCGCCAGTAGTTTATGCCTTTTTCTTCACTTCTTAATGTCTAAAACAACCAAATCTTCTTGCTCTAGCTGGATGTTCCTGAAAGCATCGATTTCAACAAAGAGCTCACCATTATCAGTACAAAGCGCTCCTTCACAGTTGTTGCAAGGTATCTTTTGTCAATTATTGTAATAAGGATAAAGTGTTGATGTGAAGCGTAGGTCTTAGATCTAGATTTGTTGACTGGTGAGTGCCTATCAGCTAATCAGAAGTACCTTTACTCGCTGCTAGGCCAATTACATTTGAGAAAGTATAATACGTTTTCCTTGGCTTAATTTCGGTAGCATCTTGGCCCCAGGCTTTGATCTATCAGGTTTATTTGCCTTCGTCTGATAGATTTTCAGCCTTCCCCGAACCTCTTTTCCTGCGGCCACTAAAATACCAGAATATCTTTAATGATTTTTTGGTTTCTTAGTTTCGTAAACCCACATACAATTATATTTTTCTTGTCTAGCTCTAAAGAGGAGCGAGATGAATGGGTAGCGGTGAGTTTGTCATCTATTTTATTTGTCCTTCATTCCAGTACCGCGCCACGAAGAAGAGATTGGGTTTTAGGGTTAGATTCTGAAAAGGAGCTCCAGTGAATAGCTTTCAAGGGTGCAAGAAATGATGATATTTTTCAATTTGTTTATTTCCAAAAGCATCTCGTATTTAAATACGTAATTAATTATGGATTCTCCAGTATCTTTTCATTAAATTCCCGATTGATTGGCTCATCCAGCGCTTTGCCTTGCGTTATCCCGCATTTGTTAGAATGCCAATATGCATCTGAAATAACCTCGCAGTTTGTTATCGATGCTTTTCGTTTCAAACAGGCAATTCAATCGGCCATTGATGACGTTTCGCGTAAAATTGGAACATTCACCATCAAACGTGAGCATGGGGAAAGGAACCCACCTCCCCTAGGGGTAAGTCGACGTTCGAGTAATTCGTAGCCATCAAATACGTATTTACATTCATGATGAAGCCCAATATCTTGTGGACGCAGCTTTTTCCAATCAAATCGATATTTAATTCGATCCTATCCCACGTTTTTGGCTTGTTGATTATGCGTTATGCTTTGCATTTAGGAGTAATTTCTTCTCTACCTTTGTCTTTCCCTCGCTCTGCACACCCGATATTTGCCAAAGAATTAAACGTTTGGCGGTAATTTTCTGATTTATGAGAGGCCAACTGTGATGGTATTTCCACATAACTTTCAAGACTAGGTCGTCGACTCTTTTTTCCGCAACGAGGCAAGGCATAGTTACAGCGTAGTCACTATACGAGCGAGGCAGCTTTGTACCAAACACAAGATTTTCTTCACTTTTTATCATGTCCTCTACTTTTTGTGTGAATCATATTCAAAGCATACTTTTTCTAGGCATGTTATCTGTGGAAAATGAAAGTTGTCCTTTACGAACGATGCCTGCTTGTTTTATGAAGGGCAAACGGTAGCAAAATTCCCTTTCTCCGACACCATTTTCAAGTTGTCTATAGGATGACCCTGTGACGTCTTTCAATGTTTTGTTTGACTCCCATGCAGAGCCCCATGAAGGAGATTGGGTACATCCGACCCCCTTGGGTTCCTGACTCCCGAGCCACAATGTGCTGTGTTTGTTTAGCAAACTTCACTACCTACAACAGGCGCCACCATTGCAGGGCCTGTGGCGAGGTATGTTAGTTGATCTATGATTATTTCCAATTTTATCGTTTTTTTTGTAAAATGAAGATGTATGAAATTCAGCAAATTTTATTGCTTGAAAACATTTTCATCTTTGAAACTTCCATGGAGATCCAAATTTGTCTGTGATGATTTTTGTTGTTGCGTCAACATCAACTCTTATACATCATCTAGACATGGATTCACCCACCCCAAGCCAACCCTGTATTTTCTCAGCTGCTTCATACCAGCACACCCCCACACATTCAGTTTCCAAATCCCAGTGTTGTCATCGATCCCACTTTCCGTCCATTCACTTCAATCGCCTCTGACGTCACATCTCTTCGAAGGCTGGGTGATTTTTTTGTTTTTGTTTTCGACTCGTCCGTAACTAACATGATCATACAATGTTTTTTGTAGATCGTGTGCAATTCGTGCTCTTCGTACGAGGCTCCTCTGCCCTACCTGGAATTTTCAGCTGCGAGGGTCTGCGAGAAGTGCTATAAACTACTCTATGAAAGTATGATTCGCATTTATTGACGAAGAAATGAACTTATGTATATAGGAAATTGTATATAGGAAACTGATATCTCTTTATTGAAGACCATTATCAAGAAACTGTCTTAATAATAATGTCTTAATTTCTTGATGATGCCTTCTATTATCTTAATGCTTTCATATTAAAATTGTTTGATAAATCCGTGATACACCTCTTGATAATAGAGAACTATTATTTTACATATTCAAAGTCTTTGTCCATTGGGACCCTATAATCAAGGAGCTAGTGCGTTTCATTTCTTTGACTTTACAACTAAATAAAACTCTTGCATTCTTGATTAATTTTTGCCTTCACAGTTTTGCTCGGCGATTTCTTCTTATAACATAATCATATTACGTGATCATAATGTCTTACTGCGTCACAAGAGTTCTGTTCCGATGGTCTTTCTACTTCCTCTTAAGCTAGGTTCATTTGAGACTTCGACGACATTTCAAACTTTTCAACACATAATTTTTATAAGAAATGCTTTACGGCTATACAAATTGATGATTAATCGATGCAGTCCTTTTGTTTTGTAGCTTTGTTGGTTGGCGAAGAGACGGATGCAGGGGTCGAGCCAGAACAGAAGACTCAAACAAAATTAAAACGATCTAAGTCAGCCATGTCGTCGAAATTCAAAGTCATAAAAAGATCTAAAAAAGTTGACCGACGTGTAAGAAAAACATTGCCATCGAAATTCACCGAGGTGCGTAGGGCGTTGTTGTTGTTCAACTGGTTATGATCAAGGGGTCGGAGTCCAAATAGAATTCAATGGTTGTCGGCCATCCGGGGGTATTTTCCTTGCCCCAGCGTAACATTTTCATAATGTCGTCATGTCAATTTTGTGAATGGTTTCTAACACAAGCTTAGAAAAGACACCCCCTTGTCAGTTTTTGCTACAGTTGTTGAATTCATCTAATTGTGGATGTGTCTAATCTTCTTCCAATCCCCAGCCACACTCTTCTTTCAGCTTCTTCCATGCTGTTTTCCGAGGCTTCTATTTTAAGTCCCTCGCAGAAAGTCCCTCAAGCACTATGAGTGGCTATGTAAGTGCTTTTGATCGCTTCAGGTCACTGCACAGGAACAGGAGTGCAGTATTTCTGGCTATTTATTCGTTGTTAAAAAGAAGAAATTGAAAAAGCGCTGGTTTGTTTTGAAGGACAACGCACTTTATTCTTACAAGGCGCCTTCGGTAAGTACCCGGCTTTTAAGCTCGATGCCGTACCTGATTTACCTTGGAAAACCATACCATCAGTCATTGGCTTTACGTCATCCATATCTACATATCTACAGGCATTAGCAACTTGCCACGTGATACGTTTCAGTACCCAAGTATTTAAACCAATTTCATTGACAGTCATATAGTATGAATCATTGCGTTTTCAAGTGATCTGCACTTTAGGTTGCTGGAGAACTAATCATCTCCTCGAAACCTTCTTACTTGAAAGGATTTCTGCACAACATTTGGCCAGATCTTTTTCTCGTTTCAGGACCCTGCTGCTAATTCCACCTTGGCAGTCCTTGGCTACACTGTAACTATTTCTGGAGATGTAAGAACCAGTTCTGTTCGTAAAGAAAGTTACTTCCCTAGTAAAGACACGAAGCATTGATAGTGTCCTGGAAATGTCATTTTCATGGCTTATGCCCTCTTATGTAATGGAGTTTTATTCGATACCGATCTTCAGAATTTTCTCCCATGGTAAAAGGGTTTTTAAAACAGACATGGACGGTGCGAGAATTGCTGTCTTTTAACTATGAATACAGTTCATTCAAGGAATGAAGTAGTGCAAAGCTTATGCCAACATATGCTTAGTAAATGGTTTCAGTCATTAAAATGGTGTTTTATTAGACATGAGTAGGATTACTTTGCATTACTCACTGCATTAGCTTTGAAGAACTTGTTAAATTGGAGACAATTTGACCGTCCGATTTTGAACCAAGGCCCATTCATGCATTTCAAGGCTTTCCTTAATTTTATTTACCTTCATTTCCTTTATTTACAGTTCGATGCGGGTGATTACGTTTTCCAACTCGAGCACAGTGGCCTGAAGGAGCCTTACGTTTACAAAGCTGAAAGCCAAGCATCTGCTGATATGTGCGTAATTGTTTTCCAATTTTTCCTTAAGCCTGTGTCTTAGTTATCTCATTTATTTAGTTTCTGAAGCATTTAAATTTCCCCAGATTAACTAACTGTGTCTGTTAGGATATAGGTTTAATGCATTAGTGTAATTCTCGAAAGCCTGTCCTGTTCTCTGTCTCTGTTTCATTCTAACCTCTCTTCCGATTCTTTGTTTATATGGCAAAAGCCTTCTTTTATTGAAGATAAACTTGGTCTGCAAGAGATACTACTTATACCTTGTACTGTACGATCCTTGCAGCTCCCTTTTTCCATTATAAAAAGGGCATGCATCCTTTACCAGGTCTTGACACTGCTCCCGGATGTCATCAAGATGCGGCAGAAATTCACGGGAGACTTCACAATGCTTTTTCTCTTTTTGCTTCAACGATTGATGCATCTGTTTCCCTTTTAGTCATTTTATTTAACTTTATCTCATCCCCGCTAATCTTAGCCATTTTTATTTTTCCATGATGATGAAACAAATCAATCAATCAATCATTTTATCAAAATTTACCCATTAAAGTTCACATCTTAGTGTTTTTGAATTTCTTATCATTCTTTTCTAGTCGTTATATTTTTGAGAACCATTATAATCGTTGTGTCTTGCAAATCTTTCTCAGATCCCCTAAGTCAATCGAAAACAATCCTCTTTAGGCTCCTCGCCTCATCTTGTAAATTTCGCAGTATGTTTTCGACTTCTTTTTTCCATATTTTGGATGGTATGAGACTTTCTTTGTTCTGCCATTCTATCATCCTCTGCGTCATAATGTCTCAAAAAATCCACCCTTAATATTTCACCATTGAAACTTTCTAGCGTGTGCTTTTATAAGTTGCTATTTTCCTATGTTGCTGTCTCTCAAAAACGTAACCACTGTATGTATCGTTCGAACTCAATTTTGCAACTCAGTAAATCCTCTTTCCTTTATGGTCACAAATCCTTCGTAAAATCGAATCTACAATCTGTTCACCACGCCCTTAAAATACTTCATATCAGGGTTTGCTCCTAGTATTTTCCCTGTTTACCTTTTAGGCCCCCTTGAGTTACGCATTACCATGCTCTATCCTCGTCAATAAATTAATCCGTTCTGGCATACTGTGTATATACTGTTTTTATCTCCCAGATTTTTTGCAACACCACACTATTAACGAATTTATCTTCGTGGAGCCATTTCTCTAGGATGGTCGTTTTTTTACATTACCTACTTGTCTTATGTGCTGTATCTTGTATCAAACTTTTAATGTAAGACTTTGTTTTTCAGGTGGGTGAATGCCCTGAAAAAATCCTCGCAACTATCCGACATATAAAAGAATAAGTCAAAGCAATTAAAAAGAGTTTTTGAAAGTTAATTTATACTGATATCATAGTGTTTTATTTAACCAAATGTCAAGAGCTGATAGACTCTCGATGTGACGTAATGGCAATGCGCTTCTTAAAGTCTGAAGTCATTTTGATGGCAAAAACTAATTTTTTTATGATTTTGACTTGGCCATTCCAAGAATTTGTATCGGAGTGCTTGCAGGAGAGTTTTAAAGTGTTTGTTTTGGTGGAAATGTGCTTTAAGGCGAATTTTTAATCTCGTTAGCCTCATTATATATTAGACCCAAAGTTTTTGACTTCTTTCCCACGATGTTGATAAATCTTGTAATTTTAAAACCAAAAATCATATGAATCTTATCGAGGATTTAAGTACAAATGCCCAGTTAATGCGGTCAAGTACATCTTTTTCTTATGGCAAAATCAGCATACACACATTTCAACGTGTCACTTCAGAACCGCGTTATAGGCGTAGAACTTCAGAGCATTTCTCTGCCCTACACATTTGTTTGTCAAATATGTATGAAAATTATTAATTTCAACACATCAGGAATTGTCGTATTTTTGTAGAATTACTTTTTAATAAGAAAGGCATTTTTTATATATTTTGATAACTTCTCTTCGTCAGAAGTCTCAATTTGTTTTCCAGTAATAAATATAGGCATGGGCAGTCGCTGTGTTTTCACAATTTCGTAGTAAATTTTCTATGTCTTATTTGAGGATTTTGTACGGCAGACAACTCCAATCGAACTCTAGTCCCCCACCAGAGTCAAGTCCCCCATAGAAGTCAAGTCCCTAATCAAACTAAATTCCTCCATCTAAGTCAAGTCCCTCGACGAACCCAAGTACACGATCAATTCCTCCATCAAAGTCAAGTTCCTTATCAAACTCAAGTACACGATCAAAGTCAAGTCCTCCATCAGGTGTAAATCTCCAATTAAAGTCAAGTCCCCCATCAGACTCAAGTCCCTCATCAAGCTTAAGCCCCCCCCTCATCAAGCTTAAGCTCAACATTTGAGGGTAAACGTTATTTTTAGAATGATGTAAGGCTTTCCACTTTAGCGTGGCCATGGTATAAAAGGCCTTTTGACATTAGGTCCACCCTAAGTTACTTTTGATCGAATTTTTTGCCTTATTTACGATAGTGAATGCTAGGGAGATTTGATTAAAAATATGTCATTATTTTTATGCTCCGGTCTTAGATACTATTACAATCTTCATACGCCATTTACGTATAACTATTGACATAGTTTTGTATTCGTATCATTGTCGATATTTTTCCAATCAAATTTTAGCAGAGTTTTCTGAGAATGTTGTGGGGCTCTGTTTTTTGTGTTCATAGAAGAAGATCACTTGTCTGCAGAGAATTTCAGAAAAGTTGAAGCAATGCATTCAATAAAAGCCAACCGATGCAATAAAGCTACTAAAAATGACATGCGACTAGTCGACTATATCCTCTGGCTGATGACACATTTTCAACCCGCATCAGGTTCTATCTCTAAGACGGAATACAAAGAAGATCGGGCGTGTATTAATTGTCTGATAGCATCTGCGAAGGACAAAAGATGTTGTGAATCGAAGTTCGCTACGACCCTCTTCTTTCCCATAAAAATGAAAACAAGAATGGTTTTTAAAAAAATCAGAAAGTAAGCAGTGCTGATTCAGGAGTTCATGCAGGGACTTGTTGCTATAGGAACAGGACAGAATTCACAAGAAGTTGATTATTCAAACTATGCGGACAATCCACCATTCCGGAAACTATAGAGACATAAACATAACAAAACTGCAACAAGAGTAAAACTCAAGCTGAGGTGAATTCTAAGTTTAGTGACTCCTCGAGAACGGGTGTAGCATCATGGTAAGAAAGGAGCATGAGTTGATCTGGTTCGATATCTAAGGGAGATATCTCTGGTCAGCTCTTCCTCCAAAAATACTGCATACACCTCAAGAATTGATTTTCGAATGAAAAGATTTCCAAAGAAGAATCGTGAACTGATTCTGAAGTTAAGGGAGAAAATTTCATACGCAGTGATCTCTTTTGGGCGCGATTCTGGATTCTTGTGTCACAAATGGTCATTTAGACATATTTCTTTGCAGCTAGTAAATTTTCATGAAAGCAAGCAACTTAAGCAAAAATTTTCGGCAGGTTGGTTTTTCGAATGGTGTACAATAGGTTTTCACTTGGAGACAGAATCGTTCTTGCACCAACTATATATATATATATTTATGGTGAGTCTGGTACCCAGGGTAGGTAGGCTTCCTCCAATCCGGGAAGTAAATTTCTAATGAAACCGAGGCTGCATAGCATTCTTCGAGTTTTTTAAGGGTTCGTCTTTCAGGGTTTCACTACAATAAGCAGTAATTCTGCCGGCTCGCGGATCGATTATGCTTGAGTAGGAAGTTCTTTGAAGGTTTCAAAATGGAGCTAGAAGACAGGACATTTTCATTTGGGACTTGTGAAAGAGAGTTTGAGGTTTGTATGCATTGCCGAAGTGGTGTGACGCAGGTTAGGCGTGGAGGTGTGCCCCAGGTTGAAGAGCTGGAGTAGATCGCTTTCGACTCAGGCTTACCCATTTTGCATTTTAAAATAAATCAACTACTCTCAATACATTGAAAACATGGTTGTTTTTAGCCAATGCTTTGAAATCAAACGACTTAGTATTTTATTAAGCAGCCTCATCCTTAAAGGCAAACAAAGAAATGTTTTAGACGTTAAATCCTTTGTGAATTCAAACGTAGTCTGAAAGAACAGTAACCTTTTAATGATCCAAGCTTTTAAAATATTTCCCTACAGAAATTTGAAAAATCTAGGAATTCAAATACAACCTATTTCTAGTTTTAGAGACACATAACACTACCCTGCAAATAGCTAATAACGCCTCGATATACAGCAGCAAAATATTGTTATTGTCGCTATTTTGTAAATAAAACCATTGGGTCTTTCAAATTGAAGTTGATACAACGTACTGTATAAAACAACATTTGACAGCTGTAACAATATTTTCAACTTTTTTTAAATGTAGATTTAATTTGCAAAAAGTACCATAACGGGTTATTTCATCCGAAAGAAGACAAAAATTTTTAGAATTTAACTCACCTCCTCTGAAATGATCAAATTTTTGTTGGACAATTCATCTTGATGAGACATAAAAGGATGCCTTTGGTTGTTCCAGAAATTGAGCTATTTGGAATTTGTATTGCTTTGAACATATATATGTATATATTCAAAATTCACCATTTTGTACTTTAGTTAAGAGCCTGCCCATATTGTATTATTCTAACAAGTTAATAGATCACTTTAATTGCTGATATTTTACCTCAACTAAATTCAGAAAATACAACAAGCATTGCAGGGAATTTCAGATGATATCGGCCAAAAACTATCAGAACCAAAGAAGGATTCAGGTCACAAAATACCAGGTATAAAACAGCATACTGTCTTCGTGGTCTTCCCTAGATGTGAGCTGCAACTTACTTTTGTGTAGAAGGATCCTCCAAAAACCATGATTTTTGTGAAATTTTAAAGTCTTCTTTCCTTATCTTTCTGTCATGACAACCATTATAAAGATTATTGAATTTGCTCGCAAGTGCATTGGGGATGTAACTATCTAGGTGCTAAACTTTTGGACAGCTTGGTAGGATACCACTTGAACTGATATCTAAAATGTTGTGGCGAGTGCCTTTAGATCTCTCACTTTAGCTGACCTTTTTGTGCAACATGGAAGAAAGCAAGGGCAAATCAGTCTATGCAGTAAAATTATTTACTCTGATTTTCCAGACAATGATGAACTGGCCAATAGTGAAGACTTGAATCAACTACTTGAATGCAATGAGGAGACATTTGCTCTAAAAATTAGTAAGATGGAAGTAGTGGTAAGCATCTGCCAACCTTTTTACAGGCTAACTATAAACTTTACTTGTTAAGGCTGTTTGCTTTGAGCTTTGATAAATAATATTTGAACTTAAATTCTGATGAAGAAATTTACCAATTGCTATGTTTTGTTTTTCAAATTTTGAGTGAGGTATTTGCTGGCAAAATTAAGATGGCTCCATGTTGTGTAATAATAAAGTCTGAAAGATCAAATCATCCCATATAAACAAGGGTATGCCTAGCAGGGGTGTAGGGGTGGTATGCTAAGGATAGCACATGTTTAACGATCTCATTTGTAAATTGATAAGAACATATTAATAAAACAATAAAGTTCATTATATACAACTGTAAAATATCTTAAACATTCACTAGCAAGAATTTTGGTTGGTAAACTCAACTTTATAAAAAATTCCAAATTGTTAAGGTACGTCCATTACTATGAGTGCGAAATTTTTTTCCAAAGAATATTCACTTATGCTGAAAAGATATTGAGTAAATGATTTCAATTAAATGGTTTCTTGACATGATTACCTTGATATTTTGTGTAGGACCTGGACATGGCTATAATTGTCTTTGAGCAGCAAATTAAGATGGAGGAAACTATCCAGCGAGAAGACCTTCAAAGGTATAATATTTTAGAAAAAGGCCTGAAGGTACATTTCCTACTGTTTGTGGACACCACAAGTTGTTAGAATAGGGCTGTGAAAGATTTTTATAAATAAATGCAAGCTAATTTTTCTTACCTAAGGTAAACTCTTTAAATTGCATAAATGCGTCATATTTTTAGCTCTATGAAACGGGTTTTAGAGGCTACTTTTGCAAATTTATTAGATTCAGCTTTTTGCATTTTGATTTACCTTTTCAACTGAAGAGAGAAATAATCTGTTCATTGAAAACTATGTTTATAGCTTAGTAGCATAGCATAAAGGATTAAAAGTATATTAGAACAATTTATTGGTTCTTTCCGATTACAGTGCCAAGAAAAAGCTAACAGAAATGCGTGAAAGATTGACAAGATGTTTTCTTAAAGTATGTATTCACTGTAATAGCCTTTCTATGTGAAATTTTGCAACTTAACCTGAAATCTCGACCAATGCAAACTTTTTTGCTCATCACCTTAAACATAACATAGATTTTTACCAATCAACAATATTTTCTTATATGATTGAATTTAATGTGAATAACTTTGTTTTAAGAGCTCATGCTTTGTTTCAAAGAACTTCACATTTTTCTTATTATCTTGAAAATAAGTTTTACAAAATCTTTTCTCAGTCTGAATAGATGTAACATCTGTAAATGAACTACGGCAGCTTGATTCTTCCAAGTTCAAGCATTTATCAGAAAGAAATGTTGAAAGTTGATAGCAAAATATATTTTAAATTCAGAAAGCTGAACATGTCACATGTGAAGAAGGAAAGCATTCATCTAAATGTGGTTCAAGAAATTCAGCCAACTCATTGATATTGTCGGATGAGGATGTTAATGTGGTGGAAGATATTAACAGTTTAAGCATTTCAGAATTACAGGTAAATGGTATCCAGGGAGATTCTTTCCTCTTATTTATTAATTAGCTAATTGTTGACCTTAGTTGCATATCAGTTTTGCAATGATGTCTGCCTTACTTGGCTTTATCCATCTTGAAGTGTTGTGACTAGACTTGATAAAGATGGCTTTGAACAACAATGAATCCTTATGGTAGTGTGTTATGTTTATGTCAGTTTCTAGTCCCTAAATCAAACCAGGGGAAGTATAATTCTACTCACATTCCCTTCATCTCAAAGAAAATACTTAAATATATGGCTTATCACAGCATGGTATCTCCTACTTCCAAATTGCTTCTGGTAGAATAACTTTTTTTGATAAACTAATTACTTATTTAGATGTTTACAGCTACTTAGTCAAGCAGTACTTTCTGGAAGCAAAGCTGACAATGTCTACCCTCTACAGACAGCAGGATATAATGTTGCATTTTTTTTCCTCCTTAGTTAGTGTCATTTTTATGTCATGTTCTGTAATTTGTATTGGTAAGGTGCATTCTTTATTATTTTATGACAGTCTTTGCTGTTTTATAATGGATGCAAATATAATGCAAATGATTGCAAAGATAAATTGGTAAAGCTTGTGAAAGAACACCTACTGGACCAAAAGGGTTGTAACAACAGGGATGGTGATTATGATGATGATGAAGATGATGGTATTGTAGATGAATGGGAACCACCTGATCATGATCAAATCAATTGGACGTCACCTGTAAGTAGATTAAAAGTGCTATTCTTGTTCAAAAGACTGATTCGGTCATATATTTCCTTTGAAGAAAATATGTGAAAAATAACATAGAATATACAATTGAGCACGAAAAAGAAATCTCAGAACAACAGTATGCTAATAACACAAATATCAGCATTTGCCAATCCATGATCTATATTCTTTCAATACAACTTAGTCATATCTTTAGATTTAGTAAGAGAGATTTAGCTAGAAATTGAATTGAACATCTTTCGTTATTTTAATTTCCAAAGGAAGCTCAATTCTGTTACTTGCCAAAAGTATTGACCCTTTTCTTTTGATGTTTTGGCACTTTTCCTTTAGTGATTTATTGCCTCAAATTATCTGGTCTTTCACTAGTAGTTCATCCCATAAGTTATTCACGCAATCCTTCCTTCATGTATTTCAAGTTGATTCAAGATCTTGTTTGATGTGTTAAGGGTTGAAATCCTTCTGAATTCTTATATCAAGTTGTCTAAAGTTAATGTAAACTCAATCTTATTATCTAGGATGTTTCATTTTTAGGAAGATCTTTTATAAACCATTTCTACTATCCTGTCACTTTTAAATGGAATGATTCAAAGGCTGATTCAAGAATTCCCTTGTTAAGTAAAAATGTAAGGATATAGGTAGTTTTTAAATTAGAGTATGTAGTATTTATTATCAAGGCTAAATTTCGTGTAAGCAAAGAGTGAAATTCCTTAGAATAGGCTATAAACCAGGATAAATCAGTTGTTAAAGAACTCTAAATGTAACCCTTCATTTTAAATATTGGTTATTAAATATCTATGTACTTAGTTTAATATACACAATTGAAATTAATGTCCTGCAAGCTTATAATGAACCGGTAAACTATTTTCTATAATAATATCTAAAATACCTAAAATCTAATATCTAAAATACAGACACAAAAACTTGCACCTTTTGGGAGTTGATATTATACAGGGTTTGAAATATGTATGTATCTTTAGCTTGTTGAGTATTCTTCTAGTTATTAACATGTAGCTACAGCTAAATTTTATTGATAAATGATTAAAGTTACACTAACAAATTTTGCTGTGTTGAGAATTTCTTTTAAAATTCACTTATACGACCCTTGATATAAACCTTAATAAAAGTTGAACTAACTTAAGCAGTCATACCAATGCAACAAGCTTCAACGTATTTAGAGACAAAGCAAGTGCCTTTGAAATTTTCTTTTATAAGCGGCCTCTGTCTATTCAACAAGTTTATTCACTTATGTCAGTTTTTTTATAGTTGTTATGTGAGGTTAAGCTATGAGCCTTATCTTAGAACTTTAAGACTGACATCATTATTAAGACTGGCATATAAACAGCAGGGAAAATTGGGGAGCCCCCATATTTTGATTGGTTTTTATGCCTTAAACATTGGAAACGGTTAGCAGCTTGATATCTTTACTTTCGTTTTTTTTTGAAGAAAGTTCTTAGGTGATGTAAAACTGATTTTGGCAATCTTTTGTGCAAAATGAAAATGCTGATTTTCTTGGCTTAATCTATTCTTAGTAACGTTTAGAAAGGAAGATTTTCTCTGAAACAATAGGACTGTGTCTCCCAGAATCCCATCCTATCAACCAAATAACCCTATTACCTCAACTCTCATAAAAAGCGATTGCACTAGTGTCTTATTGAAGAACTAAAACGAATTCTTGTTCATTCGGCTAATTGTTAGGGCCTGTCTCAAAGATTTATGAAAAAGTACCCAATTATCGTGTGATTTGCAACTTATGCGTGAACTGGTAAACAATACAGCAGATAGTCTGGCCATTTATAAGAATTTCAGTGGAACAACCCAATAAGAATCTGACGCTGATCTCGTCTTTATATCTGTTTCCTCGTTTGTTTGAATCGATTTTTGCTGTTCCTCCAATCCGCGCGGTTATCTCCCTGTGCTGCAAGGGGATTCCGGTGTTGTTGTGAATTTCAACACAGATGAAGGAAGCATTTTGCCATTTAAAGTGCCACATTAGCAGAATGACGGCGATCAAACCTTGAACGAATCAAGACGTGTGTTTTTCAAGAAAGAAAACTCAAACTAGCAAGTTGGTTCTTTTATCATTAATTCTTCGTTTTCTCAAATTGTTAGGCCTGGCATTCGCATAACCTTCGCAATCAAATGCCTCCCTCTGCGGGTAAGCAGCATTTTCTGTTCGACATTTGAGGAAATCAGCTCCCTCATCTACCATAAAAAGATCACTATGATACTTTCGAAATTTAGAAGAATAAATCTCAGCAAAGTGCTCGTTCTTCAAAGAAAATAGCGTGTGCTTGTCTAAACGGTTGGAAAAGGCAAGCTTAAACCCTATCTTAGAAATTGAAGCTGAGTTAGTGTGTTGCGTGAATTGAAGCTTCTGGAGAAGGCAGAATGTATTTGTTTGTGTTTGGGGTCGCCAAGCCCGTCCCTTTCTCAGCATCCAATTGCCCCCATGTGGTAATTCGGTTCACTTCTAAATCGTTTATTTAGAAACACTTTTATCCAGCTACTAACTCTGTTGTTCAAGAAAAACAAAGCTACCATTGGCCTAATCGCCCGAAGGACTCAACTATTAGGAGAGGAATTAAATCAGTCCAGAAATAAGCTTCTGTTTTGATTCAGCTGTCTCTTGCGTGAACCCGGAAGAGAATAAACTCAGATGATTCCCGACTGAAGATGTGCACCTTCCGGAAATCACTTTAGCATGGACGACGCGAAAACCTTGTGGCATTATAACATTTCAGTTACGGTGGAGGGACAACTCGCTTTTTTTCTTTTCAATTCTTGCAGAATGCCCCTGTGGGGAATCTCGTAAGGTCGTAGTTAATGCCCTGATACCTGAATCAAATTCCCAGCGACACTAAAGAAAACTCACTTCCGTTGGTTATGTTGATTATTATGCTCACAGAATGACATCCTTACGCGAGGCAACCTCAAAACCTCTCACTCTGTCTCTCTTCTTAAATTTACTGATAGTTGCGCCTAATTTATACAATTTTTTAAATTGGTCATGGAAACCAGGTCAAATCAACAACAAACATTACGTAATTTTCTAAAGCTAAAATAGATCTACGTACAAATCAAAACAAAGCAATCGATATTGCGACAGACAAGCAATATAAAGCGTTGATTGCAAAACAAAGAAACCATTGTTAACGACAGCCTGCATTAAGCCTGAAATACACGATCAGTTTTTATCAGTTTTTTGACTGACAGTTTTCAGTTTTTCAAAAACTGATGTCCTTCATACACGATCAGTTTTTATCAGTTTTTGACTGACAGTCTTCAGTTTCACGTTTTGATTAGATCGGCTTTTTTACAATGGAGCTTGATCAAGAAACAACTGCTGTTGTTCTGGCTGCGGCTCTGGTCGTCAAAAAAGGCGAAAATATCGAAAAAAGAAAGCAATGTCTGTTTGGGTAAAGCCATGGTTGAGTAGGAGAACTAACCTCTGTGTTTACGACACTCTTCTACAAGAGTTAAGATCGGAGGATGAAGGAGAGTATTGAAAATTTCTGAGAATGACGCCTGAAAATTTTGACGAGTTGTTGGAGCTGATTAAGGTGAACATTTCAAAATACGACACAAATATGCGTGATTCTATCCCTGCAAGTATTCAACTAGCAGCCACTGTAAGGTATTTGGCAATCTTGCGCAAGGGGATTATAGGGGCGCCAGCTTTAAACAATGGAGTCTACATCAGTGAATAGAAATTCCATCAGTCAAAAACTGACGAAGTTGGACGTGTTCAACTTCTTCAGTCAAAAACTGAAGGTCATTAAAGCATCAGTTTTTATCAGTTTTTGCTAAATACACGGTCAGTTTTTGACTGAAGACTGAAAACTGTCAGTTAAAAACTGATCGTGTATTTCAGGCTTTAGGTCTAATAATGTCCCTGACGATTTCATAATTTTTAAGATTTCCCACACCCCGCACTTCAAGGCTCCTTAAAGTTTACCGTGGAACATTTTCAACACACGTTTCCCCATCGATTGCACTGTTTTGTTGAACGTACCATCCTATATTTGGAGTCTCAGCTAGTCATGTTTACCCAATATTACCCGTCCTCTACATTTAAAAAGCTTCATACACCCCTAGAAAATGTGATACCATGGCTGAAAACTTTCTGCCCGAAACCTTTTTTTGCACGCAGCTATCCTGTGTGCAGAATAAAGTGATGCGGAATGCAATATTGGTTTCATCGAGCTATTCATTTCCAGGAGATTGGAGATAAAGAAAATGAATCAATCAATGCCGGTGTAAACAACGAATCCAAAAGTTCAGTCCCTATGTCTGGACAGGAATCCGAAGGAAGGGCAGAAGATTTGAAACCAAAGGGAGACGGTCAAGAAAACAACAGTGCTAGTGCCAGAGTGGATGCGAATGAAGAATCAAGACAAGAGGTAGCTAATGATACTGAATTGCCACCTACAGCGACGAGTTCGGAAATGGAATCGAGACAAGAAGAAAAGGGTTCCCTTGCAACTGGGGGAGTTCCACAGAAAAATAAAATATCAATGGGTGATCGAGCTGGTTCTTATGAATCGGACCCGGAAGACGATCTGCCAGCTAAGCTAGAAGAGGGATCGGTGATGGATTGGGACCCTGTGAGTATCAATTGTTGCTAGGCCCACTCAACTGTTTTCTTTTTTGCTGTCAAAATGTGCACGTCAATTTTTCTTTCACTTTCCCAACCACTGGAAACTGATAAAGATGTACAGATCAGAATTTAAGTACGCTCAGAAAGCCATCCTTAGAAGCTTCACGGCTTTAGAATCAAACTACAAGCATCGCAGAAAATGATTCCATATCATAACCCAGATTTTTAGAATAAAACAGGGCAAGCGGATCCTCTTTCTTTTCAATTCGCCTGTCGTGTAAAGTTGTGTAAACATCCTTATTAAAAACGTCCTTATGAAATGTACCAACTAATTTGGGTGCGTAAAGGCGTATCGAAAGAGCAATCCAAGGTAACCCATTCAAGGGCCAGCAAGAGTTGCTAGGTTAAAGGCGGTTAAAGGGTACAGCTTGGGGTTATTCCCAAATATATCTAGATGGTGATTGATTAGAGAACTAGAGGCTAACGATACGGAGAATGTTGGCCAATGTCAAAAGTACCTAACTGCTTAACTATATGGAAAGGTATAAACTGCCTCCATTTCTTGAAATAGTTATGCTCGAACTGATTAATTCAGGGTTCTCGAAAGAATTTTGATAGGATCGGTAACCTCTCCCATTTTTTACAGCGATGCTTGCTGAGAGATCTTTATTTTCCGCTACAAAGAAATAAGCCAGTCGACTTCCAGAAGAAAGAGGTGAGTTGACTCTAAATCTAAATTAATTCTACAGAAATTAAACAGCAACTTATTACTGTCTACCCAATTCTATAGACGTTAAACGCTTGAGAAAGCTCTCTTGCAACGTAATAAAGCTGATTAGACAAAAGTTTATGTATAATATAGGACAAATAAGCACAGCGGCTTTTCAAAAATCGTCTTTTAGGCAAATCGACAAGTTGCAAGTAATATAGATAAATGCAAAATGGACGGCTACCTTGAGAAGCTTCCAATTAATCATACCAAGGTTTGAATTTTTTCATTTTTTAATCTTCCTGTTTATCATCTCATATAGCTTCTACCTGTTTCAAGTTGTTAAGTTTTGTCAAAAATTAGACGATCACTGTAGCATATTTCCTGTACCAGTATTTACTGCATCTTTCCGCTCCTCGCAGCAGGCAAATGGCCAGGTCGTTTTGTCCCAGCTCCTGTTGTTTAGATCTTCTAATATTCCTTTCATCGTAGAAAGATACTCTTTTGGTTGGAAGGAAAATTTTCAAATCATTTTGAATAGTTGTAAGCGGTCAATAACGGTTAATTGTGGTAGCTATTATGTTATACTAGACAAACTGTTGGTTCGTTTATATAAAGCTTTTAATTTTTTATATATAAAGTTTATATAAAGCTGAGACTTTTAATTTCTAGTTTTTGAAAATTATTTGATGGGGAATTAATGCATTTACTTGAAAATTGTAAAGGGAATTAGAAATAAGTTTTTCTATTTATGCCTTGACGCAAAGACATGTATATAATTCACGGACTATCCCGGAGTACGGAATAGTTTTGTTTATTTTCAGAGTAACTGGAGTATTCAAGTGGCATAAACCCCTGAATACTTTTGTTTGGACAATGATGTGTTTTCCTCATTCCATGTAGGCAACTTTGCTGAAGGGCTGGAAAAGGAGGTATTTTAAAGTAACACAGGGCAAGCTCTTCTATTTTGAGGTAAAATGAACATCCAACAATGTTGTCTGATTGAGAACTAGTGTGTTTTTCTCATAGGAATTGTTCAAGTTGATAGCCAGCAAGGCGTAAAGAATCAATAAGTAAATAACGTCCACACATTTGATTTACATGATGATAGCTGTGTCTTCTCTACCTTAGAATATGATATTCATCCACTTTGTTTACAGATATATCGATATTACTGCTACACGTATCTTAAACTTTCGGGATCATCATTAAAACCAATCTATGTTTCCCTATTTCGGAGTTGAAAGTTGGAGTGTGATTTAAGACAGGATTATAATTTAAGTAAAAAGAAGACCGCGTAGAAAGGGCTAGATTGGTAAATAAGAAAGTTCTCTTAGAGATTTCAAAGTGCAATAAGCTTTTAGTGCAGAGAGCTCTTTGTTTTTTGTTTGTTGTGTATTTGAGTGTGATTTGTAGTCCAACCAGCTTAATTGTGCTTCCATGTTATTCTAATTATATTAATCTATCTACATCCTAAACATATTTTTACTTTGAGACTGACCAAACCTTTTGTTGGAGCTTTTAAATCTTACTTAATTTTTTTACTGTTTAGAGCCATTTGGCAACCGTTCCCTTGGGTTCTCTTGCCTTAACTGGCTCCCAGGTATGTTCGCAACATCCATCTTCGTATGAATATGGCTTTGTATTGTAAATTGGTTTTTCGATAATAAACTGTTGTGCATTCATCAAAGACTAAGTCGCAAAAACTATAAATAGCATACCTGCTAGACAATATGAATCAAGAGTTGAAAGAAGCCACAAGCTTCGTGACGTCACGCTACATCTCCAATTGCAACATTCGAGATAACTTCAGTTGACTCTTGGTTACCAGTAAAGTAATCTAATACTATCTCATGCGGTTTCATTGTAAGTTTGTAAGCATCATATGCATGACCTTCAATTATGCATATCGTTGATCAGACGAGTCACCTGTTGTGTTCAAAGTCTTTGCACAGACAGTCATTTTAGAACAGATAGCAGAGCGTAATTGAACTAGTTCTTCCCTTTAAATTCGACATTCATGTTCGTGTTTGCTAAATAAGCTGAAATTAATTCTCATAAAGGGTTCCTAATTTAGGTCCATCACTATGAAGTATTTACGATGGATATATTGGTCGTGACAAGGAACTTAGTTATCAATTTTTATTATCCCTGCTTACGATCCCTTTCCTTTAATGTCTCCTATTCTCTTAATAAAAATGAATGTAAGGAATACTTTTGATGAAATGCTCCTCACAAAAAAGAAATGTTTTGTTGATTAAGGACATAACATATAACTAAATGTTATTATTTATGTTATGTGACCTTTATGTAGTGTTTTAATTGACCTTAACACTATTTGTTTTTCTTCTAGATTAAAGTGACCGGTGACAAAATTATTCAAGTCCAATCCCAGGTAACCAGTTTATTTGTTAGAATTCCCCGGGCCCAACATTTCAGAGACAATATCTTTGTTTTACTTCGGCCAGAGTCAACCTTTTAATCACCTTTTATCGTGCTTTTCGCTTTGGATTTTCAGGTATATTATAGATGAATAATGTTCCTAGTCAGGCAAGTAATGACAATCGTCTTTGAAATGAAGCAGTCTGCTCTGGTTTAAAGTTAACAAGCTTCTTTCTTTCCTTTATAAGTTTTATACTCTTGATATTGCTACCTTCTTGACTGTGTATAGTACTACCTTCTTGACTGTGTATAATACTACCTTCTTGATTGTGTATAGTACTACCTTCTTGATTGTGTATAGTACTACCTTCTTGATTGTGTATAGTACTACCTTCTTGATTGTGTATAGTACTACCTTCTTGACTGTGTATAGTACTACCTTCTTGATTGTGTATAGTACTACCTTCTTGACTGTGTATAGTACTACCTTCTTGATTGTGTATAGTACTACCTTCTTGACTGTGTATAGTACTACCTTCTTGACTGTGTATAGTACTACCTTCTTGACTGTGTATAGTACTACCTTCTTGACTGTGTATAGTACTACCTTCTTGACTGTGTATAGTACTACCTTCTTGATTGTGTATAGTACTACCTTCTTGACTGTGTATAGTACTACCTTCTTGACTGTGTATAGTACTACCTTCTTGACTGTGTATAGTACTACCTTCTTGACTGTGTATAGTATACCTTCTTGATTGTGTATAGTACTACCTTCTTGACTGTGTATATACTACCTTCTTGATTGTGTATAGTACTACCTTCTTGATTGTGTATAGTACTACCTTCTTGACTGTGTATAGTACTACCTTCTTGATTGTGTATATACTACCTTCTTGATTGTGTATAGTACTACCTTCTTGACTGTGTATAGTACTACCTTCTTGACTGTGTATAGTACTACCTTCTTGATTGTGTATAGTACTACCTTCTTGACTGTGTATATACTACCTTCTTGATTGTGTATAGTACTACCTTCTTGACTGTGTATATACTACCTTCTTGACTGTGTATAGTACTACCTTCTTGATTGTGTATAGTACTACCTTCTTGACTGTGTATATACTACCTTCTTGATTGTGTATAGTACTACCTTCTTGATTGTGTATAGTACTACCTTCTTGACTGTGTATAGTACTACCTTCTTGATTGTGTATAGTACTACCTTCTTGACTGTGTATATACTACCTTCTTGATTTGTATAGTACTACCTTCTTGATTGTGTATAGTACTACCTTCTTGATTGTGTATAGTACTACCTTCTTGATTGTGTATAGTACTACCTTCTTGATTGTGTATAGTACTATCTTCTTGACTTGTTATAGTACTACCTTCTTGACTGTGTATAGTACTACCTTCTTGATTGTGTATAGTACTATCTTCTTGACTGTGTATAGTACTACCTTCTTGACTGTGTATAGTACTACCTTCTTGACTGTGTATAGTACTATCTTCTTGATTGTGTATAGTACTACCTTCTTGACTGTGTATAGTACTACCTTCTTGATTGTGTATAGTACTATCTTCTTGATTGTGTATAGTACTACCTTCTTGACTGTGTATAGTACTACTTCTTGACTGTGTATAGTACTATCTTCTTGATTGTGTATAGTACTACCTTCTTGACTGTGTATAGTACTACCTTCTTGATTGTGTATAGTACTATCTTCTTGACTGTGTATAGTACTATCTTCTTGATTGTGTATAGTACTATTTTCTTGATTGTGTATAGTTCTACCTTCTTGACTGTGTATAGTACTACCTTCTTGATTGTGTATAGTACTACCTTCTTGACTGTGTATAGTACTACCTTCTTGATTGTGTATAGTACTACCTTCTTGACTGTGTATAGTACTACTTCTTGATTGTGTATAGTACTACCTTCTTGACTGTGTATAGTACTACCTTCTTGATTGTGTATAGTACTAACTTCTTGATTGTGTATAGTACTACCTTCTTGATTGTGTATAGTACTACCTTCTTGACTGTGTATAGTACTATCTTCTTGATTGTGTATAGTACTACCTTCTTGACTGTGTATAGTACTACCTTCTTGATTGTGTATAGTACTAACTTCTTGATTGTGTATAGTACTACTTCTTGATTGTGTATAGTACTACCTTCTTGACTGTGTATAGTACTATCTTCTTGATTGTGTATAGTACTACTTCTTGATTGTGTATAGTACTACCTTCTTGACTGTGTATAGTACTATCTTCTTGATTGTGTATAGTACTACTTCTTGACTGTGTATAGTACTACCTTCTTGATTGTGTATAGTACTACCTTCTTGATTGTGTATAGTACTACCTTCTTGACTGTGTATAGTACTACCTTCTTGACTGTGTATAGTACTATCTTCTTGATTGTGTATAGTACTACCTTCTTGACTGTGTATAGTACTACTTCTTGATTGTGTATAGTACTACCTTCTTGATTGTGTATAGTACTACCTTCTTGACTGTGTATAGTACTACCTTCTTGACTGTGTATAGTACTACCTTCTTGACTGTGTATAGTACTACCCTCTTGACTGGAATGCCACATGTTTAACTTAGCGTTTTGTTTTTGATTTTCGCAACTGACTTGTCGATTCACATTTGATCTGTTGTTTTGTGCCATCAACATAAGTCATAATCAGCTTTCCATTAACATCAGTTACAACTCATTGATTAATCTGTTGTAACATGCAGTTTTTGCCATATCCGTTTTTAAACATTGGGTCTTGATTTGTTCTTGTGAAAGATTTTGATGTGATTCTTTAAGAAATGGGCTGTCTTTTTAGTCCATGGCTGTAAATTATCATTTGCCACCACTCTAGATATTCCAATTCTTCTGTTTGTTCTTAGAGCAATGGAAATACCATAACCTTAAAATGCTCGACATCGAACGAAAGCAAGGACTGGTATCATTTATTTAAGCAAGAATCTGCAATTTCCATTCCATTGACGGCTCCTGTAAAAGTTCCATTACAGCTTGAAAAGCCAACAGTAGGTACAATTAATTTCTGATCAACGAGATTGGCTATGTGATCTCTGATTACATATTTACAAAATTTAGTAGCTGAGAGACCAAGAATACAACGTTCTCTTTGAATTAAACTGATTTATAGGTCCTTTTATTACGTTTAAATTACACAGAAGACTCAAGCTTGCTGTCAAATACTGTCAATATATCTTATCTAATCAGCTTGTCCTCCAGTAACGATAATTTATGCACTTGCCAATCATTTCAGCCTAACCAAACTAGTTCTACTACAACCACTACTGATTCTAAAAATCTGTTGCCAAGTAACAGGGCTCTGTTCAATCATCCTCTTCTCCTTATCAGAAAGTTTTGATTGTCAGAGAAGTTATACTCGAGAGCGTGTTTTTTAACGTTTCTCGTTATATCTCATATGTTTGATATTTTATGATAATTATCTGAACTCTCAATATTGTGTTTTTAAACGGTGTGGTTCAGGATGGAAAATTTGTAAAATTGTCAGGATGTTGCTTTTGGGTATTCAAACAAATTTCATTAGCGTATACGTTCTTAGGACAAGGTGGCTTTATTGCAAAGAATTTCTAAAGAACAAGATTTATCAATTTCATATCGTATCTAGCATTTGACAATTAGCAATATTCATACAATGACATTAGATTATTTTATTGATATGGTTTAGTGACGTCGCCGTTAAGACATTCAGTCTAGGTGAAGTTGATTTCAAGATCTTAGGCAAAGATTATTTTTTAGTCCCACGTGATTATCATTGATCTTGGTGCCAGTACCATCAAGGGAGGCTTCGCTGGGGAAGGTAAACTAACTTTGTCTTGATGATCTCTCAACATGAACGTTTCATCTGTCAAATAAGCTTTCTCTAGGTAGTTTTTCTATTCGACTGGTCTCCAGTTGTCCTCGTTTACTGACTGACATCAAATTTGTTTTTTAAATCGCCCATCATTTTCAAGGGATCTTAAAGACCAGGGGCGTGGCAGTGTCACTGTATCATGTTTCACATGAGCTGTCAAGTTTGGCTGCTTGTTAAAAGGGAGGAGGGTATCAATAAACCAGTAGATGAAGAGTCCATAATGCCCAAGGATTGATTCGAAGAAATGCTTTACCAATGATAGGAAGTCTGTTTAGAGGGCTTGCTTTTCTTCATAAGAGTTTTGTGTTTTTCACGTGTCCTTTGTCCTGCCTATCCCAAATGATGTAAGTTTTTTTATTCAATTGAGCTCAAATTGTGTAAGCTCATTTTATTTTAAATACCATTTTAATCCTTTCTACTACCATTCAATACATGGAAAATTTCCAGCCTCGCCGATTCGATTAAGCCAGCCATTTTGTGCACAGCACAGGGAATCAATGATTGAATATTTTACCTCCTTAGAAAAACCTCGTGTAGTTTTTCCCGCTGTTTATGCGGTGAGCACAGAGCGCAAGTAAGATCATACTTTGCTTTATTTGAGTCTGGTGTGTGTTGTTACAAGTTCCTTTAACTTGCCCATGTTTTTCCACTGGTTAAAAGCGGTTCACCTGTTTGGTGATATTTCAGTGTCATTCTTTGCTTGGTGTAGAGCCTGGTTCGTTTTCATTGCATCATTTAAGTCCGGTTTTTATTTCTTAAGAGGCGGACGCAGGTTCACTGAAACCGGAATCCCGGACCCATCCATCTGCACTTGTGGATTCGACGCATTTAAACCGGAAGTGAGGCGAAAGTCAAAGCTGGTTTATCCATTGAGGCCAAGCCTGAAGGTGGACAAGGTAAGTTGGCAGGCCTCTTTATTAGCGAATTCATATTTGGTAGCATTGTTTTAAATATTATTTGGCTCAGCTGTTTTGGTACTTTTCCGTCCATATGTTGCCGTGCCTGATCTGACTGTTCTTGTTTCAAGGTTCTTTTAAGTGACAAAATCGAACTGTCACTATAATTTGGTTCTAGTGTGCGCGCTATTTACTTCCATGAATTTTTTATTCACATCAAACGTGAGTTCGAATTTTCTTATTTTTACAACCATATTTCCTCTTTGTCAACTACAAGGCGTATGGTTTACTGTCATTGCTGGTGAGAGTAATTAGCGTTTTTGGTGAGTTCTTAATTTTAAAAGGTACATTTAAGTTATAATATAAACGAGATTATGATTATTGTTTGTTTTCCAGTTTTCAGTAAAGTCGCGTTTTATTCCTGGGTTCATCGACGAAGTCCTAAAGGAGTTGAACGTGGATCCATCGCATTATACGGTATGCACGAAAGTCTCTCATGTTTGCTTCCATTCAATGGCCTAAAAGCTAATCTATCTACAGGCTTTTTGTTGCATACAAAAGCTTGCATTCCTGTAAGCAGGACAATTATCAAAAGATCCATTTTTGGAGCGACAATAAAACCATTTTCATCCATTTTTAGAACGACGATAATGTCACTTTTTCCATAATTTGCAGATCCCCATCATAGTGTTTACGATTCACGAAGAGTCCCTCTGATTTCTGAGTTCAGTTTTTTCAGGTCTATACAACTATTCAAATTCCACGTTTCATGTTGCCAGCTATAATTTTGTTAGCCGACTTCTCTTATTCTTGTAGATCATTTTATCGTGTCAAAGACATTTTACTGACAAGGACAAAGTAAGTTTTCTTTTGATTCGCCCTTGATGCGAGTTGTGAATGGCACTGCTTCACTGTCCTCTCGCTAATGCGATGGAATATTTCTGTTTAGGAGTTTGTGTTTGATCATTTATTCGGCCATTTGGGTGTATCTGCAGTTTATGCTCAGCAGCAGGCGTTGTTGTCGTTGTTCTCTTACAAGGACACCACGGGAGTTATTGGTAAGTTATTCAATTCGCTTTTGACGTGCTTACTAACACAAGATTCATACCATTCCATACATCTTTTGAATACTGATAATGAAAGTGAAATACATTACCGATTTCTATTTAAATTTCAAATCATTTCACATAGGCGTATGAAAAAGGTACAATGTCTTGGATTGCCAAATGAATTATTTGGTTCTCCAAATAAGAGATTTGCATCTTTGACAACAAGTCAGCTTTGGGACGATTTTAACCTGAGACTTTAACATTATCATGGAGAAATATCACTCAACCGGTGCCCATTTACCAACTATTCATTGGTGAGGCGACGTTCTGTTTTGATTTGCTTACCGTTTCTTCTCCTTTCTAGTTGATATTGGTGACCACATTGACGTGTTTCCAGTCCTAGAAGGTGAGATGTCGTGCCAGTACATGTCATTTAAGATTAGATCATTATAGACCTTAGAGATTTTCTCTCTTTTTTTGTACATTCAAGATAATGACCGCTCTTCATTGGATATTTGATGCAGAAGATTTGATGAGATTCTAGTCAAGGTGATTTTTGTGATTTTTAGGTGTTATCATAGAGAATGGCTCTTCGACATTTCCACAAGGAGGCCAGCTTGTCACTGATCATTTGTCCAGACTGTTGTCTGAAGGAGGTTATAGGTAAATTGTTACTATAGAAAAATATGGGGGGGGGGGGCACTACTATGTTGTATTTTCATCGAACTTTATTCAATCAAAAGTGAATGGGTACAATGACATGATATGTGTCTACTTGTAGATTTTTCTCTGAAGTTGAATCTTACATAGTACAGTACATCAAAGAGAAGGTAAAGTTATGATAATTTCATGTTGAGAAATGAAAAGTAATTTTAAGATTATATGAAGATTATGTTGTTATGGTAAACCAATTTTCAGATTACTTTGATTCGATAAATCCAGTTAAGTTTTTTCATGATTATGCTATGATATAAGATCATATCCTTTATCAACTCCAAAATTTATCTTCCCTCACTCTTCACAACCTTTATGAACTAGAAATTAATCTGCGCCCGATTATCAGTAGAAGAAGTTCCTTTCAATTAACGATACTTGCGATGTGCCATTGACAATTTCTTATCCCATGTAGTCTGCATTTGTTGCGCTGGATTTTCAAGGGGAACTCCAGTCAGAAACGGAAAGTCTTGATGTGGATGTCGCGAAGTATGATCTGCCAGGCCAACGAAGGTACGTAAGATTAAAGTGGACATTTGTTTTGTATGTTTAGCTTCTTTAAGTGTTGGAAAACAGTTTCATGTTAATTAAAGCGCATTAAGTCCGAAATTTAAGAGAAACACTATGATAGCATCCGAAATGTCATAAGGGAATTTTCTAGGAATGATTTTATGGCCTTTTGACCTGTTAGGAGATGTGGATTTCTCCAATACAACTGGATTTCAAATCTGCCTGTAAAATGCTTGAAAATGTAAAATTTATCAAGATAACATTTTAAACAGCGAAAATAGAACCTATAGCTAGCAACTGAACCCAAAGTAGTCGGTTCAGCAAGATGGTTTGGCAAGGCTTACAATCACCTTGAACACTCTCTAAATTGTGGAAGGGCTGGTTGCAGCTGTCTTTATCACAATGCTTTGTCGAAAACCATATCAACCGCTGAATTTATTCCTTCCTGGAAAGACGCCATGTTTCAAATCCCTTCCGATTTTCTGACATATGTTTTGATTTTCCTTTAAGCACAATCAGTGTAGGCACTGAGAGGTTTCGGTGTGCTGAGGGTCTTTTTGATCCTAATGTTTGGGGCAAAGATTACCAAGGCGTTCATAAACTGGTTGAAAAGGCCATTAAACAATCTGGGATTGATCAAAGGAGAGAAATGTGCAGGTAAGTTTCTTGACGTCATTTAAAAGACATAAATGCATAGATTTGCAATTTTTGAAAGTGTGCACATTGAAATTTGCATTAAATCGTCTTCAGAAAATCTTTGAAAATATAGCGATAGAATGGGCTACCAGAACAAAAGACCTCGAAACTATTTACCAAGCTGTGTCTAAATTGACCATCAAAAAGGGGCAATCTGGGCGATGTTATTGCTCGCCCAAACAGCTGTCACAAGCTTGTGACGGCAATCAAAAGAGCGCGAGGAAAAACAGAATCCTGTCTAAGCAACAATGGCTTTCCCGTTATTACAGGAATGGATTCCGAGACTGCTAATTGAATCAATAAGTATCTGAGGTTTTTCAAGTAGAAAATTCTTTCCTTGAAGGAACATTTTGAAAATCAGAATTACATGTTCATGTTCATTCAAAAACGACTGATGACCGACGCAATTCCTTTCATTGATTGGAATGAACTAAAGTACCAGACCGTAAGGAAATATAACCAAATCATTGAACCTTCAAAGTTTATTTTATCAGCAGCAGCGTATCTGTTCTTTCTTCATTGTCCAGTTGGCATCATTTGAGATTTATGCTGGCTTCACCATTGGGGCAAACAGTCAGACAAGTTTTATTTCGCCATTGGATTAACTGAACGTTTTTATGTCAAAGCCTGCCTAAATTGTACTCATGATAACCCAAAGATTTGTCAACTCAGACTATAACGAGGGCCTTCCTGGTATGGGCCATTGGAAGTGACAACCCAAGAAAAAGATCCTGTTTACCAGTTTGACTCTTCTTGCTGAAGTTCTGGAGCCCAAGCTGAATTAATTACTTCCTAATATCCTTGTTTTTCCTGTTGATGGTTAAATTCAACATTACTACCATCTGGGTTGCACTTTTCTAGGGAAATCTCTTTTCTGCCTTCTCTTGTCACTTTAGATCCAAGGCAAGATACAAATGCCCTGGAGTATTGTTAACTGCCTATCCATTTTGCACTTTAACAGTGTTAATAGGCCTAGCACTACTGCAAAGAAGACTTAAGAGAATTTATTTTTTTAGAAAAATTTTCCTAAGTGGAGGATCAACATGGATTGAAGGTAGTATTGCAAAAGAATTTTTATTATTGATAATATTATGGCAATAGATCTAATTTTAAGACATCTTCTAGCAAGCACACTATTCATATCTAGTAGAATAAAGATGTTCAAAGGTCTGATTTTGCCATTGAGGAAAGTTGGATTCATGTCATCTGCGATTTTAAGCAACAGGTCAGTATAGAACTGTTCAACAGATTTAGTATGTTTGACAGTTAGCCATGATATAAGTTTCTAGAGAGAAAGTGGATCATTGCTTCTTTGTTTGAAATAATGTCATGTCATAATGAAATGTAAAATAGGCATCAATCATTAGGCATTATCTTTTATCTTTATCAGGTGACTGCCACTTGACTGTAATCCCTGAATTTTCTCCTACTGATACCACTGAATTTACTGATATCAATGATTTTGCTGTTTTCCTAAAGGTTTTCCAGAGAGGCTCCAGAAGGAGCTTAAGTTTCTAATGCCGGAAACCGTTAATATCCAGGTTAGAGTTTTACCTTCTTAAGTCCCATGGGGGACCATGCATCAAGGGGGGTTTACCCATCAAGGGGGCATCCATTAAGGGGGCTATCCATTTAGGGGGCCATGCATCCTGGGTCAGCAGAGAAAAATAAGTTACAATAAATGAAGCCTTTTCAGGCTCAGCTTCAGTATCATCTTGTAAATCAAATTATACCCATCATTTTTGGTGCTTGCTTATTTTTGGTTATCATGTGGTGTATTGACACTGGTGCTTAACACTAATGTTTAAGTGCCCTACTGCATTGTACATATCAACGTCTATTGAGTCCTTTATCTTGAGAGACTGAGCAAAGTTTGTGATTTGTTTGTTAAATGCAAATCATGGGAAGTTTTAGTGTAGCCCAAATGTAACCTCTTGCACTCCCCTTCTGCTGCTATCTCCCAAATACAACTTTTACCTACCATATGCCTATGTTTGTGTTAAACTGTTTCAGATACTTTCCCTTTTTATGATAACTTGTAATTTATTTGACTGCAACTTTCAGGTTATCCTACCTCTATGTCTGCAAACTTATTTTCACAGGTGCATGGTGCAGATAATCGTGCCAATGCTGCTTTTCTTGGTGCAAGTATAATCTCAGAGCAACCTACATTTAACCAAAACCTTGTCACAAAAGAGGACTGGCATGATTATGGAGCAGATATTTTCAAAAGATTGACACAGAGTTGAAACAAGAATTTGGAAGAATAGGCGTAATTCAAGTAATCATTTTTTGATGCATTGACATTTTGTATCCAAATGCTTTTCCTTCTTGGTTTGGTATAGCTTTAAAAGAATAAAACTTGGCACCAATCTGTTATTATGAAATGTTGCCGATTAATACTGAGTCTTTTTATGTATGAACTTTTATGGGAATCTATGTCACTAAGTTTAGTTTACTGGGTATATATTCAACTTTTTAAACATTCTTTAAATTTTTTTGAGCTACAAACATTTTTTTATTAACATACATGTATTTTTATATTTCTTTTTGGCTATGAGGGTATAATATTATAAGCCAAGGCTTTAAAATCTGTTTAGTAGTAATTTTGCTTCATGTGTTATCACTTTTTTGTGTTGGAAGGAAAAACTTTCAATATTTTATTGTATTTGGTGCCTTGTATACAAGTGAGTCTGTATATTTTGTTATTGTATTTGGATCTAGACCAACTAAAGCTCCCTTTCCTTTCTTGTTAAATTAGAGCTGAAACCTGAATACAATAGTGGGATTAAAATAGCATTTGAAGGGTCATAGTTGTGTAATCATAGGGTCATACCTGAGGCAGTTACCCTGCAGCAGAAATTTCATGCCCCACTTGTGGAAGGGTTCTGTATGACCTGTCATTAGCGTCTCTGTCACCTCTGGGTGTCTATCACCAGGGAAAACCACAATAGCCCTAACAATAATGCAATATTTGTCACATGTCACAACTGATAAGCCCTTGCGTGTTGCTAAAATGTTTCATAATGTAAATTCTATTTACAAAAACTACTGTTTAGCAACGAGTATAAAATCTTCAACTACCTTTCAAAATCATATGTACTAATCTGTATGCAAAGCTATTTTTCATAAAAGTATGATTGTAACATATCTTTGACAGCATCACAAATTTCTGGCAAAGTCATGTTTCTAACTACATTCTCAAGTTCAGTGATTATATTTCTTTGCATCAGAAGCTTGGTACCATTACAATGCAGTCTTAGAACCATTTCGATGAACTGTATTGCCAGGAACTGAAGCTCAGTCATCTCAGAGCTGAGAGACTTGATGAAGTAATCAAGAGTGTGAGGGCTAACCACAGCCTCTATGCATAAGCCCCCATATGATGCCAATATACATACACATTTCACTGCCTAAAAAATAAACAATTATCACATTATCAATTTACTCTGGAATTTCTAATGATCATACTAAAATGCTTAATTTTCCCCAAAAGTATGTGTCACGGATACCTCGCTGCAGTCCAAGGATGTTTATTCTTTCTATCCACATTTGCTTATTCAACCCCATTCAATTCAAGATTTGATCATTCAAGCAATTATTGGACATGCTCAGTATATGTATATCTTAATATTTTGTATTGCAATGTTTGGTCTTTTCATTTGTCAACTAAAATGGAGACTGTGTAATTAGGTTAGCAATAGGAATAGCAGTTGATTCTGTGTGGAAGTCTCCATGCAGTTGTGGGAGTTATGTGTTGTGGTAAGATCACAGATGTCCAAATGTTATTGTTTGAAATGACTTGCCTGTATTTGAATATCATATCCATAGTTGAGGCATCTAGTCACATGTAGAACAATATTGCTATCAACTGCACCCAAAGCAACTTCCTCCTCCATTGCAATTATGTTTGACAAAGCCCAAAGGGATTCTTTAACCAAATGTGTATGGTTGCAGCAATGAAGTTTAACCAGGGAATCAAAAAGAGATGTGTGCCCAAATGATTGGATCATTAGTGGATCAGCTGTGGTTATGCAATTTCCTGGAATCATTTACAAGAAGTAGTGTATCAAATGATGTTACATTATTTTGCATACCATGAAGCATCCAGAATCAATGTTACCAATGTTTTGTGTCTCACTATCATTAGACAATTTTTTAAGCTTATTTTGTCTTTTATGAACCTGTTATTTCATATAATTTGACACAAAAATTGATCAATAGGGTGTCAAAAACTGAATGAGCCTAGCAATAGGCCTACTATGCATGTATTTGAACAAAAGCCAAATAATGTTAATTTCTGTAAGCAGTTGATTTGTGAACAAGTGCCTTGTGGTACAAAACTTTGCAATAGCTACAAATAATTCATCGGACACTCCTCAGAGTATGGAAACATTGAAAAATAACCAAAAGCTGAAATAATTTATAGCCAGTTGATTATGATTTAAATGTACACTCAATATTGTAAATAAGCATACCTAGTAATCTCACAAGTGCTGTCAGCCCATTTAAATTATCTTTGATTGGTGCACAACAGTGTTGAAGCTTTTTAACAATGATTCCAAGAAGCCCCAACTCAACCAGTTTTTTAGCATGAATCTTGCTAGTAGCCAGATATATCAAAAGCCATGATATATTCTCATTGACTTCATTGTTATCTGAACTCTTGAAGGATTTGATAAGGAGTTCTCCAATACCCAAAGTATACAGCTCATTGATGACATCATCTGATCCTGCAGACATTTGAATTGCAGCAAAGCAAGCTGATTCAAAAACTGCTGTTGATGATACCTTTATGAGAAAACATGGTCAAGACCTTGTTTAGCAAGAGAGAGATCTGAAAGATAGATTAATTTAAAAGGGGTATCAAATCAGGCAACAGTTTTGTGTATTCTCATTGACCCTTTTTATAAACCAGGTATAAACTGTGCAAAATATTGACATTTAATATAAAAACAGATGTTGGTTTGCTTTTATTTCAATGGCTATTGTTGTGGGTAATTGGTAAAATTAATCATTGAACTAAAATAGCAATGGAGAGCTGTTATGTTTTGCCACAAATGCATACAGCTCTGAAGGTGAACTGATTATTGACTAATTTATGACAAACTGTAATCTTCATTTAAAGCAATGTTACTAATAGGTTGTGATGTAGATAATTGCCTGGCTAAGCTAATTCGTATCTTCTTATTTACCCTGAACAGCTCAACCAATGGTTTCAAGATGCCTTGCTTTTTCAGCAAATCCCTTAGTTCTTGTCCATCCGCTGCTAAGTTTCCCAGTGCTGTGGCGCATATATCCTGTTTTAAGGGATCTGAGCTGGACAAGTAAGCAATCAAATATGGCGCACACATTTTTGCTATCGTTGTGCCCTTTCCATGATCAGCTGCTGTTATATTGGCGACGCAGTAGCATGAGTATATCTGAAGTGTGCTGTCCTTTCCTGTCATATAGCTCGTCAATGTCCACAAGGAATTCTCCGTCTCCAAGAAAACGCCCACGAGCAGATTATTAAAAATGAATGCTTTAGTAAGCGTCTTTAGAATATCCTCCGTTCTATCTGACTTCTTTTTAAGTGAATTAATAAGCACTCTGATATCTTCAATTGATAACATTTCTCCATCGCCGTTGTCTTGTTTAAAATCATCATAATTAATCTTTGTTCGCTTTAAGAACAAACAGTTGTACAACTTGTTACGCCTTTCACAATGAGCTTCATTTCGACTATTCTCCCTAATCGACTCGATTCCACCGTGTTGCTTCACGTTCGCCCGTAATGTTTTTGACATTGTACTGTTCTTCACTGAATTGGTCAGAAGGCCATTTCCCGCTTTATTATCAAACATTACAAGAGCGAGGTAAGGTCCTCCGCAATTGCCAACTTGATGCGTTTGCAATTAAGACAATATTCGAAGAAGTCGTCAAAAATTACATGCTTGAAACTTAAAATATAATTATTAAAGCATTGAAATATTCATTAGAAGCATAACTGTCGTTTTTGATAAAATTTATTATTTTTGCATCAAAATGTTGGCTACTTGCTACTTTTTTAACAAAACACCAAAAAGAGGCTGAGTTCACGTGACCATTTTCAAAAACCAGCGCTTAACAAAAATAACGGATTACTGGAGTCTCAAAATCAATGTTATTGGTTTAAAATAGAACTAGAAAAATGGAAGGTTTGTAAAATGTTGCTTAAATTTGTAAGGCTTTTAGTTTTTCATTTCAGTCAAGTTGATATTATGGTGAATTATACTTAGAAAAACCATGGGCCTCATTTTTGGATGTCAGTTGCAGGTCAAGAGATAGGCCTAAAATAACGCCTGACCCTAGCCTTTTTTCTTGGTTATTTTCCTTTTTGATTTAACATCGGTACATGACAAATATAAAAAAATAAAGTCCGTTATATGAGTCAATAAGAGTCAATATGAAATAAAAGCATGTTTTGTCTTTTTTCTTTAAGTCATTGTCAATTTAAGGACAATTGTCACGAAATAGCACGCGGCAAGCCACCCTGCTATGACTTGTACCACTTTAGTTAGAATACAATTTTAAAGACAATATACTAGCGATTTAACACCTTGTCGAATTGATACAAAAAAAATTCGATCATTCCCACTTATAAAAAAGGTTTAATTCGTGTTATTGATTCCTAAACGTGGCCATATATTGATAATGAAGCAAGGATTTCGAAGGTCTTCCAGCATTGAAGCGCAATGTTTAGATTGACAGTAAACTGTTGGACACAATCCATCATCGTGTTTTTATTATCACCAATTTTCGCTTAATTGGCAGCTTAAGTAAGTGTTGATATCACTAGTAACTGCAAAATATGGAAATTTCTAGTAGTAAATTGGTACATTTTTTGTAGACTGCTGGTTGGATAATGAGAAATTTGATTTTGATATCCCATTATCACCTCTCTTTGGGTAAGTTGAATTTGTTCTTTTGATTTCTGAGCTGTTGGTGTGGGCTCATTTTCAGGGTTTTTCTATGTATTCAAGAGAAAACATTTGGATGATAAAATTGTTTCACATCTGAGAATTTTATTGAAGTTTGCTTCATTGCAATTTATACATATATGAAATATGCTGCTGTATTGATTCCTTGTGTTCAAGCTTTTCCTTTTATTATGTTTATGTTTATCAAAAACCTCTACTCTTGTAATGTTAAACCTTTGCAAATGAATTATAAATATTTAATTTAGGGATGAACCTCATGAAAGAAAAACAGACCATAAAGATGAAAACCCTGACGATGAAAGTGATGACGAAATATTTTTTGGACCAGTTGGCCACTTAGAAAGGTGTGCTGCTGTTGTTGCACAAAAGAAGACAGTTGAGCCAGTGAAACCACTAGAACCCAAAGAGCAAGTAATGCTTTTGCAAGAATGTGCCAAAGTTTGCACCATGCTAAAGTATAAACCCCTGACTAGCTTCAATAGCAGCAGTCCAGTTGCTGTTGTGCCACCTTTTAAAAGAGAATTTTCAGGCATCAACCTGCAGTCTTTGAAGTCAGCTAGGGAGAAAATATCAAACAAAGAAAACATTGAGAATTTTGGAGACCTGAAGATGTCAATAAATGCTTCAAAAGAAGAAAAAAGCAAATATTTCCTTGGCGGAAAAAGTAGCAAATACTGGGACTGAAGGGAAATCAAAGGAAATGAAACCTACTAGGAGGCTCTCATGTGAAAGTGGTATTGCAAGAAGGTCAAGCTCAAAAATTGCTCTTCCAGTTGTAAGTTATTTGGTTTCCTGATTTTTAGTAGCTAATAGTTTATAACAATCAGTGAGGGAATTCCATGTGCATCTCTAATCCCTGTTTCCCACATCCACCCCACCACTTCATTATATGTTATATTAATATATGAATTATATATTACAATGTGGGGATAAGTCATACTTTTTGGCTGTTCCTTGACTTCATTAAGTTTCAAATGATTTGACAGATTTATTTCCACTGAGTATATAGGTCTTAACTCTGATAAATTTGAATCAAAATTCCAATCAGTAGAAACCATCAATGAAAGTAGAATGTAAGTAGCTTATCTAAATGTAAGTAGATTGCCAAAAGTTTTACTGCCTTGTTCAAGGGCTCATCTTCGCTATTTCTAATATTGAAAAGCTTTGCTGAATCACAAGATCATTTATAATGCCCTAGTTTATGAAATTCTTCCATAATTCAAGACCACTGGAATTCCGAAAATGCAGTCGAAAATTGCAAAACCTACTGGAGTGCCCTTGCTTAAACCTGGACTGCTCCAGGTAAAAGCTAGACCACGAACGACTGTGCCCCAAGAATCAAAACTGAAGCCAATGAAAGCGACTGGATTTGAGACAAAAAGTGTCTCATGCCTCGAAACATCGATCACCAAGTCTAAAGCTAGTGAAAGAACAAAGTCAGCGAGTGGAGCGGTGTCTTCCCGCTTATTCACGACCCCGAAGAAAGCAGGCGAGCGTCAAAGATCGTTGAGCAACACAGTCGACAGGCAAACACCAAGGCAACAACCCAACCTGAACTCTTCGATCTCCAAACTGCAGTTCTCCAGACCAAGTCACAACAGCACCCCCATACGCCCTGTGTCCGCGCAAAAACCAAACGCCAGGAGAAGTATAGGACCTGGCATCCCCCGTCCCAAAAGCAGGCTCTCGGTGTCTGGTCTTGCCAAGCCGAACACAGACAGGGGTCTGCTGTCTGCTTCCAAGGTGAAGGCGCCTGAAACTCCAAAAAGTACAACGTCATTTAGAAGAAGCATTTCAAAAGATGAAACCATCTCTAAATACCTCGCTTTAAAGAAAAAAAATGGAATTGAAAAAACACGGCAGCTTGGTATGTTGAAGATTGTTCTTGAAGTTATTGAATTTTCATAGTCAAGTAATCGCGATGCTAGCTTCTTTCAAAAACTTGAATATTAGCTGCCGATATGCAAATGGAAATTAAGCTTAATACTCGGCATTGCCAAAAAAAGTCCTCATATCTACGGCCTATCAATTAGATTACGATTCTGGGTGTTTTACGATTAAATTCTCCTATAAAAAGAGCATCCTTATCTTGAGTGGTTTAATTTCTATGCTTTTTTCGCAGAAAAATCGCCACCGAAAGAAGAGCTTGTCAACTTTTCATCTCCGACTTCAAAAGAAACCAATAATAATCTAATTGGTAAGCGCTATTTTTCTTATACCACACAGCATGCTCAGACTTTTATTTAATCTATCTACAGTCATTGCTTAAATTAAATAACAGTCAATTAATATCCATAGTTTCTATAAGGAGGTGTATGATTCCAAAAAAGATTTTATCTACAACTTTACAGCTAATTATTTTCTGGCTGATAATTCTCTCTGTTTTGAAAGTCAGGGCTTTATTTTCTTCTCATATGCATGCTATTAGTATGTTGTTTATTAAAGAAATTTTTTCAGAAATACAATATTTGCTCCAGGAAACCCCACACAACATTATGGTTTTCAATTTTGCCGTATCCTCGATACAAGTAGTCGACAAGCAACGTAGAAAGTTTCTCACACTTTAGATTTAACATATGCCAAGCCTTTGCTTGTTCCTAACCAAATTTAAGGCTGGTGTTTGTATGATTATGTTTCTGTAGAGAGAAAAGAACGCATTCTGTGATGTGCTTTAATATTGTTACTCGTATCTATACAGTACCTAGTCAAGAATTCTTCAAGCAACAACAATTCTTATGCTACAACTTGTGTATACGCAGAAAGAGGTTTTATTCTAGTGAAGAAACGTGGAATCGATTCTCAAACAGGACCCTTAAAACCCCGTCTAAACACGACACGGGAATCGCCCCTATAATTGAGTGTCTTTTCGACTTTTGCATTTTCGTAGATGATCCGTCTGTGGAAGTTGTTGACTGCCTCGCCAACGAAGAGATACCAGAGGGAGGTTCATTGAAGACAGACCTTTTGGTACCAGAAGTCTCCTTCGTTCAACGCAGTCCGCTGCTCAAACTAGACTCCCCCCTGGCTGAAAGTCTGGTCTCGGATCCTTTTGCGACCGGCAACACTCCCCCTGCCATCAGCGCCGGAATTCTCGAGCCGGAGCAAATTGAGACGAACTTGATCCAGTTCTAAGGTATCAAATAAACATTAAGTCCTCGTAGATGAATATTCATTAGTTTTTAAATATTGTAAGATACTAAATGATATTTTTTATTTCCTGCATGCGTTAAGGGATGTGGCCCAAGTATGGTTGTTTTTTGTTTTTGAAGAAAATTCTCCAAGCGTGCTTTCTTCCACTACATGCATGCTTATTCTCGCTAAATCGTGTCGCCGTCGATACACAGCAATAGTATCTATGTTTTTCAGACACTTCCAAAACGTGCCGGTTGGCTTGTAAGCCTTCATCATTCATTTTGCAACTTTAAAAAATGTATTGCCACAAAGCGGTAATCATATCTAAAGCAGTCAAGCCACGTTCCTTCATTGAATATCGGATCTGCTCCAGTTTGATGCGATCTCCAAGGATAAAGACTTGGATGTAAACAACTCACCTTGAATAATAATGAAGGCTCTTCCTTTTTTATAAAGTATTTACCATCTTGTAGAGTAGTACATTGTTGAGCTGATAGCTATCAGATATAGCCGTGAATCAGAAGGCCTCGTTTCCGTGGGGATAAAATGCCTCGATCTCATTGTCATCACATCAATATCTATATCAATATCTTGATGCAATATCTAATGCGATTTTTGCTTGTTAAGGTCGTAATAGGACGACGTTTCCAATTCTCACGAATATGCAATAATTATCAATGCTTCAATTGTTCGAAAGCCCCTTTTCTTCGCAACACTTTCGCAATGGGCCACTCCCAGGCTTCTGATTGCATTATGCAGTAAAGTACGTAAAGAAAGTATTTTTATCAATAATGCGTGAAATATCTAGATTTTTCGTTGTGATTCTTGACTGAATAAAGTTTTAAGCCGTAATCTTGTGAAATTCTCCGTGTTCAGATCTTATCTTGCAGCTCTTTTGAGTGTATTTAACAACGATCGAGACTTTTTCGTCTGTTTGTTCTTAGCAGCTTAGTCAGAGACAAAAAACACCAGCGTGAAGCAAATGATTCGCTGTTAAAGCGTTCACCAGGACTGTTTTTCTAAAGCATTTGCGCAAATATTGATTGAAAATCATCAAAAATATGAAACTTCACGCAGATAATGAAGCGGAGGACTCAAAGTAGGCCTTGTGACCTGCAGTCTTGACCCAGTTGACGCACATCATGTTAAACTTTTTCTCAAATATTAAGAAGTATACTTAGAGAGAAACCGTTCAATCGAGGTTTCATTATTAAAATATGTATAGATAGACAATCACTTCGTTTCCTGTGCTTCGGTATAGCTCAATAAACCATAAGGTTAGTGAATACATAATTTGCAAAGAAAATGTCCCAAAGAGAACTTCAGTTAATTTCATTTTCGAGATGTGGGCAAGTTGCATTTCTTTCGGTGCAACACTGATGACGCACAAAAAGATAGCGCTTCAGGGCGTAACACCAAATATTGTCTTCTTTTAAGGTTCGTGCCACCTGCAGGCTGAAATTTGCGATGAGATGTGGAACTGAATGACATTGGGGTGTCTGAAAAAGCAGCTTTCTTAATTTTTGATATTGTTTGGTCCTCCGCGTCCTTGTCTATCTAACCTTACCAAAACCTTATATTGGTGCATATAAACCATGCATGCCTGTATATTGATGCCCCGATTGCTTATAGGCAAATTTCAGGTTGTAAATTAACATGGAAAGGAGTCGCCTTCAAACGGTTATGCAAAGTCACTAAAGATGTTTAATGCAAGATTTTTGCATTTGAGGTAGAAATTGCGATAAATTGAATTAATTTTTTGTTGGCCACGGCCATCATTACTAGAGATTTCGCAATCATAAGTATTCGAACCATAAGATTTATCACTGTCTGAATTTCTGGGCTTCCTTTCCTGGAATCTTCAAACTCTATGGCCTCGGACCTTTTTTACTTTCAGTCACTGTCTTGAACCTATGTTATCCTTATTGAAGACACCCTCACAGACGAAGTTCCGGGAACATGGAAATAACATTACATTCTGGCGCGACTCTTATTAACTGGAGGGCGTTGTATCTGTAAAGTGGCTTGTATGACTGGTTTTTAACCCTGGTTTTTAATCGCAATTTTTCCAATTAAAACAAACCGGTTTGATGACTGTCTGATCAGTGATAGCAACATCCCGTGCTTTCCATGTTCAATTGGCTGATTCATTAAATCCCTGACAAGCCCTAGCTTTGCGCTATCCATTTTAGTCGATTAAACAAGATGGCCTTCTGCATATCGTGGAGCACCCCCGTCCAAATATTTTTCTGCTTGAACTTCTCAAACTAAGAGTCATGTTTTTAGTATGAATTGACTTCAACGACAGGGGGTGCACTCTTCATTAGGATCGTTGGCGAAACGTGCATCATCCAAACTGGTGTTTGCTGCATTTTGCGGACAGTTGAAAACCAGACCCATCAGGGCGAGACAACACGCTTTTTTTATAAGGAGCAATTTTTTATAAGGAACCTATATGTAGAAGGCCGAAATATTTAAATAACTTATACTACTAAAAACGAAATCCCTAAGAAACTTTTCGATTTGAAAAATTTGTATAACTGCAAGCACCAAGAACCAAAAAGCCGGTTCCATTCATTAGCAGCCAATACTCGCATAGATTGTTTGTTATTTGTGTGTCAAGTGCTTTATTGAGTAGTTTCCGCATATTCCGCATCTCGCCCTCTCTCTATTAAGTGTTAAGGCTTATTGATGTGCCGTGAAAATTAAGGAACTTTTAAAGAACTTTTGGTACTAGGCCTTGTGGTAGGTTCCTTATAAAAAAAGCGTGTAATGGAACATTTTGTGGGGAATAGCTTGAAAACAGGGTACCTTGAGTGAAAAGTGGGTGTTCCTTGAAAATGAGGTAATCCATGCTTTTTGCCAGGTACTTAGGAAAGTTCTAGCTTTTGTTGAACTGATAATCTTGCTTTTTGTTTGATAAAACAGTCTTTGTCATTGTCATGTCCTGCTCACAAGCAAAGCAACTGGAGCCATACGGATCGGATTGGCTTTTACGCCTTAAATACATCCCTATTGTCTGAATAGCTCGCATGGGATAATGGACCGTGTTTGACGTTGGTATTCCTTTGTTCAGCTAAGGGATAGGTATCCCACGCCCATTCGCTTCAGTCGTCGTGTTGTCTGTGGTGTCCAGTGCAAAAAGTCAGTCAAACTGGTTTCAAAGATGGACAACTCAAGTCAAACAAAATTCGTAGCCTCTATTATCGAAAGCCAGCAATTCCAAGACTTGGAAGAAGAGGACGAAGTGTAAGATTGACTTTCTCTCATTTTTTCTGTTGGGGAAGTATAATTAGCATATCCTCGATCATTCTTAGAATTGAGCTCCCGTATAACAAGTCCTGCGTTGCGTCACCCTCTGAGTATATTGAAAGTTTGGCCTTTTTATGCATTGCACGAAATACGTTCATCCGAAAGTTAATATAAAAGCATCTGGCTGAATATCATTATTTCTGTCGCTCAAGTAAGCAGTCAAATTGATAAGAATATTGAAATTGATTTTTCATTTAAGTTTTCATCCTTCAGCCTAGAATGAATCTGTCTTGTAGAGGGAATTACCAGACCATGACTGTTATAGCTCAGACCGTATATGAGAGCCATTTTCGTTTATTTCAGTGGTTTTGCCAGGAGGCTTGACACGAAATCGACAACGGCAGTATTTCTATTCTTCGAAAACGTCTTTTGAAAACCTCGATTTCGATTCACAAATTCGTTATTGTGATATTTCACATATAGACAATGCAGCCCAGCTGAAATGTAGCTGGGGTAGGGGCTCAGTCGGATTGCCCCAGGCTCCGAGCCAAGAGGGAATCTAAGACTGCCAGGCACAATGTCATTTTGGTGTTTTTGCGTGTACACTACATTTCTCGAATCAAGAGAATTGTAGAAGTCAGCACCAACAACAACGACAACAACAAAAAGCGTTCCTGATGGCGTCACCAAAGATGTGATGCATCTTATCCCCAGACTCCTATAAGCTTTTTGCTTGCTTGTTCATAAGCTTTTTGCTTGTTCATAACCGAAGCAGACTGTAAAAAACCTGGCTCCCCAAACAGGACTGTTTTCGAAACTATATAAAAAATTTAGAACGCTCGATCCCTACTAAAACCGTTATGATAGATAAACATCGTAAGTCCTTCTCTGTTTTCACATTCTGTGTGCTCCACATGAATGGGCCATTGAAAGACATTGTATTGATTTGGATACCAGTGTTTTGATGGTACACTTAACAACACTGCTCTAAAAACTGACCAGAAATTTGAGCCTCTTTTGAATGAACTTTCGATCAAAATACAAATATTCGCTCATGCTTGTTGAAAGAGAAATCCAATATGCCAAGGCTCCGATCAAAAGCTAATCAGGCTGTCCATATCTTCCATCTTTAGGCACTTAACTGACTCATCTCGTAATATAATAACTTTGATCGGCCATAGACGCTTAGTGTGGTGAAAAAACTACAACAACAGCAGCAACAGCAATAGCAAGAAATGTCAGACTTCATGAGTCATCAACACAAACGGCGAATTGAACGCTGGATATGATACTATTGTGGAAAGCGCTTTGTTAAATATGGTGACGTCATTTCAGCGTCTTTTTTTGCTTTCTGGCAGTCTGATAAAAGCGATAGTTTTAAGATGAATGAAGTTTATTTCTATCATCATATGAAAGAATTCCGAAGCAACTTTTAGCCAGTGTTGGCACAAAGGTATATGTTATCAGTTCGCCTTCTCTAACCATAACACAACACAAAGAAATGTTAATGTAAATTAATCACCGAATAAAAAGAGTTTGTGCTCTAGATGCTACCAAACAATCGTCAGGAAAGGGCTACCTCAATCTGATTTTGTAGTTATGGGAGTGGATTGCGAGATGTCAAAGCATTTGGTAGCGAAAACTCCTTGTTCAATAAAGGGGATACATCAATCATTCTGAGCAAGTCTTTTGTGAAGCCATGCTTTGAATGAATGCAAACTTGGTTGATCAATCATCAAATACACTCGTTCATAGGGCTACCACCTCTTTCACACTACGAAAACATCGCACCACCTTTTCTGCCTGATTTCCAATGGCAGTTGGCATTGCAATTTCCAATGTCAGTTACGATACTCTTTGATTGCTGTAACGAGCAGCAACACTAAATATTTCTACAGTTCTACTAAAGTGGAGTTTAAACAATATTTTTGTTCGACTACTGACTTTGGAATTTTCACTCGCTGTAAGACTTGGCAAATACCCTACTTTGAGATGCCTGATTAAGGCCTCAAATTTTAGAACCTTTTTCTTCAACCATGGGACCTAAAAGAATAATGGCCAAATTTTAAACACGAGAGGCTTCTTTCCTTGGCTGCTTTCAAAACTTTCATACTGCTCAAAGTAACTGATGATTCCTACAGGGGATTATGCCCTTTGATTCAACGAAGCCGAATCGGTTTATGGGTCAGAACGCTTGCTTCAAAGTCTTGTACCATGCCTAATTGTCCAATCAGCATTCTCCGCTAGCTACTTCTATAAGCTCACCGACATCCATTTCAGTACAGACAAAGGCAGAATATCAGTGGTCAGAATTATAAAAGTCGTCTAAAATGAGAAGCTTCGACGTTAAGTCGAATGAAACAAAGACAAGAGGCCATTACTCGCGTACTTCTAACAATTGTAGAAACCGATTGTAGAAGGGGCTATAGTACGGGCTCAGAACATGATAGCTGCAAATGTGAGGGGTGCAGATAATTGCAGTCAATGATATGCATTAGAGAGAAGCTGCCCCTTGGCTGATATTTTCTTTGCGATTAAGATCAAAAGAGCTAGGTTCTGCTCATTCAAGAAAGGAGCAATAGTACTCTTGGATCTACAAATGGTTTTGCACTTCTAAATGTCTCTATTTCTTGGCATTTGAAGCAGCCAGTTCAGGCTAGGCTGCATTATTTCGTCGCTAAATACAAAAGTCAAGTGATACCATAAGCACAACCTCCTATTTGTAGGCATTTTATGCACACAAATATTTGCACAATCCATTTGACTTCATAATATAGACATCGATGTAGAATAAGATTAGACAGCGAGACGACTTTTTAGCTTGGCAATAAGAATGTTGATTAATAAAAGCACAAAGAAATCTTAAAGCCACTAATCTAATCATCAGATTGTGTGTTGCAATATGAAAGAGAATGTCTATATTTAAAAACAATTTTCAAGTTGCTGAGGCCCATTCTATGGAAATAAATGATATCTTTTCGATAAAACTTTGAAATATATATTGATATAGCAAAGCAAAGCAGAATTTTCAAACAAAAGTCTCAATAAAGAAAGCTAATAGTTCAAAGCTATTTCAAATCAAGTAATTCTACATGTTACCACTAAAATACGAAAATTTCAAACATCTCTTCACGGGATCTGTCTAAACAACTTATCGGTAAGTGTGAACTTTTATTCATTTAGCTGGTATTTCAGAATACGTTCTCCTAATCAACACCTTTTTGAGAAAGCGCTAGTTCTGTCGAATAAACGAAACAAATGTTGAAAAGAATAAAATGCGTTTGCGAGGAAATGTCGTTTGATTGTAAAATCCCAGTTACCTGCCTCCGGTTTATAGTTATGGTAAACATTTCAGACATATTGCAAAGCAGCTGATGTGTTTAGTTGTTTTGAGCATGGCTGGTAAGAAAATAAAGGGAAATAGCGGGCTGATGGGCCTTCTGCGCATAGCAGGTAGGATATCTAAACCGTGTTCTTTTTGTTAAGGAAGCAGATGGTCCGCTTCCATAACACAGGCAGCACTATGCGTTGCATTCGCAGATAGAAAGATCCGGGAAACCACACCAAGCAGATGAAAACATTTTCATGGACAGTCGATTTCAGATACATGTTTGCGAAATACAGTTGCGACGAATGATTCCTGTGCTCTGATCGTACATCAATAATATTGTTGATGCTCGAACGCCAGTCGTAATCTGTGTTTCGTATTTATCAACAGCATGCCTCTCTTTACGAAGAAAAAGTTCGACGAGAAGATTACGAAGAAGTTCGATATTCTTGGGGTGCTTGGCAGGTTGGTTACTCTCTTGTTATTAAACGCATTACTCTGACATTTACTGCTTAAAATATCAAATATGAGTTTATTCCCACAGCAAATACAGGTAATGAATATTTTAATGTCATACGTCTTGAGTATTTTTTAACTGCTACTGAGATATGTTCAACGAAATCCCTCACTTGTGAGACATTAATCATCTCTCATGCTACTTCTAAGTAAAGGCAGTGACGAGAAAGTTTTCTTCTAGATCTTGGTTCCTTTTCGTGAACCCCCTCCCCTTCCTTTCACATATTGCAAGCAAAGCTGTTCTTTGCAACCTACACAAAGTTATTTAGCACAACCTAGTGGATCAGTTGATAATGTCGCGGTTGCTTCAAGATGAATGGCCACTCAACGCAGCCAAAACATGGCCGAAAAGCTTTCGATCCCATCGGCCAGAGCAGATTGGCATCGTGAGAATTTGTGCACGATGAATCTTAATGAGTTATAAGTCTTTTCAGTGAATTGTCTTCATCCGACCTTTTCCAAGTCCGTTATTATTCATTTGTAATTGGCTCGAAATGGCCTTAACTGAAACGTAGCTCGAAAAAGTTGCTAGTCGCATAAGAAAAGACCGAGCAACGCATTCCTCGCATGTTGTTGTTTCGCCTCCAACAGCTGTGTGCGGATTTAGCGCTGAAGGCTGAGGGTAGGTGACCCGCTTGTAAAGGGCCTGTGTCATACCAATTCGCGAAGTTAGTCCCCAAACCAAGCCTATGATGAGCGCTAAGCTTGATTTGGAATCGCAGCTTCAAGTGAGCAAGCAGCATTGCTCTCGCTGGACCCTTTCTTTTAAAACAATGAAATGACCAGGCCTTCAAACGTAGAAGAAAACTTCTAGGTGACATCACATTAATTTCAAGGATGAGTCGCAAATGCCAATAAGTTAAATTTTTTAGGCATCAGAGCTGCCTCCTATATTACTCTAAGTCAAAAAGCCATGCAGGAAAACGATCCACATTCCATATATTTTGGACACAGTTCACATGCTCCAGGCCTGGTTCACATGTGTCGCGAATGATGCGTGACATTCCTAGTATGGATATGAATGTCTCGAGCCTGCCATTTTGGTTTCCGCGATGCCTTTTGCGATCATCAGCGATGACCTTTGCGAAACTGCGATCGGCCATCATTTGCGACACATGTGAACCAGGCGTAACCTCGCTTTTTTGAGAGAAGACGCGCCGCGCTGGTGTACTTTGCCAACCCTCATGTTTCGAAACAACGAGGCACCTGTTACATTAAGGCGAAACGGGACAAAGCCCATTTACGCAAAAGCATCCATTAAAAACGCCTACTTCGAAGCCGTTTGCAAATTCTTCATTGTTTTTCTTCATCTTTAATTTACCAGCACATATGCACTTTGAGGGCTGGCTCTTAATTGCCAACTGCCATCTGCTTTTGATTTGATCCTTCGTGACGTACATTCGAGTCATTCAAACGTCCAGCGAGGGAGGAAAAGCTGACCTGGTTCTGCCAAACAACTTCCGAGAACTAATAGACTTATAGAAATGGCTCAAGGCGGCTATCTACCAGATAGATCTGTCTTGAAACCTTTTTGGCAGGCTATCCCTTACTTACATTAGAAATTGCAACGCCAATAGTCATATCATTTGTCAATCTTTGCATTTGTTTGTAAGAAGCGTCAACTCCATTGCAAATGAGCCATTTTCATCTGTAAGTTTCCGTTTTCAAGCACAACAGTACATCCTCTTCATCAAACCACCCAATGGCAATAAATTATTGGGATGAAAAGGCTGTTCTTTCTTCCACAGTTTTTATTATCAAGCTAAATTATTTGACTTGCTAGGCTTTCAAATTTATCTTGTTGCTTGCATTTTGCTTACTTCTCAAGCTTATTCTCTAAATGACATATTTCCCTTTGTTCTGGCTGTCAGGGTGGCGTTCTCTCACACCTCCTTGCTCTCTTTTTATAAGAATTACAACAATTGAGCCAACCTTATGATTCACAATGTTCATTCAAAATACTTTGATTTCGTGATATCCAACAACATAAAGATAGCCTTTGATGTTAGCCTCAGTTATGTACTCTTATTAGATTTCCAGATTTTTAAAAACCTCTGAATATCTGAGTTCAAATTTCAACCTTCAGTGTGAATCTAGAATTATACTTACAGCTTGAGGATTTTGTCCTAAGTGATTCTTATCAAAATAATTCTTATCAAAAAGAATGTACATTTGTTATTATTTTTCAATCCGGTTGCTTATGATTTTGTATTCTTATTCGAAAACAGTCTCTATAACTTTTAGTCCATGGGCAAAAGTCGTCAATGATCTATAAATATAATGTCTCTTTCCCTGGTAATTCTTTTTCAACTATTCTTTTCAGCGGAGCATTTTCAGACGTTCATGTATGTCGCGAGAAAGTCACTGGTAAAGAATACGCCGTGAAGTGTATCAAAAGAAAAGAAATCGAAGGCAGAGAGGATGCGCTTGAAAATGAAATCTCAATACACAAAAAGTGAGCAACATCAGTTTCGCCACCATTGTATTTAGGCCAATTCCGATGGCGCAAACATCTGCGCGGTTGATTGATAAGGGTGCGTAGATCGCGAGGCATAAGCTTGATGGCCGCAAACCCAATCTGACACCTACTACATGCTAAAAAGCACAAACCACTTTGGCAGCTAAAAAGCACAAACTTCGATATGCAAGAACAGCTTGTCAACTAGTCGAAGTCGTATGAATGCGACAGGGATCCTAGGCATCAAATCATCTACCCAACCTGTCAAGCAGACAAAAGATTTCCTTGCGAATTCGCAGCCCCCACTGGCATAGAGACTGATTTCATTGAAATTCAAAACAATTGTCCTAGCAGACAGCAAATACTCATTTTACATCTCTTGCCAGCAACTGGCCTGCGAAGGAACTTTGTTTTTCTGTTTGTGGTTGCCATTCAAACCTCAGTACACAGCTGCACCCCAAACGTTGACTTGATGGCAGTCAAATTAGGCCGGTTCATCTGCGTCTTGACGTTGAAGACTGTGAGCACAGTGCGTAGGATGATTGCTCAAAAATCGCAAAATTCTCGAGGTTTGCGAGAATGGCTTGCACGTGAATCACTAAATAACCTGTTTTTAGATACTGTCCATGACGCATGAAAAGGAACTTATAGTTTCCATAACAGTTTATGTATATTTCAAGCTTATGGAAAATTGAGCTTCGAAACTTCATTTTTGGACCATAAATCAATGAATTGAATATGTTTGACTCATGCAGACTTTGTCACGCCCAAAAATCAAAAAAGGCTCTAGTATGTACTTTGAAGTTGCTGAAACTATAATTGCTTACTTGTCGGTGAAATATTTGACTTCGATTTTCAGTGCAATCCTTCCCCGAATGAATAAGAAATTAATATTATAAGCAACATACCCCTGGTCTTTGCCAGAAAGAGTTTTCCCCGGAATGTCTTTGAGAGCTTGTAAATACTCGTTTCAGGATTAAACATCCAAATGTGGTAGACTTGATACAATTATACGACAATAAAGATGCTCTTTATATCGTTATGGAATTGTAAGTATTATCTTCCTTCTTGAAACTCTTACAAAAGAATCGCCAAGCTTTTGAGTGGCTAACAAACTAGTCTTTGAGAATCATCAGGTAGCAAGATGTTTAGCAATTGTAATTGCTGTAGTTGCAATCGATTCACAATGTGAACTTCTTATACCAACTCTGAAAGATGTTTATCATCACATTCTTACAATTTCGACACTCACTGAAGCTCTATTGAAAGAGAAACTGAAGTAGTTGTCCTCATCCAGTGTAATCTATTTTGATTTTGGAGGAAAATCAACCAAACCTTTTCATTAGCAATCCCCTCATTTTTTATGTATCTTTTGCTCGAAACATTCCTAGTCATTTTCAGGCATAGTACTTTGCTCCGTAGAGAGATATGTCCATAAATGTTGTCTTATGCGACCATCTTCTGCAGCCCATTCTGCTGTTGACTGTCAAAACCTCTCTACTTCTTCGATTACCTCTAAATTGCAATGGTGCTCGAAGCTTTGGTAGTGACAATCCATAGTACCCTCTAGAGTAATTCAGCACATTTAGATTAAAGAGCGTGCTAGAAATAGCTCAAGAAAAATATGACACGCGGGCGGGCAATATAAATGCTGTTAAAGGCATTACAAATGATCCACAAAGGTTTTAAATCTTAGCTTTAAAATAGCTGGTAGTTTGCATCTTGAATGAAGGTATTTCTTGTTCTCTGCAGGGTATCTGGAGGGGAACTTTTCGATCGAATCGTCGAGAGAGGCAGCTATACGGAACAGGACGCCAGCAGTATTATCAAGCAAATCTTGGAAGGAGTTTCGTACCTCCATTCACTGGATATTGTCCACAGGGATCTAAAGGTATAAGCCCCCAATTAGCCTCGCTTGAACACATTCAGCCATGCCTGAAATTGATGATCAGCTCACATGCCTGAAGCAATGCCAACCAGTGCCATCTTCGGTGTTTTAACATGTTGCACGTCACAACTAGTTATTCCAATTTTAGATTGATTCCTTGCCTGTTCCTAAATTGATGTGATAGCTTGCAAAACAATTACTGGCAGCAAAAGGACCTCTTTCAAAATCTTCTAAGCCTGACCGAAAACCTAAATCGAAATTGAACGCCCTTCTTGCTCCTCCGCATGAGATAGCCGCCTGGATATCTAATATCTAGCCCAATGGAGTTTCCGATTTTCTAGAATTGCTCTAGTTTTACACGGCGACTTCGCGCTGTAGTTCTCCTTAATGGCGAGCCATACTTTCTATTTCCTGCGGGACAAACGTACTGTCGCGCTAAGCTTTAATTCTTTCATCATAAGTTTTATTTTGAAAGCCTGTCAATTTATTTTGCTGCCCATTAAGAACTTTGCAATCCTGGCGATATTCAATTAGGCTCTTGGCAGGTAAATTGAAATTGCGGTCGCATATAATCATCTTTTCGCAGCAGACAAATCAAGTTTATTTGTCTGTATATGATTCTTTTACGTGTTTTGGTTGGAATTTAATCTTTGGCTTAAGCAAACGCATTCCAAGCATTTGCCAATTTTGGTTTGAGAACTGTAAAACCAGCAGCTGGTTCCCAAAAAGAAGTCATACATTTAAATTACTGCTCCAAGGTGTTTTGACGTGTAGTTCAAAAGTGGTATGAGATGCTCAACATAGACTTATTTGTGAATGGAGAGATTAAAAAAGAGGAGCATTTTGGTAGTAAACTATGGATCAAATATTCCAACAAAAATTGTGTCCAGAACCATGAGTTGATCGCTCCACGCAGTTTTTAATGAAAGGAAGTGCAGCGTAGGCTGTTCTTTAGGAGCTTCTAGGTCCTATGTCTAAAAACCACGAAGCTTGTTATTGATTTATGCAGAAAAAGAGTCACTGCAGAATCAAGTTCCAATAGGGCGCGCTTCCTGAAAACTTTCAGTGACTAAACTTGAGTAGAATTTGGCAGTTTCCTTGTAAAATAATGAAACAAGAGAGCAGACTCTTAAAAAACTGACACGAGGCTAGCCTCCCACCAGCGTAAGCTCGACAATAGATGCTGAGCTCCTTTCTGATCTAAAAAGCTTTAACTCTACTTTTTGAAAATGATTTGAAATTCTAAGATAACACCAAATCTCTATAATTAAAATCTGTGATAATTACGAAGAAGCGAAGTTATTTGGAAAGTGGCAGAAGATTGCCAAGTTTCATTTGTACCGCATAAATTTTCGTTTTGTTGCTTGTGTATATAGTGTGCTTGCGTATGAAGGTGTATACGAACTCCTTTTGGTTATTGTCAGGCAAAGTTGAAGCCATCATGTTATAGAATGCTTTCATTTCTTTTGGAGTTAATGACATATTCTAGTTGATCATTCAGGTTTTGAAAATGAAAGGGTTTTTAAACACAAGGCTGTCATGACCTAAGATTTGGCTATTCATCGTTCAACTCAAATTGAATGTTATTAAGCAAATCTTTCAGACTGATTTATATTCTGGAGATGGTCATTATTCCGTCAAGTAATTTCGCTGTGGTTTAGAAAATTTAAACGAAGAAATTCGCTTCGGAGGAGTATGCGATTTTGCAATTAAGCGAACCAAGAACCCACTTGACTTATAGCTAAGAATCTTCAGCATTTGATTAGGCCTTTCTTGTGCCAAATGGCCAAACTAATCGATTGAGTTTGTGGAATGCATTACCTAAATTGCCAATCAGCCTTTTGAGATAACAATGCTATTCCCTTTGATTGAACCAACCTCTCACTTAATTAACTTCTTCATGGAGTTGCTAGAGCACGCTTCTCTTTATTAAACTGCCGTTACCATTAACATTTGTCTATTGACGCGCAATTTCCTTTTCTTTTAGCCAGAAAACCTTCTCTTCCATGAGTAAGTAAAGTCATTCCTTACCTTAAGACTGGAGTTACACTATACCGGATTGCTATTGAGGAGCGGAGCGAAGTAATTTTTACTCCGGAGTGATAATTAGGGTAGCAGTTACACTAAGACGCTGCGCTTGCTCTTACCCCATATTTCTCCTCATTCTTGATCACAATGCAATGCGTATTTGCTTGTTTACAAAGCGCGCCAAAATTCATCACCTTCCTGATCTTGTAGAAGATTTGTGTTGTGGTGTAATAGATTCAATAAATTCTGCGAGAATGGCGAAAAAGGAAAAAGTCATTCGGAAGTTCTCTTTCCACTCTGCAGGAACAGACAGTCCCTTTTGAAAGCCTAACTACCAACTGTCGCATCTCCCTGGCTTTAACCAAAACCTTCGCCGAGCCTTTTCTTTCTTTGCTTTGCGATTTGCCTTGCTAGATAATACAAATTAAGCCTCCTCTGCATATCTTCGTCTCTGCATCAAATATAGATGCGAAGTGTGTCGATAAAAGATAAACGACAATTGAAAAATACTGGCGAGTGGATGAACTCTGACATAAGAGCTACTTGAAATTCTAGGTCGTCCACCTTGAATTTAGGCGCCAAACTTTGAAACGAGGTTTCAGAGTGGAGTATATCGGATTAGTGCGATTACACTACAACGCTCCGCTACGGAGTGACTCCGAAGTGATTTTCACTCCGGTAATCAGAGCGTTGTGTACCGGATTCGTGCGGCGTAGTGTAACTGAAGCCTCTATCCATAGGCGCCGACTTTTATTTTTCCCAGGGGGGGCTCAAAATTAAAATTTAAAAAAAATTAAAAAAGTTTAAAGGTAGAGAAATTACCTGTCGCTTTAATAACGTAATACAACATATGTAGTATGTATAATAACAAAACAAAACATTTTAATAAAGCAGATATAACATCATGATCTTCAGTATCATCAGTTCAATTCTTTGATTGATTTCAAGCGAAATTCCCAGGGGGGGCTGAGCCCCCCATAGCAACTCCCAGGGGGGGCTCGAGCCCCCAAGCCCCCACGTAGTCGGCGCCTATGCCTCTATCCGATATGAAAATCACTCCCCTCCGGTAGCAATCCGGTATAGTGTAACTGGCACCTAAAAGTGTGAAAGTGGAATTTGATTTTTTCAGATCCATATTCCCCCATGTCAAGTTAACTTTGTCATATGTTATTATCATATATTATAAATGTAAGTCAAAGTGTGCACTTTGAGTGTATGTAGACTGGGATTGTTTGAAGTTGCTTTTTCCATTACGTGATCATCGCGTTTTCTTAGTTATTTGATTGTGTCATCAGGTGTGAAATTCGGATTAGCAAACTAAAGCAGCTCCGTTATATTTACCACCAGCGTACAATCTATCAAACGCCAGCTATAGCCTTTCCTCTACTCTGCAACATTTTCCTGTGCTTCACAGAAGTTCTTATTTGTCGTAATCTTTAGTTCAAGTGAGGATGCAAGAATTATGATAACAGACTTTGGGTTAGCGAAGAAGACTGATGAAGGCCCTATAAACACGGCTTGTGGAACACCAGGCTATGTTGGTTAGTAACTCTACACTGTTAAAGATTGCCTTTTGAATATCATTGCAGGGATGCCTTATTCAGAGCTGTATTTTGTTGACGCCCCTACGAACCCCTAGCCACACAGAATCAGTAACCAGAGTGCAGTAATGGGAGGGGGTAAAGTGATGGGGGCTGTATCAAGAACAAATTGCAAAAGTAAAATTGATTTGCCTTTCCTTTAAAAAATACATTTAGGAAAGCATCATTTTTGTCACATAGTAGTTAGTTAGCTTTATCAAAGGACATGTAGCAGCTTGTTTTATATTTTAACCGCATTTAAACAGATGCTCTTCTTTATTTGACTTTTCTGGTGCTTTTTGTCATACACAGCTCCCGAAGTTCTTCTACAGAAGCAGTATGGAAAGCCAGTGGATTGCTGGGCTATTGGAGTAATAACATACATTCTGTAAGTATTCTGTAAAGTATACGCTTTTAACATCTTAGAAGAGATCGTACCACGGGTTATTGGAATGTAATGGGACGGGTGCTTTGATAGTCAGTCCAGAGTCAGTCCTCACGGATCACTTTTTGTGCCTATCATTGCAATCACCAAGACGAATGATTGAGATTTGAGCGACAAAAGTACGCATACCAAATGCTTTGAAAATAACGCTGATAGATTCCTGTCTCAAAGAGAATCAAAATCCTAAAGATCTGCCGCGCCTGTTCCATTGCTTCTTACTTAGAGATGGGTCGTTTGTAAAAAGATCGAGTCAGGCATTTTACAAAACATTTCGTCATATAACTTGACAGACGTTTCCCTCGAAATAAGAATTGAGCTAATAATATCTGAGCTAATAAATTGTTCACTACGTAGAAAATCGTAGATCGTCCAATGTGACTATGTTTTTTATTTTCGGTTTAAGAAATTATTTCTGGCTGTATAATATTAATGCTGAATGGTACTTAAGCTTTACTAATGGCATACTAATGCGACAATAATGTGTAACAGTAATGTGTAACAATTTTGTTGTCTAGATGGGTTTAATTCTGCTTTTCTAGACTGTGTGGGTACCCACCCTTTTACGATGATGACGATTCACAGCTCTACCAGCAGATCATCCGAGCCGAATATGAATTTGATTCACCTTACTGGTAGGGATTCCAAACACTTTGCTAAATTACACTCGCAACTGCCGTAGCTTACTTTCTATGTAGTAAATTGATTCTTAAAGTTGTCATTGTTTTGTTTAGTCTTCAACAATCTTAGTTGACTGTCGATAATTGTCGATGCAAAAGTGATTGCTGTCATAAGGCTGACCCAATTTCGACTGACCAAGATTAACACAACTCTTTATACCAGAGCAGGCAGTCCATAACCGATTTCTGTTCCAATTAATTAAAAGATTTGTCTGTTCACTTTCCTTTACAATGAAGTCACTATTCTCTTACCCCTCGTTACTAAAGCACTCCATTTTTCGAAAACCTTCAGAAGATCTTGAAAACATTTTATGATGCCAAGTTCAATATTCATATACTTTATGATGCTACTTTGTGATGTTTTTTTTCAACAGGGATGATATATCAACATCAGGTAAGCAAAGAACTTTTGTTGACTTTTGTTGAGTTTTCCTGTATCTTTTTTGTACGATGCTTTCTTAGTTTAGTTTGCATTTTGACACACAATATTCATGCATTTTGAATATTACGTTCATTTTGGCTCGAAAGCCCACATTTTAGTCCTAAGTCTTACATAAACACTTTTAATTCTGCCATACGGAGACAGCAATCGTTTTCAAACCGCCCACACCCTCAACGTTTCATTGTGTTCTTTGAGTTGTATTCATAAAAATCAAATTCAGACTTTTGATAGCATCCGTTTTGCCAGACAAAATTTGGTCTAGGACAACACAGGTAGCAAAAAGGCTTAATTTTGGCGTAATATCTTATCCAAATAGATTGCAAAATGTCCAGCAGCCTATCCTTAAAATTGTTTCGTTTATCAAGACTGTATGCTCATGTTCCTTATATTTCTAGCCAAAGAGTTTGTGCGAAAACTCATGAACCGCGAGCCTGAAGCGCGGTATACTTGTCAGCAAGCACTCAATGACCCATGGTAATGCGTTTGATTATTCACCATTCACTGTGGCCTATGTATGAATGTTACGTCACTATTGCATAAATTTGTTCATGTAAAATAAAAAAAACAGTATAGCTGTATAGTATTGTCATATGTATTTGCATAATAGTGTCATATGTAATTATACTATAATATCACATGCTATCATGCTATAATGCTACATAAATTTATATACTTAGGTCATATTTACTTGCACCAAAATTTCAAGTTTTTCTTGTATGACAATGTCATATATGCACAAATGATAAAACATCACATACATACTAATGTCATAATACCAAAATATCATATATCCTTGTATAATATATGCTTAGAAAATAATTTCAAAGATCATTCCGATTCCACAGTTAATGGCTACCTGCTAAATTTTAACGGCTATGTTTAAAAAGCACTATCATACAACAATGACATCCTGGATCAGAATATTTTTCATTTAAAAGACATTTGTGATTTTGTGCAATTTGCTAACCTTTCAGTGCACTTGAATTTGATCATCCAAATTCATGTGTGTATAGTTTTTCAAGGAAGCTCGCTGCTAGTAGGATGAATTGATTAGCGTGACATGTTTTTTGCGACTTTCACTATCATTCTGTTTTTGATCAGGATTTCTGGTGGCCTAGCCTCAGACAAGGATATTCACTTATCAGTTGTTGAGCAGATGAGGAAAAACTTCGTAAAAAGAAAATGGAAGGTAAATTTCTTGAGATTTGATTCACACAATGTAGCGAATGATTATAAACCTAAGTTGATTTACCAATGCATTAAATGACAACAGGGTTCAACAGGGTCTTTTTATTTGGAAATTCCCTCTTTCCTCGATACATACAATTACAAAGGCTTTTTTGAAGGAAGAGGGAGATGAAGGTTTATAGCCAACCAGGTACAGAATTGCCATAGTATAGGCAATTGACATCAGAAATGCTTAAAACAGAGAAGCCGAAATTTGGAATGTTTTCGTTTCATCCCCTGTGTAAACCATTCATTACGAACTTACGATCGGCATTTTCGAAAACTGGCACCTCGTAGATTTGGCACGTAAAGTCTTTTGTGAACATGTTGCAGGATAAACCTTTCTATATTGCTAGTCCAGGGGAGACACCTGGCACAGGGACATGGTACAGTCCGATATGCTTAGGTCGAATGCTTTACCAAAGTAATATTTTTGGGTTAAATATTTATCAGACGTGATATTTTTTTGGATCCTGCTAGAACAACAGATACAATCTGATATTTCTAGGTATCAAATTTCAGAAAGATTGATATTTTTAAGGTTTTTGTGCAATTTCCATATCTGAATCAAATGTATTGTTCATCGGCTTTTTGCTGCATCATCGGTATTGTTCATTCTCTAGAGGCATTTTCCCCTTTTTTGCTCATGTGACAATACTCTTTTGGGAATTTTAATGCTTCTTTTTGCTGATATTGTTTGGTCTTTTGAAAATGAGCTGATATATTTGGGTGACCTGTAAAGTTCTTGGACTTACCTCCCCGTATGTCTATGTGCTTAGTTCCTCCTCCTGGGATTTGCTAGTCTCCCGAATGCCCATATTTGTTAAGATCAATTTCCTGACCAAGTTTATTTATGCATATTTCCATGTCATCTACAAGAACTGAAGGGAAACGAATACAGCAAAATTGAAAACGCCAGCTACTCTTTAAGTGCAAATGAATACTGGAATGGTACATTCAATGGATGATTATTAAAAAGTTCAATTTTTACTTTTAGCAAGCATTTAATGCTACAACTGCCATCAGAAGGATGAAGTCTCTCACGCTCTCCTAAGGAACGATCAAGCTGATGATTTGGAGTATGGTAATTATTAGAGGAAACGTTTTCATTACACCTTGGGTTTAAAAACGCATCTTATATGGAAGGTTTAAAAAACTTGATTATATCACACTAACTTGGATTAGACTTGCTTAGCTCTTGTAGACCTTTTGACAGGCTGTTAAGAGATCCTCTCTGTCAAGAAATTAATCATTTATTTTCAGTACAACTCGTTAGATCCATCTAAGCATTCCCTTCAATTCATCTAAGAGCTGTTAACGAGGCTGCTTAAAAATGGCCAAAGCCCTGAATGGTGTTCTCAATCTAGTATTCCAAAAGAGTTTTAGTAGGGACATCCGAGGTCAAACTATCCTCATCTCTGTAGCTTGGAAACATGGAGCTTTGATTTCTATGACATCACATGGAAAGCAGTTTGGCAGAAGAAGGCTCCCTTTATGTAAGTACGTCATGTACATGAAATTGGCCCGATGTATCACTTCTATTACCATATCAAGCGGAAACACGCTCTTTTCTTGAATTTTCGCTAAAATGTACTGTTGCTTGTACATGTTTTCATCATGAAGGAAATGTAAATACAAGGCGCTCTTAAAACGAATGTGTTACACCAGAGTTATAGTTGCTTTATTCCGTTTCCATAGCATAGGATTTAACAAACTTAGTTATCAAGTATCATTAATAGCAAGCGTGTAGCAACTTTGGGATTATTTGCTTTTATCGAGTATGCTAGACATTAACAGGAAGAAACTCGAGTTTGGGAGAGATCTGGGCCGAGATCGAGGAAAATCAACACCTGTTGTCCCTCTCATAATCATCTCCGTTTCTACATTCGACGAAAACGCTGCATGACATCTCGCTTTCCAAACTCTCTTCTTGTGATACTTTACACAGGTAGAAATCATTGCCAAAAAGTTTATACTATTGCTCCAATGAAAAAATTTGTTACCTATCCAGGCCTTCTGGATAATATTTGGAGAACTTCAGAGGTGACAAAATCGAAAGCAACAGAAGAACATTATTGCTAGCCAAATCTGCAGAGTCTTGCATTGCCTTGATTTCAAATAAAATTATAAAAGCGACCAAGAGAGACGAGATGTATTTGAACTAAAACTGTAAGGTTTTTGCACAAGATTTTAATAACCCTGTAACTTTGCCCCATTTGGTCTCAGGTAAAAAAGAAGAATTGATTTTATTTGTAAGTCAGCCTAAATATTGGAGTTGGGCGATCTGTCAATAACTGATATATGTCATGGGCTTGGGGTTGTACTTAATGTACTGAAGAACATAAGCACTTAATCTTGACTTTCCACTCATCCAGTATGTAGATTCACGTTCATCTTGTTGTTTGTATGTAACAGAGATGGTGTCAATACGACAGTCAAAGATTATTGTAATTTATTTGATAAAATCGTGGTATAAAACTGCTTCGCATTCAAATAATATCTGGTTGGAAAGCCTGTTGAAATTATTTCTTCTTACATTTCTTAGTTCGGTGACCAGAATACCAGAAATGTCATGGAAAAGGCATTCCGCATTTAACTGATTTATGAGCATTGACAAGCTGATTTCACTAATGTTTGTTAAAAGGCTTGCTTCAAATGCGTCCGTTTAAGACAGGCTTTGGTATTGAAATGTAATTTCGATTCAATCAGGTCATGTCATTGAATTGCTCTATTAGTTAATGTTGCAGATGTCAATAGTATAGTACCAGGGACTTTACATTGCCAAGTGAATTCTGAGCAAATATAACCGAGAAATAGATTATCCAAATGTGCACCTTACTTCCGATTTGGTACACGGGTCTGGCCAAAACAGTCACCAACACAAGTAAGATTCATAGTAAAACTTTCTTGGAGCAAAGGGGTTTGTTTGAGGGAAAAAGCAAAGGGGGGGGGGGGTGTGGGATGCATTTCTCGCCCGATTAACAGACTTAGCCCCGGTGCTAGTGTTTTAGCTTCTGTTGATAACAAGGTCTCTTGAGACATACCAATTTTTCACAACGAAGTCATAAAATTATGGATTGGAGTTTTGCTTGACCAGCTGCTGAGGTTACAATCTTCATCAATCCTACAGCTTGACTGCTGCTGCAATTAGAACTGTCAGATTCAAAGAGAACTAACACCAATAGGTGTGTATGCTGGAAAGGTTTTGCTGTAAATGGGTGTGACACCTCAAATGTCTGACAATTTCCAAAGCCAGAGAATAACCAAACGGCTGAGGGAATTGGGAATTTAGTATCAAATACTCAATTCAACTGATCCTTCATACTAGCCTGGTGTTCAAGGTTGCCAAAACAATGGAGTTGCTGACCATTTTGTTTCGCAAATCTCGTTGGCAACTAACTAAACAGATAAATTCAGAAGTATACGTACAGCTACATACAGTTTTCCATTTTCGAAGCTTCCTTCGGACTCGAAACCTCGCAAAGCATTTTGGTATATCTGAATTTATTTTTTCTGAAATACATTGATTCCTTTCAATCGTGGATTTAATAAATCGAGTAATAAAGAAATGATAATTCGATCAAGAATCTGTTTACTGCCCAATCAGTTATTATAGTGGTCTGAGCCCACTCCTGTACGGCGTTAAAGAAAGAACTTAGTGAGGATTTCTTTATATAAATACTTCTGAGATAGGAGTTTTTGTCCTTCGTGAGGAGATTTGAGTAGCAGGGAGAGTTACAATGTGGTAGATGCTTTGAGACATTGCAAGTACCCGCTCTTGATGACGTCAATAGCCTCTGTTTCATCCCCGTATTAAATTTTGAATTAACAACAAAATGGCGTCTTTGATGGACAGAAGTCCACGAAAGGTGAAAGAAATGCTAGCTAGTTTCCTCCACAACCCTGAAAAGCCTGGTGAAGATGCCCAGAGCTCGTAAGTATTAGCTGCTTGTCTAGATAAATTTTTGTTCATTAGGGTTTACTAGGCCGCTTCCCAAGCCTTATTCTCCAGTCAATCTGTGCCTTTGTTTGTTGATTATTCGTTTATAGTTTGAACACAGGGAGAACGCTTTTTCTTAATAGCTTATTTATTGAAATGCCAGCGAGATTATTCTAGAAAACCGATTATAGGAAACCTGCAATAAAACAATTCCTGATTATACTATTTGAAATCACACACCATGTTTCGTCAGAAATTCAGCGTGCAGCTTGTTTCATTTGAATAAAAGTTAATCTTCTTTTTAAATGCCATTCAAATGAGACTCGTATACTAGATTATAGACAATAGCCGTTATTTGTAGAAAGATATTGCTGTCAAAACTTTTTCTTACTCTTGCCTCTATGGAATTGAAAAATATGCTTTTATTTACGTAAGAGTCTGAGATTTTAGTGAAAAGTAAATGAGATTTTTCTTGCAAGAATGTCCAGTCAAGGTATCTCCTGTCGCTGAAGCTAAAAAATAAAATGAATAGCCAACAGCAACAACAACCATTCAGCAAATATAGAATTTGTTTGTTATTATCTGTTTTGTTATTTTGTTATGGAGATTTATATTTAAGTGTGTTTGTTTAAATTTATGTTAACATGTTTTTGTTTTGAAATTACTTTGTTTTTGTCTTTTTATAATGCTTTTTCATACTTGATTCTTGGTATGTTTTATGTAGCCACAATCCAAGGCAGATTTGAATTGAGACCTTTTTTGATAACATTTTATAACACAATTTGTTGATGTAATGGTATCATCTTATAGAACAGCTGGATCTTCATCATCAGATTGTAAGATGACTTGTAACCCTGGAAGCAGAGAGATGTTCCTTGAAAGAGTCAAAACATTTTCTGTATCCTTCAGATTTCAATGAAAGCATTTGCTTCTTGGAGAAGTAATAAAACAGACTAGTATATATTTAGTTTAGTGAAATTCATTATATCTCAATTTTTGCACATTTCTGGTTTGGTCTTGTCACTGTTCTTTAGAATGGAGTTTAATTTTGATACAAGATTTTTATATCAATGAATTGTAAAATGAATCCTCAAGTGATTGACCTACACTGAATGACACTTATTTCAAAAACCAGATATCAATTGATAACCTAGCTTTTCTGAAACTTGTCAAATAGTGGCAAAAACAATCAGTTGATTGAAAATGTTTACTAAACTTTGAGGCCTTGCTCTGAGCAAAATAAGGGGACTCCAAAACAAAAGTTCTAGGTTCCCTTTGCATCTCTAAATATAGGCTCATTGAGAGCATTCTTGGGAAAGTGTGGAATCAGAAATTAAATTACAATACCAAAATGCATTTAAAGGCAGGACTCAGAGGCATGCTTGGTGCAATTACTAACTATTAAAACATATGAAGTAGCTTGCTTTTTGTCATCATAGCATGGCATTCCATTACTAGAAACGGTCATTAGCTAATTTCTAGAAGCTATTTGTTTTGGAGTTGTTGTGCAGTTAAGTCCCAATATTGAATTTGTACTGCAGTTTAGAATCTAAGCTTTTTAGTATTAATATCAGGTAGTGAGCAAAAGAAACAATACACCCAATGGAAGTATTAAAAATACTTGAATTCTCTTTAAATTTGCACAGGAGTATTTTATGTCATGCCTTGAATTATGAAATTTATTAGTTCAGTTTGTCTATCATAAAGTCACAAGTCGTTTTTTTGACCCTTGAGATCCAGTTGAGTTCATCTAGTTGCAGGAAAAAAGACTGAAATATTCTATTTAGTCTTTATACTTCCTTAAGCATGTTTTATTAGCCATCCACTTGGACTGTGAAACCTGTTGAATTGTCACCATTGCACTGCGCAAGGTATGGTTGGCTAAACAGTGGCAATGATGAAATTGAGTGTGTCACTTGTGGAGCATCTTTGAATGCCGGCTTGCCTGATAATTGGGACAATGAAACCTGTAAGTAGCCTTTTTAATGGTTTTCATATTGTAGATTTTTTGTCAAACTTAAGACAGTTCCATATTATTTTCTTTTTATGTATGTAAGTTAATGTGCCATTATAGTACATTTTATAAAGTGGTAATTGAGTTGGCAATAGATTTTCTAAAACTTTTTATTCCAGGTTGGTTCAAAGCTGTTTTCTCTAAAGTCACTCTACCTTAGTGAATATTCAACTTGTGCTTTATGCTCTTCCCTTCTGTCTTTTGTTGCTTGTTGGCTGACACATTTTTTGAATCTAGAGTGATTTTTTATTAATACTTTGGATAAATATTTCTCGTGGTGACCTTTTCTCACATTTTTTTGATTTATTACTGTCTGATGTACTGAACTTACTGTCTGATGTAAAAAAGAGTAGCTTAAAGAATTTAGTAGTCTGAATCATTTTGACCAATGGGTAATTTTTGGTTGAAATTACTTATCTTTTGATCCATTTTGTTTTTGTTTCATATAATATACTTTATTCTTGCTGATTGGATCAGCACCAGACCAAATTACATTTAATAATACTTTAAGCACCTGGCTTTTATTATTCTACCCTGAATTGAATTTTATGTTTTGAAAAACTTTTCAAAAAGTCCATGAATTTTTCCCCCGATCGTTTTGATAAACTGTGTTTTTAAAGACAAAAAGTATGAACTATACTTTCTTCAGATAGCGTTTCTATGAACAGGTTTTGAAGCCAAATAATCAATATATCTTGAGCATTATTTTTCATACATTTTGCCTTTCTAATTGATTCCCCTATCTGAAACCTTTGGTTCTGTACCTGCAAAGTTCATGCCCCAGCGGCCTACTCGTGGTGAATACAAAGAGGATAAAGCTGCAAGGAATTAGTCTCCGTTTATCGGCTTCTTTTACAAGTGAAAGGCAAACGTCCTGAGCTTTACACCACAAGAATGTTTATTTCATATTCTCTAAAAGGCTTCTAAAAAAGATTACAGGACTTCTGTCTATTGTGAATGTTAATGGCAGGCTCGTACATCGTAGCAAATCACTGGCAAATGTTATGTGCGAATTTGTCCCAAAACGCTTTCAATCTGCATTTAACGTATTTTCAAAGATTCGCTGCCTTTGCATTCTCATTTGCTAAGAAATTCTCCATTGTTCTTTTTAACTATTTTCTTGTTTGCTCATTAGAATTTTGTTCTGTAATTTCAACAGAATTGACTTTCTTAGGGCTCGGTATTGTTTGCAATCTTTGGCGTTTCATTGATGAAAATTTTCCCGATGTACTCTTTCCCAGTATAAGAAACTGTTTTACTGTTGATTCTAGACACTGAGATATACGAGAAGGTCAAAGAACAATTGAAAAGCGGTCACAAGGACCTTTGCCCTTGGCAAGCAAGCCCTTGCCCTGTGTCCTTTCTCAGTCTTCCTAGCCATTCAAGAGATGGCTGGCACTCGTATCTTCGAAATGCATTTGAGAAACTTCTCACTCTCGGAAAAGACATGCCTCTGCTGGATGAAGACGTCCTTGATAAAATGGTTCGTCTTAGCGTATAATTGTAGATACAGGCCCATTGGAGGCGCGTTTAGTATGGACACTGTGAGACATTTTGATAATTGGCACTGTTATTGAACCCAACTAGGCCTGAAACCTTTGAGAATTATTCACCCACGAGTGTTAAAAGATTCTGTAATATTCTGATGATTCAGATTTCTTTCTTGCATGCCTCTGATTTTTACTAGTTTCTCTCAAGAACTCAAGTGTCATACATCACCTCTTGTATTCTAACCTGGCATGTGGATAAAGCTATTTCATTTTTGTGATCTTTATATAAAAATTCTATTTCATTCTTTGGTTGTATTTTCCAGGGTATCGCCGAGAGAGGGGTTATTCAAGAGCTTTTGAAAATCGTAAGCCACCAGTCTACAAATGACGAACAGAACTTATTTGCCAGGACGGCTGTCGCACTTGCCCTCTGTGGCTGGAAGCCAAGGTAGCCTATCCAAGAAGTTTGAGTCTCTGCTTTGTTGATGCCAATAATGCTTTTGCTTGGTGCTATATGTCTCTTGGCGATTCTCAAGAAGTTTGGTAAATCAACGAATTCCTAAACAAAGTTGGCTGCAAAGAGTACTATTGAATTTTTTGAGGAGAAGGACGCCATAAAGTACTCATAAGACGAAGAAGAATATAATATAACATCTTAGCTCCTTTAGTCACTCCAATTTAATCATGCGCGCTCGTGACCTCTGAGGCTCTCCCCTGGGCAAGTTAATCTGTGTACTACACGTTTACAGGGCCGCCAAGATAATGTAACAAGATTACGTTCGGGGAATATTTTCCGAAAATGCGCTGAAAGGCCTTCAACTTGTTAAAGACTTATCTTGTTCTCGCGTACTGCCTTTGTTTAATGGTAACGGAATTACTGAGAAATTATATTCGTTTTAATGCCCAATATTAATAGGAATATTTTTGAGCAGAGAAACGCAGGCAAATCTCTCGTTTTGAATTCAATGGCTCACAGTCGGCTCTTCAAATAGGATTTCATGTTGGGCCAATTAAAAATCCCATCTATTTGAAAGTTTGTATTCGAAGATGAAATGTGATGTAAAGCTTTTCTTTGCGGATATTTAATGGTCATCTAAATCATTTTCCAATTTAATTTTGAGTCTTATTCGTCCGTGGACAATTAAACCTTTTCAGCTGTTCTGTACCAGCGAGTTGTAAGGCGCTTTTTGGTGCTGACTTCACTCACTTCATGATGTCCTGTGCGTTACATGGCTATAAGGAGTTATTTTCTTTTAGCGAGAAAGTAAATGACGAATCGACTCTTATCTGCGATACATGCCTGAAGGAATGCGGGTTGTGGAACTGCGTGTCCGTTACGGAGGAGATCAGCCCGGTGCGAGCGGGCAAAAGGTTTGCCACTGAGCAGGAGAGGATGAGCATGAATGCTAGGAGTATGTATGCAAGCTTTTTGAGTGATGTGTCCACATTTCGATCGGCCGAATTCGTCTCCTCAAATGTTTCCATGCATTCAGAAACAGACAGTCAGATGTCTGAGAACGGGGTGAATGCGGCCAGCACGGGCGATGGCAGGCGAATTGCAGTACCTGGACAAGGCGAGAGTAGGACAATAATATCAGTTAGCAGTGATGCGGTAGAGCAAACAAAGGCAAGGGACAGCCAAGAAAGCACTCCAGATGGGGTGACGGAAGAAGCGAGTGATGACTCCGTCAGTCGGAATGTAGAACGAAGGCTTCACCGCGCTGCCTCGCAAGAAGCCAGGTTTCCCGCCCATATTTTCACAGAGCCAACTGCACCAGATACTGGGAAGATGGAGCTGATGAAGGCGCTTCTCTTTGCCAAGGATCCCCAAGCAGACCCGTACTACAGTGAGTCAATTATCAGCGAGGTGGGCTCGGAGGCCTTTGAGAAGAGGATAGAGCTCGCAAGGGAAGAGCTTTCTGCCGATGAAAACGCACAAGACCCCGACCCACCACCGCCACCACCGCCCAACCAAGAGAACCTCATGAAAGAACTGTTGCTGGTCACGGCACCACACGAGGGCAGCCCGCGAGGATCCGAATCGATCTTCAGCGAGGTCGGTTCGTTAATGTTCGACAAAAGGCTGGAGACATGGTCGGTTTGTTCACCTCGTGCTGAGACCCCAACTATGAAAGATAGAGCACAGGGTCAGGAGGAAGAGGGTTCGGCCAGAGCAAACACGCTTGAAGGAAGAGTCAAGCGAATGCGATTCCACGTGAGCCCTCATTTTCTACAGAATGTCGTAATTGAATGCACTGACATTTGCTATTCTTCAGCCACAGTTTTTCTAGAATTAAGATATTCTGAGGTTTTTTATTAATACTAGTTATTATTACAGATTCGATCCTTTGAAATGCCATGTTTCTATTTGCAGGCAAATTTTCTTTTCAAACAAATATTATCTTTATATATGAAGATTAACTATTGTCAAAGAAGTTATTTTACATACTTTAAGAAAGCATATGCTTTTTGAATAGACATGATCACATCTAGGAAATTATCTTTTTCTAAGAACGCACCTCTTTTCTAATAAAAAGTGTCTGTGGAGTGACTGTATCGTTTTTATTGTCATTTCTTGCAACTAAGCTGTTTTAAAACAGAGTGAGTCAATAAGCTGACAAGAAGTCAAGGTATTGCTTCTTTAATCCTGTGTTATTGTTTATAACCGATGGTCTGGTTAAGTTCATAACAGTTGCCATGTGTTCATCAGTCATATGAGTTGTTTTGAAGCGACCTGCTCTTCTTGAATAGGAACCAAGCCTTTGTACATTCAATGTTGTGGAGGAGCATCGACATTGGTGCCCCTGGGTGATAAGTGGTGAGACAAAGCCGACCGAAGGAGGCAAGGAATCTTTGCCAGGGTGGAAAGGAGTTTTAGATTCGCTACTCAATAATGATAACCGAGCCGATAGGCTTTTACAGGTATTTGAATATTTATGTTTGTAGAGTTGCATCCGACTGTACTGTTTTCAAAGTGAACTATATAAGATATTATTTGCCGTAGTTCTTGTATTTTGATTTTTTTCGTGTAATTAGAGTGATACCCCTAAAGGAGTTATGATTTATGTAATGTATGCATTGATGGGAGAGGTTATCTTTGATGACTAGAATGGGATGGGAATAAACAGTGTCTGGAGATGACTAATTTGCTTTGAATTAGAATTCTTTTGTATTTTCAGGGTTCTCCAGATGAAGTTTGGAAAAGTGTTAGACGAGTTTTGAAGGACTGTCAATCTCCCAAACTGGATCAGAGAGAGCCTAGTAAATCCCGAGACGATGTCTCACAATAACTCCCTTTCAATGAATTATGCAGTTGAGACGTTTCATAAGGAGTTCTTCTCCTGAAGATAACTGAGAAACAAGTTCAATTCAAAGCTCATCTGAAGCTAACTGGACAACTGTGGAAAATTTTGAGAATTTATTTACAGAAATTTGGCGGAGCGCTGTTCTGGATGACAACGTTGTTTACGCAGTATTTTTTAATCATGTTTTATTAGAAGAAAGAATTGACTCATTGCTTGACTAACTGACTTACAAAAAAGATAAAACTAGACAAATTGTTAATTTGTTCAATTTCAGTTTACGTTAAGAAAATATTTCTGAAGAGCCTGGGCTCCGATTTTTGAGAATTCGTCATTTGCCTTATAATAATTCTTGCGATCTTAATTTGCTTCGAGCTATCGTCAGGAATACGAAGTCATGCCTGCTAATAGTCAAACAAAACCACCTGGTGGTAGCATCTTAAATGTTTCTCCTTTTTATCTTACTGTCATAGGTTGTAAGCAATTGCAAATATGAGTTTAGAAACGGCCTTCCGTCAATGGTCGCCTACTGCATTTTGCTGGATGGAATTAGGCTTTTGAGTTGTTTGAAGATGTTTGCAAATCATCGTCTGATTTTTCCTATTTGATAATGATTTTTTCTATTTTCATTTACCAATTCATTTCGTTTAAGATGCGAGGAATTAGTTTCTAGCACTAAGCCTATGTTTAGAAGAATGGTTTCTTGATGACACATAATTACTAGTTTTAAACCATTTAGAATGATTTTATATTTTGAAACGCTTCATGCTTATGTCGATAATCACATATTTGCAATTATCAGTATTTATTTAACAAACTTCATTCTCCATTCAACTTTATGCTGTAGAATGCGGTTATTTTTTTAATCTTCGCTGCGTTGACCGGCCGCTGTTTTAGAAATCAATTCTCTGCTTGAAGTCTGCTACAGAGAAAATTATTCTACTTTAAGAAATTTTAGCCCTGAAAAGTGGAGAATTATTCAAAATTGTTATTCTGTGCAAATGATTGTGGCGTTATTGCAAACAAACTTGGCAGGCGCGGAACTTGGCCGGTTGCGCGGGTTTAAAAAACCGGTCAAATTCTGAGAACTATGTTTTCTTTCCAATTCTGAATCAAAACTTAGAATTTTCATTCCAAATATATCTTTTTTTTCTTTTGATTGACTAGTGACGAATAAAACATTATTTCTAAACATTATGTAAAAGCATAAAACAATGCAGAAGTAGTGGTATCACTTATTCATGTGGATAGCAAACTTTCCTTCTAAATATTCCAACAGACTTTCCATTTTCCTGTTTAATTCATCTTTATTCCAAAGTATCCGTGGAATTCGAAATAGCTGGAATCAGTCGCCACTTCAAGTGACAGTTTGCAGTATGCGGCAATGCCCCAATTCTGAAACCGATTGCTCATGTTTTCTGGAAACCTGTAGAAAAACGGTGCCTATACGTTTCTCTTATGCGAGAAAAAACCAGTGGTTAGAAGGCATACCCAACATTGACATGCAAGGCTTAAAGCGTGAACACATGGTTATGACGCAGAAAAAAGATAGGTTGCAAATGAAACAAAATGAAATATGAAGGACAATGAGAATCCGAAGTCTTAACACCGAGAGATCTGACATTGTTGTTCAGAATAATTCCCGGAAATTTAAACTCAAATTGAAATAGTAGGGTAGTATCAGATTCATGTCCTATCAAGTAATACATGGAAGTCTTCTAAAACGCTTAATTAACAAGCGCAATATTCATATTTTGTAAAAAGCATACATATAAAGACCAAAAACGCGATAGGAAACGGGGAGATTACCAGAAAACCGGTCAAATATTTTGCGAGATCTGTGCCTCTTAGAAGTTACTGAACTGAAGTGGTTACGATAGAAAGGTAGCGGAAGGGAAATTGCAACGCAAGCCCACTTATTACACTGAAAGGGTTCCTGCAAAATTAAAAATGAAACATCAACCTGTTCAACATATGCAATCATTATTTCTGAAACAAGGCTCTGCTCTCACGAAAAGTCACTTTTGACGTCACATGAACTTCCCAGTATTTTCGCTGGGAAGGTAATCACGCATGCGCTTACATGACTAAGCAAGGGATAGCATCATGGCTGCCAAAGAAGTGCAGTTATCATACATCGTTCATAAGTGGTCAAGCTTTTCTGCAAATTACAACCCAAAGTAAGCTTGTGTTTTGGCAATAATTCTTCGTCGGTTCAGGTTTTTCTGTCTGTTTTTGGGAGGGAGGAGACGTCTTTTCTAGAAACAGAATCTGAAAGAGTTGTAAGGGGTGTGTGAGATGTAACATAACATTAGTTTTGACAACAACAAAACTCTCTCCCGTTTTATCGCGTCCCATACTAGTACCTGCTTCAAGCAGAAATAGATTCAATTTTCGTTTAATGTTGCTAACGTAGCGCCTAGTTGGTTTAGATTCCGTTGTGCGTTCTTATGTACGTACACCTAAAGTTTGTTTATTATTTTTAAGGCTAGATAGATAATGGAATGCTCTGTTTCTGGAGTGTGATAATAGCCATGAATCGAAGCAAGACTCAGCTTGGTGCTTTTCTATAAATTTAACCTCTGCTCGGCCTGATTGCTAATGGTTGCTAATATGAAACAAGACACTTCATTCAATCCCCTTTCCCCATCATAGCAACATTCTGGATGACAAACCTAATGATCAATCCTCAAGATGGTCATCAGATAGTAATTTTCCACCACAGGTAAGGTAGAATTTGGCATTGACATCAACATTTTATGCAAAGCTATATTGTATGCAGCTTTTATCTTGTAGAAACTGTGATAACAAATTCAAATTTTAATCCTAGATTTGTTTTTCTTCCATTCAAATCTGTTAAATTTTTACAAAGCTCTGTTGGAGTTAAATAGAGGAAATTTTTACATGAGCAAAACTTTGATTTACCTGAGATGCACCAGCTAATATATAGGTCTACTCTCATGAACATTGTTAAGTGAGTTTGAGCATGAAGTCTCATACTCTACAAACTCGAATGCAGTCTAAATTCCCAAGTCTGTTGACTAGGTATAAGTTCATAGCTGATGTTGATAAACATGAACCTGCAATTTTTTTACCAATTCATGTTTCTTTTTAGTATTTGATCTTGAAGCTAACTAAGCCTGCAGTTGTCACAGCAATCACATTTGGTAAATACGAGAAAAGTCATGTTTGCAATTTGAAGAAGCTGAAAATTTATGGAGGCCTAAATACAGAGCATATGATTGAAGTCCTTTCAGGGTAAAGTATTGAGAAACAAATTTCTTAACAATATATCTAAATTGAAGAGGCATTTCACATTGATTCAAGAAGCTGGCTTGTAATATCAGCATGTATTTTATGTTTAGTTTTCTCGTCTACTTAAAATTAAGTTAAGTTTTAAGTCTTTATCAATTGTGAAATGCACATTGGTGTTTGAGCAAAATCGTTTTTTAGAATGATCAAGAAATCTTACAGATCCTAGAAAATTCAGTTTTTTAATTACACTGCCAGTTTGTAGTCAGTTCCTTATGTTTCTTGTATTTGGCTTGGTTGTTTTTTAATTATCAGCATTTTGGGGATCTTACCCCAAATAATGCTATATATCATAATGTAAACCTAACATTGTCTTTATATAACATGTATGTATTTGAAAAGCAAAGTATTTGGCAGCAAGTAAAAGGAACACCAGCATTTTTTGGTGCCTTCCAAATCTGGTTTTGAGTTTTCTGTAGAACAATTGTATCATTCTCAAGTAGTATATATTCCTTTGTAATAATTGTTTTATGAATTTTTCAAGAAAAAGTTGTTTATAGATACCAAATAAAAGATGTTACCTCTTTGTTTTCCAGTGGACTTAAGAATGACAGCCTTAAAGAATCATTTTCCCTCAAACATGAACTCGAAAGGAAGACGTTTCCCTGCAAATTTATTAAAATTGGTATGGTTTTTTTATCTCTTTACTCTTTGTATTGGCTGCTTGCTTATGAACTTGATTATGATAATTTTTTGTGAATTACTTTTCTTGTAGGAAGTTCTGTTAATAACAAAACAGCTGCCTTTGCTTATAATTCCTTAGGTCTTGTGCAATTTTAAATTGCCCTGTGCAGAACATTAACTTTTAGAGGCTCTTTGAAGCTATTTTGCTTTACCTTACAGTGCTGTAAAAGTGAAACTTATTTAAGTTTGTGTGCAGAAATCATCTTGGTCAAATCATCATCAACTTTAATTTCACATCCAGTTATTTTGTTTGGAAAGCCCAGTCTTTAGCCAAGAGCACTTAGGTTTAAATAGAATCAGTCCAGTATAAGATACATTTATTTGAAATAAAAAAGCAACAATAATAACTAAATGTAACTTGTTCTCTAACCTTTTTAAATGTTTGACCTTGAACCACATGGCAATGATCATCACCATTACAATCTAAGTCATATTGATTTCATACTGTGAATGGATTTCTTTCCTTTCAGTTCCACTCATGGCATGGGGCTCTAATTTCAATTTCAGCATTTGGCATGTTTCATTAAAAGGTATTGACGACCCAGAAACCATAAAGCCATGTCTGAAGTGGTACAAAAATGTATGTATGGGCCATCATATTATGAATTTGCTTTTGGCTAATGCTAATGATGTATTAGGACTATGGGATGGAACACGTTTTTGATATCATTTGATATCAAATTTTCTCGAAGCTTCCAGATCTTGAATCTGTCAGATTATATGTGCTTGATGAGCCCCTTAAGGGGTCTCTTTCATGTTTAAACTGGCAAGCTACCATCAACATTGCTCCTTTTTACCAGTACAGGGAAAGAGAAGCCATAAGGTTGTGTCTGAAGCATTTCCGCCAAAAGAATTACACTGATGCATTTGATTCACTGCAAAAAAGGACAAAGATATCCCTGGAGCACCCTATGCTGACAGAACTGCACTTGTTTTTAGTATGTACACCTTAATCTCTTTCTTTGGTCTTTGGTCATTAATAGAAAGCTAATTCATGACGTTTTTTGTGTTAAGTGCCGAGTACGATTTCAGGTGAAGCCTCTGAATGAAATGAATGTAAACTGGGAGGCCACACAGGTGATGCCTTGTCAAGGTTAAATCATTCTTTTAATCAACAAGAGGCTAATGTATGGGAGCTTTTCATCGCCAAACTTTCCATGTTTGTGACCCCAACTGGCATAGTCCTTAGGTTTATGAAGACCATTCAGTGCCAATATATTACTTGTTCGTGCTTATTTCTGCTTGTAGACTATGATTTGTTGTTCAGTCCTTTCTCTGCCCTGTAGCTTAATGCTGGCTCCAATTTTTGGTATTTTCAGGTCAAAGAGGGCAAGTTTGACCGCACTGAGAGGATTATTGAGCAAGCCGGTGCAGGTATTGGCACTTTTATTAATGCCTTACGATAGGAAAAATGCTTAATCTTTTGTCAATAATTTAGGAACATTATCTTGTAAAGTCGTTAATAGGTTGGCTTAAGGGTTAAGCACACTCAATGACTCTAAACGCTATTTTATTTTAACCTTGCCCATGTTTAATCAAAGCGGTGAGGAAAATTTCTAGTTTCGCATCGCATTTTCTAGGATCGATTCTTCACCTCGATCTCTAGCTTATGATAGTTCAAAACAGCTTTATGGTAAGGTACAGGTTTTCCGAACCATAATTCTCTTAGCTCTCCCTTTTTATTTCATTAAGATGGACTCTTTGACGCCTTCATTGCTGAACAGGAGTATGAGCCAAAGTGGATACCTATTGTGCCCTTAAACGAAGGTAGCGTTCATCTCTGTCATTCAGTAGTTTCCGAAGCCAATAAAATATAGGAATAAGAAAACATATATACCAAAGTTTTCGCAATGGAATAAACATTTTTCATGCAAACGTTTTTCCTCGACCACTTGTAACGTTTTCCACCCTGAAGTCGTCAAGCTTGGTAGAACGATATTTTTTCTATGAAGTTTTTCCAAAGTGTAGCAGTAATAGGCTTGAATCAGTCTTTTATCTCCAGACTTTTATTCTGTTCCGTAACTGTTTACTTTAGGTAAATCTTTGCCTAACCCTAAACCAAACTTACAAAAGTGTGAGAACGGAATTGTTTTTGCATAGCTTTTGAGACCCAAAAGTACCAGTTTGCTAAAAAGCATCTACAAAGTTTCTATACATATATATTTTGTTTTTTATTTATGCTTTTGCATATCCACACGAGTAGGATAGTATGACTGTTTGATTTTCAAAACGTCTTTACAATGGATGCAAAATAATGGACGCATAAATTGCGCAAGTTTCCGAAGCAATACCCCAAGGTCTAAAAAAAACAATCCCAATGAGTTACTCTAAAACGTCTGAAATTCATCAATTGCACGTCTATTATCATGACTCAAAGTACCAAACTAATAACAAAAAGTATTATTAAACTCATGATTGGCTGCCTATGCCTCGGAAATGGACCCACTTTGTTTTTGAAAATTACTACAAAGGGAATCTGATTTGTACAGTATACATTTCTTTACGCCCCTGGTTATCTTTGGCACCCCTTTAAAACTGTTTACCCCCACCCTCCCTTGGCGCACCATTGGCCCCCTGCCAGGCAACTTCTTTGACGCCAGAATTTATGCGAAAGAATTAAGTTGTTCTTGCTGATGAAACTGGGGTACCTATTTTGGGGCCACATCTGACTGGTGCCGTGTCCCTTTCAGACGGCGAGGAGAGCAGTCGCCGACCAGGCATGCGCGGTGGCCACCAGATGTGCATCGACACGGAGAGCTCAGTCATTTACTTACTGGGCGGCTGGGATGGTATCCAGGACCTGGCCGACTTCTGGGCCTATCACTGCAACAGGGGCCAGTGGGAATGCTTGTCACTCGACACTGTTAGTGATGTGAGTAAGTCACTGCATTGAAAATGTTAAAGGGAGCTCGATTTGAAGCAAGTGTTGACTGCTTCTTTGTCGTTTACTGCTATTGACATGCAAGTTCCATTATTTGTATTAATAAGGTAGCTAAAAGCACTCCAAATGTTTTGGTATGGTTAGTTTCATTTGAGGCAGCGTACTTCCTAGGTTCTTAATTCTTTCCCTACCAACATAGAGCAATGTTCAAGTTTTTTTCAGTCGTGCTCAACGACCCAAGGTAACTCTGATGTAAAAAATCATAGTAATTGTACAACAACTCCAGCTGCTCTTTATGCCTTTTGATCCTGTCATGTAGTGCATTGCAAGGTCCTGTCATGTATGATTCTAGGGTGGGCCTAGTGCACGGTCATGTCACAAGATTTGTCTCGATACAACGAGGCACACTCTCTACACTCTTGGGCGATATCTGGATTCTGAGACGAGAGCTAACGCAAACCTGAAGGTAAATATAAAGGAATAGCCGTTAACTGTAATTTGTGTTTCCAATAATTAAGACAATCTTTTGTAACCGACTTCTGAAGAAGCCTCGTTCATGTCTTTAGAACTCATGTCTTTTGGGATTTTTTTAGCTTCCGCCACTTTTTATATTCTCCTGTTAATTCGATATAGTTTTCCTGTTTAATATGCGCGGGGCGATATTTATCATTTTGTTTCTTTATTTCCAATTCTTTGTCTCAAATTTATTTTCTGAAGCACCTTGTTTTTCGTTTTAACAGAGTGATTTTTATCGTTATGATCTTCGGACTGGCCAATGGGAACGCGTGTCTGAGGATACTGCCAAGGAAGGTGGTCCAAACTTAGTCTTCGACCATCAGGTACTGGGAGAGAACTCCCTATGGTTTTTTATGCATCGTTGATTTTGTTTATTTTTCGAATTCATTCTGATTGTTTAGACACTATTTTCCCATGACCTTAGGGTTTCTTTGCCTAAAGACAACAAATGATTTCAAATCTATAATTGCTTTCACATTTGTTAGCTTGCATGCTAAAAGACTTTGAGCTCCAAATTTAAGCATGTAACTCTCCAGATTCTATGTTTCTTGAAAAGGGCAACTCAATGGTGCCAGAATAAACAGCTGTTCCATAGCTCTTTGCTTGATTTCATTTATAGTATTTATTACCTATTTAGATATAGTTTCAAGCTGGATGGCTTCTTTCCTCTAGCACCCCCTCCCCCCACCCCCCCCCCCCCCCTAAGAACCACCTTCGCTCCTTATATCGACTATTATGTTATGACTTAGCTTTCAGGTTGATTCGTGTCATGACCCTGAAGATGTTGAAATTTCACTGCCAGAGCAACGTTTCACTTAGCCATTTTTTACTCTTTGCAGATGATCTTTGATTCTGTTACTGATAACATTTTTGTCTTTGGAGGCAGAATTCTCACAAAGTGAGTAGCAACTTGACAGTTAATCCAATTTCGCCTAATTACACAACCCTTTGCACTTTTTTGCTAAAGAAAACGAATAGGCTTCACCTCCGTGGTGCTACTTTTCAATGTTCTGTTGATATTTTGATATATTGCTAGCTTTAAACGCCACTGTGTATCTAGATATGCATTCCCAGCATTCTCAACAACGAACGTATCCAGCTAGTCGTTTCTTTTTGGCCAAATTTCAATCACTTGATCTTTCATTTTATTTTCTCTGTGAGATATGTGTAGACAAGATGATGTAGATATGCGCTTCATCTCTTTATCATGAAATAATGAAATGGATGAACATGAGAATATTCTTCCACATAGAGCTAAGATTAGCTAATAGCATTGCGAAATGGTCTATTGCTTATTAACATCATTTTAGCGCTTTGGTTGACGATCGTTCCTTCGAGCCGCAGTTCAGTGGTCTATACTCCTATCACGTGGCCACAAATACGTGGAAAAAGTTGAGGTATGCTTATTCTTGTTTGAGCTAGTTTATATGAACTTCCGTGTTACCATAACCAATTCGAGAACACTTCTTTCGATTCGGATTCTTTCGATTCTTTCTTTCTCTCTATGAAAGGACACGAAGCATTATGTTGATATATTTCGTTTTCTAGAGATGATACGAGTTCACGAGAGACCGGTGAAATGAAGTCCAGAATTGGACATTCTATGCTATTTCACACGGTAGGCTCTATCACTATTTCTCTTTTAAGTCTTACATTTCAATGACGTCCTGTTGATTATGGAAAGCGATCAGAAGTATAGAAAACCGAGCAAACATTTTATTCGTTATCGGTTTTATCTTCCACACGTTTTGGCAACCAAATATTTTATGCCTTTATAGATCATATAGAATCTGTTCGTGGGTTGAGGGATGTGGGTTGATAGTAGACTCTAGAAGTCAGACATCTCGATTGGACGAAATGCTCCGACATTCTTTATTGCAGTTTTTAGGCAATATCTTTAGTTACACTCAGGTCTCTCTCTTTTAACATTTTTTGACATTTTTTAACATTTGTTTATATTAGTTTTGTGTAAAACAGGTTCTTTGATGGCCATATATTGCAATTTTGCTTTATATAGAATAAGTTCTTATTGATAATTGACAATGATTATTTTCCTCTTTAGGAACAACGCTTATTGTATATTTTTGCTGGGCAGCGTGGGAAAGAGTTCCTCAGGTTGGCAGTAGATTCCAACAATTTAAATAAAAATTCGTCGTCCAAGTGCATTTTTCATAAATTGATCTGCATTGTCACATTTGAGTCGGTACATCCTTTCTGAAATCAGCATAGGCTCTGGGATGATTTGCTAGTGTTGTGTATAGATGTTTCTGGGCTTTAATTTTTAGCGTTATTTTAGCGCATTTTAAAAAGCTTGTTTTTAACGTTAGTGCACCCCTCTAATGGGCTCTTATTCGCTCACAAAATATTTCTCTATACAATGTTTATGGCAGGCCATATTTTGTGAAAGTTTCATGAAAGTGAGAAAACAGAAGGGCATGAGCACATAGAGAATTTATTATCTTTTTTATCTTTTTAGTGACTTCTTTACGTACAGCGTTGATACCGGAGAAATTCGAAATGTTTTGGACAAGGGAGAGAGCAGGCAGGGTTGGTCTTTATTATGCAGTGCCACAAGAATGCTTGATTGTTAAGGAAGGACAATTTGTATAGCTTTCGGATATTGTTTGTGACTTTTGTTTCCAAGTTTTCATAAGCTGTATGAGATATTTGGATGGTGAATTCTGAACATGTTTCAGAAAAAAATGATGCATTGTGATTTGAAATATGATTAAGGCGGAAAGACTAAAGCGAAGATAGCGAGCAAGAATTTTGAGTTTTTATCACCCTCTTTAAAACGCACAGAGATTTGTTTGATGTGTAGAAAAAAACCGTTCAAGAAAAGCACGTTATCGTACCCATTGTATCTGTTTGGGTAAAATGGTGGCTGTTTGCTATTAATTGTTAATAATTTTGTAGTTCCAGCAGCTGGTTTCACTCAGAGGTCGACGATCGATTCCGAGCTGAATGAAATTTACGTCTTGTCGGTAAGATTTCTCGCACTGTTGATTGTCTCAGTACAATTTTGGACAGGATTTTGCCGCCCCTGGTACTTTTATGAGAGCTGTTTGGTTTGATTCAAAATTTCTGCAGCTTAGGATTTTACTGTTTTCCTGTCTTTCTTTTCTTTGGCTTACTTTGTGCTGGGAAGAAATCTTTCCCCGGATCTAAACAGTAAACACTGCTTTTCCTGCCCGGCTCACTAGGATGACAAAGCATATTTTGTCAATTTCAGGGATTGAGTAAAGATAAGGACAAAAGGGAAGAGACAGTCAGGAACTCTTTCTGGGTTTACGACATCAAACGAGGAAAATGGTAAAATTATTTTTTTTCTTTTCAAATTTTTGTTACAATTCATTTATTTTCGATATAAGTCAAAGTTATGCACAGTGGATTGCTTCGATTGTTTATATCATCGGCAATCATCAGGAGATGTAAATAATGAAGTTTTGTACCAGTATCTGGATGACAACTTGCTGTTGATTGTAAACATTTTCTTTTCTAGGCCTTGTTTTACGAAAAGAATAGTTTTAATGACAAATGTAACTAAAGTATGTCTAGCTAAACTCAAGACTATGCACATTTGTGCATACGTAATAGTCTGGGAAATTTGTAATTTTCTTGCCAGTTTTTGTAAAAACCAATGATCAGATAGCCACTCTCTTCCAGGTTTTGTGTTTATCAGAACGAAAACATGGGGCAGCATTATTGGACGAAGATGCAGTATGTCGAGCCTTGCCCTCGGTTTGCTCATCAACTTGTTTATGACTCGGTCAACAAGGTATGCATCTTGTCAGAGTTTATCTTTCTCGCCAATGCTTTAACCTTGATTGTACAAGAATAACAAATAGCTCATGTCGACCTTTTGCAGCTACTAATGCTGTGCCATTAATACTGTTAATATTTCGCTTCCTCAAGATAAACATTATATTCACGTTTTTCGATGCTCTTCTTATTGCAATTAAAACCGTGATTTTTTCAAGTTTAAAATGGTATGAAACAGCAGGACCACAATTTTTCCTGCCAAAAATAAATTTTCATGCGTCACCCATAAGAGCATGCCAACGTCGGAAAATGACCAAAAGCTGACAAATTAAATTGCCAGTCGTGGATCGAAAATCACGCGAGAAACTGCGGGAAAGAGCGCATAATTGGCTGCATTATCATGATTGTTGTAACTAATCAGGGGAATCTCAACCTTATCTTAGAAGAATGTCAGCGAAAAACAACCTCTTTTTGTCTACGTTAAGCGGAATTTGCATCTACACAGAAGAATATTGTTAAAAGGCCATGGAAGAGCCTTTTAATATATGCCTAAAACTCAATGTTTTCTTTTCAAGCACGAAGACCGAGGGCAGCTTCTGTTTTCAGTTGGAGTTAGGGAAGGGGTAAAATTGTTAATGAATACTAGAGTCTTATTGCAGCTCTCTCTAACTACCGCTCTCCTCATTTTGACAACAGACTCATTACCTGTTTGGTGGAAACCCAGGAAAATCAAGTCTTCCAAAGATGCGGCTGGACGATTTTTGGATGTTGAAGGTTATATCATCTCCCAGATTGTGTTTCAGCCAGTGTATTTTAATTTAGCTTGGTTTGAAAATGATCTTTTATTTGGGCTCATAAAGTATATATAAACTGTTTGTTGTGAAAGAAGTCTGCTCTCAACCTTTTGATTAACTGGTTCAGCTGAAAGACGTTTCTGTGGATTTTGTTGGCTAATAAATTTGTCAGTTTTAGAATATTTGGCTGTAATAGGTGTAATAGGCCATGGAAGCGCCTTTGCAGAAATCCTTTCTTCTGTGTTTGTGTTGCCTTTGGAACTTTTTAAGAATGATCAAGAATTGTCTTTGGTTCAATTGATACGAACTTCAGTATGAGAGAAAATGGCAATATCGCGCGTCTGTAGATGTAGTATCAGCACACTATTTTTGGAGACCTACTAATTCATTTTTGATATTTGGCAGCTTCAAAGGCCGAATCTCGATTACCTTGTTCGACGCTGCAAGTTTATGGTTAGGAAGCACAGGTATTTAGCATTTCACTGCTGCGATCACGGTGCCTTATGCTCGGATTTTACGTTGTTTAATTTTGTCTTTTAGTCCTTTAACCACGTCATAGCAACAATGAGTTGAACGCAATCTGGAAATGGGCTGCGTTGGTCTAATCAAAATGGTCAAAAAGCTTTACTTTACGCACTAGAAATTCGACAGTCAACTCGCAAAAGAATCAATGGAATAATTTGGTTTCCTTGCATTCTATTTTCAAGAAGGAGCTAATTTCAAGCAGGCCCCCATGTGATAATCATTGCACGTACCTAAGTGGTGTTTTTTAACAAGAAACTGTTGTACATTAAATATTAGGATGATTTGAAGGCTAATAAAACGATCCGCATGTCATCGTAAATGGCCTAACTATTACACTACCTGAAATTTTTGGTTATGAAATATTCCTAGACAAATCTTCAATGGTCTATTTTGTCAACGATTTTTTCTCTTCGCTGAGCACTTTATCCTAGTTATGACCGAAAATTGGCTCGATACAGAGGGTGCAAGTACTATGGTTAAAAACGAAACATGGCTGGATACGGCTGTCAATAATATGTTTATATGTACACTCACATGTTGTTTATCTCTAGTTTATCGATTGCTATCTGTTTATCAGGTATCGAGAGCTTTCCCAGCAGCACCAGATAAAAGCATTATCGTACTTACAGGTACGTATCACCTTGACACGTGTCATTTACGATACGCATAGATTATTGCGATAGAAAACTAGTTCCTAATGATGCAGCAGAAACAGTCTATTAGTTTCGGTTGTACACGGATGACGTGAAAAAGAGATTCGTTTGAAAAAGAGGCTAGTAAGGACTCGAAATATATTTTACAAATCGCTAAAAGCATCTGTTATCAGATTTTTCTAAAGGAGAGTTGGTCTATAGATGGTCTTCATATGTCACGTAATTATCTGCTACCCGCCCTGTTGGAAAACAACAATTTTTCAACATAGCGGAAAGTCACGTGACATATGAAAACCACATATTGCTTGAAAATCCACCTCTGTCTAGTTTTACTGCATTTGATTGCCTGAAAACCAAGGGGATTCCGGTGAAAGGGGATCCCGCCGCAGCCAATAAGAATTTGACGCCTGTGCTGCTTGCCCATAGCATAGAATATGACGTCCTTCCTGTATTTTGACTTCGCTTTTTCTGTATTTCGTGTTTCGCAGCTTTCACTTTGCTTTGATAATTTCAAACCATTGTATATTTAATACTTTTCCTCTGCACTTGTTAAACGTCATTTCCTTGTAAATACAGAAAGATAGCCGTGGGAAGTCTCGCGAAATCTCTTTATTTCTTCCAGACTGAAGTCTCGGAATTAGTCGATCACACCGATACAGCGGAGAGAATGGAGGTTGGTTTGATTTAGCTTCGTGTGAAAATGGATTCAAATTAGCAACACGGCCAACAAGTGCCTGCAATTCATCATGGAGTTTCATCACGAATATTTATTCATTCATTCATTTTATGTTAACATCTGTTTGTCTTGTGCCAATAGTAAACAGGTTTTCTTGTATTTACTAAATACTGCCTTTACTGAAATGATGCTTTCACAAAACATTATTATTATTATGATTATTCTCGATTACAATTTTTGCTGGAAAGGGATTGACTGTTGTTACGCTCAGCAACCCGTTTGGTAGATCTGACTACAACAGGGTGACGCGGCCTAAATTCACTGACATTTAGCAGGTTGCTTGAGCCGACCTCAAGACTGTCCAGCCTGCAGCAAAAACATTTTAGCATTAGGGCTTAGGACATCATCTTAGTTGTTGTTGATGTTGTTTGAAGGCCCAGGGGTACTCCTATTAAGGACTGCCAAGGGGGTCCGGTCCGTTTGAGGGTTTTACCCAATGGCCACCAAATGGCCTAATTTAGAAAATATCACTAGCACTTGGGGTATTTTAAGCTGTTGCTACCTTGTAGGGGGTATTTCTTATTGACTGCTTAGTTAAGATGACACTACGAAATCTTTTCGTCATATGTACAGCAGGCAATGGGAAGGGAATTTTTTGTCAAAGTGAGCCCAAAAATGTTTGGAATTTTTGCTTTGGACCTCTTTGACTGGAGCCCTCCTAAATTGGAGTACCTCCATCCCACCAAAAAGGACCATTTTGAACACGAAACGTTCTTGATTTTTGTCAATTATTTTTCTTTCACAGTTTGAATCTCTCGCATCTACACTGTTCCTGCCAAAAATATCGTCGTCAGATTCGAGTGCATCAAGTGAGGATGAAGGTAACTGATACGTGCGCTTCAATGCAAGTAAAGATCTTCGTGCAAATGTATCAAAACTGTAAAACTGTTAATTAGTCGAGCATTTTACTTTATTTCATCGAATCGGATTTACAATTTGATCCCAGCCTGTTGGTGCAGCTCCAAGGCGATATCAATCGAATTGATTCATAGATTTTAGATTTTTTTTATTTTGGTTTTGAGGCGAGCTTTCCTGCAATTTATGGTATTATTCTCGACAGATGCCGAGTCCTCATCCGTTGCTTCAGCTGTGTACAAACGCCGTGTCGAGGTATTTATTGACCCCGCCGATTTATTTCAAATTTGATCTTCCATCGTTCAGCATTAATGCAACTGAAAGGTTTATCATTTTGTTTTGTTCATATTATTTTTCTGTCAATTTATTTGTGCAATTCGCAATAATAACCAAAGAGACATCAGCTCCAGTTGCGGAAAAAAGGGTTAAGTTAAGGCAATGCTTAAAGTTGGCCTAACTATGGACAGAAATTGTTTTGAGACCGCCTGCTTTCAACAGTAGCATTTAACCACGCTTCTCACCTAAGAGTGTAAAAATAAGTACAATTAAAATGTCCTATTTGGATAATTGGAAATGATATGGAACAAAGTGATAGGTTGTTGTCAATGGTCTATTATTGTCAAAGCCCTGCCCTTTCTAAACCCCACTCTGGTTTACAGTTCGAGAATCTCTAGGTTTTTTTCCGTTTTCCTCCTTCAAAAATATTTCTTGTTTACAGCTGTTTGATCACCTGACGTCCTACTTTCCCGAGAGCATGGTCCAGCCCAAGGGTAATTTGGTGGACCTTATGACAGTATAGATGTCAATATGATGCAGAGATAATACGTATGCTGTTAAGCATGTTATTGGTGTTGTTGTTGCTATTATGTAGTTGCTATATGTTGTTGCTGTTGCTGTATGTTGTCTCGTATCAACACATTGTACATAGATCTATAGAAGCCGTTTATAGAAAAATTTAGAATGGAAATTTTGTTACTGAATGCATCAGGATACCTTTTGTTTCGTTGAATATTTCTAAAGCTGACTGTATATTATAAAACATTTGTAGTTTACAATAATAAGTTAAGTTTGTAGTTTTACTCGTTACGTAAATTTGATTATAAATGCCAAAGATGGCCATATCATGGATGGGCAAGGGAATAAGCACATTCGTTCGTTGCTTTTATCATCAGATGTCTTTTTATTTTGATATTGGTTTGCCCTTCTAATACCTTCGAATGGCAGAAATCCCTATATCAGTGTTGCTGATGAGCAATCATATGATTTTTCTTCTGTTTTTATGGAACGCCATCCCTAAAAAGCGTAATTGAAAATGCTCTATTTGCTAAACATCAAAGCATGTGACTATATTCCATATTGCCGTTTTGTTTATAGCAACAGACTTTTATTCAAGAACCACACGTTGCCCATGATGTTAAATCACGGACTTAGCCTTCAGTAGCTCACAACCTTTTGTTTAAGTTAGTTTTCTTTTTGGCCTAAAGACTTCTTTTCAATTTTGGAGTATTTATCATATTTGCAAAGTATAATACGGCTCAGAAAGAAAAGGAACTGTTTTTCATGTTTCTTTTTATGCATATTAAGGACCTTTTTCGAAACTTGTTCGAAAAAACTGCTTGATAAGCTAAGGTGAACGGCCTTTCTCTAATAAAGGGAGAAAGATTGTGAAATATCAAATTTTAAGCTTTTCTAATCAGCACAAGTGCCCATACGTTTTCTAATCAGCACAAGTGCCCATGCTTTTATCGCAGAATTTTGTTATGCTATAACAGTGGGATTCGGCCAAAATGACACAGAATTAAAATACAAGATCCAAATCGCTATAATTTGTTTCGAAACGGGCAGGCCACTAGCTTTTGTTTCTTCTTGTCTTTCTTTGTTGGAAAATTATTGCCTCTTTTTGAATTTAAGAGTTTACTTGACAATACTGCCTATTTGAAGCGGTAATATTGCTCATTATGGTTGCAGTTTTTTTGACGATGCAATCTTCAAATTTCTCTATCATGACAATTTCACGTAGAAGTTGGATCAGAAGTCTTTAACTCTGTGTCTTTTGCTTTTTTTCCCGGTATATGCTTTTCAGTGATTTAATGTAATATACCTAAGTTTTAGAAGGTTTGAATATCATTTTATACCAATATTCTCTTCGAGTGAAACTTTTTGCGTGGTTATAATTATGATTAACGCAAAATAGTTTTTTATTTATGAAAGGTGATGTATTATTATGTTAGTGTCACAAGAACCTGCTATTACAAGAAACCTTGCCAATGTTGTAGGAAATGACGTTATAGTTTAATCAAGTGAATGGTGTTAAGAATGGCCGTAATAGTGTACAACAGAGATGAGTAACCGAAGCTGGCCTATTAGGTCTTGCTTGCACTTCCCCCAGATGTTACGCTTGTAAATTATCCCCAATAAGATAAATTTTTATGTCAGCCGTTCCTTCATCAGACCTTGTCACGAGCTGTGCTTGTTAGAGTGATTGAATAAAATACTGAACAATTGTTGTTTTGTTTTTATCTTCAATCATGCTTTTACTTGTATTTCGAAGTACGACTGAAATTCCTTTTCATTTAACTTCAATTTTATGCTCCGGTTTGGTGTAGAAGGGAATCCTAGGATTTCAAACAAGACAATTGCAGCAACCAAACTGAGCAATCTTTCAAAGTCTGAAGCACTGTAACTATCCTGGCGTAAAGTTTGTAAATTTCTTTTAATTAATGAAGTGTAATATTCTAAAACTCTTTCATGTCAACCTTTCCTGATAGGGCTTCCAAAGACCTTGGAAGAGAATCATTTTTCGATTCAAATGTGAGTCTGTAGTTAGGGAAATTAAAGTCAGTGTGGATAGGGGCTTGCCACCCTATCATAGCATCCTGTTTCCAAGGGGTAGCGTTTCCCTCAACGCACGAAAACGCATGCGGGATTAACTTTTTTCTCGGACATTTCATGAGACTTTAACCAGAACCGTTGAGATGACGTCAACAGGCTCTGATAACGAGGTTGCTAAAACACGAGGCGTTTGGTGGTCAGCGGTTTGATCAAAGCTGAGGCCAGGCCAAGCACCGTCATCATATGTGTTGAAGGACTGAACTCGTGCGACTTGAGCGGTTAATTATAAAATAAAGCTATTGTTAAAGTTTTAGGAAAGCCTCAAACGACAAACTCTTAGCCTTGAAGAAGGCTTTAGGAAGCAGCTAGTAGGTTTTAAGGTCGGCTTTTGCAAGAACGACGAGTTCGCATAAAAGCGATTTAGCAGGGACTCGCAATCCGTAACAACGGCCCAAAGAGTCACGGGAATTTATTACTGTAGACACCAACGAATATGATAACGAGAAGTGACCAATTTGGCTGAAGTCAAAAGAGACAAAGATGAAAATCGACAGGAGCAAAATACGGAAGAGCTCTTCTGACTTGGTAAGGATGCATTATGAGTGTTGGGAAAAAACAAGCTGCAGTTCATTATTGCCTTGAAACGCTACTTTTCTCTATAGGCCAACAGAAGACTAAAATTTCGCTCCAAATATAAAGATATAGCTTGGCTTATAACAATTCAAGTTGGATCACTTTTGCTCCCTTAGAAGCGAAGTGCATCGCCATTTGTAATTGTGAATTCATCGGAGGGGCGTATGTATGGGGATGATTTTCCTCCAAAAAGAACAAATGATGTTGGAAGTAGGCTGGGGAAAACTTGAAACGAAATTAGAATCAACAATGCAAAGACTTGTATCAAGTTGAATGGCGAACGTTCCCTTTGCCTTTCTTGTTGTAATATGAGCCAAAGCCAAGGGGGAACCCTTGTGTCTTACCTGCTAATTAGGGAGTTATGCTCAATCCTTCCTCGCTGATTTGTGGAACTGAATGGTCTAAAATTATTTTCTTTCAAGATGTGAAAATGAGTTCTGCACCGCGGAATATTTAAAATCAATTAATTGGTGTTAAACCCCTAGTGGAGTTTTTGTATCAGGCCAGAAGTGACTCGTTACCCAAAAGTGAAAAGTTGGAAGCCTGTTATACAAAGCCAAGATTGACCATTAAAATAGTGGGAGGACCTTAGTTGTGGAAAAATACATAGCTTCTTTAGTTTCTGTTCTAGAGATATCACATGCTTAGCTTTACCACAATTTCACAAGTTTTTAACAATAAAAATACAAGGTTTGTTATCACAGTAAATTTATATGAAATAAGTTTATAACATTGCAGTTGAATCAATTTAAAGTTGAATGTAATATATTTATTTAATATGCTTAAAGGTTGCCACACTTTTCCAAATCCCATGTAACAATGGATATTTTTTTTGGAATATTCTTTATTTCTTACTTGAGTGCATATTTTGTATTGCTGCATATCTTTAATCAAACTAAAAAAGTCATTTTTATAGTGATAGTGACATTTGAATAAACTATTGAGAAGTTTTTTATGTTTTTTCTTTTATTAAAAATGTAACTAGATTTCAAAGTTGAAGGAGCATTAAGCTATTGATAGATTAACAGTGAAACATTCAGAATGTCTTTAGAAGAGTGTTAAAGAAGTGCATAGATTAAGAACCCTTTTTGCCAGGCATATAACCTATTAGCCATGAGTTGTAAACTATGATAGAATAATTAACCATTTTTATGAGCAATAAGTTGAAAAATATGCAGAGCTGTAGAACAATGGTGTAAGTAAAGTGCTTATAAATCAAATGTCACAGAGCTGTAAATGATGCTTTGATTTGGAATTGAAAAAAAATAGAAAACATTTTATAAGTTGCCAAAATAAAAATGTTCTCTAGATTCAATTGGTAATGCTTTAGATGCAATATGAGATGGCTTTTAGACAAAATAATTGATCAATAGGGGCCTAGAAATATCAATTGTCATTTTTGGGCATGCTAACTATTGCAAAGCATGCTTGTTTGCCTGCATTTAGTTTCAAATCTTGACACTGCCAGATGCAAAAATTAAAAGGATTTTGTATTTTTGTGATAAGGTGAATACCTCCAAACTAGTGGTGTCCAAGGATATAACAGGAAATATATGGATATGTGATTATATATGTGAACAATACTTTCTACCTCATGTTTTGTGTTTTTGAAACGACTGTCTATTTTGCTTAGCATTACTTTCATGTTTCCAAACAGGAAAACACATACTGTTTCAATTATATATGTAGCTCTATCTTTTATGAATTTAAAACATCATCCCTTCTTCTATTAAACAACAGCTATTTATGTAGTCTAATCAATTCTACAACCACCTGTCAACATCATCTTGTCAAGTCACCAAATCAAATACTCCACTTCTATCTCACAGCCTTCTGATTGTCAGAAACTGATTGAGTATCTCCGGGACTGTTCTGAGAAAGACCTCCTGTTGCAGTTAAAGAAGATCAATATTTGGTATTTTGGAAAGGTAATATATTTATGATCAAATTTTATTTTTTTCTTGTCAAAGAATCAATAGTATATACAGGCAATGCTGGGGAGAAAATGGTAGGGGTGCAATAAATCACACTCCTTGTGGAGCCTAGGCGTGCAATGGTGTGCAATTGGGCAAAATTACGTAATTGTACAGAAAGATGTATATAGAGTTGACTACATAACTTCACCACAAGAAAAAATAAGACAAGGCTACTTCAATCAATACACTTTGCTTAAACAAGCTTTAAACTAACATATTAAAGAGGACAACATTAACAATAAGGTGAATGTTGAGTGAGATGTTAGATCATTTTACCAACTTATCCAACCTTGTTGGTTTTGCGCTCGCATAGTTGGTTAAAGGCTACGATCGTGTAAACACCAAAGAGCTGTCATTTTTTCTGCAATCAGTTTATACTGTCATTCCCGCTTTGAAAGCAATGCAGGTTTAATTTCCCATTTTTGTTTTGACACCACAGCTGTAATTAGAGCACCATCTGTGCCACCATCAACATCAAAAGAAGCAAAATAATGATGAGTCATCAATTTTGACCGATTATTGTAAACAGGTACATCAATTAGTCAAAACTGATGAAAAAAGACTGTCCCTCTAAACTGATCAGTTTTAACTGACTGCGTATTTCAGCCTTGAAATTTGAGCTTGTTGTAATTTGTGTTAAAAATCGGAAAGGCGGCAACAATCCTGCTTGATAACAACATTTTCCAAACCTCCCGTCAAATAGAAACGATTTCGTGATTATAGCCCTTCTTAGATTTTTGGAGTATGGTAAAGAAACAACCTTGGGCAGTATTTATCACTTTAGAATAAAATGTTCAGATTATTTGAGGCGTGCGATAAACTGCACTCCTGAGCAATCAAAGGCCTGTGCCAAGGCGTGGGCGTGCGGTCGCCATTCCTGGCATTGCCTGTATATATTTGATTCAGTCAAAGAAAACACACGATTGGGGTCAAACAGCTTTTATGTTTGTAGCTTTCCCTTTTAATGTTAAAATCATGTTCATTTGAAATGAATTTTGTTTTTTAGTGTGAACTGTATCACTGGATAGATGTCTTGGATCGGTTTGACGAGATCTTGGAAAGTGCTGCAAAGAATGTTGAGAGTAAAACATGGGTGTTTGTTTATGATACGCTTCCTGCCAATCAGGAAAACAACATGGTTTGTCAAATTTCATCATTATGGTTATTGTCCACTGATTTTATGGAAATACAGCAGTGTAAAGCATCCTATGCACTATTAGAAAGCTTTTTAGGCAAGAAATGAATTTTCTGTTATGTGTCAACCACTGGATTTTTAGAATTTGCATCATCTTACACAAATCATAATTGCTCCAAAGTCCCTTGAAGTTTGAAATTACATAATCATAGTTTATTTATTATTTTGGTTCTCAGAGCTAAAAGTAACACAGATTCAGTCTATTATCAATCAGTCAACAATATTTCTCCTTGATAATACTGATTTGGTTTTGTGGTAGATCTAATTTTCATTGCCTATTTTATCTTGTCAAACATTGACTCTGTTTCACAAACTGGCCTCTTTCAGGTGAACAAAAGGGAGCTGATACACCAAGTGCTCAAGTTCACTGCTCTTTTGATTGAGCATTCGTATGCAAGGCACCTTTATAATTCCATTGAGGTAACATAACTCATGATTGTGAGATTAACCAACTTGCATGCATTATAAGCAGATCTCTTGCATTTAGCTTCCTGGGATATGACCACTGCATCTTAGGCAACTAAAAATAGCATCAAACAAAGGCCTATTATATATTTATATATATATATTGTACATGACTGTTTCTGTATTGCCTTTTCTTAGTATAAAAGAACTGGAGGTTAACAAACTTTAAGTGGACTGATGATTAATTTTTTGCAAAAGATATGGTTAGCAGTTGCATCTGATTCATTGGAATGTTTTTTCCTCCACAGCATCTTGTGAGTTTGATGGACTGTGGTGATGCTTCAGTTATCCTATCTGTTCTCAATTTGATTTATGTATTCAGGTACTAATCTTCTTGTTACACCTTTTGGTTTTACCACAAGTGTTATGAATTATGCTTTCAAGTGGTTCCACCCCTTCACCAAGCAGGCCATGTATAAGAAATATAATTAGAAATTACAAAAGAAAGTTGTTGTTAAATGGTTAATTTTGATTTTATGAAAGCCAGAAAACTTTTAACATTTGCACAGTGTACAAGTGAAAGACCATACTGATTAAGCATTACTAGAATGTATATGCACAGATCATTTAGAGTAACATGGAGAGCCAAGTCTATAAGTTTTTAGACAGATTTTGTAACATGATGTATGGAAATAAGCATAAAATACTAGTAAAAGCTTAAACTTGACGAAGACTGTAGCTAAGCTCTCTTTTTATATTGCAGCAAACGATCAAATTATTTGTCAAGGATGACAAGTGAAAAGAGGAAATGTTTGCAGCAAAGGCTTTTTACATTAGGAGAGGTCAGCCAGCTTTTAAATGTATTACCAAAAAGTTGAAAAATGATGATGAAAAATGATGAAATTAAGATTTTGTTTAACAGAGGCAAGGAGAATGTTATTTTTTCAATTTCTAAAGTTTCTGCTATGCAACTCTATAGGTGCCCTGTGTTTTTATGCTTGCTATCAAAATATATTTGTTGCTTATAATTTTTGAAAACAATGTTTACTGACTGTTTTTGTTTTAGACATGGGGTGGAGTTGAGGCTGGATATGGTCTAGATCAGTGCTGTGGTGCTAAACAAGATGAAGTTAGTAGAATGGCTTGTTTTTACTTGTAAAACTGAATTTGTGGCCCTAGAGTAGTGCCTCTGTAAAAGCATAAAAGTCTAAATTATTATAATGTATCAATAATCAAAGGTGAATAATTTGTCTGATTTTTAGTTTTTCAAGGATAGCGGAAACTTGTACTTTGAATGTTACATTGAAGAGCCATCAGCAGAAGATGATGCGGTTCCTGAGGTGAACCTTGATTAATTGTTTGCACTATTTGACTGCTAAATCTCTTATAGTCAACCCTAACTAAGTCTGAAAGGTTTTGTTTATTGCCAAATAAATAGCCTTCTATAAGTACAATACTCAGAACCGATCCAGAGCAATTTCTGAGTTTATTAATTATCAGAATAAATGAGATTAGTTTGTCAAACTTTTTTATAAACCCTAATTGTAAGTTGCTTTTTATAAATATATCCATGTACCTGTATATATGCAAAAGCATAGAGAAATATTAAAGTCTTTTTTCTGAATAAATCAGTCTTGCGAATATTTATATATTTATACACAATAAGCTACATTTATAAAATAAATTTAATCAGATGTGCTTGCTATTGAACATGGGAGATTTATTTTTTCAGACCTTCCCACAACCAAACAGAATGCATTCAATTCACCTTAACAACTTGCAGCAGGTTTGTGCAAAATTGTGTTATACACAAAAAAGTATCTTTTTATATTTACCTTTAACCTGCTGAAAGCTATAATGATAAGTAGAAATTTCTGTGATCAGTTTTTCTTAGCCTGCTCGAGAATCAAGAATCAGTGTAGACATCTAGGATAGGATGAACTTTAAATTACTTTTTTGCTTCATCTGAATACTTCATGAGTGCAGACAGTAAACAGATTATAATGCCCAAAAGTGTCTTGTGCTGATCTCTTTTTCAGAATAATCTTTGAACACACGTAGCAAACGCCCCCTGAAACACGGTCGCACACATGCACCTGTCTCTTTTATGATTTCGTTCATATTTTTTAACATATTAAAAGCCATTGTACCTCTCTACTTCAGATTTCACCACAACCTGGACAAATCATGGAGCAGATCCTAGAAGAACACAACGTTCCGAAAGATGTTCAGGTCAGAGCAATGTTTGAAATTTCAATTGATGATTTCTTTGCCAGCAAAGTTACATTTTCAGCATCGATGTGGTCAGAGCATGTTTATTTGCACATTTTAGTTTGACAATTTATGAATAAAAAGGCACTGATGAACGAAAAAAGAGCCGAGCAATTGGTTCACATGATTTGCAAATGCTCACGGAGCGAGTTTGTTTTGAAATGCTCACGGAGGAGCATGCAGATCAGTTTGTATTCTTTAGTGGTATGAGCGAAGTAAAGGGCCCCCTTTTTTATAAGAAGCCCCTCTTGCTGATACCACCTATGTGGAATTATTACCAAAATCATTTCAGTCTGGCACACAACCCCTCCCTCTCTATCTTAATTCGAAAATGACATCTTAAACAGCGTTCCGTATGCAGATCAAAATTCGATTTTGCTTGCCATTATGTTTAAAAGGGTGGTAGCAGATGTTGGTTAAATGTGCTTTTTGCTTCAGATTTCGCTGCTGTATCGTCTGCGTCTGGCCCACTCAATGCCAGTCTTCGAGAAACGGTTGCAGTTTGTGCAACTAAGATTGCAAGCCATTTCTATCCTCGGTGAGAAACCTCCCTTTAGTCTCTTAGCTTTAAGTACCTCTAAATTACCTTTATGTAAATTTAATGGCTCAATAGCCTAAAATATTGGTTTCAAGCATTGCCTTTGAAGTAAGGTTTTCATGAGTTTGTTTTTGCTTTGGCAAGTAAGGATGCAAAACCATGAGATGCTTACAAGAATCTTTGATATTTTTAGTTTACTCGAATGCAACTGATCAAGTCAACTCGCTCGTGTACGATGGGTTCGTGGAAGAGATTGTAAACACGCTAGAGCTACCGGACGATGCAAACAAACTATCGGTAACTTTAATACGTAGCTTTCAGTTTCGTTTCCATTTTCCACTGCTTTTCGCAAAGATAATCTTGCTTTCTTGTCGTTTAGTCCCACGGCGGTAAGCATTGTCTATCTTCTCTTTTATGGAACTTGTTTGCAGTATTAGAAATTGTATAGAAGCGCAGTTCGTTAATGAAAAGTTTTTTGTCAGTTAATATGCAACCACGCTGAATTTGTTTGGAGTCGAGAGTTGTTAGTTGCAATTTGTTTTTTCTTTGAATTGTCAAGCAATAGAGTAAACATTTTTGCATGCCGTTTTCTCATGCTTTGGAATTTTTTTCATGCAGGAAGTAAAAGCATCTTGCCTAAAGACACTCACTGCTATTATTCATGTGGATCGAAATCCCAGGTAAGAACACGACAAGGCCAGAATAAATTAATATTTGCGATCGAGCTGCGATGGCTCCCCTGTGCAATCGGTAAAAGAGAGGGGCAGTGCGGATAAATGGCTTGGCCTCGAGTGCTGGCTTGAAAGCATGACTCAATAGCTCAGCGGTAGAGCACTTGGCGTACAAAGTCAGGGGTATTGGGTACAAGTCTCGCTCGGGTCGGTCATTTTTCCGCATTCTCTATGATTTTTCCAAATTAATATTTGTTAAAATATCGATTATGACGCTACTATAACGTTAATGATTTCTTAGCGGGTACAGAGGGTTTACTGGGTAAGGAACTATGATGATCTTTGTGACAGACCAAAATATGCAACATAGGAAAAATCTTAATCTAGTAAGCAGGTATATATAGCAACGAGTCCAATGTCAATGACATGAGCAGGCGTTTAGGATTCTGAATCGTGTTATTATTAGTCATAATCAGCTTTCTTTGATTGGCTTCCTGGTACATTTTCATTTGTAGAATTAAATTCAAATGAATATTGCTGCTCAGGAGTTCAATAGTCTTATTTTCCTGAAGATTCTGCTCTTTATTGATTTTCCGTTGTCCTTTGCCACATTGCATGTAAAAGTTTTTCTGGTCCTGCGAATCTTAAAACAATTTGCAGCCAAGTTTCATTTCGAAGTCTATTTATCCGTGAGAGGAATTAAGACATTGAATGGTATGACCAATGTTTTTCGAATTACCTCTTGTTTGAAACTTAGTTTTCTCTAAGTATAACTGGTTTTTTCTCTGCAAGGTTGAACTCGATAATTGAATGCACGGGGGCATCATCATACCACGGATTTTTGCCAACTCTGGTCCGCAAATGCATCTCGCACATGACAGGTGAGAATACCAGTTATTCGTTTAACATGCTCAAACCTGACCAGGGCATTAAAGTAAGGTGCTAACTGTAGTAACGGAAGTAGGTTTCCTAACTGTATTTGCTGCATGTTACGGTTTATCATAGTCTTTATAGTACCCTCTTAGCCGCCACGTGATGCATTCCGGTTTATACCTAGTAAATATGCCAGTACTTTGAGTTGAACATGGCCGTATGATGCTTGTGCAAGTCCTAAATACGCAGTCTTTTATCAGTGTACCAAACATCGTTTCTTTTTCAGATGCCAACCAAGACGATTTCCCGCAACCCTTTTCAACTGCCCTGTTCTCCTTCTTGTACCATCTGGCAAGCTACGAATCAGGTATTCACTTTCAGTATCGTCAATAGCCGTTGCACCAGTTACGCTTCTATTTTGCAATCGCGTACATATGAATGTTTAAGACGCAGTTTCGACCCAGTATATCAAGCAGGTTCCTAAACCCAGTTAATTTTTGCATGTTAGTGATCTTTAGTGAAATGTAAGATAGCAAAATAAATGCCGTGTAACGACGAAAGGAAAGCATGCAACATTGCGCGTTACAAGAAGAAACAACGTACAACATAATGTAACGCAGATCACAGTGTAACGCAGCCCAATTTAGCACAACGCAACAAAGCTCACATCACAGGACAATACGTGTTCACACAGTACCACAACATAATACAACGCAACACAACACAACACAAAGCATTGCAATCCTCTATTTTCCCTGTGGACCATATCTTTTCTGTGGATGTTCCATAGTTTCAAACACGCGAGAGTAGCGTTGTTGCTGTTAGTGGCAAAGACTGTAGACAAATTTTGGCATGCAGGAAATTGCTTTTTAACAGTAGAGAAGACAGTCACATTTGTATAGGTCCACACCAATGCAGCCCCCTAGTCCTCCAATAAATCTCTAAGTGTCCGCCTGCAACTGAAAGCAACTTATATTGTTGTCGAGTTTTTCTGATTCTGTTGTTTGGTTTTTAATGTGAAAATGATCTTTCAAGGTTGCGAAGCTTTGGTTTCGTGTGGCCTCATGGAGTCGCTGTTGAAAGTAGTACGCTGGCCGGGCGAGGACGACCATATCACGGTGCGTTCACGAATATTGGCAATCTATCTTGATCATGAACCCATTTTCGCCTCAAGTCCTAAATTTCAGGCACAGCAAGTGATCGAGGAAGGCTGGAGGGAGAAGGCTTGGGAAGAAGTATCCAGATATGTGTCTTTCGCTTCACAGTCGTTTTTGTTCAACATGTGCTCAGGATGTTTTAGTTAATTGTTAGTTTGATTAGTTTTGTAACTCCTTTTTTCGATCAACTAGATTTTTGCCATTTTCATTCCAGTTTGTCACGAGGGCCGTCCGCGTTATTGATCTGATTACCAACCTGGATATGGCTTCGTTCCAGACTCACAGTGGCCTGAGTATCCTTGTCAATAGACTTAAGGTGGGTATGCATTGACTGATGCGATGTAAATGTTGTAAATGGCCTTTTTTTCGTATGATACACGTTTCCACCCGAATCTATCAGTGTATGGCGTCCCTAAAAGCTAATGAAGGTTGTTTGTGTGTCCCACAGGGTATCAATTTGTATTATCACAGGCGTTAGGACTCAGTTGATAATTCATCACTTTTTGTTTTGGTCATTGTTGGTACAGCTCAATTTTTTGACAATTCTGTGGCTGTACTATTGCATGTCGTTATTACTGACGCATCTTGATATAAGCGTCCCTGTTTGGAAATGTTGATTACGAAAGCCTCTGAGGTAGGGTATTCTTCCTACAGAACGAAGTTAAGAATTGCAGCAAGTACCATGGCCCAATATTGTCAGTTGACTTGCCTGGAGACGAGACTGAGCCCGGCCCATCTCGCCAAGTGCTGGGCGCCAGTGATTCGCTGCCAGCTGAGGCAAGCAGCATTGAAAGCACTGCGAGTTCAAAGCCGTCCGGGAGTCAGGGGCCTAGTGACGTAGAAATGAAAGGTATGCTTCTGTCATACGGTTTCTCGACTTTGTTTTGACTGTCATTCACATGAAATGTTTCTTTTTCATGCAAATCCAAGACCAATTCGCGGGCCGCAGTGCCTTTGCCGCCTAGCAGCTGTGGTCATTTGCGGCTTGAGAATTTAAGTCGTCTTAATCAGCAATTATTGCTATTAGAGGAGAATGGCAGCTGATTCGACCGTACCAATTAAGAGACTCTTATGAATCCGTAGTAGAAGAGCCACACTCCAATAAAGCTTAAATGTTTTCCTGTCGTTTCAATCTTCTGATTTTTTAGGTTCCATTAGATATTTGTACATCCTTAGAGCTTTTAAATGGGTTCATATAGCTGGAGTAGTAGAATAACTACTGTACAGCCGGTAGTCCGTTTTGTCCAAATCGGTTTGAATATTACCGCCCGTGGGTCCTTTTCCCGACTGCAGAGAGATGTTCAATTTTGGAAAGTAAAATACCTCTTCAGCAGTATTTTATGGCTTCACCGTAGCATAAGCACATCACCAAAAGCATTTTATCTATAATTGTGAAGCTATTGCGGAAGAATCACAAGAATCATTTTGGATCACTTTGAATCACTTTGAATCAAAGGAGTAATTTTGAATCACAACAATTGTTTGAATCACGACAATCATTTCGAAACACAAGGATCATGTCCACTAAAGAATGCTCACTATGCATGCATCATGTCTTCCGAATACAGGTCTCTTACGAATTCCGGTCTCTTCCGAATACCGGTCTCTTACGAATTCCGGTCTCTTATGAATTCCGGTCTCTTATGAATTCCGGTCTATTACGAATTCCGGTCTCTTACGAATTCCGGTGTCTTGAATTCCAGTCCTGTGTTTCAATTAATTTCTTTATGCCCCCGTTGGTGTTGCATAGATGCTTAAACATGTATGTCAACAGTGTATTCACCGCTTAAGCAACCTTGCATTCGTTTAGATTCCAATGGGTCAAGTGGCATTACGGACGGCAGTGCTGCCATTCAGCGAAACCAATGCCTGCCCCAAAGAGCTGCCTTATTGAAGTCCATTTTGAATTTCTTGAAGAAGACCATCCCTGACCCGGCCTTTTCAGACCACACCAGGTCATTGATGGACGACACTTTGCAGTACTCCCTGAAACTCATCATCAGCAACGCGGAATACTACGGAGCTCTCTTGTTCCTCTTAGGTAAGGTTTCTGCTTTGTTGGTTGTTTAATGTACACCTTACCTTAACAGACCGACCTATTCGCACAGGATGCATGCGTAATGTTCCCACGTGTAGCTGGGGTTTGGCTTTAATCCCAGGATTGAGTTTCAACAGTTCAATGGCCCCTGCTTTAACGAGCGGGAATGGTTTTAGAGTGGTTAATCCTTTCTTTTTGCCATGAAAATCTCCAAGTCTCAGAACGTACCCGGCCGGCTCCTTCCTCAATAAAAGGAAACCCCTGGCAGTTCGTAGAATAAAAAAAGGGAAACGAACTTGGTAAAAGATACAACAGTCTTTTATTCATTACCAAAACATTTCTGAGATGACCACAAACATGTTTCAGCTAGAGTTATCTTGGAGCAAACGGCAAGAACCTTGCAATCTGATGAATAGTTTTGAGACTTAATAGTTTGCTTATCAGCTGTCGCACAAAATGGGCACGTGATAACTACACGTGCCACTGGCAAACTTGGCTAGTTGGGAAATGATCACGTGTTTGTTGAGGATGCTCGACTCGTACCTGCTAAAAACGGTTCGTACCTGGTGAAAAGAGAGTAAGGAATTTGCAGCATTCGGCCAATACAGGACACGTATATTAGCCGTACATGCAACTTATACTAAATCGTTAGAGTTCCTCTTCCTGTAGCCTAAATTAAACCCATTCCACTCATCCATTGCTTCGATTTTTTTTTACTTAATTTAATAGTATATTGAAAATAAGCACAACTACTCTTGGGGTTAATCGTCACCTACATATTCCCGTCCATCAAGTAGTAAATCACGTTTCTTAAATAGAATTTGCTTCTCTGGGTCACTTACTGTTCAACTGCTTCTTAGTCGTGTAATTGGTCCTCATCCTTATTAAGATTACTTAATCCAAGCATTTGGTTTAATTACAGCCACAGATGTCGTCACGGTGTATATTTTCCACGAGCCGTCAATGCTATCGTCTCTTCAGGAGAGTGGCTTGACTGGAATCGTCTTGAAGTCTCTCATCATCAAGGACGTAAGTACACACCAGCTATCGATCGATTCCCAATATTTTAAGTTTTTGTGTTTTTGTGGTAACGCAAATCACTGCCTATTGTTCTTAAATGCATAAAAACCTGAATAGGATCTTTTCCCGTGTTTTTTTGCCATGCATTTTACTGTTTTTTCTCGATACTTTAATTATCAATGCCAATGAGTTGTTTTCTAGACCCGGCAGCTGAAGTTTTGTTACCAGATTTTTTTAGAAATCGCAAAATCAAAGTTATTTTAACACCATGTGTAAGTTTTGAAAATTAAGCGTGGAGTGTTACATGTGCGGGTCACTAACTTTTCATTTCATTCCGCATCAGGTTCCAGCAACAAGAGAGAACCTGGCATCGCTGCCAAACACACTGAGCGCCTTGTGCTTGAATGCGGCCGGGTTGCGCGCTTTCATTTCGTGCCGGCCTTTCGAAAGACTGTTCCGGGTTCTCATCACACCCGAGTACCTGCCAGCGATGAAGAGGCGCCGGAGCTCGGACCCACAAGGTGATTGGATCCGCTTTAGCCTAGAATCGTTGATGGGCTTGCTAGGTCCATTCTTGGAATTCCACTGTTCATAGGCAAATGACTATCTGCTGCAATAACTACTTACAGGAGACTATCTGTTCAATTCTCTTCAGCGCGAATAGATGCCAGGGATGCGTGTGTTGCTAGAAGGTCCACGATCTATGGACTATTCACAATTCGATTCCATAGTGGAGATTGAAAGAAATCCAATTTCAAGTGGAACATTCTCCGAAATATTATTTGGTTTAATAGTCTGCTGATCTGTTGTATGATTGCCTGTGATTTTAGGGGACACTGCAATGCATCTTGGAACTGCAATGGATGAATTGATGAGGCACCAACCCACCTTGAAAACTGACGCAACCAAAGCAATTATCCAGGTATTTTGCATTGTTATTTTCGACTTTCGATTGGTTCAGAAGATCCTTTTCCATGTCTAAATACCTAGTTGTTGAAATTCCATAGCAATTATTGGGGGAAATAATGTTATGAAAGGAGAGATGTAAGCATGCTGAGATGATGTGAATTCAATAAGGAGTGCACAAATTTGAGTATCCGTCTAGAGAGTTAATCACTTATGTCCAGGTGACGTTAAAGAGAAATTTCGATAAACAGAGCCATGGAAAGGTTCTGTTTGACGCAGAATTTAGTGGTTAAATTTATAACAAGTGGTCGTAGCCTCATGTGTTTCTAAAAGCCTATGTGTTGCTCCCACGCAGGGCTTGTGCGCAGTTCTACTGAAACCTGTTCCCTTGCCAGTGGGATTTAGGCTCAATCGCTGCGCTAAAGAAACCGAATCTCCAATTACAAAGATGGCCATTTTGCTACTTTGGTCATCTTTCTTGGTCTTTCAACAGTCATGATGTTTGATTTCCTCATCGCTCTAGCTTTTTGTGATGCCATTCATTATTTGGAATGGAAATATATTAGTTCCTTGAAAGTTGAAAATAAGCTGGAGCCCATTTTTTGCTGTTATTCAATTGATTTGGTTGTCTCAACATTACCCCTATCAAACCTTTTTCTTAATTTTGCCATATCACACCGGAATAAGTTTAATTGTTTCGTAAAAAAGCTAGGCGAGGAAAGACTATGCTAGGACTCGGAAATGTGAAGTACCAAGCAAGAACTGTTGGCTTGGTCTTATGTGAATTTCTGAACCCTCGCAATCTTGTCAGTGTTGTATCGAATGTCGCATTTAGGTGAATCCGTTCTTTGATTTGCAGTTATTGACCCAGCTCTGCGAAATGGGCAGTGATTCTCAGCTGATCGCATTCCACCCATACGACAAGAGCAAGCCCGCAAGCAAACAGACCGCACAGGATTCCGTACCGCCACCGGTTGCCAATGTTGATGATCCGATGTCGGACGAAGACATGGAGGAGGACTTCGGTGCCATTGTTAGTAGGAAGCAAGACATGGCGGCGGAAAAAGCAGATGATGCAGGCATTGCCAAGTGAGTTGGCGCACCGTCAATCATCGCACCCTAGGGGCTCACCCCTTTGATTGTCTGGAGGGGTCGGGATGGGGCATGTATATGGTCGAACGCAATCCTGTGAATTGACATAAAAGTTACAAGACTGTTGGTACTGACTTGTCACACTGAACAATGTAACGCCAGCTAAATCCTATACAGACCATGTAACTAATTCAAAGTAGCTTATGTTTTGGTGCTTATAGCTTTGGTGGCTAGAAGGCATGTTGATGTATGTTTGGTCTGATCTTGAACTTGCTGCATCCGTTTTTACTAATTTTCCTAAGTTCCCCATATCCTGACCTGCTTACTGCATTTTGTTAGCCAATGTTCGCGTTATTCAAAAACTTCCTAGTGGCTGAACTACATCGCAAAGCAATTTCGTTCGCGTCAGCTAGTAGGAACATTTTCTAATTTGAAGTTGTTGTGGAAAGGAATCCCTCATTAAAACTGTGCCCGTGATCGTTCGAAATGTTTTGTTCTTTACAGGCCGGCGAATGAGAAGCGAGAGTACGTGCCACTCTTGGACTACCTTCTAAATGTGGTAAGCTCAGTTACATCAAACTACCTCGGTTTATCAATCGGTGTGCCCTTTCATTGATTCATTGCTGCCAATGTTGTTAACACTCCCTTGTGCTGTCTAACACTTACTTGTCTTCGCGACTCTGTTGGGGAATTTAATAGGAGCGCTCCTCCTAATCATAAGAACTTGCTACCAAGCTTGAAAGAAATATTAGGCGCCATTGCTTACGAGTGCAATTCATCGCAGCAGAAAGCGGTTTGGGTTGGTTGCATATTCAAACATGGCTTTTACGGATAAATCTAAATTTAAGCTAAACCCTTGGGCGGCTTTTGTCATCTTAAATGTGTGTGTGATTGCCTGCCCTGTGTGTGTGATGCGGCTTTGCCTGCCCTTTTAGATGAAGTTTCTTGAGAACATCCTGAGCAACCAGGGAACCAACGACCACTGCTTCGAGTTCGTTTCTCTCGGTGGCCTGACGCCCTTGCTCGGGCTGTTGAATTTACCCAGTATGCCACTCGAGTTCCCGCTCCTTCCAGCCTGCCAATCAGTTGCTGCTGTCTGCAAATCGATTGTGGTGAGTTGAACGGACCACTTCCTTTACTCGAATTCGGTATCACCGGTGACTATTAAAAGGAAACAAGCAATGGTCTTTTATTACTGAAGGTTTTTTCAGGAGTTTTCATAATTGTAAGGTGTAATAAAGTTAACTGTCTTTATTCACGGACCCTTCTCTGCAGGTGCTCGCACAAGACAACAAAGTCTTCAAGGAGGCGTTAGGCCAACTGGACCAGCTTCTTGATCAGCTGTCGCCTCTATGTCAGAAAACACACAAACGAGGCTCTGTCCTTCTCCACGAGCTATCATCTAATGATCAGCCTGGACAGGCCATGCACCGGAAGTCGCAGACACCCCTGCTCCACGCAATGTCAGCTACGCACGCGTTCATCAACATGTTCCTGCACATCTGTCGTGGCTCACAGGTGAGCAAAGTCATTATGATTATGATAACTATTTTTTCATATGTTGTTGTGTCATACCGCTCTCGGTTAATAAGCTCTTTCTGGCCATTAATCTTGTACCGTTCACTTCCATATTGTCCCGATGAGTTATCCAATATTCGAAAGACACTCGAGGCAGTATCGTAGAGAATATTAATCGTATGCGGTATGCTTGTAGTCCGAGGTGCGAGCAATGTCACTAAACCAATGGGGATCCGACCTCGGAAAGAGAGTGCTCGGGAAGTTGAGCCGGCTCTACACGTACCTGGTCTGGGAGAGCAGCGTCCTTTTGACACTTTGCACCCCGAATCTTGCGGACGACGAGAAGATCGACTTCGCACGTGAAGACCTCGCCAAGCTCATTCCTAAGGACGTAAAAGATGGAAAAGGTTTGTCTTCATCTAGTCCATTCAGGGTTTGTCTAATCATAATGAGTGACTGGATTTGGCATTCGATGTCGTGTACAAGGGGATCCCATGGTTTTTATTTACTTTTTTATTTGTTTGTTTGTTTGTTTGTTTGTTTGTACAACATTTCGTGCCTGAGGACAGTTTTCCTTCCCTGTGTCTTACTTTGTATTTCCTTCGCGTTTCAATCAAGAGTCCCACGACGCAGCCAACCAGCCATCATCATCATCATCAAACAACAAAGCCTCGCTTCCGCCATCCAGAATAGCCCAGCTGAGGCTCATCAAATGGCTGCTGACGTCATCTTCGCATCTCGGCAGAGCCTTGGCAGAATTGTTTGGGCTTCTCGTGCACCAGTGTGTGGCGCCCCAGCCTCGGATTCGTCGTCACCTTGTTGGGCAGAACACCATCAGTCCTCCTTCGCTGCCCGCCAGACTTGTTGCTGAGCAGCTTACCAAAGTCCTTATTCAAGGATTGTCTTGGGTGTGCCCTGAAGATGTTTCTATACCCAGACTGAGGTATGCCATATTGATGTGAGATTTTGGTGTGCTGCCCTAGAAGGCAAGGGATTCGTGTTTATATTGTCTTGGGATTTTGCCTTGATATTCCCAGAGTGTCGTACTGCCACGGAGAGCAAAACTGAAAGTCACCTTTTACCTTTGACATTTCTGACTTAATTTGTTTCTTGCCTTCTATACTTCAGTACCATGAACATTTCACCTGTGTTCTCCAGGCTGACGTTTTACATTTGTTCTGTGGGATTCGCTGCTCCGATGCTCTTTGACGAGAAGGAAAGCCCTTACCATTTGATGCTGCAGCAGTTCGACCTTACTGGTGGTCTAGATTGCGTTATCGAGTGAGTCCAGAATTGTCTGTTTTCGCTTTTCTATTTCGCTTTTCATAGATCTCAATAACCTCTCTTTATCTGGTAAAAGTACTGAGTTTCACAGTATTAAAACAGAGTATTAGGACAAGCTGCCTTTTTTCGGATTCGTTTGTTGTTAATAAATATGCCAAGAGTACTTAAAGCACAAGGAATCCAACGCGGATAAGTTGTATTTTTCGCCAGATGTTTCTGTAGTTGAACCTGCCTCCAAATGGGTGAAATCTAGCCACGCCAGTTTGTGTGTTTTTTCTACTGATTGGCCATCATTCAGCTTTGAATTTATTTCAATTTTACCTGTTTCTCTAGTGAAATGAACCTCGTGTTTCACTTGTAGGCGTTTTCAGTGGGTTCTGGGGCAATATCAAGGCTTGGATGGCACCGAGAGCCTTCCAGAAGGAAGCCATGGTGTGTATCCAAAACTGTTTGAGTTGACTCAAGGGCAAAGTCGTTCATTTGTCTAGTGTTGGTGTGGCAAAAGTTTCCACGATGACAATCTGTTAGTTCTTGGATTAGTTTTGATGTTGATTCGTATTCGATTTCGACTAAACTTTGATATGTTTGTTTGCACTTTTTAGATGGCACGAACGAATTCCTGGAAAGTTGGTTGCTTCTGATCGAGAAGATGGTGAACGTGAAGGCAGTCCTTGAATCATCTCACGCCCTGCCAACTCAGGCGACGACTCCTGGTTTCATCAAGTTTGATCCGGCCGAATTTCTTGCCAAGACTCAAAAAGTAATCTCTCTTCCTTAGCTGTCCCTTACATCTAAAATGCGTTGGAATATGTTCTTCAAATGAAGATTGCTTAGTTATACGGGGCACAATCGATTTCCATTGTCCTTTGTACCCATATGAGTGTTAGGTTTTTTTTTGAATGAACTAAAAGATGTTCGCGTGCTTTTGTATAAAAAGCGCTCGGCAGATGTTGCTGCGAACTGCCACTGCGAGGCCGGCTGTAGCTTTTGATTCCAGTCAGCATATTTACTGGTCGCAAGTTTGAGTTTCGACATGTCCGTCTCTTCTTTCTTCTGGCTTTCTTCTGGCTGTATCCTCGCTCGTCATAACCAATGCTTCTGATTAATTGACTGTCCCAACTACAGCACCCAATTTGAATCAAGTCGTGTTTTGTTAAAACACCTTTAAGAAGTTTCATGTAGGCACATTATTTTATAAGCTTCTGACCTTGAAATTATTGGTTATTTTCGAAAGTCACAGGCGATAACTGTAAGCGAAATACCCATCGTTGCAGCTTGCTTTCGATGCCGTCATGATGCTATGGGGCCACCAGATACTGAAGCAAACAGGGAACAACATTGCCGAGAAGGTTCTTAGTATCTTGTGCCACATTTTCAAAGGCGAGGCGACGATCCGCGAAAAACTGCAAAAGCAGAGCGACAAGCGGCAGCCTGGTGAGTCAGGCGACAAGCCAGTCAGTTCAGGGACGCCGCTGCCAACCGCACCGTCATCATCATCAGGAGCATCGGGCGCTGCGGCTGCCCAGAGTCTGATCGAAAGGACGCAGCGGAGCATCCCCGTTAGTCCGGCATACGTGCAACAGGTCTGTTGTTTCACTTGAAAGTGAGGCTAGTATGCAAAAAGGCATCCATCGCCACCCAGCCTCTTTTCTGTACTATGTGCTCTTCCAATGGCTTAGGTCAGGTCGTTTTCCGCGATTCCGCTTAGCTGGGGCATTTGCGCGACAGTGTGTGAAATACCTGCTTGTTTTCCATTTGCTTTTGCCGAATTGTTGAAGCTAGTCCTCTTATGACCCGCTCTGAGGCCTGGGACTGTCGCAATTTGCCCCACGTGACCATTGTGAATGCGTCCTTGACCGTACTCGGCCTGCTGTGTGCCTCTACCCACGTGACCATCTACCCACGCGCAGTTGCCCATTGCAATCTCCTATTTAATCGGCTGGGCTTGTGGAACATGTGTTGTCGAAATGGCTTTCAGACAATGCAATCAGTAGAATTGATCTGCACCCAAGAAGTTAATTATTTATTGCATTTCGATTTTTGTGTGATCACGGATTGTAGAGAGTATTTCAGTTATTGGTATAGCAATGTCGCTTTAGATTGGTATAGCAATGTCGCTGCTATTGCATTCATTCCTTACCAAAGGTATAATATAACAGAAACGTATACTTTATTGTGACACATCTATCTGCTTGTCCTCAACTTCTGTAAAATATGCCTCCAATAACTAGGACATTTTTGTTCAGATTGTTGACATGGGATTTACCGAGGCGCAAGCAAGAGAAGCCCTCCAGCACTGCAGAAACAATCTTGTGCAGGCAACTGATCACGTGTTGTCATTGGCAGCTCAGCCGCAGTTCAATGTTAGTCCTAATCTTATTCAGCCCATCAGTCAATCGCAGTAGTTAAACATATGGTGTTTTCCACTGCTATTTTTCCCGATCCAAAGAATTCTCTTTTCTCAATACGCGAAAACTTCATTTCTTTGAAATAATAAGATCGCAAGATATATATAAACTTTTTTACTTATTGTTTTATGTAAGCTACTAAAGATGGTTGACAAGAGTTCTATAAAGCGTCGGTTGTAATATTGTAAGAATGTCTTTCATAATACCATTTTTAAAAGTATATACAATTCCCACTGCTGACAGCATTTCTTTCGTAGCATTTTTCATAAGCTTTTTAATGTAGATTTTTCACTGCATTATTTATTGTGACCACAGGATTTCTCGATGCAAGACGATTTGTCTGAAGATGACATGATGAGAAGAGCTATAGCACTATCACTTGGAGAGAACATTTCAGAGGTGAATGGCTATAAATTGCTGGTTATCATTTCTTTGTCTGCTACATCTTGAGTTGTGTGACATCCTTGTATTTGGCATGCCCCTTCACCTTAACATACTAAACGTCATAGGGCAAAGCAAACAGTCTGTAGTTCTCTAAGTTTTTATTGATGTAAAGTGAAAACTTCCTTTTTTCAGCAGCCAGAGCCGAAACCTACCTTGCCCGGAGACACCGCAACTTCTGATACCAAAAAGCCATCGAAGCTTAAGAAAGTGGAGCCTCGGCCTCGCAAAAAGTCGGACAAAGTCGAGGCTATTTCAAAAGAGGTCCTAGACAGGTTCACCGACGACTTGTTGCCCGGCTGTCTGCAGCTTCTGGTCGACATGCCGGAAACCGTACACACTATTTTCGACTTGATTGTGGCAGTGGCAAACCGGAACGGGGAGAAATGGAGGGATAATGTTCTCGAGACCATCTGCAGAGAGGTATGCAGTGTTTTGTGTGATGATGTTGTACGTACGGAGCCGTCGCATAATTATCGTACGCATCGTGGCCTTAATCTCTGATGCCTTTTAGGTCTGTCTACTTGGAATGTCCTGCAATGTGCTATATATTTTTTGGGATGATATTTAGATGATACTTTGTATTGCAGTAACGAATGTGGCACTTGTTGCGGGTTTTCAAAGGCTGATATCAAAACGATGCCTTTACTTAACTATTTATTATGCTCGATTTACTTGAAAATAGAAAAGTTTTTTAATTTGCAGTGATTTAGTTTGGAATAATGTTTATTTAAAAATGTGAAAGTTTAGTGGCTAGGCAGTGGCATTACTTTTTAACTAATTGAACTTCTGATTCGCCACAATAAAATTCTCTGTAATGACTACGATTCTGATTGTTACGCAAAAAAGCCCTAATTTCGCCAATTTTCAACGTGTCAAAAACGTTACCCTCAATTTTTGTTCGCTCATTCAATCAGGTTTTCTTATCAGAAATATTTTGAATTCTCGCAGTGGTCTGTAATCTTCAATGACTTCGAGAATCTTCCCCACCAGCTTTTTGCCTCCGGTTTCCAGACCGCAGAATCGGTGACTATCTTGATAATAGTGAAAAATATTTCATATGAACTCACTCACGTGTAGTGTTGTATGTAATTATAATATGAAACTGCACGATTCTTTTTACTTAGATTCAAAAAAGCGCCAAGAAGCTGATTAGCGAGGAAACAGCGTCTGTTGAAGCACGTGAATCGATGTTTTTGAATCAGAATGCCGACACTTCGGTGCTTTCAACACGGCTGCATCTCTTGGTCTTGCTTGCACAGGTGCGTAATAAATAGCCTAAACTGCTTACCGGGGCTCGCTATCGTTACCAGGAGACATTGAAGTGATGTCTCAATACCTCGTGTGGGTGAATGATATCAGGCAAATGATACGGACCCGCAAAACATTTTTAGCTGCATTTTGAAGTTACCGCATTACACATCGCATTTGATGCATGCCATGCTACACAACACCACGCTGTACCGTAAACTGATTCTTGTACCGCGTAGTGTTCCCTGCCTTGCACTGCCAAATGCCATACCATACTGTGTACTATATTACATATACCACACCATATACCATTCTGAATACGATGTCGTGTAAATTTGGTCATGCTATTACATACCATAAAATACCACTCTGATTAACACTGATTGCAGCTAATTTATGTGGATACCTGATAAAATGATGCCATGTCTACTATTATATCATGATTTCACTCTTTCGTAACTATGTTTTCATTTGGTTTGCCAGGAAATGCAATTTCTCGTTGCAATAACGCTGCAGAAATGCGACATCATTGGCCTCCTTATCAACCTAATGGAGACTGCCCAGCAACTGCTGGATGGCTTCAGACAGAGCAATAAGGATGTAGCCACCCCAAGGTAGTGTGCAGTCATCTTGTTTTATTTCTTTCGTATCCTTTCGGTTTTTTGCTAGCAAGCCACGATTACTTGTTTCTGCTTATTTTTCAAACTTTCCATCAGTGTAAGAAACATGCTCTACTTTTATGATTATCAACCCACGTTAAGGTTCTGTTCTATTTGCTTTTGTCATTCAAGGTAAATTTGGGTGCAATTTCGGTACATTAACTACGTAACTCATCAGCTAGCGATCATAGCTCTTTGCAGCGCATTCTCTACTGATGTTTTGAATACTCCTTTGCCAACTACTTTTTTGTGAATAACCAAACTTCACATTTTCCCTCTGTATTTGTGTTTTCCTCCAATTTCTTTTATGTTGTTGGGTAAAGTCTTCACAGAGTAGTTCAATTACATCAGTCCACTTGCATTTCTTTGTTGTACCTTTTTAGATTTGTTTTGTTTTCAATAACAGCCTTTGTAATTATTATATCTAAACCTTAGTTGGCTCGCGTCTCTTGTTTTGCTGTTGGATCAATATGAAAAGTCAGCAGACGCTCAGAAGAGGAAAAGTCACAATGTAAGCCCTTTATTTACTTGTTGCTACTTTCCTCCACCCCGGCTTACGTGGTAGCCAGGTTGTTGGTGCGCTTGGCAATATTTTTTAAGAGATTGGGTAAAACCAGGGGGTTAGCCCATGACTTTTACCTGGCCTCCTGCTCAATGCAAAATACAGGTGCCATTAGGCATTATTGGGTAGGTTAAAGAAAGCCACATTACATGTTCGTGTTACAGTTGAACCAGAAAGAGTATCCTTTTCAATGAACCCCTTTCCCAAATTGCAGAATATATGCGAAACAGAACTGGATATCATGCTTTTGTCATGCCAGTATTCAAATTTCGAGGGCACTGCTATGGTTTTGTTGGCTTAGAGATGCTTGCTTGACACTAACTTCTTACCGAGCTATCCCAAATTCATTGCCTGGGCTGCTGATTTTCAAGTCATCCTTTTTTAACACGGCGATTCATCATATTTATATCCATTCACTTGGTCAACTTCTACCAGACTACTGTGCTTGTTTTGTGTATTGGGTGTTTATTTACAAGCTTGTGCATCTTGTTTATCTAGGACTGCTCCCATATTTGGAAATGGTTTGACGACCGAACTGGCCGCTGGTGTAACTACAGCACAAGCAATAACTCGTCGATTGACACCGCATACCACGCAGGGGAGACATCCGTAAGGTACGCCCCACCTACCCAAACAGAGCTATTTGAATATTAAATCCTTTTGATGTCGGATACATTTGGAGCTATCCTTTGGTTATCTTAAAGTCACCCTATCTTTCTCCTGTTTTACAAAGTTACAGCTACAAAGATTAAGACACAGGAGAGCTTCCAATTGATAACTCGTATTCGTATCTGATGCCTTTGCCTACAATTCAAATAGTTACTCAGCGCACTTGAATTACTCTGTTCTATGTTGATTCGTGTCAAAAGTAAACTTAGAGATTGATATATTCAACGCTTTCTGTTCCTAGATTTACTGCTGGTCGTAGGAGGTACATTGTTCTCTTCAAAGTTATGGTTCAGGTAGGTCATTTCATTCTCAAAAGTCTTTAAATAATCTGGCGCGTAATGCACTTTGTCCTTGGAAAGCACTGTCAAATGGTGCCATACAATTGTGGTTAGTATGAAGGCCCTTTCCGTCTTCTGTGTCTTCTGCGTTTTCTTCATCAAGACGTCTCGCTTAGCTCTTGCGTGCTGAAAGCTTCGCCATTCTAGATTCCTGTTTCAAAAAACCGTTTGCATGATGTTTCCAATAAGGAAGTTTCTTTTGCATCAGATTAACGAAGACACTGGTAATCGACGGCCTATTATGTTGGATGTTATGTCAAAGCCAAAGAAAGATGGCACTTTGAAACAAGAGACCCCAGAACCAAAGGCTAAAGAAGTGCTCAGTTCTCCAAAGAAAGGCAAGCGCAAGCGATCACTAACTGATTCTCTCATGGATACAGACACACCCCCCTCTTCTAGCCAAGGTGAGATTTTCTTAATGCCATTACTTCCAATGGTATCCGCAAGTGTCTTAATGGCTGAATGATTTTGACATTACCGTATCTGCTAAGTAATTTACAAGTCCTTTCTACAGACTTCAAAGGGAAGCTGGACATGCCAACAATAACTGGCTTCAAGAAATCTCAGAAGGAGAGCATGGTTCGGTAAGTGATTTGATTCGTCTTGCTTCATTACTCGATTCCCTAGATGTGGGGCTGTTTGTCATTGTTGTGTCCTTTCTGGAAGAGAAGCATATGTTTTGACAATGAGTAGGTTTGTACTGCCTTCAACTTGACGATAGGTGCTAATTTCATCCATGTCAAGTTTTGCTAATGGTTGATAAATGATTCTAGTCATTAGCAAATCTTTTACAAAGTTCATCGCAAATGCTTCTGCTAAATGAATAAAGGAATTGAGAGTAGTGAGATTTGACGCTCCCATTGGTCTTGAAAGAACCTGGATGTCCCCATTAAGTAATGTTGCATTTGCAAGAGATGCACTGATTAACGGCATTCTTGAGGTTTGTTTCTGTTTTTGCAAAGACTTGTTTCGTTTCACAGTTTCGTCGCCATTGAAGCCCTCAAACCTTACGATGGAGCTGCCGTTCGTGGCTATTTTTTAAAACTATTATGAGACACATGGTAAACTGAGCGAATGTTTTGGCGAAAATGTTTGTTCTAGGCAGATAGTTTAAGTTTTAACGAAGTCCCACGTTATTACGAAAGAGTTACACTTAGGTGCGTATCACTGTTAAAGTGGCATCATGGATAGGCCAAGTGTCATGTCTAGGAACATACATCCCCCGTAGTCCTATTCCTAAGCTTATCGAATGTGTTCTGTGTCAAAGACCGCGGCTTCATGTAGAGTTACCATGTGCGTTGCTTCCTTACAGAACATGCACGAGGATAATCGCACTTCCCGTTGATGCCGTTTCTCTGAATGCCGTCATGCGCCTGACATTGAGGCTAACACGTGATTTCAAAATGGCGTCCATCTTCTCTGAGGAAGGCGGACCCCGTGCCCTCTTGAAGCTGACTGAGAAATCCTCCTTTCCCGGGGTGATTCCCCTCGCTACCTCCCTCCTGAGGCACATTGTCGAGGATATGACAACTCTGCAGCAAATTCTGGAAACCGTGATTTGCGCCAAGTCATTAGGCGTTGGCAGCATTATCAGCGGGGTTGGCAAAAATTCGGTGGGAACGAAGGAGCTGCACTACGTCTTGCGGACACTGGGTCCGGCCGCCTGCCGCTGCCCGTCGCTGTTCAAGGAAGCCGTGAAACGACTTTTGCGAATCCAGTTGCCTTCGCAGTTGCGCCGGGGCCAGACTGATGAACACGAATTGTCCATCCCTCCCAATTCGCCGCAAATCCTGAAGCTAGTGCAAGCGGCGCGCGTAGGCGTGTGGCGGGAATGTCACCTGCCAATGAAGGAACTGATCATTGTGCTGCTGGACTCACTCGTCGAGATCCACGCGGCAGAGCACAGGGAAGGCCCGAAGGAGGCCGCAGACAAGGGCAAAGTTGAAAAGGAGGCCGATGCAGAGGACACCAAGGAGGCCGATGCTGTTGTTGTCCCGGAACTGTCGGAGGGAATTGTGCAGCAAGCAGACTTGGTAAGGAGGCTGACTGGAGAGCCAGTGGACGAAGAAGAGACTGACCGTGAGTTCCTGGCAATGCTGATTTCCTTGATACAATTAGATACTTAATTCCACCCAACCGCTTCATTGAGTTCTACCAATAAAATTATTCATCATGAATTAAGTGTTCGGCAAGTCATTTTCCAGCCCCTATTTCTTGACTGTAGGCTGATTGATGTTCGATTGAATTGATCTGTTCCAATAAACATCCTTCGCCTTGGATAGAGTCGGTTGCAGAAGGCATCTGTGTTGAGCCCATAACGTCTCTTGTGCTATTTGCAGCCCAGTTTCGCTATGTTAGAGTTAGCCGGTCAGTAAGTCGACTTTAATGGGTTGCCCCCTCTGATGTAAAGGGGAATTGAGCATAGGAAATGGGGTTTATTTGGAGTAGAACACTAAACGGCAGGGCAAGTAATTTAAGGCCTTTTTTCTGCTTAATTAAAGTTATCTTGCAGCTTTTTTCGCGGGCTGGTTGACAGAAAAAATGTTGGTTTGACGTTTTTCTACTATCTTCGAATCTAGCTAATTAAGAAATCATTGTGCCTTTGGTGCGCCCATTTATCGCAAACCTTTTCTCTACAGAAGAGTCAAGAAGGAGGCTTTCATCAGCTGTGTCACCGGAAGATATCAGTAACACCTTGGCACAGTCGCAAAAAGCGAAAAATAAGAAGAAGCCATCTACGATCGACAAGTCAAAGAAACGTCTCTTCTCAAAGCCCGTCATTTTGAAGCTTTTAGCAGAATTGACAAAAAGTTTCCCGGTAGTTGCAAAGATTATTGCAGAGCACATTTATGTTTCCAAAGCAAGCGAGAAGACTGCAAAGGTTTGTGTTGAAATTTATTAAATCCTCAAAGTTAAGGGGAAAGAATCAAGTTTAGTGGCAATCACAAAAAAGTCAAAGTACCTTTAAAGAGTTCCTTTAATGCACGAGTCAATAGCTTGAATTCTTGCTAAGAGCGGCTAAAAATGGTATGATCAATACAGTATTCGTTTAGTTATAAGGCGTTTCAGCAATAATAATGCAATAGTTTTGCAGAGCTCTAACTATTTGATGACATTACAAACATTTGATGACATTACTACTGAATTAAAGCCTTTGAACGTTTTGTTAGATGCAAGACGTTATTTGTTAGAAGCAAGATGCTATTTCGAATTGAGGTGATTCTTATTCGACCCCAGCATCTTTCTTTAAAGAGATTTAAGTCAGATTGAAACTGCCTCCATTTAATAGCCAGACAACTCAAGGGGTGTGACAGATTTTGCGTGCTGGGAAATAGTTGTCTTATTCTACAGAACTTTTCACGCGTTGTGAAAATCGAGTCTTCTGCAAGTGGAAGAAGTTTGAAGGTCCTCTGTAGGCATGTTTCCTTTGAACCAATGGTTGTTATTTAGTCTTCTGAATAACCTTGTTTGCCTTGCAGTTCGATGGTCCGATTCTCGCCTTCATCTGTGACTCACTGCTTCCTGCTGTTGGCCAAGACAGCACCGAGGCGTCGAACGTGCCTGCTTTGGCTAGCACACTGTTAGCCGTTATTGGCTCGTACTCGCAACTCCCCGAGGTCCACAATGCCTTGATAAGCGAGCTGAAGGCCACCCTAGGCCGGGCGTTGAATCTGCAGGAGAGCAAACTGAAGCACTCGCGTCTGCAGGCACTGTTCAACCTGATCGTGACCATCATCGAATCCACGTCACCTCACTCGGCCAATAGCGCGGGCAATAACGCGGGTAATAACGCGTCGAAGCTCAGCTTTGTGCGTCTGTTAATCAGAAAAGGCATGATCAATGATCTGGCCAAGGCCCCGCACAGCCTCGATCTGTCCAGCCCCTACCTGGTCAGTACTGTCAACAGCATGCTGAGGCCGTTGGAGAAGCTGGCCCTCTTGGCCTACCAACAAGTGCAGACGAGCAAGTCAGATACCAAGGAGGAACCCAAGCCCAGCGAAGAACGAAGGGCCGATCAAGACAGTGAGCAGAATGACGGTGAGTTCGCATCTCCTTGTCTGGTCCTTCGAATCAATTTTTTCTTCCGGTCCTCCCTTTGCACCAAGTTGAAAAACACGCACGAGCTCTCAGTGATTATTGTCTTGAAAGTTTCTTCGACACCATTGCAATAACTTACACATACGGGATAACAAATTTAGCTATTATACACTCTCAGCTTCTACAAGGTGTTCCCGTAGACTTTCTAATTAGAAGTAGCCACGCCCGAAGACCGTGGAATTGCATCCGATTGCCTTCTTTCATTTCATTCTCTACAGCTTCTCTTTCGGTTGCTCTACGCCCCCCTTTTTCCATCCCACTCTCCCAAACTCAGCTTTTCGGCACCTTACTGACCCACATGTTGAAATTCCCCAATTTCCATTTGCTCTCAATTCCTATCGTTGCTGTTCATTCGTTGTAGCTGCATCAGCACAGAGCTCCGCCAGTGCACAGGGGACCGATGCTGCAACAACGGAAAGAAGTAGCCAGTTAGACGGTAGGATGCAATTTCCTCACTTCCTTCTTATGCAGAGCGTACTGTAAATTTTAATGGCTGCTGCTGCAGTAATAATTCATTGAAATTGTTTCGTTACTTTTGATAAAAGTTGTAGTAGTAAAAGTTAAAACATTAGTGGCTGGGTTTTTGTGCTCCTGAAATAAATGTACAATTATTTTGTGACATCGTCATTTCCAGTCAAGCTGAGTATATATTAATGGACGTCTTTGAAGGACGTCTTCCACGACAAAAATGTTTCAAATGCAAGACCTTTTTCTTGTTCGAGTACTAAGGGCCCGTTTTTCGTTGCCGCTGAACAGTTTCGTCAGCACTTAAAAGAAAAACATCAATCATGTGAAACGCTTTCGATCCGCAACACTTGTGGGTCGCATTCACAAGGTCGACTTATTGGTTTTTCTCTTTTCATCGTTTTCATATGAATAATGCCTCGTTTATTCCATTTTCAGGGATTCAAGCACTTTCTAATGCCGATTCTGGAGAACCGTCCACTCAGCCAAGCAGGCAAGAAGAGCCACCCAGCACCGAGCGCCCGCAGTATGGCCAACTGGAAAACATCATCGAGCAACTGCTGCAGCCAGTTGAAGGTAACGATGTCCTTTCGAAGGCACTCCACAGACGAATCAGTTTGTCATTATTTTTGTTGCTGTTGAGGTTTCCTTCAAAGCATCTCGAAACTCGGCCAGAGATGTCAAGAATTGTCATGTCCTAGCATGGCCTAGATGTTTCATTTTAGGCTGTGCTATTTATGACTTTGGCTGTAGATGCTGATATGGCTTATAAGCAAGTGAAAGTCTTAATAAGAAGAATGTTTTGGCAACTTAGAGTATTCATTAAAGTTTATGTATTGAATTTCAGGCGAGAATCGTGTCATCAGTGAAACTATTCGAAATATCAGAGCCGTGGAAGGTGTTGTAGAAGATCAAATCGTCATCGAAGCTCGAGATGATCAGCACCCAGGCGAGGACAGCTTTTCTGCGGCCTCGGAATCGTCGCACGACATGGTCGTAGAAGGGATCGATGAGACGGACGACAGCGGGGATGACGATGAAGATGACGACGACGATGATGACGATGATGATGACGATGATGACGATGACGATGACGATAGCCTTATCAACGAAGAGGAAACGAACAGTGCAGGGGAAGAGGTAGTCGAGTCAGATGACGACGCCATCCCGAACTCACGCGAGTCGGACAACGAACGCACGGACACCCTTATGATCACTTTCAGTGGGATGGCTAATGTACCAGCGGACGATTCCCAAGTTATAGGTATTGCTTTAGTTCTTTCACAGCAGCCTCGTTGGTTAGGTTTTGAATGTACAATGAAAAGAAGGATTTCCAAAAAAAATTGCCGATACGTAAATTTTCTCCTGGAAGGAAGTTATTTAATTGCCTGAATCCTCCTAATTTTTGATTTTGTTTTCTTAGAAGAGGAGAATGGGGTGGAGGACGAACGCAATAACGCGATCGATGAAGGAGACAGTGAAACCATAATCTTGGGGGAGTTGGGTTAGTAGAACCTTTTATAAGCTGGATAGCAATGCTGTAACACCAAGCGGTATCATCATGCCTATTATGGTATCGTCTTTGGTTCGCAAGATTAGTGGAGATTACCTTTGTTTTCTTTTGGTTTCTTAAACCGTGCTTCTGAGGACCCGCCAGTACTTTATTAATAGGTGAAAACTACTGTGTTTCATCGTAATTAATGACTTCTGTTCAAAACATGGGGAATTTTTATCTTCTTTGTTGCGTAGACGGCCTAGATATTTATATTAGTTTTGAATTTCAGATGAAAATGAAGAAGAGGAAGATGAGGACGAGGATGAAGATCAAGATGACGATGGTGAGGACGACGAGGATGAAGAAGACGAAGATGATGTCATGGAGCTCTCGGACATGGACGCTGATGCCAACGTCGATGCAATTGAAGATTCGATCAACCTTTTCCAAGATGACTTCGGACCGATGACTGCAGATAACGATGACAGTAGTAAGAATGGCATTCTAAGCCCTTACGCCAAATGCTTTTACATTAGCTTATAATTGTTACAGAGGTTTTAGAGAATAACCAAGGACTGGACTGCTAGCTCGTGAGACGACTAGGGCCATATCTAAATTTAAAGAAGCTTCCACCAGACTTCTATCGAACAGGGGTTTCGCTGAAGTCCTGTAAAAGAGCTCTTCAGAAGCAGATGTTTGTAAATCTTGATGACCAGCGCTGAATGACGGGCGGTTGATAACGAGCGATGTTTTGTTTCAGGTGCTACCATTGAACTGAATTTCCCCCGACGGCCTCACGCCGTTCATTTCCCTCTTTCATCCCGACTTCTTGACACTGACACATTGGACAGCTCCTCCGCAGCGAGCACCGCAATTCTGCAGCACCCGCTCCTAACAAGGCAGTCTGGGACCGAGCAACGGCTTTCGGGTAGACAGAGTCGTGGCCGCGGCTCAAGGAACGATCGTTTGGGACAAAGGCATGGTCACCAGACCCACACTCTGCACATCCACAACGCACAGTCAACAGGTAAGCTGTCACTGTTTACCGGGGGAGGGGACGAGGGGGGAGGAGACTTCTATCAGGAATTAATATTTAATGACATATGCTCTAGCCAATTTTGTCAAAGAAACATGATACTGGCACATATCAAAAGGCTTGGCTAACGTATGAAAGAGTATTCATGCAGTTAGAGCATATTGGCTATGCGCTTCTTGTGTTTATTGTCGCACATTCGAAGGTCATCAATCATGGACACTGCCTTCCACCTTTTGGAAGTTGTTCTCCTGACTTATTTGGAAATGTATCTGCGATGCACACATTTCATTCACATTCAAATTTCATTCACTTAGAATAGAGGCAATTCTTCTATTATTCATTCCTCGTGTTTGTCCTTCCTCGCAGGCACAAGTTTCGCAAGGATCCTCGTCGGTGACAACATTCGTGTCGTGAGCCGCAATTTGGATGACGTCAGTGATGACGTGTTGGTGGATTTCTTCGGTGACTCGCTAGATTCGTTTTCCATCCCGTTGCACTCCGTCCCTAATGCCCTGAACCGTTGGGCCTTCGAAAGCCGGCTTTTGGATGGCATGAGTGTGCACGATTGCGTCAATGCCATCAAGCCTGAGATCATCGACCATTTGGTGAAGCTGCAAATGGAAGAGTTGGAGAAGAAGCGCGAGGAAGAGCGGAAGAAGAAGAAGGAGGCCGCCGAGAACCTGGCCAGGAGTGAAGACAGTAAAGAGAAGAAGGAGGACAAGAAGGAGGACAGGAAACTGGACAATGCTCAGGTATTTTGGATCAAGATTTTGACTTCAAAGTCACCAGCTAAACAAGGCTGGCATGTGTGTTGCAAGTGATTGTGGCACAACCCGCTTGACACAACTTGATACTTGGGCCAGTGGGAGCTCCCAGAATCAAGGGGCTCAGGATTCATGGCATTATACTGTATTACCTAGCACGGATGAATGCTTCAATCATGGGCTCTGATTCGATTCTATCGCTTTGCTTCAATCCTTTTGCTCTGAAATTTTAAATGGCACTAAGTGGCACCATATAATTAAAATGATGCTAAGGTGGATTTTCAACAAATTTTCCTGAAAATTGATAATTTTTTCCAAAGTTTGACGTTTTTTATATGCATGAGGAATTTGATAATGATGGTATTTAGCCTGGTGTGACCCTTGCGCTGTGTGTAAAACAACTGATTGATTTTGACCAGGGGGTCCCAGCACAGGCTGCACCAGCGCCTTCAAGCACTGAAGGTAGTGTGACGTCATCAGCGTCAAACGCAGTGCCATCAAGAAGCAATGCAACACAAGGCACTGGAGCTAGTTCCGACCGAGAACTGCCCCCCGTCCCGGACATCACAGCGTCCGTATCTACACCATCACAAGCAGTGGCAGTGACGTCATCCGCTGAAAGGCCCAGTAGAGTAGCAACCGCCGATGCTGCGAGTGCTTTCTCGCAAGGTGAGTGTTGATGTTCGTTAGTGAAAGGTGTTTATGAGATGGTGATTTCTACGTCGTATTGCTAGTCATAAGAAACACACTCGTTCTTCGTAAACCCATGCTGTGAAGCCTAAGGTTAGGTATCATACGTACCATGTTTCTAAATTCATTATAAGAGTACATTTTACTAAACTGGTCCCAGCTTTCAACATCACATGTGTTTGCCCGAAATACAAGTGTTTAGTACACTTGTATAATATATAAAATAAATTCTGAAAACATTATAATGAATAAGGCACGAAGCTAGGAGTTGCTTCTTCGTTTATTGCGAATGAATATACTTGGCCGTTTGTCTGAAACTGGAGCCTGTAGAACGGCTGCGGACTCGAAAGCATGTATCGATGGGAAATCATTTTTTGTTGGCTGTCCAATATAGGAATCATCAGATACATTTTGTTTGGACCAGTTCTGCAAACCAACTGGCAAAAAATTGCAGGAACGATTCGCATCCAAGCTTTCTAGACAAACCGATAATGAACCAGATTCTGCTTATCAGAAATCTTGTTAAGATTCTTTTTGTCAAACATCAGATATTATCATTCATATTGAATATTCAATTTGATCAAATATTAAATTAAATCATTTTGTATTATAAAATCTCAACCTTCTCTTAGCAGTGTACAGATAACATGAGCTTTTGATGTTTTGATATTTAATAATTTATGTAAACAAATTCTCCATATGTGTTGATTAAGCTTTAACCAATTCCTAACAAGGCGCGTAAGTTTCTATCAATAAGACCTAGATTGCCAGAAAGAACAGAATTGTTGTTGTTTATCAAGGTCCAATGAGCTCATCTGTTGGCCACGTCGAGTCATCCAATCAGGGCCCGTTATCCGCTGCGAACGACCCGCACACGCCCGCGAGTATGAACTCCATGTCTGCGGGACTTTCAAGAATAGATGCCTCTCTTTTCAACGAAACAACGCCGATTTCTGTCATCCAAGCCGACACGCCCCTTGCTCCTCCCGCCCCTGTGCGGCCTCGCGCCGAGATGCAAGCGCCCGAACTTGCAGTGGACCTTGCCTCTGCCATTTTGTCGCAGCTCACCACCGCCTCCACAGCGGCAGTTACGAGCAGCGCAGCAGTAGCCACCCCCGTTGGTACGAATTTCTTACGTCAAACTACTGTTTTTTGCGAAAGTTTTCCGTTATGAGTCGCGTTGAAAATTTTTAAAGACACAAAACATTTTTTTCCAATATAAGTTGTTGATTTTAAGAAGTTCTTCTTAAGCATCTAAACAATGCGACTTTGAATCAATTAACGCTTTTTTGCGAATGACCATTTTTAAAGCTGTTTATTTCTTGTTTTTTTGCAGTATCAGCATCTCGGCTGCTAAATTCTCTCGGCGATAGAATAGCGCAAAGTGCGATATTTAGGCCGGTTCAAGCGACGTCAGCATCATCTGCTGCTTCGGCAGTTAACGGTGAGAATGGTGAGCAAGTTGGTGACGTAGCAGAGCAGAACAGTGCCACTGTGCAGCCTGGAACGCAACAACAGCAGCAAGCCGGTCCCAGTGGTGTGCAAGACGCAAACACAGCCGAGTTGGAAGGTGTGCGCATTCCAGAAGGAGTGGACCAGTCTTTCCTTGATGCCCTGCCCGAGGATATCCGGTAAGACGCGTTTTAGCGTAGTTTGGCATCGTTTAGGCCTTCTTGAAGGTATGTGTACCTAGCAACAGAACGCGCAAGTAACTCTGCCACTCTGTTTATGTTTATCCTTGTATGTGGGTAGTCGAGATCGTCCTACTTTCCTTGAAGCAGAAAGGGACACTTCTACTTGTGAAGCCTACAAAAGGCCTGTTCATGGTCTAGGCGATTTAGCATTGGCATGATTCATACTTTCTTGCTTTCGCATATTCATTGCTGTTCTTGTCTTCTTGTTCTCATTGCGCATGCGAATTCTTGCAGGCGAGAGGTACTAAGAGATCACCTGGGTATCCGTTCCCAAGGAGGCGAACAGCGGACAGAGGCGCCTGTGGCTGCGGCTCCTGACGCATCCTTGGTTGATGTCAGTCCGGAGTTTCTCGCTGCCCTACCCTCGGATATTCAGGAGGAGGTAGATACTTTTGATGGGGTTTTGTCAATGCGTGACGTCAACTGTAGTCAACATGACGTCAGTTATGTGTCATATGTTTGCGACATAAAGCGTTTACGTGCACATCTACGTATATGACAGTTTTCGTGGTTTGCCACTTTTTCACCTAGCTTCTCTTTCCACTAAAGCTTGCAGATGTTAAACTCGTTATCTAAAGTTAAATCCTTGGTTTCAGGAATCTGGCCACAGGTCTAAATTGCCAATCTGTATAAGGAAGCTTATATGAAGCGTGAAAAGACTTGATTTTATAGCAGGACATAAAAAACAGAGATGCTCTAAAGCATGCTAATTACTTCCCTGTTGATGTTCTTAAGCACGAAAATTTGCTGCTGTGTCACTCTAAAGCATGTGTCTTTCTCCCAGGTGCTTGAGCAGCAAAGACTAGAGCGAGCCCGACTGCAGGCGGCGCAAACGACGCCCGATCAGCCGGTGGACCCAGCCGCCTTCATACGCAACCTGGCGCCAACACTAAGACGCCAGGTGCTGGCCGACATGGACGACACCGTGTTGGCGGTGCTGCCGCCGGACGTGAGCACCGAGGCGATGGGACTGCGCCGGGAGCTGGAACAGCGCCAGCTACAGTTCTTCCACGAGCGCGCTTTCGAGCAGACCAACGTGTTCTCCCAGTTGTTGCGGCACTCCGGCGCAAGGCCACGCCACCATGCGGCAGATGGGACGTTTCATATTGCGCCATTCAGAAGGCTGCATGCCAGTGGACAGAGTGGCTGGGGTATTCGACACGTGGACAACAATAGCTCGGTGAAGGTAGTGTTGAACAAGCAACTGGTTGATCAAGAGAGCCTCGCCTGCTTGTTGGTGCTTCTGTTTCTAGACCAACCCAAACTGAACGTAGGCAGGCTGCACAGGGTGCTGAGGAACGTAACTTTCCACAGGGGCTCTAGGCTTTGGATTATCAAGGCCCTGATATCGATAGTGGGCAAGACTAGTGGTATGAGCCCTGAAGCCAGGTCGCATAAGTCACCCGAGAAAGCCTCCGGTCATAAGCACACTGGGAAACAACGCATGCATTCTCAGGCTGATCTCCATCTCGAACGAAGCCAGTCCGACTCGATCCAGAACCCGTCGAATAACTGGCTTTCAAGAACCCTCGATTCGTCATTTGGACACCGGGTCGATTTATTTGAAGTCAGACCAGCGACTGGCAAGTCATCTGACAAAGGAGCCTCCATTACAATCCATCCACATGCAGCCTCGTTTGTAAATAAGCGTGTTATAGAGGCATTACTGTTTTTGGCTAAAAATTTCCCGACAAGCTTTACGCCGTTCAATTCCAAGAAAGAAGAGGAAGAAAGCAAGACAGATGACAAGGCAAAGAGCGCTGATGCGAAGGAGGCCGTAGCTGAAGCTGCGGAGGAGAGATCTCGCGACCGGACTCCTGATACGGACTTTTGGACGATTCTCTACCGTTTGAACTCGATGGGACCTGGCCGCAAAGGTAAAATGCCTTTGAAGACACTTCGGGACACCTTTAAGGAAGAAAATGTTGACAGTTTCACTGATTCGCCCATTGGACAAATACTGACAATGCTGTCACACCCTGTGATCAAGAGGAACACGGCTCTCATTGACAAACTTTTGCGCCTCCTTGCGGTTGTCTCGATGTCCTTGCCAGAGGCGACAAAACCGGGCGAGCCCGCTGCCCCTGCGCCTGCATCTACGGAGGAGCCAGCCACAACACACCATGAAGCCACGCAACCAACGGTGACATTTGCATCCGAAGACACGATTGTGGAACGAAGCCCCCTGGTAGACACGAGTGACTTGGTATCCCAAGATGCCAATGACGTCATACCGAACCATGTGCAAGATGAAGATCACGACAATATCTACCCTGGCGCTACGCACTTCTCGGAAACGTCGTCCATCACGTCTTCCCTGTTCGTGGAAGGCTCGCCCGCTCCCGTGGACACTGTGGAGATCGCCCGTTCCCCCAGGGCCGAATCCGTCGTCTCCTGCCTGTCAGATGGCACGTATGCTGCCCATAGTGACATCAGTGGAATAGCTCCCGAAGCACACGAGGAGCCCATGGAAATCGACAGGGCCTCACATGCCGTCAGTGACACCTCATCGAATGGTCAGCAGCAATCCTATTCAATTATTTGTTCCCAGTATTGTTTGGTCCTAAAATTCTCTTTTATTTTAGGTTTTTAGTTAAATGCCTATTGAGACCCAAAACGTAATTTTTGAGTAGTTTTACCTGCGTCTTTACCCATGTTCCACATGTCAATTATAGGCTCTACCATCTTATCCAGTAAAGCTTTCATCTCTTTTTATATTTATCCATGAATAGTCAAATGTACAGTTGAGGCAAAATGCATTGGTTATTGTGGTATTTTACATTGACTACCATGTGGACTCTCATTTCGCAGGCACAAGAGCATCGCCAGTCAATATCCCATTGCTGTCACTCTCCAGCGGGTCATTCCAGACTTCGGAGAGGCCTGGAAAAGATCCGATCGTCAACGAATTGCAGCTGAGGCTAGCTGTCAATGTCTTAACCGCGGGCGTTTGCTCTGAGGACGGCCTAGAAGATGCAACCACCTTACTGTTGCAGATATCCAAGATTGACAAGGATACGAGAGACAGCGTTTTAGCACTGCTTCTTGACGGTGCTAGAGATATTGCCTATACGCTCTGCGGGGAGAGCAAGAGACTTCTCGCGGAGATTCGCGAGTACAACATTGTACACGGAAGCGACAAGCAGGACAAGGATGCGTCAAAAGTAAGTACCCACGTTGGGTGCCAGTTTCTACAGAGTTTAGATGTTCTGTCACCTACTTCTGTCACCACTAGATGTTTCGCATAATTTGTGCCTTACAATTTGTACATATTTTCCATGCACTTCTTCAGGCTGGCAAAAAGAGAACTGGTGTCATCATAAACCCAACGGCCGCGAGATCCCAACCATGGAGAGGACGTGGGCGAGGCCAAGGAATCCAAAGGAGGCTGGGAGGAAACGCCGGCCAGCGACCAGCATTGAAACCGGTTAGACATTTCCAGCTATTTATATCCCATATAGACCAGACCTTATATAGACCAGATCTTGTATAGACCAGACCTTATATAGACCAGACCTCATCCTATCCTTTTTTTGCTGAACTGAAATTTTTGTTGTTTGATTTGCTTTTCTTGCAATGCAATAACAATCTCTCGTTTTGCATTACATCTTCCTCTTCTGTTTTTCACATGCGTCAGGATTGAAAAAGCTCGCGCTTCTTCTCCGCTAGCAAATATGTTTTTTTAATGCGGCCCAAGGGCCAACACGTCGATGATTTGTGGGAGACAGTGTGCTCTGCAAAGTGCCTTGGCAAGTGTATACATTGAAGTTGATTCAGTTTTTAATAGAAATAGGCCAACCAAAACATTTTTTGTGATTTTTGTAAGTTTCAAAGAGTTGAGGTGCATGATTTTGTATCTTATCCCAGGTTATTTTCGACCTTCATCTACCCTCGATGGCCTGTTTGACTGGCAAAAGGTCAAGCCAGAACTTGTTATTGAGAGTGCTCAAGGTGGTGATTCAACTGCGAGAGGCAGCGAGAAAGTCAATGACGAAAGGCCCCACACAGCAGAGGACTGGTTTGTCCAGGGGTGCGTATTCACTGTCAGTTGTCTTGCATTCTGCTGGGTCCCAATGCATTAGTTTATAGAAGCCGCCATTTTTGTTATAATCACAGGAGTATTGGATAGAATCACTAAACTACGGGAAAACACGACGCATCTTCTCGCTGCCTGCCTTTATGCCATTTATAGTGCCATTTCTCTTGTATTAACAATCTTGTGTTTTCCCACCAGGAATGCGGCTTTTAGAAGGCCTTCGCAGCGGCAGGGAAAGTCTGCGTGAGGTTGTTGCTGCGCTTGAGGCGGATGTGGAGGCGATGTATGAGCTTATCGACAGATACGACGGCGAGAGGAGCGGGGGCCAAGGCAGCAGCGCCACTGCGGAGGTGGAGGCACCGAGCACGAGCCAGGTAAAACCTTCGACGACCTGGAACATGGCTACATGCTGTTGCCAGCTGGCCTACATCATGTAACGTCAGTGCTTTACAGTAGGCCTAAGATAACACGTTACTTGCCTTCATTTGTTCCCTTTCAGTTCCATCCTCGTGGAGGTGTTTTGATAAAGCCTAAATGCAGAATTTGGTGTAGCTTGAATTTTTCTTTGGCTTTCTTACTCCTGAGTAGCACTTTCAAAATCTGAATTCAGCGTATTCTACGTTTGGTGTTTTGAAGCTCTTGAACAAATTTACTTCAATACCGGATAGTTGACCAAACACATTGTAGAAGATGCATTTGAAACTTGATTTCAGCATGTTCTCCTTATAGACCCAGTAGTGACAAAAGTGTGTTGTTTTTGTATGTCTGCACTAACTTGTTACTTTCAAACTAGCCCGAAGGGAATGCAAGCACGTCAGGTCAAGGTGCCTCGTCATCACAAGGAGACTCGGCCAGGCAAAGTAAGATTTCAACCTCCCCGTCTGTTATATTATCTTTTACTTTAAAATTAAAGCTTCCATGTTTGCATTTTTGGTGTTGGGTGGTCACATTTTGACTATTCTCGAAAGGTCTTTTAACAATTGTTATGACACTAGACAGAGAAATGAGAGTGTCGTATTACTGATTTGCCTGCGCTCTTCTATGGTGTTTTGATCCTTTGCTTTTAGGTGAACTTCCAAGCGTTATCAACCCTGCTCCGCAGTTGCCTCGTCTCAGCAGCCAGATTGTTCTAGACGAACTGTGGGATATCCTCGGTATGACTGACATTTATATTGATAATAATAATAGTCCCCGTAGTGATAGCTGTGCACCCATGGCACTTCTACTTGGAAGGCCTCCACAGCAACTCTGCGTTTTAAGTGGATGTTTTATTCCTATGACGTCAATGCTAGTGTCTTGGGAATGTATACGATAAAGTTTTAAAGTGTACGTCACTGAAGCAAAGCCAACAGGGTTGAGAAATTTCTTGAAGAGCAGGCTCTACCTGCTAATTTGGCTATATGCTGGCTCTAGGTAGCCTGCAATTATTAACCTAAGCAGCTTGTCGAAATGATAAGAGGGTCTTTAAATCCACGCTCAAAATTCTGTAGTTCCAGGGCTAGATCTAGGCCATGGTTTTTGCCAGCCTTTTGTTCAAGTATTCACTTTTTGTCTTGGCAGGTGAATGCCTCACCGAACTAGCTGAGACGTCCGATACGAACGCGGTCCTTGTGCTTCAGCCAGCTGTCGAGGCCTTCTTCCTTGTCCATGGATCGGACAAAGACGAACTTCAGGAAAAGGAAAAGAAGTCTGATGCGCAGGAGCAGTCTTCCGTAGCCTCTCTTGACCTACCTCCATTCAGCCCCGGGCCCCTGTCGCCAGGGGCACCTAACAGCCCCTCGAGACAGTCTTCTGTGTCAAGTATCTCTCCCGATCTGCCCCCAGATACCCAGAAGTTTTTGCGCTTTGCTGGTATGTTGGTGCATCCTTCATGGGAAAACTAAAGTTAAATTCGCGTTGGTCTTTTTGCAATGTTATCTTTAATGACCTAGCCTTTGCCAATTAGTAAGCAATTCTTGGGAGATAATTCACTGTCATTGTTTCGCCAAATAATTCAATAGTTTGCTTTGTCGCGTCCAGAATATTTGCAAAATTTTAAATTGGCTCAGTAGGTAACACGTCAAGAAAAAACCTTGATGTTGTAAGTATTACGATGAAAGATTGAAATTTGGCTGTAATAAGAAAGTGAATTTTCAATGTGGAGCATGATTTCATGATTTTTATTTCAGAAACCCACCGGGTGGTATTGAATCAGATCCTGAGACAATCCACTACCCCCTTGTCCGATGGCCCCTTCGCTGTCCTTGTCAATCACACGAGGCTTCTTGACTTTGATGTTAAGCGAAGATATTTTAGGCAAGAGTTGGAGAAACTAGACAAGGTGAGCCAATGCTATTTTATGACTACGTTTTACCCTGGTATACATCGTATTTGGAATTGATAAGAATTAGTTTTTTTTTCAAAAGTAGATAAATTGCTGTTTACAGTAATGTTATAATCGAAGTATTATAGAATCATTAACTATTCTTAACGGTATGGGTGCATTTAAGCTCTTGGTATTTCGTGTCTGAAAATGTATTAGTATTGTTGTTGTTTATCTTCATTTGTTTTATCTACACTTGTAAGCGTGAAAATGCTTCCCCAAGCTCTTGAATAGATGAGATTATACGCCATATTTTCAGTTGTCTGTTTTCTTATCGCCTTAAAGGGTGTACGGCGCGAGGACATGGCTGTACACGTCCGGAGAGATCATGTTTTCGAGGATTCGTATCGAGAGCTTCATCGCAAGTCCAAAGAAGAGATGAAGAACCGTTTGTACATTGTGTTCGACGGAGAAGAAGGCCAAGATGCTGGAGGCCTGCTTCGCGAATGGTACCTCATAATTGCGAGGGAGATGTTCAACCCGAACTATGCGCTTTTCACAACATCACAAGGAGACAAGAACACCTATCTGCCAAACAGGAACTCCCATTGCAATCCAAACCATCTGAGCTATTTCAAATTCGTTGGCCGTATTGTTGCAAAGGCTATTTACGATAACAAACTGTTTGACTGTTATTTCACAAGATCCTTCTACAAGCATATCCTGGACAAGAAAGTACACTACACTGACATGGAAGTGGAGGACTACAGCTTTTATCAAGGATTAGTGTACTTACTGGAGCACGAGGTCAAGGAGCTTGGCTATGAGCTCACCTTCAGCGTCGAGGTTTGTATTGTTTTACCATGTAGTGTCATTTGTTTCATGGCATTGTCACTTGTTTTATGCTTTGTTTCTCTTGATGTTCCTTCTATCCATGCGTTGCAGCTGTTTTGAAAGAAGCTTGAAAATAATTGTATAGTTGTGAATGCTATGTTTTGAATGAACATCGCAAGTGTTATATTTTCATCTTCAATTAGAGCCTAAAAGACCTATGTTTGATATGCCAAATTAGACTGATAGAATAAATTGCAAGTCTTAATAATTTATAATGATTTTGATAGAATCTTCTCTTGATTCCATCATGCATGGATGTGTTGGAGATGCTACTTTTCTGGAGGAAGCGACAGATGTTTTGTTGCTCAATGTGATAAGGGTTTAAGCCATGCTAAAAAGCTGAAGCCAAGTCTCTTGTCAAGGAAAGCCCAATATCTCACAAAAAGATCATCTTCTTCTAGGTGCCAATCTTTGGAATGAATGAAATACACGACTTGAAGGCAAACGGACGCAACATCCCGGTGTCGGAAGAGAATAAGAGAGAGTATGTGAAACTGGTTTGCCAAGAGAAAATGATTGGTTCGATTAGGCAGCAGATAGACACCTTTTTAGAGGGCTTCTATGAGATCATTCCCAAGCGATTGATTTCCATATTTGATGAGCAGGAACTGGAGCTTCTCATCGCTGGACTCCCAACTATAGATATTGAGGAGCTCAGAGCCAACACCGAATACCACAAATATGATGCCAACTCCATCCAGGTAAAGACTTGTTCATTTCTATCATGTGTTTATGTCAAGATGCTTATGGGTTCGTTTGCAGTTGAATGAGTTAATTGAAAAACGTTAGCAAGACTTTCTGTTATAGCAAATATTGTTGTTTCGAATGTCCTCGGACCAGGAAATGCTGGACAAAACGTTTAGATAGCAATTGGTCCCAGTTGTGGGAATTGCACGCACAACCTTTGGAAAACGTGCTGATTTGATGCTAAACGTGCTGAAAGTTAGAAGTATGATAAGGATTCACTGAAAACATGATTAACAGCAAATTGTGAAGAAGGGAAATTTTGCATACAGAAGATCAAATGTTGGAATACTGAGAAACTACCCTTAGCTAGGCTTGAAGCAAACGGTTGGTTTTTTTGAAACACTACAAAATTCATTTGTCTGTTTCCCCTATTGAATTTTATTTTACAGGTTTTTGATTTAATAAGAAAACCAGCTTAAAACTAAAAACCTTTTCATAAGGTGTTAATTTTACGACGACGTTTTCTCCCATGATTTTGTTTTGTTTTAATCCTTGTTTTCCTGATAAAAAACTGTGACTTTCATTATCATAGTCATCAGTCAAAATTCGTTTTGGATTGCGCCCTTTGGTTGTGAATCTTTCTTTATAAGAACTTTCCCAAGTATATTTGAACTGTTTTGCTTCATATGTTAACGATTTTATTAGGATTGTTGATGATGTTTATAAAAATCTTTGCATCGAAGAAAAAAAGAGGCACCAGGTAAAAAGAGATGTTTGTCTTGTAGATACAATGGTTCTGGCGTGCATTGCGGTCATTGGACCAAGCAGACCGTGCCAAGTTCCTCCAGTTTGTAACTGGCACTTCAAAGGTTCCACTGCAAGGCTTTGCTGCTCTCGAAGGAATGAACGGACCACAGAAGTTCCAAATTCACAAGGACGAGCGATCAACGGACAGACTCCCATCTGCGCACACGTGGTAAGAAGATGCCTATAATGTTTTGCAAATACAGTCGAATCTAAATACGTTAACTACCACATCAACCTCATGCGATCCCCGACGTCGTATCATTTCCCTTTGTTCTTGTTTGCTTTATTTATAGGAAATGGCTCTATAAAGGTTTAACACAAGGATTGGTGAAACAAAATGCTAACTCCTTTTAGCAAATAACTCCTTTTAAGTTGAAACGAAATCGGTAAATTCTGGTCAAAATCCTGTCACCAATTTGGATCAACATTTCGTGAAATTGTCTTAATTGATAATTACTGAAAATTCAGTTGATTATTTACAACTGCCACGAATCCTCGCGACCTTCACACTCAGTTGACACTGGACTTTCATCCCATACCTGTCACCAAAATACCTGTCACCAAAATTCAATGTTTCCCATTTCACTTAAACGGTGGATTTTATTCTTAATGAAACTGCGCATGTGAACAAACAGAATTTTACAATTGATGTAAATAGCAGAGCATACTTAAAAGTATTTCTTTATCTTGGTACTTCTTAAACTACGTATTGGAAATATAAAACGTTTGCAAATTTTCGTCTGCTACCCTTTTTCAAATTTTCGATAATTTTTCTCCAATATTTAAACAAACTATAATTTTATTGCCAAGATTCAAGCCTTTGGTACAGTTGTGACTTTTGTCCAAGAACACGTATCCACGTCCATGGCATAATTTTGATAATCGTTGGTATATGAATCAATATCCAAAATGACATTACCAACCCACCAATATTATAACCCATTGCGAAATACCTTTTATATTATGTTTTGCTCCTTTCTAATTTTTTTATAGGAATACATCAATGAATTTATTTAGTGTTTTAATTTTGTTTCTTCATCATTACTGATTTCTCAACTGTTTTCAAGTTCTAGACGCCCCACAATCTTCAATTTTGTTATGCATTGAGATACTTGATATAACTTCCCTACCAATCGTTGATAGCCTGGCAATAGGTTATTCATACCCCTGTGTTGTTGTTGTTTTTCAGCTTCAACCAGTTGGATTTGCCGCCATACAACACATACGAAAAGCTTTACGCCATGTTGCTGAAGGCTATTCAAGAATGCCCCGAGGGATTCGGCCTCGCTTAGGTTTCCCAGCAGCCATATTTGCAGCTAGCTTTTTTGGCACATTTATGTCATTTAATGTTTATATTGCATTGTTTATACAAACACACTTTCGCCTATTGTCTGGATGTTAACAAGAACATTTTAGCATTCATATTCTTTCCTTTTTGTTTGTAGGAGACATAACTAAAAATCGTGATATGTAGACAGTTAAAAATATGTCTAAAATATTTTCCATCTTTGTTTGAATATCAATCAAGTGAGCAAATTAAAGTAAAAGAATCACCGCAAGCCGTTTCTATCGTTCTACTTAGAGAAAGTAGGAATCGTTTCGGCTTAAAAATTCTACATCAAGCTTCGTATTTTCTTGTTTGTGATCAATATTCCTGTAATTCAATGTGTACTTTCCTTGCAAAACAGTTCTGAAAGTCTGCTTATTTGCATATCATTTATAAAAGTAGTGGAAGGGAGACGTAATAAAATGATTAATTTTGCTACTGACCTCATCAAATCATTGTCAGAAGTTGTTGAACAACAAGGAAACAGTTTGCAGAACTTAACAGTGAAGTTTGAATTTTGCTCATTTGAATTGTTTGTGAATTAATTGTTTGCTTGAATGTTCATAAAATAAAGATCATATTCAACTGGAATTTACCTTTTTGTCTCAACTTCTCACATTGCTTTACTTTCAAGATCAGATGTTGACATACGTGACAAAAAACTAGCGTGATTAGTGCGTGGCGCTAAAAACATGCAGCAAGTTTTTTAGAATGAAATGCTGTACTTTGAATAAAGAAAGTACTCTGCCTGCCTGCTAACGGTGAAGCAGAACCATGACGTTTCGTCCCACCGAGGCCAAATGCCTCGAATTTCCCATCAATCTCTGGTCAGTCGTCCGTTGGTGGATCTTCAATATCTTTCTTAGTATTTTCCTTTCCTTCTTCACAACAAAGCGTCATAACTATCATAATCTATCTAATCATCGTTTCGAGCAGTATCGAGATAAGTGGCTGAATGTTTAAAGTCTTTTTAGCACAGGCGATATGTTAGAGCATAATCTCGTTTTGTTGGGGAGTTTCTTGAGGGGATCGGCCAATTTTAGCAATGCAACACGAAAAAGTACCCGGAAATCGCACAACTGCATGCGCAATAATGGCTCGAAACTGACATTTCGGATGTATTGTGAAAGGCCTACATCCCTTTATCTATCTTGCAAGGAGACAGGATACAAGAAATGACTAATGAGAGTTTACATCACTCAATCGCACACATGTATGTAATCATGAGGGTATTTCTTATTTTCTAATGTTACAAATGTTACAAATTCATACAGTACAAATGTTTTAAATGTGAGATGCTTGATAGAAATTTGTTGAAATGGATTTCATTTTACCAACATTGTCACATTTATGGAAAAGAGTGATTGTGGTAATTTATTTACAATGGATTGCAAAATTAAATAGAGTGCTTAAAATCTGCTTGTTCTCTGAGCATTGCCAAGATTTTCATTGTGATCTTTTATAATACCAAAAATGTAAAATCAAGCATTTGTAAAATAACCCATTTGCAATGAATTTGATTTGCAGCTAACCTCGAATCAGTTGTATCTGCAGCGAACAAAGAAAGGTCTGTACCCATGCTGAATTATTGCTTGATGTTCTTTCAAAATAAGAATTAAAATATAAACAATCAGAAAACCTCAATTCTTTTGGTTTTGATTTAAGTGTAGGTTTGCTAAATATTGATCCAAAGTTTTTCAAAGGAATCCATAGTTCATACTTCCAATATTGTTCAAAGAATTGTTGGCAAATATCTAAATGATTCACAGCTTGCTGAAAATGACTTTGGCTTTGTAAAGGAAGGTTTCAATAGCAACAGTGGGATCAGCTTTGTCACTGAAGTATAGGTGCGATCCTTAAAATGTCTCTCTTGTTTCCAGGTCTTATCACCTTAATGTTCATTTCACGACCCCTTCGGACAAACTCATGAAGCTGTTCTGAGCTGCTGACCAAGACATCATCAACTTCTGTTATTACATCGTAAGGCTGCAGGCCACCCTTTTGTGCTGGAGAGCCTGGGACCACTTCAACTACAAGGATCCCATGTGAAACATCAGGAAAACCCTGAATCTGTTGACGCAGTTGCCCTTCAATTTGAGGGTACAGAGATAGCATTTTTATCCCAATGTACGGTCTTTGTGTCTTTTTCACTAGAGTCTGTGTTTTTCCTCTGTCTTGCTTTTCCAGAGCTTGCAGGAGGAATGCTTTTGCACGGTCAATTGGTACAGCAAATGATATACCTGGGAAAGTTATAATATTGTTTGAAATATTGCAAAACAAAAAGGTCATTCAATTTCATCCTTTCATGGCCGCAAGGAACAATTGTGCAGTACCCAGTGATAAGGACATTCCATAGAAAGAATAAGTTGGTTGGTTCGAATATTGATGTGCCTGAACATCACAGACTAATTCAATTATATGTTTTTGATACAATTATAAGAAATGATCAATTAAACTAGAATCAGGAGCTCATAATTGTTTACTTTGGGAATAAATTTGATACACATTCTTGATTTATCAACAAAGTTCTGTCCGAAAAACTACATTTAGTATGGTAACAACTTGACTTATCAATAGGGAAACAAGGATATACTCAGACTTGCCAGTTGTGTTCAACAAGGTCATTGTATTGATGCCAATGACCTCTGCATCCAGGTTAATTAAAGGACCACCTGAATTTCCTTTGTTTATTGCTGCATCAGTTTGAATGTATTTCATGTCTCCTGTTAAGAACAGCAATGTGACTTTTAGATTGCTATATTTCTCAACTATTGTCCAGACACCATAACTACCAAACATTCTGATATTATGTAAAAAGAAAGGTCTCCAATCTTAAAAGAAAGATGTGATTATGAGAAAGCAATTTAAGTATAATTGTCAATTTTTCCTATTTAAAATTTATTCAAAATTTTAGGTAATTATATACATCCTTTATCAAAGAGAAAGGCTGGTTTAAGCCAAGATGAGGAGATTTCCTGTAACAACAAATTTCCTTAAAAATCTAAGAAGCGTACAAGCAACTTGAAAATTAAAAATCCCATTACAGGTCAGATTACCTTTCCTAAGGCCAATATCCTTACCACCTCTGTGCACTGTGCTTACGATTCCTGCTGTAACAGTGTTACTGAGATTCAGAGGGCTTCCAAGGGCAATGACCCATTCACCTGGCCTCAGAGTGGCAGAATTCCCAAGTTTGATGGTTGGGAGTTTGTCATTCGGTTTGATTTTTAACACTGCCAAATCAGCAACTGGATCAATGTCTTGAATTTCAGCTTTGTGAACCTGCAAGACACAACATTTTATTGCTATGGACATAATCAATCAATTGGTAGCAAATCTGAGTCAATAGATGAAATACAAAGTCATTACGATAAACATTATTCCTTGACCTATGATTTATAAAACATACATCTCCAGATGCCATCTTGACGGAAACATTTGTTGAATTTGCCACAACGTGCGCATTGGTCAATATAATTCCATAATCAGTAACAATGAAGCCAGATCCCGCTCCCTGTGCCACGCCCCCACCGCCAAACAAGCCACCTTGTTGCTGAATTGCCACTTCCACATAGACTACTGCGGGCGATGCAATTTCAACAGCGTCTGCGATAAAGTTAAAATTCTTTGCATGGTCTCCAGTTAGCCATCTTTTATGCACATGCTGGTTCACTCCGACCAAAGCAGTTCTGTGACCTGTTCGGAAAAGAGAATTTTTCCCAAGGCCTGTACACTGACGATTGTTTTCATCATCAAAAATGAAGCTGGAAATCGATCGCAAAATGTGGCTCTTATGCAGCCTAGCTACTCTTATCTTATCAGTAGCAATAACATGGCCACTTAGAGTAGAGATCTGAAAATTTCGTGAAAATCTTGTGAGTATAATACTCATTTTTCAACAAAATGTGCTGAATAAATTCTCCTTTCCATAGAAGTGACAGCTTTTACTCCCAACTCCCACGAGCTCAGCGCGCTCTTGAAAAAGTCTCACTTATACTCAACTAAACGCAGTGCGAGGCTGTTTAAAAATGGCTTTCTAAACAAAGCTACGACCTTTTGAAGTTTGGTCAAATCGTGTGTAAATTTCGAGTCTCCAAGAATATGGGGAAAGAAAAAGGCGGATTTCTCACACCAAAGGCCATAGCGAACCGCATTAAGTCAAAAGGTCTACAAAAGTTGCGATGGTTTTGTCAGATGTGTCAAAAACAGTGCAGAGATGAAGTATGTTTTCCTTCTAGTCCGAAAGTATCTGCCTGAAAAATTCTATCAGTTTTTTTAGAAAACTTGCAAACACTTTTTGCAACTATGTCGCCATGGTTAGCTTTTTTCTCCTTTTTTGCAATAAAAGTAAAATGATTTCTATTGGCTGTACAGTACAGCCTGTACTGTTGTTAACACAAGATATGACCTGTAAATGCAATTTGTCTTCATTCTATCCAAAAATTGCTTACCTAAATTGTACCCATTAATTTTTTGTAGATTCCAAATGTACAATTAAATTCCAAATGTTAATGCTGTAAATTAATCCGAGACCATTTGTTTGCCTAAGTATAAATTTGTTGATGAAAGTTACACCAGGCTCTGTACTTTTAGTTTTCCCCCTTTTTAGAATGGATTCAAATGCCACTGTATGTCAGAGTCTCATCAGCGCCAACTTCTTCTTTTTGCTGATAATCCAGACAAGTTTTTAGATGCATTTTCAAAGTAAGATATCATTCCTTTTGATAACCAAAATTATTTAAGTAATAGTGAATAATTTTATGTTACCACATGTTTGCCATTTGGCAGTAAAGGACTTTTTGTCAAAGTTTTGTTGAGCTTGACGACTATGCAAATGTGTACTTTCTGATACTATCAAATGTTTGAGCTAAGTTTCATTTTATTTTTCCTGTATTAGGCCATTAAACAGAACAAAAGTTTAAGCAATGAGATGTCTGCTGTGATTCTATCTATTACACTAGTTTCTTTAACTCCTTTTTTAACTTTGCAGTGTGATGTTTAAAATCTGAACTACACAGTCTTGTTTACATCTGTTTTCACCTAAAGGACTAGAAAAAAGTTCCTCCTCATCCTTTTAGAGGCCAACATTAAAAAAAATGGCCCTGGTAAAAGAGACAGGAATTTTGGCAACTTTCCTGCACACAATCCACTTTGAGGATGGTGTTGAGAATGAAAGATTTTTTAGAATAAGCCCTGAAACCTTCTTGCAACAAAAGCTACTTGTCCTGATTTACAACATCATTCTTCCTGATAACCAACAGACATCATGCCTAACAAACAGACAGTTCCAGCCAGCAATACATAAATTCATCTGAATTTGATCTTTGCTAGATACTTGGAAGTTGTATTTTTAGTTTTTCATACCAAAAGAAAGTTAGGCTCAAAGTTATTCAGTAAGACATAAAACCTTGGGATAGTTAAAATCTAGTTGGGTTAGAGTTTGGGTAGAAGCTCTAGCATGTGAAGATACCAGCCAAAAACATGACTAGCTTGAACCGGAAAATGCATGAAAATTGAAGGTACAACAAAATTTCGTAATTTTTTCAAGTTCTCATGACTTAGTTAACTCCAAACCAGATATTCTGACATAACACAAGGACATTCAAAACTAAGAGTCTAAGAACCTTGTCTAAAAAATTAAAAAACCTATTGTTTTTTATACAAAAGCTGAACACATCCAACTTGCATCGTGAATAGGAAATGATAACTGGTGGTATTTTGTTCTAATCCACACTTTCATTTATTCTTGTCCTTGTTGTGAAAACATACATAGATAAGGACTGTGTTTTTCAGCCTTAATTGTGTTTTTTAATGTAATTGAAATGCTTTTTCTAATTTGAATTTCCTTGATTATTCCTTTTCAGAGAATTTCTAGATAGCTTTCTGCACCTTTTGAAGAGACAATGGGGTATGTCTTAGTGTGATTTTAATTAATGTTGATTGTAAAATCAACTCAATGTTTTTCTTTGAATAATTTTGTTAGCTCTTAGAGTGCAATTTCTATCATTTGTTGACTTTTTATATTTGCTCTTTGGAACCATTTGTATGAACTAGCAAACTTTTGGATTACTTTCCCACTCAACTCTCTTCAGGTCAACTCAATTGTTGACCAATTTCAATTTAAGTGTTTTGTAGATTGTTCAGTTCTTAATAGGACACCACATTTCAAGTTTATTGTTGCTATTAAAGTTGCTTGGACGTTTTTTATTTAAAAGTGTGCTGTATCTCTATTTTAGGTACCAAAAGGGTTCATTGTAACATAGTCTACCAGGAATATATTGCTGACAAACTTCATGCGCACATGAACTCAACACAGGTCATTGTCTCTATTTTTCACTGTGCATCTTTGCTTGCTTTTCTTTATGAATAAAATGGCCTTAACAGTTTTAAGCAGAACATATGGTGGGATAGACAACACAAAAATGGTCAATGTAATAACCAAAGACTCTACTTACATGAATGTGTTACTTGGTATTATTTGGTTAAGAACCTGGCTGCAGACATTTTTGGTAGCTCTAGAAGGTCGAATAAGTCGCTTCTTCTCCGATTTCAATAGTCAACATGTGGGATTTTTCCTCTTGTAGTGGGAAACGCTAACTGAATTCGTGAAATGGCTAGGAAGGGAAGGTAAATTACGTATTTTTGACCGCATTTTCTCTCTTTTCTCCTTTTTCTTAGTCATTTTAAGCCAATTATTTCTTGGTAGAATAGAGTGTCCTTTTCTTTAACAGTGCGCCGATCGCTCTAATAATTCAAAGGAAGTCTCTCATTTCAATAAACGGTGCTGAGATTGTCTCCTCTTTTCATTGTCTTGTCATGTTAGCGTTCCCTTTTACCGAACCATATCTCTAACTATTTGTCATCTTCGAACTCTTGAAAGGTCACTGTGTTGTCGACGAAACCCCAAAGGGCTGGTACATAACCTACGTCGATAGAGACCCCGAGGCAATCAAAAGGCAGGAGGTAATACCATATCTGCTAGAACTGGCCTAAGCCAGAAAGACAGCAGTCACTTTTCATATCAATGCAGCATTCTTCTTAAAAGAGTGTAAACAAATATCTTCTTAAAATGTAATGTCTTGCGGAAGAAAGTTCAGCATATTGATTCTCTCACGCTATAAGGTATCAATGTAACTGACGTCATTTGTTTGATTTACCAGTGAAGCGGAAAATTTGTTATTGGCAGGACCATTTTTTGCATTATTTTTTCAGTAGTCTTATTTACATTGCTTCTTATCAAATCGATTGCAAAATCTTCTCTAGGCTAAACCATCTTCACGGTGGCCCCTGTTCACATATTTGGTGACTGATCTGATTTTGTAGCTGGGAGCAGCAGTTAGCTTAGACTCTGGCTATGGACCTTATCCAGTCGAGTCTATAACTATTGATGAAAACGTTCTATAACCAATGAATTATTCTGTCATCTACTTGAAGTTGACAGCGTTCTGCAACTAAAATAAGCGCTCTAACCGTCTCGTCTCGTTTATAATCCATTTTCATGGTAGATTTAGCAGTGCAATCTATCCCATTTTCATACTGAACTTTCTGTCCTAGTCTGCTGCTAAAAAGGAGAAGATGGACATGGACGACGATGAAAGAATGGGTGAGTAATGTTTTGGGTAAAAATATATTCATCAATTTTGGCTGTTGCTTGAGGCCTCTTTCTAGGTATAGACACAGGCCGCTTCTACTCTCCTTTATTAACATTAAACAGGCAAAAACGGAGTTAACTAGAGACACACTTTCATAACGGTAATATGAATCAAGCCTTGTGTTTGAGCTCTTTGTTTGTCAGTTCTAAAATGAGTCTCCGACAATCTGCTTGGCTGCTCAAGAGATGATGTTTGATTGATTTTTCACAATCTTACGATGTTACGTGCTTTTGTATATTATTTGGTAGCGATTTAATCGAATAGATCTTTATTGTTTTAGCAAAATTTCTTGAAAAGCAGATTGAGAGAGCAAAAGAAAAAGAGACAGAAAAGGTGTGTAATTGCTCTGATGAACATACTTTCCTTTGGCCAAGAAATGCTATTGCGTTGTAAGTTTTCATAAAAGTTTAGTGCAGTTATTTAGGGGCATCGGGTTAACGGTGGAATGCTGAGCTTCTGTCGATAGAAGCAAATTAGATTCAAAAGCATTCTGTACGAACCTTCTACTTGTAACCAAGCCACATGATCTATCATTCATTCTCTGGAGACCTCAGTTTAGGCCCATATATTCCAGCTAGATTCATGCTCTGGCTTGCATGTTTTTTAGGCTTTTTCTTCATTTTATCATTTTAGTAAATGCCAATTTTATATGGATTTTGACTCTTTAAATTTGCTTTCTACCCTTGAATAAATGTTTTTGTTTTAGTCTAGTCTTCCTGACTGTGTTTAATAAATTCTTGTCTTGTGAAAACCTACTTAATGCAAAATTTGCTTGCAGCAATCACAGAAGTTATAGCAACTATGAATTATATGAGAATTCATTATTCGATTTGTGTTTTCTTGCTGCCTTTATGGTGTAGCCACTGGTCCAAAACTCAACTTTGTCTTGAAAACCAATTAGGGTGGCCATCTTGGTGTGAGACCAATTTGTTGTGATCACGTGAAGCCTTACTAAGCTTGGGGAACTGAGCACGCGAATCTTGAATGGCTTTAATTTTTTATATTCATAAACATGTCATGTAATTACTATACGTTTCCCAGTTAGTGATATATATATTTGGTTCATTTTTGGAAGTGACTGAGTCCCGTCCCCTTTGATACAGCAGAAATTTCCTTTAGGAGAAATAGTTTCACGTGGGTAAAACACTAGCAAAGCAGCTGTGTCAAAAATGATAGGCACATGGGTTGACCCATAGTAAGGCAAACTAAAATAGGCTTTAGAAGTGCATAAGTGATTTTTTGCATATTGTACTATGAAGCTTGCATTGGTAGGAGAAGAGGCTTGTGCTGCCTTTAACTTTTGTGTTTTCATCTGATCTATCTTCGCTGTCATTCATGGAGTTCTCTTCTTTTCCGTTCATCGTAACCAGTTGCATTACATTCTGTTTTTGTCCATAACACTTGCGAATCACAGCGCTGAAGTTAGAGGCAATCTGACCAAGATGGCGGCGATGAAACTCATTTAACTTAAAAGTCTGGTTCGCAAGAATGATATGTCGCTAAACCTAGTCTTTGTTAGATCAGTAGGTATAGCAATGTAGGCTGCGTTTTAGGAGGCCCTAACCTTTTGAGTTCAAAATCTACGTTTTTATTTGGGTCGATCATCGCTGAAAGTTTTTGTAATCTTTTGAGATTAAAGACAGGCAGTCTACAGAAAGTCTGATTTTGTATGGGACTGTGCATTTTTCTCATTATTGCCACTGAGACCGCACGTGTTTCGCCAGGCAGTAGCGGAAGCAACTCAACTGCGCAATGTCAGAATTTCTTCAGGTTTAGCTGCATTTGCGCTGCCGCTCGACCAATTCAAAGCATAGTTATATAGTTTGTGTAATTTCTTTACAACTTAATGACTGACTTTGCAAATCGGATTCACTTTCATGTGTGTGTCGTACTAAATTACAAGTTATGTCTGATAAAAACATCCCATTTTTATTGAAGCCTCGAAAGAAATAATTGTTTTCTTCCACATGCTCTAAATAACCTGATCTCATCTGACCTGCATATTGGTTCAATTAGTTTTTCTTGCATCACCAAGCTACTTTACGAGAAAGTGCAGGCTTTTAGGAAGTATGACACTTGATTTATTTGATTGCTGAGCCGCTCAGATCGGTGACTGTACGAGACTATTTGCTCATGTCATGACAAACCGGCTCAGTTGAATTCGGTACAACTTGTGTTTCGAAATTTTTATATACGTTTCATTGGATTTGATGGATCCGAATCATTTATGATCTATTCAGGGGCAATTCTGTTGCTTTCAAAAAAGTCACATTCAAATTGTTATCTTTAGATTCTCCGTAAAATTCTATTCCTGGTAATAATCTTAAAACAGAAAAACGAATCTCAGTTTCTGTTAAAAGTTAAGTCACAGTTGATAAGGGAATGTAATATCTTTGTTTTGCCTTCTTTATTTACTTTTTTTAAATTTTAGCCAACAAATGAGTTTACCGAGCTGCAAAGGCTGAACGAAGAAGAAAAAAGTGAGATTTAATTTTTTCTTCATTATTTCCCGTATTGTATAACATTACATGTAACTTCAATTAATCTGCTTGATAATTTCCACATTCTTGGCCGTAAATGCCTACAGCAAGCCAACAAGCATTCGCAAGCATGGTTCCCACCACAGCTCATTTTTCTCCTAGTCAGGGCTTTAGTTGGCTCGACTGGCATACTTTCTCCTTTGTAGCCTTGTCTAAGAATATACAGTTAAGTGCTCCTGTAGTCTCTCCTGCACATTTGAAATCACATGTTATGATTCCACTCCTGTTAATTGAAAGGTAATCAAACTCGCTGACCGGCCTGACTTTTATATTTTATCTGTAAGATTATTTTTTCCGACTATGAGTATGCATCTGCCAAACCTCTTGTGGATCATTCAGCCAAAGCGTCCTTGTTTATGTTTGATAGCTGAAGGCAAGAATATATAACGTAGCAAGTCTTTAGTAGATATATCAAGAATGAAGCAAAAATGAAGCCTGGAAGCTTTGAGTTGTGGAGTTTGTGACTGTTAGCCACTCGCATCGAATCAGTGATTGTTGTCTCAAGGAAGAAGGACGGATTTCTGGTCGGTCGAAATGATAATGAGTTTTAGGTTTCCCTTCATCTTTCCGGCTACAGAGACGTCGGTCGTGATTTGCAAGCCGCTCCACCAACGACACTGATTTCTTTCACATATTTTGCTTAAGTTGCTACACAGTACTTCTTCAAAAGCAACAGTGCCTCAGCCCCACTCCTGCCATATCTTATCAACCGATGGCCAGTTTTTCGGCCGGTGTTGGGACGACAATTGCTATTCAGATGAAATATAAATAAATGAATAGTCCGCACTTTAAACGAGCAAACCGTGTGGGCTATTGACAACATTTCTTAGTTTCGCTTGGCAGCAAAGATCTTTTACGTTGGTGTTTTAATGACTGTAATCAACATGCAGGCCTTTTCTTTTAATCTCAACCAGGCGCTGACATTGCAAAAGATGGTCCACGCATAGTTTGCGCAGCGCTTTGTGAATTAATGAGCATTCCCCATGAATACTGTCCAGACAGTTTTGTTTATTTATTACTTTCAAATGAACGCTGAGCTAATTGTCTTCTTTCATTCAGTTTTTGAGATTTTATCTCAGGTAGATATGATTAGATCTTCTTTAAAACCGCTACCAGATGCGTTCGGTGGAAGAAAGGTCGCGACAAGAATATGTTAAAAAAACCACAATATGTTTTCAATTTCTAGCAAAATAAGGCCTGACTGAAAACCGTAGCTCTCTGGAAGAGAAGAAAAACATGTCCTCCATACACTTAACTGAACAAAAAACTTTTTGTGAATTACAACGAAATCCAAACTGTTTCGGAATGGTAGAAAAGTGCCTGTGAATCAAAAAGCAAGCTTAGGCTCAAAAGATTGTCTGGACAAGTTTATTTTTTTGATATTTTCCCCAACTCTTTCTTAATTTCACTCAGAGAAAGTTTCTTTCGATCAATGCTGAATCATTTGGGTTATTTACCAGAAACAGCTGCGGGATTCTCAAATATGCTGGCAACACTAGACAAGCACACATTCGTCATGTCTTCGTATGATATCAATTTTGCTTCTGACGCTTTTTAACAGCCGCTTCCTCTGTGTTTAGTTTCCCTGAATTTCGCCAAGGCCTCGTCTTCTGTAAGCAGCGAAACAACGGAAAGGTGAGCTTCAACGTATTGAAAGCTTCTTTTGTTTTGCTACATAAACAGCTACCGCTCGTTCTCTCTATTCCCTTACCCTAGTGATTCTTCCAGCAGCAACAGACTTTTGTGTTACACTCGGTGACGTCATTATCAAGAATTGCTTGTCCCTATTACCCTGTTTACCGATGGATGCTCGATGTGGCTGTCAAGAATCATGACTGGGCATTACCGCCTCGTTTCAGTAGCTGATGATGTCATCTTTTTCAGTGAAAACTAATCTGCCGTTTCACCTACCTGACTTCAACAGGAGTAAATCGAATGTTGTCAGCTTTGGTGGCTGGTCTGTAAGAACACTATGCTGCCCTTTTAACGAAGTCTTATCCGCACATTAGGCCCGTCCTGAATCGACCTTGACCCTCGAGTAAGCCTTCGCCTTGTAATTCGAGCTACGTAAACTGTATGCATTAATTCAAATAGGCTGAGAAAGACTAACCAACCAAAAAGCCCAGACGAAACCCATTATAATTCCTGGATACGGTTATAAAGGAACTGACCGAGTAACTTTTTGGGTAGCTTCTGTAATTTATGCAAGGCATTTGTATTTCTTAGCAAGCCTAAAGCCGGGTTGGGGGCGAATCCCTTGAGTGATCTTGGCAAGTCTAAGCTCCAGGCCTTTCCTTCATCTTCGTCCTCATCAGTAAAGAGCGTGGCGAGGTTTGTTTAATTTCTTCTTGTCAATCTCTGGAAAGCTTTTTTTAAATGGTTGTAGAATTCGAGCAATTTTCCTACCAGGACACTGAAAACTCAGTGCATTTGCTGCGTAGGATGCAGGAAGGATCAACATCAGGGGTACCAAGATTAAAGCTCTAATATCTTGATTTATTGATCAAGATGCGTTGGGAATACTCGTGTTGTTCCCTGCCGTTTTGGTGAACACAGCAGGAAGCTTTGACATTGATTTTGAATTAACTCGGATATAGGCATTTCAACTTGGTTTTGTAATGCACATTTTCTTGATGATCAGGAAACAAATTTTTTATTCAGTCACCTTTGCCTTCATGAAAAGGAAAAGTTTGTGCAACTTTATAAAACCACGACTGCCCTTACATTATAAGGGCTTTCAAATATGTGTGATCCTGTATCGTAGCTTGTACAGAGGTAACAATCTACTAATATTCGACTCTAACTTTTTTTCGTTAGCAAGCAAGGCCAGAAAAGAAAATCTGCCTTAGAAGAGATTGTTGAGGCAAGTCCAGAATTGATATCTTTCTTGTATTTCAGTTGAGAAGTTCCGATTTTGAAGTCGTTTTTGAAGCAAACTTTTTCTTATGCTGTAATTAAACGAAAATTCCCTTTAGTATTTTCCTAGCAAGTTGATTTGTGTTAATTTCATATGAAAGGAGCAGAAAGTGAAGACTTCGAAAGTAAAGAGGCACGAAAATTGGATTATGGAAGTAAGGCAACTTTATTTATGAAATTTATTCTTCTTTTGATGTTTGCTGTTTTTGCGGTCACGTCGAACGGCACTTTGAAATTGGTTTCTATGTTTCTATATGGCTACACTTCTCCCTTCATTCTAGCAATTAACCTCTGTGTTAAGTTTCGGTAATTTTGACGTGCAATGTAAGAAGTTTTCTCTTCACAATTCGCACCCCACAAGCCTTTGTCCCAAAATACTATCAGGATTTTCCTCAACAATCTTTTGCTTCCCTAAACTGCCAACGTTTTTATTCTTGTTCTTCAAGTTTTGTTGACCGTGTTTCTGTAAACCAGCTCTAGGAAAACATAGTTAGTTTACCTGTGAGAATTGTGAAGAATAAGATGTAGAAGAATGTGAGAAAGATCAAAGAAACTTATCCACGTATTAACAATATATATTCATTTACTTTACAAACAGATTTTAGCACCACCTTTTATCTTTACATGATTGCCACAACACGATTAGAAGCACTACCACCCCTTCTCTAGTAGGGCTTACCGCTATCTTTACTTAGAAAAATCAGAGCGACCTGGCACGTTCTGTGCTCAAAAGGGCCCATGTTGACAGGAGCCTTGAATTCTGCACCACGTTGCTCTGGCACGTTGCCAATTACCACGGATCTTCCTTTGATAGGGAATCGTAGTCAAGGTGATCACCAAGAAGTTGGGCGATAAGTATTACAAGAAGAAAGGAACGATAACGGTGGGTAGCCTCCTTTGTTCTACTGCATTTACACAGTGGATATGTTGCGGTTGTTGTGTCATTGTATTGTGTTTAACGTGCAGCTGCATGCCATTCAGGTGATTGGCTGTTGTTAATGGTACCCAACTGTTTACTTGTATTTAACAGGCGTTTATAATTCTAAAGAGAGAGTTTTCGAGAGTTCACGAGGTATTCAGGTTTAAGATGAATGGTTTTAAAGCGGATTTGAACAATATTTTAATAGCCTTTTAGATTTAAACAATTGCATCTCAAGTTGAATGTCAGTCTACCATAGTTGAAATACAAAGTAATTTTGATAAAAACGTAATCGATAGCTTCAATGTGTTCCAACGCGTGCCAAATGTTTGAGATGGACATCCGTAGTAATCGGCATATAGAAGTGCGTTTGTTTTCGAACCCGCTAAACACGTGTAGATTTTAACCTTTATGGATCGTATTCCTAGGCACACTCGCTCCTCTATAGTCTATCACTTAGAAAAACTATTAATTACTGTATCTTGCCTTATCTGGATCTTGAACTGAAACGAACTACAAATCCCTAAACTTCTAGATAGATAATATCCTAATATCGTCCATTGCCGAAATACCAGTTTGGATAATGGATGGTCGAATGAACAATTTTGACCAGTGAATGCATCTCTGTGTGATTCAGTTGACAGATGGGCCAGGGGGACATGCCCCTTCCCCCCCTATTTTCATCAAGATATTGGTGCAATATATGTTATAAAGGAATTTAGGAACAAATAGAAGGAAATTTATAAGTAGAATGAAATTCATAGTGAAATATTCTGTAATTTGTTTGGCTGGTTCGTAAGAGAATAAAACGTGCTCAGAACTTTCCCTTATTGTCACATTAGGCCCTTCAGCTTTCAAATACAAATCACCAGTCCAGTGACTAGTCATTTCGTAATGCAGATTCTGTTGAAATTTGCATGCACCAACGTATGACTCATCGACATTTCACTCTTTTCCTTTAATCCTACCGTACACTTAACAATTATCGTTTGTCCTCAATTTAAGCCTACGTTTATATTGAATAAAAAAGTTGGGTCTTTGATTTTGTATTTTTATACATTCCGGACAGTTTTGAAATAGCCTTTGGACATTTTGAATTTTTATGGAAAATTAAAACGGATAGTGTATTATTTAGGTTTGAGAATAAATAAACAATTTTCAGGTCGCTTATAATGACTTTTTCATCGTGAAAGCATAAAACCGCATTTATTGTAGCTTTGTCTCAGTTTTCGTTCTTTTAATTTCAGTTGCCAATAAAAGGCGTCCTTTCCTCTCTTGTGGCGGTTAAGAAATTTGGACGTGAAATTGCGTCAAATAGATCACATTTCATTGCTGGATTTCAATAGTCTAATAATTCATGGCAGTTCATGTGATAAAGAATTGAAACGAATGCTATTGGAGGTTTCAAAAGGAAGGGGTTGTCGCTAAAAATTCAAAACTTGGGACGTTGAATGTCCCCACCCGCCAGTGGTCGATCTGGGCCTTAGTTTTCACTGCCATGCATACAATTCTTTTCAGGTTTTGCTTGATTTGCGCATTGCAATCGGCATTATCCTTCCTTGTGCTTTGAGACGTAAATTATTTTACTGAAACTCAGATGCTGCATATGATTGAATAGTTGCCACACTGAAACCGCTATGCTTTGCAAAGGCCCTTCATCTAGGCAGTTAATAAGCTGCATTGCATTGTGCAGAATTTTATAGCATTAGTTACCCATATGCAACTCAAGCTAGTCGACTATTTAAGAGAATGTCTCCTACCTCTGACGTTAGATTCAGTCTCAAAAAAGCGAGCTGCAGATGAAGCTGAAGATATTTTCTAAGCCGGCAGCAAGTTGGTGAATGTCAACATGACAGTGAACCCAGGCGAAAACTAGACTAGAACTATTTACAACTTGCGATGACGTCAGCACATGGGGTGGCTCATGACTGAAGACTGCTCACTTTACCCCCTTGCTTGATCTTTCTTTATGCATTTCACTTTTGTCTTTATATATGCACTACCCCTAAATTTTTATTCACGAAAAACCCTTTTTATATGTTTATAGATAGCGATGACGCTGCCGTAATTCTCTTTGATTGCATTGTTGAACGAATCCTCTTTTCCAGGTCTGTGTACAACAATGGGAGCTTGTCTGATGTTAACCCTAATCTCTCTTTACCCCGGGTCAAAGGAGCATAGCACCCAGGCTTTCTCAAGAACAAAACTAAACTGTCGCTTGTATGACGTCATTAGGTAAAATGCTAGTGTCGTCCTCCCAATAAGCGCAAACAATAGGTAACCTGTCTATGCAACATTCTGCAACTCTGCTCACTTTCTCCACCTCCCTTTCCAAAAACCACCCCTGGATTGCCTTTTTGCTGGCATTTTCTTCGCGTTCCAAAATCCAATGCTGCATTTGCTTCTGCAATTTCTAAGCTGGTTTTTCGTTGCTACCCTTTGAAAGGACAACTAATCGTACGAGCTCATTTCAGATTTCTCCGATTTTAGGGAATCCGACGCTCCCTGCCACTTCGTTAGTGGTCTTCAAGTGATCTTGTTAATCGGTGATCTTTCTGTAAGAATGATTTTGTTTTGTTATTACTGGCTTACGTTTCTTTTTTTTTTGCAGGGAGTTAATGATAGGTTTGTTGCCATAGTTGAGATGTTGGACAGTGGGGACAAACTAAAGCTGGACCAAGCTCACCTTGAAACCGTAATTCCACAACCAGGTTTGTTTGGCCTATCCCTATTTCTATGAAAGTGAACATTCAAGAAGGCGCGCTTGGATTGCGTTCAGCGAGTGCGCTCGGCCGGTTCAAGATTTTGTTTCGTGGCGTTTATGACGTCATTTCGATTAAAAAGCATGGAAAAGGGGGGAATCGCTAAGAATCTTTACTGAAAATAAAAATTAATGGATTTTTAATTTTGCATAGCCTTTTTCTCTAAATATAAACAGAAGCAACGGATGGAATTGAAAACGAACTGACGGTGCTGCCATACGACAGACCTTTTCAGGCGCCACTGTCAGGCGGCGTCTCCTCGTTGCTTTCGATCGAAAAGGCTTCATGGTTGAAATAGCTATCGCAGCCATCATTGCTAAACTCACGGAAATCATTTAAGCAATGAAAAGTTTGTGATTTTGAACTAATTTGTTATCTTTAGTCACAATACTGGTGCTCTCCCAACAGTAAACTGAAGCCTCGTTTTGGTCGTAAGTGACCTTCAAATTGTTGATAAAATGTTGCTTTTTGGCGTCATAGCCTCATGCGTCATGCAGATGAGAACGATTTGTTTTGCGCTCAACACAGGGGCTCAAATGGTCTTGTCTTAAAGGCACTTGCTCGTCAAACCCCGACTTATGAAGACCTCCTCTTTCTTTTCTACGGCAATGCAAGCCAAAGAAGCTCAAGAAAGTCAACGAGAAGGCCCCCCCAGATTGCACTTTATTCAATGCTAAACTTACTTCAGTGCGAGGATGGCCCAGTGGCTAGATGCGCTGACTACCGGCTCAAGGGTCCGTGGTTCGAGTCCCTGGCATGACCAAACTTTCACACAGAGTGAGGAGAGTCGCTAGCTCTCTGAAATTCCAGGCATAATGAATGACGAGGTGTGGTCATATCGAGAGGAAGGATCAGGTCACTTCTCGATAAGCATAAAAAGCTTACCAGTGTCCTAAAAACTACCTTTGGACGCTACGTGGAAACAAATACAATATTCTAAACTTCTAGTCAAAGCGAAATCTACTACAATTCATTCTCACTCCATTCCACTGCTAGCACTAAAAGTTTACTTTCAAGACTTTAATCTAGCCTTCGTGAAAAACTACTTTCTGTCAAAAGCTGATGTCTGTAATTTTCGAAGATTTGAAAACAATCCGCTCTACGTACTACATTTCTGCCGCAAAAATAAATCTTGGAATAATCCTGAACTTCTCCAATTCTAACGACTTCTGTTACAGAAAAATTTCAAAACCAACAAAGGACAGAACATTTTTTGCTGGTGATAGTCTTTCTCTTTGTAGCTCCAGGCAAACCGATTCAAAATTACCTTTGAAATATAAGATTTCTCTGTTTTAGTATCAGTTGAGTTGAAAGTGGAATGTTTCGATTATTAATGTTATTAAGAGCAGTGAGACCTTGGTTCTAATCTGAATAAAAGTGAAAGTTTAAAAATGAATTTGAAATAGTTTAAGACAGTAGGGCATTTCTGTTTTAGAGATCCCGCAAAATTCATTTTTAATAGGGCGTCAGATCCTAGCAAAAAATGACAAAGTCCTATTCTTGATATTTTTGAAGATCGGTAAATTTTCTTGAGGTAGGACGTCTATAGATTTTGGTTAATTGCTATCGTATCTGTTGAATATGTCTTTCCTTTGAAGGCCGCCAGTTGAAGATTGTCAATGGTGCTTACCGAGGCCAGACTGCCACAATGGTGTCCCTAGATGAAGGAAGTTTCTCAGTTACTGCCAGACTGGAAACCGTATGGCTTGTTTTGTATGCATACAGTAGAAATCCTTAGAGCCACGTGTTGTGGAAGACTGGGAACTTGTTTTTAAGTCTTCAAATGCAAAACAGTCTCAAAACTTCATATGCAGCGAACATTTGGCTGACCTGAACTCCATCACAGGCGTACGTCATCACTCGGAAATGCAACTGATGGACTTCGCTGTTTTCCCATCACGAACAGATAATTCAATTTTTGGGTTGCTCTTAAATAATTCAAGATGTACATAGATTTTAGTGATTCAAATGCAATGGAAGAGAAGTTTTAAAATTTTCTCTTTCGTTGTGACGTGTTTTGTTCCTCGAGTGTTGTTTTTCTCCTCGAGTATTCAACGATGCCCCGTCTTATAAAGTCAGCTATCATTTCGCAACTTCAAAGTGGCCTTTTTTTATTGTAAGTAGTTGATTTTTAAACTTGGTCATTAAAGTGATTGATTTTTCATGTGGATGTCTTTCTGACAAATCCAATTTTGAGAAAAGCGAATGCCAAACACGTGAACCATAACTGTTCATTCGTTTTGTTTCAGGGCAAAGATCAGGGTAGAAAAATCGATGGGTTTTCATACGAAGACGTCTGTAAGTTTGCGCCTTGAAGATTGTTCTGTAGCACCGCATGAGTACAGTTACGGACGTTAAACACTGTGGAACGTAGAAACGGCGGTATCTATGTAGCAAAGCCATGCCATCTGTACAGGATAGACTGTCTCGTTCGTGTAGTTGCTCTTGAAGGTGCGACCTCGAGGCTACTCAATCTCGCAAGCGCAGTTCATTACAACCTGATTGCAGAGATGCTTCCCTTTCAGTGATACACCATGGGACTTCGTTTAAGTACAGAACTGAGAGTTTTCATGATGTCACACTGATGCTATAACTTTTTTAGCGTATAATACAATGTTTTAAAGTTTAACCAATATTTGTACGAAGATTAGTTCATTTATGCTAATTACTATTTAATGCTGTATCCTCTTTATTTTGCAATGCTCAGATAGGCCATCTTGGGTGCCCACTTTCCAGAATTTATCTCGGTTTAAAGACACCATTCGAACCAGTTACCTCCTGTCCTTTCGACCTTTGACGATATGCTAGCTTCTTAATACTTATTGGATGGTATAAAATCTTGCACTTGCAATTTCTGGCTGCGACTACACGTCTGGATGTGTGGGTATGGTAGCTAAGAGGCCTCTGAGAGAAGTGCCACTTTTTTGTCCGTTTTTATCTGCTTTCTTTGTTTTTGCCTCTTGGTTGTGCCAAGTACCAGTCTTGACAAATCTTAAAGCTAACCAGAATTGTTAGCAGCAGTAGATTAAGAAATCCATATCTAAATACACAAGCTTATCTCTGGTGGTTATACTGGGACTGACCATTTCACAACTGGTGGCAATCTTTACTGGTTTGGGGATTCAAAATTGTAATACTTTCAACGTAACAATACAAAGACAAGAAGTTGCAAGAATATAGTCTAAGCATCTATGTGAGCATTATCTATCTGTCTGTCTGAAAGGTACGTGATTTCGCTGAATAATCTTATGTGCGCCTTACAAGGAGCTATATTTGCCTAACAGTTCTCCTGCTCACGTCAGCAGGCCTACGCACTCCTGCTCACGTCAGCGGGCCTACGCTCTTTCTTTGTATTTCTATGTTGATATTCCTTCGCCATCGCAGCTGACTTTTGAAGCAGGCTTTCAATTAGACTGGGGAAGGGGTGATATCCGTCATGCTAATAATCTGTTCAAAGGTTCTGTAGCTCGTCGGTTATGCATCTGTGGCAGTGCCATCAAGAAAGGCTTAGGTCCAGGTAGTTGTTTTTACTTCTCTCGTGAGAATTCCTGTTCGAGGAACATGCTCTAGGGTCTGTGAGCGAATTTGATCTGTGTCAAGCAATGATCTCAATGGAGGTAAGGCAATGGATTTTCGCGTGGAATAAATTTGCCACCTGGCTTGAAACTTTAGCAGCCTGACTTTCAAAGCATCTACTGTTGTAGATTAGGACGCAATGCTTTTATAATCATCAAGTACGCAAAATTCCTGTCCCCTAAAATTCTTGTCTAAGAAACTATTTACATGGAATGGGACTGACTCGCCTACGAGTAAAACGGTCGGCATCCTTTTTGAAGAACTGGAAATGCTTCCATGCCTTGACTTCCCTTTTTACGAATCACAGTAAAAGTTTCACGAAATTGACCCACAGCCAACTCACGCGTTTCGCCCCAGGTTTACGAGCCATAAAACCTATTTGGCTAAATGTGCCTTCTGAAATAGCCTGACCAAAGTGTCACAAACAACAAGTCCACATGAAAAGTTTGGCCAATCACAATTTCATTTAGTGAAAATCATGACGTTGGTCAGGCGAATTTCTGAGTGTCTGACCTTCTTTCTTTATCACTGTTAAAAAACAGAAAACAAAATACAATATTCTATGCCGTCCACAGCAGAAATCGTTTTCATCTGGTTCTTGCTATGAACAGTATTTGACAGTTACTTCAATTACAATAACCTTCTAAAAGAAACACTTTGCAAATCGTATTACTTGGCAGGCGCTTGTTACTCCGGTTAAGGGCAGGCAGTTTGATCTTAATCACAATCAGAAGTGAGCTACTGCTATGTCAAAAACAGCGCTCTACCGCCAGATACCGGATATTTGAAGATTATAAAGAGTGATGCGAGGAACGAATATTTTTTGTGCTTTGAGATCTTTTAGTAAGGAAAAAACATCGCGGAATACCTTTGGCTTCGCCACTGGGCCTACCTAAGACTCTTTCGAGAATAGAAGATGACGTTGTTGGAAATAATGCCAACAAATTGCTGGTGCGTATGCCTGGCGCCTTCTAATTTGAATTCAAATATTCTGAAAATAGGGCTTGACATCTGTAAATACTAAAGTAAGCCGAAATTTTCTAGAGCAAATGAATGATACTTTTCCACATAAACATAATAGAACTTAATCAGGACTTGTTAGAACGTTAGAACTTGTTTAACTAGTAAAACACCAGAATAAATCTGTTTTCTTTCATTCATGTGTTAGAAATTATTCTAACAATGTTTCAAAGTTAGCCAAATTTAGCAACACTATTTGAATACCCATGTGCTGAAATATTTCATTCTTTTGCATACTTTAAACTATAAACATCTGTGTATTTATTTTTTCTATTTTAATCTTTCTTTTTTCTATTCATGATGCAAAACTACAATAAATTACACACAATTTTACTTTATGCAAAACTGCATCAACAATGTCGGATTATTGTTCCAGTACCATTTCCTTCTAAAGTGGATATCTAGCACCTTACCATTCTAAAACCAAGTGTTGGGTTTGTCATGGCAACCAGGAATATTTTTCGATTCAGCAAAGACTGGACAGATTAGCAATGTCTTGGTATTGATAAACCTCACAAAATTACCTACGAAGACAGCAATTCCTGCTGCCATATATCCCCGTTTTGCCCATCTTTTCGGCGCATTAGCTCAATGGTTGTTAATGAAAGTGCAACAATCTCCGTGGCTTTTTGGCACATTGTTGGTGTCATACCCATGGTGGCTACTTAATGCGAAGAAAGAAAGAAGAAGAAAGAAGAAAGCATTCCTTAGCATAACATTCGCTTATATATTTCTCATAAGAATTGCTAATGCACCGCTGTAATGAAGTACTTTAGTGATGACGTCACAGTGAAATATTCTTAGAATGTTTTCAATTTGGATCATATATCCCAAATGAGCATTGTAAAGTACCTCTGAATGTTAAAAGGCGGTATGTGCTACAGCCAGACACATTGAACGGTTTTACACAGTTTTTAGAATTAGCTTTTAAAGACGATTAGGAAATATTTCTCGCTTCAGTTATTTGAGTGACGACACCAAATAAGTGTCAGCTCTGCTTTGTGGTTGGTGCCTGTACCTAGTGTTGGGAATTAAAAGTCGCGCCATTTTTATTATAACACAACTAACGAATCTAGCAAGTTCACAACAACAACAACATCAGTAGTTTGGGGTGCCATAACTATGACTAACGTAAAAGCTTCCATTCCCCCCCCCCCTTTGAAGTTAAGAGATAAGAAATGAATAATAATGTAGTAACAAGAAGTAAAGAAATAATGTTAAGAGATAATATTGGAAGTAGTAGGTTCCCCAAAGCACTGCGTTTGAGTTTCAGGCCAATGCTCGCCTTACACGCGTATTTCATTGATTTTTTACGATATACTCCTAGTCTTCCAACATTACGGTTTTGTGACAAGTTGATTTTGTTCATGGCGATAAACAAATGCATATTTAGCGAATAGCTTCGGCTGCCTGCAAACGAAGGGATGCTGCGTTGAAATTCAAAATACAACTAAATATTAATGTTTACAAGCCCTTTTCTGTTTCAACATACAATAGAATCCTTGCATTCTGACGTCAAACGGCGATAATCCATGGCAATTCTACTGGTACCATTGTAAAATGTTGTCAATACTTTTAGAAAACAAAGGCAACAGTGCAACTATTAAAGGAAACCGCAGATGATAAGTCTTTATACTACCCCCAAAACAAAGGTCTTATTTGAAGTCTATAGCAAAACTCCTTCAGACCGTCCCGGAGCAACCATGTGCATTTTCTCAGGGGCCTCTTGGAGAAAATAAAGTTGTTGGAACGCCGATGTAAATAGAAACTTTCTGATTTTCTTCAAAAGGATATTAACTATTGTCTAACGCTTGGTCCAGGGTATACATAAGCAACTTGTCATGATCTTGAAGTAAACCTTTTTTTCTTAGGACTACCTTTAAAGGTTTGGGAGCTGCCATCATAGCAAAAAATTTTCACCCTGTGGAAAATGTCAAAAAAATCAAACGTAGAACGAGATCCCAATTATTCAACGTTTTATGAAAAATGAAGCGAAAGAATTTTTGATACCTTTTTAAATTTTGCAGTACGACACGTTATATTTTGCAGTACGTTCACTTATATGTCATACTTTAGAACTATATTCAGACTCCACGTTACAATTAGTTCAGGACCCTACAAACCTTCCCATATTTGCTCTGCCCAAAGTTGGTTTAGCAATGCCTCAAGATTAAAACTTCTGGTATGTGAAACGAGGGTCTCTCCACTAAAAGACCCAAAGCCACCTTTTCTCGTTTTCCAGTCAGTTCGTGCTCAGCCGGCGTGTTGTCGAATGAATCGCTTTAGCTACTTTTAATATATAAAGTGACAGTTGTTTGATTTGGGTGAAAACTCAGATTAAGGAGAAATTTTAGTCCTGATTTAGGTTAAGCCTGGAATTATTCTAAAGTCTTAGCAAGTCTCAATATTCTTATGGACTTCATTCTTATAAGAAAGTGTGTAAACTGTCAATTACAGAAGAGGAACAAATGCCGTTCAATAGTTAATTAACAAATGTCAGTTGTCTTCATGCCGTCGAAATGTGTTTGAAATTGTTAAAGAAAACGACGCCTAAATTAAAGCAGGTTGTGCACTAAATGTTCCTCTGTGATATCTTTAAAAATTCTTCTTAGCCCCCTTCTGGTTCACTGGCAAATGCAAGCCCCGGGCTGTGGTCTCCTAGAAACCCCCTTGAAACTACCACTGGATGTAATTAAAAAAGTACTCATCCCTTTCTTAGTACATTTTTGTGTTTAAAGTATAGTAACTGAATACTTTTGCGAGGAAAATATAGCATTAAAAATGAGATCTTTTCAACACCAAAACTTGATCATCCTACAAGCAATGCTATTGCTTCCTCACTCAAAAACATTAGTCCTGATTGGATCATGGCATTGCTCCTCGCCTCCCACAACATTGGCTTCTAATACTATCTTTGAGAATCAAATTTTTAGCCGCCATGTTTAATTTGTTAGAGCTGAGATAAATAGTTCTTTTTCAATGAATCTACATTTACAGCAACAGTGTAATGCCTCTTTGAAAGGTTTTATAGAAAATTGCGTGTCAAGGTTGAATTGCGTGTTCTGTCTTTTATTTGTTCTTGTTTCATTGGGACATGAAAAGGAGGCTTTTGCACAGAAACACCTGAGCCTTTTTTGGCCAAGCGTTGACGCGAACCAAGCATCCTTTGAGAAACGTGTCACGTTTTAAGCAAAGCGCTAAAATTGTAAATTGAATTGTGGCCCTTTAACAGAGTTTATTCTACTCGTCAAGCATAAATAAGATTTCAATGCAAGTTGACATTTACATTTGAAAATTGTCCAGCTCCTCTCTTTCAATGAGGTTAAAAATATTGTAAGCGAACGACATATTTATAAACACAACCAAATGCGTGAATGTAGTAACCCGTCTTTGCAAACGTTTGACAATTGTTGCTGCTGCTGATCTTTCGTGTCCAGGCCCTTCAACGGAATGGGCAGAAAAGCCATTTGGAAAATGCAATGTTTCATTTCGATATATATCTTTTCATGGGGTTGCTTATTCTGGGCGGTGATGTGTTTAGGCGCTAAGATGGTGAGTTTCACCGGCCTAAGCTGTGTGAACTGACTGTGCTTCGAGTTCGCAATGAAGTTTGCGTCTAGTTCCTCACCCGTCTCTTTGTTTCTCAGTACCAGTTATTTATTCAGTTATTGTTTTATTGATTTTCAGCACCACTTACCACCTGTATATTCCAGCAAGTAGACAATAGCTGTCCTGTTGATAATAATTTTTGTTTGGTCTATTTAGCAAGACTGGCATTTAGCATTGGTTTTGTCGAGTGTTTAGTACAATTGAGTTTAGGTTAGTCTGAAGATGCTGCCAGTTGGTGTTTGGAAATGAGTGTTCTGATCGTCTAGGGAAAACTTGAAGGAACCAAAAATACGTATGTATGTCTTTGAAAACTTTATCATTTGCAATGTCCTGTAAATTGTGGGTTTTTTCTGGTAGCTTTGCAGGTAAAACAAAGCAGCTATGTGAAATAAAGTTTATAATTCACTGACCTGCTTTTCTCGTTATCAGAGAGCGTAATAGTGTTTGAAATTAATATTGGTGGCCGAAGTCTTTCATTTTCGAAAAAGGAGTTTCTAGTTCGCGAATACATATTTTGTTGCCAAGCTGACTTTCTCGAAAACGCAATTTTTTAAATTGTTAAAGCATTAAATAATCTGATCAAAAGGCCGACAGATGAAAAGTAGAATATTTTCAATAATTTTGATGCACGACTTCTTAGCACTTGGAGCTAAACAATTGAGTTCGCCAATGTTGGTTGTGCACCTAGGGAAGTTTGACAGATTTGCTTTTAGACACTTTCAATAGCGCGCTCACTTGTAACTGCAAGCAAGTGCATTATTGCCATCCGTTGTATGATTCCAAAACGGCTTAAGATGCAATGTTTTGCGAAGGCTACTTTTGCGACAATCCGATGACGTCATATTCACGTCAATCCTGGCTTGGCCATAATAAATGCACCAATTTAACCTTTAAACTGTCCAGTATTGCCGCCACGCGAGTTCTCTTGTTAAATGGCTGCTGGTATGCTACGAAAGACGAGGACGCAGCCAGGCGAGGATTCAGCAATGAAAACACCTGCAATGCCGCCTCGGTTCAGCATTGTTAATGCTTTTAGAAACGAAGTTGTTACAATTGATAACGGTCTTTTCAATTTCCACTTTTCACTTATTATAGCTTGAGAACAATTGACTTGCCAATATTCACTATCAGTCCTAAAAGGTAAATTAGCAACTTTCTATATGTTTGAGTGTATACGTTGAAGATTTTATCAGAATGACTTAATTCAGAGCTGATTATAATCAGAGTATTGATTATTATTGATATTATCAAAGTTGATTCTTTGGTTCATATATATGGGCTCTGTGCCGAGGCTGTGCTCGTTTGTACACAACATGTACAGTTTTATCAGCCCGTTTTATCGAGCCAGTCCTTAAGTTCAAATTTTTCAAAACGTTGCATTTGTCAGATTAACCGATTTGGACTTAAGAATTGCACTGAAAAGATTTGAATGAAAAGCACTTGGAAACCATTTTCTGTGATGCTTTCTACTATAACGACTGCCAGAGCTATTGGAACAGGGCTTATTTTGTAGCTACTCTCTTGATGTGCCTCATTATCTAGAATGCATGCTCAAGTTTGAGTCTTTATGCTCAAGTTGGAGTCTTTCAAAACATCGAATGTAACACCGAGCAGATATTTTTAGCCATTTATTTGTTAGTTACTTGTATTATAGCCATTTATTAGCTGCACCTACAATTTGGAAGGTCCAGGAGAAAAGGGAGTTTTGTTTGGAATTACAATTGGAGGAGTCTCGGTGAACTCCGATTGTAAGGACTGAGGAAATGTGGGTGATGGCTGAGTAATAAATACAAGTTTTACATTTCTTTCAACAGCGGGTCGAGACAGCCAATCAGTAGCTATTTCATATTAGAAAAAATTGATCATGTTGCGCAGCGAGCCTCGATGCGAAGAGGAGACGAAACCTTATCTCTTGACAGAAGTCAGGCCCTAATGTCGATTATGAAAATTCCCAGGCACTGGCCTGTGACCTTTGTGCCTTTTGTTAAACGAAGATGCTCATGTGTCACAAATATTTGTCGCATGCTGTTTACACCCTTGAATGCCAAGGGACGTTCCTATTTGTGTACTGAAGAAGCAGGCGTAGAAAGCAAGGATCGAAACAACAAAAGCGGAAAGCTGACGTCCCTTTCATGCTATGTGCTAGCTTGAATTGTCCAGGCGTGCTCAAAACACATTTAGCCTGAGAACAAACAGCACGCACCTTACCCTAAAGTTGATAAATGTCTAGAAGTCACGGGATCTCAACACCTGCTACCATCCACACACTGCATAGTGCTGTTTAATCGTTACTATCTTGGAAGCATGCAATATACAAGGTATGCACTTTTTTGCTTTCCCCGTGTTGAGATGGTAAATGTGAATTCAGGTATTCAAAAACCTCGTTTCGATAAAAACATGTTAGTGCCAACATATAAACAGATTTAATGAAAAATTCAGATAGCACTCATACATTCCTCAAGGTTGGTGTTACGAATATCAGTGGCCTGAAGTTGCTATTGAAGATGGGAACGGCTCACGTTTACTTATTGATCGACGCTACTAATTTAAAATTTGACAACTAACTCATCTTCTGTTAATGAAAACTAGAATCAACTGCTACCATATTCGTCCATTACATTCGTGTATTCACCGATTGATTTTTTCATGCATCTAATTAACTCGTCATTCATTTTTGTTTACTCATTTAGTCTCTGGAAAAATTTACTTTTCAGTGCATTTCTTTTCCTTGTTCTCCACCGCTTCTTTGCTTGCTACCAGTGGTGGTCTACCAGGGGGAACGGAGGATAGAAGAATTGGCGAAGGGGTGGGACTAAGTGTATTCAGTTAAATCGTGTTGGCACGTTTTCCCTAGAATCTATGATTTTAGGATGTATCGTTTAGAATTTTATCCCACTATCTTCTCCTTGAAATGCTGAGCAATAATGAATATTGTAGTATGAATATGCTAGCTTCATTCTTGCATAATGACTTTAAGGTTTATACTCCCTATCAGAAAAATCTTTGTTCGCATGTAGAAAATTTTTTCGTTGCTTATAAGCTAGTCATTTGGTGCCTTTTAAGTGATTATACTGTAAAGCAAATTAATCTTAATGGATAAAGCGTGGAGCCCGATAAAGACGAACCTCGCTCTAATAATTGAATTAGCATTCTTTAAGTTCTTTTTTTTCTTTCTTACGTATTCCAGTCGAATGCATTAATGTATCCCATCTCGTTAGATTCAATGATTTTGTTCAGCTTTTCCTCTAGAATCTAAAGTTTGGCGAGCGATTTGTCTAGTTTTTATGCTAATATACATAGCTCCTTCTAATATTTCCGGACAATATACAGGTGAAAAACGCTTCCTATTGTTGTTAAGCTTCTAACAGCAACGTCCTTTGGATATTGCAGTTGTAGGTCTTTCTTAAACTTAAGAAGTTAAACGTAGAGGCAAAAGCGAGATTTTTCAGAGGATTTGCTCTGACGAAGATAAAATTTTTCTGGGTACCTCTGTGAGGTGAGTGATAGACGATATCTCTCTGGTTTTTTCCAGTACTCTGAGTGATTTTTTCTTTCGTTTCATTGCATTTCTTTGAGATCTATTTTGTAAACCTTGTTTCAAATGAAGTGCTGAGTCAATGCTCTTTCAGCGGAATGATCTTTATAAGGATAACAAAGAAAAAAGACTCCAACATTTTGCATTCCAGATAAGTAAGCGAATCTCTCAATAGTCGGAGCCGAATTTTTTGAAGATTCAAATATGAATTTTCTGAGACATGGCTAGAGGTCTTCTGGAATATATTGGTTTTCAATAAGCTTGCTTGTCTTGGTTGTATCTACCTGATTTTAATGTTTTAGTTAAAGCCAGTGTTTTCTTGTTAGAATGCAAAAAGTAGTGGAAATGATTTCCAATCAAGGAAGAAGTTTTATCACTCTGACTTAGCATACATATCAATGTAAAAAACAGCTTTTGTTCACTTGAAATCGTTTTTGGGAATTTTCAACAGAAAGCCCTGAAGGTTTTGTCTCAACTTTGCACATGAACTCACAACCGACGGAAAGAGCATATGAATGACACTGTAGAGACAATTGGCTGTTCATCATCAAATTTTAGTGAGAATTTTTTTTATGAATGTTTCAAATGTTTGTAGTCCAGAGCTTCGACCTTGAACTTCGACAATCACATAGGTGTTGACATCAGACATTTCTCAAGCAAGGCCTAAGATTAAATTTGAGATAATCTTGAGGTTATGATAAATGATTGCTTCGTTTAGCTGTTAGAAAGGGCCGTCTTCTTATCTCATTTTCATTACTATCATTGTTAGCATTATTATTGTTGTTATTGTTACTGCTGCAGAAGTTTTCTCTTGGGGAAATTTTGCTGTCAACACATTTTTGACCAAAACTGTATCCAACTCAAGAAAATGATTTTCACCTCCATGATAATCACCATAAATACAATAGGCTAGTTGCGAAATCACATAATAATTATTCGCAATATATGCTATGTCTTGTACTCTATCTGTCCTACTCAATTTTTGCACCTTCACTTGACACCTTCATTAGCAAGCTTACAATTTGATGAAACTTTAGAAACGGTTGCAAAAGCAGTCATTCAAGAGAGCTCGCGAATTCTATCTTGTCGAGTGTTATTAAATGGAAAGAGTTTGGGACTTTCGGGCGTTTTACCTAGCGGGGCACACTTTAGCTCTACATTTCCTCGCTGAATCACCAAAGGCCACGAATGAATAGTCTACTCCACCTGCTGATTTCCTGGTGTCTTTTCACACTGTCCAACAACAGATGTTTTTCCTGTTTTGCTTTCTTCAACTTCTAACAATGCGACTTCATAGCCTACAGTCAGTTAGAATATTCAAAGCTACCTTCGAGAGAATAACAGGAGACAACTGCAACTTATTGGTTCCCAACTTTGCTTCCACTTACACAAACTATGCGAAGTTTGTTAACATCACGAAAGCTTTGTTTGTGATCATTGGAGAATCCTGGCCAAGTCTCCTTTTGATGCTCTCTGTGATTTGACTTCCCTTGCACCTGTTGCTGGCCGCGTTTGCTGTAAATTTGCCCAACTTGTTCAAGAAAATTTGTTAATTTAGATGCAAATGGAGATTTTTGTTTTGGAGACCGCTTTTTTCTTGCGCCAACCCCAAGAAATCTTCTGAGCAGAACTCGATTGGTCTCTTAAAGTCCAAGCAATCAAATTTGAGCACATTCACGGAGTATGGTATACCTAAAAAAGCACGCGCCTTTTTAAGGATGAATGACTCGTATACACCTCTGGATATACAAATTCCAAATTGTTCAACACACTTCCGTTACAATTGAAGAAAAATCTATGAGCGATCAATTCGATGGTTTCTCAATTTGGTTAACCACTTCAAGTCTCTGATCTGAGAGTAAGATTCCTGGAAGAAAATGAACGTCTGTTTCCAGTCTCAATTAGTCATCTTTAGATCTTCTAGCCCAGATGTCAATGTGCACCGTTTCAATTTGAAAATATATTGCTTTTGGAATAGTGCAAAACTTAATTTTACCATCTTTTCATCTACTTAGTTACAGCTAATCGAAGCTAATAATTCTTAAAGTATTGATGCTGTTATATATATAATCAATGGTATCAGTCAATCGATCAGTCGATCAAACCAATTAGTCAATAAATCTTTTTGTCAATCAACCAATTCATGAATCAATCGATCAATTAATTAATCAACCAATCCGTACGTAAATCAACCAATCAATGAACTAATCAATCAGTCAGTCAGCTAATCGATCAGTCAGTCAGACGCTTTTTAGTAGTGTAAGTGTACAAGTTATCCTTACTTTATGTTTTGGATGGAGGCCTTTTTTAGGAGTTCCTTGAGAATAATGTAGCCTAAAAGACATGATTTCTTGACTAAAGTAAAATTTTCTGCATCTGTTTTGAAGCGGTCAAAGGTAACTCTAGGAACTGCGCCTTTGCATATGACAATAAATGCCAATAATTTCAATGAAACTTATATGTTGCAAATACTCCTACTCACTTCACTGCAGCAAGTATACAAGTAGAACTCACAAACATACGTTCTAGAAAAGCTTTGTTTGAAAAAAATTTTATGAGCCTGTGTTTTTCTATTTTACCCCCAACCCCTCATCTCTTTTAAGCCCCTTTTATTCTAGCTCCTCGATGATGAATTTTGACATATTCCATCCCGTGAGTGATTCCTCTCCACCAGCTCCTCTCTACCGAGATGCATTGTATAGTGTTTTAAGGGGAACCCAGCTGATGTCAACCCTAGCGCCAGGGAGAGGCCTGCCTGCACCACTAGCCCTTGTGAAGGAACAGGTTAATTGAAGAGACTAAATTGATATCTACCCACGGTTTGTACTTTGCGATCAATGCAGGTACCCAGAGGTGGGATGAATGGGAAGAAGCCTTTAGGGCCACAAAGGCACAATCCCCTTTCCATTTGACTGTTCCTGCCACTTTACTATTGCAAGTAAACCTGAGGACTCAGGGGTTGCTTTTAATCTCTTTCTTGTATATTGGCCTCGGCTTTTGCACACCGCCTAGCTATCTGCTGGTTGTTCTAAATCTTTTCTTAAATCTAGGCTTTGATAGGCAAACTACCCCCCTACTTTACTGCATAAAAATAAACCACGTTCAGGGATATGCTAAATCTGACCCATTTGACCGCACTGAATTATATAGACTTATGCCGTACATATTGCGTCACTCTACATGCGAAAGAGGTTAACACGATATTGAGGGTCAACTACCTTCACTGAGTTCAGAATTGTCTGGCGTCCCCTTTTGAACAAATTATTCTGAACATTTCTCTTGAAGAGAAAAGAAGCCTCCAGGCGCCGCCCAATTAACAGTTAAAACCTTTGCAGCACCAAAATTACCCCAAAAGTTTCGCTTGAAGATGTGTGTTCAGGTAGTTAAATTCTCTCAATCAACTCAACAACTTTGAGATGTACAATCTGAACCAATGGTCACTCTTTCTTCCGTTCCCATGAGAGTTTTAGAATGAACCCCAGAGTATCAAAATAGTTTTACCGTTCTTCCGGCTTCAATCTTCTTAATTCAAACCTTTCTTATCACTTTCATTGTTTATAACTGAAAATACATTTATACCTTCCACAAATATGACATTGACAGGCAATACTTTTCGGCTCCCAGCCGTGAAGAATTTTTCTGGGCACTGATGAATCCTTCCCGCCCAAATTTTTCTAAAAATCAATAATCAAAAAGAGATTTCAATAATGAGCGGTATGGTATTTATTTTGCTAAATGTTAACCCTAAAGATGCATCTTTAACCACTTGAAAAGGCTTAATTTCAAAAATTTTCCTTTGTCACTAAACCCGATTCATCCCCTCCCAGGTTCAATTTCGTAGCACCGTAAGTACTGGGTTTATGCAATTGATTTGAAATGATTTTCATAAAACGGGAATAGAAGACCTTTTTATCAGGAGTTAAAGTTATAAATTTTCATATAGAGGGTACACTCATAATAAATTTCTGAAACGTTTTAGGCACCCCTGTTATCAACTGCCCCCTTCAAATTTTCCCTGGACCCACCCCTGTATCATACTCGTAGTATGATTCAGCGTTCTAAATCTTCTTTCTGGAGAGTTCTTTCAGTGTCATGTTTTGAAAACAAACTCCCTGCCATTCAAATCCTCACCCTTATTCTCATGCTAGCCTCTTTCGCATTAACAGTGACGTAATGCGATTGTGCCAGACCGCCTCATTAATTTGGCCCTGTAGGGGCGCTTATTTGAACGAGCACAAGGATATTCATAAAAGCTGCGTTAGGAAATGTCACTTTTCACTAGGGTCAAGCTGAATCTGAGGAGTTTAAGGTGCTTTCAGGTGGCTTTCAGAGACTTTTAGTTGGTTACATGCGACTAAGCCTCCATACGATATACCAATATCATAGGTTTTTCATTGATCAAGTTGTCATTATCGCATGTAGCCGTGGGAAAATCGTAATTAGCACCGGTGCTGATTAGGCCCATTTTAGTTGCTGAGTTGTCCATTAGCACTTTGGCCGCTTTGCTGTCAGGCGCGCACAATCAATGGAGCACTTCCGAGGACAAAGCATTTAGCGTGTTCAAAACCATGTAGAGCGGTTCTCTTACTTATTGAATAATACAAAAGAGATTTGAAGGTCAATCTTCGGACTTTACTGGCTCTCTTTGAGAGAGGAAGTACCTTATACCTCAATAAGGTCAGATTCGAGCTCAGAATTTCTGGCATCATTTAGGGGTAAATTGCCACGAAATGTTCGTTAATTAAACAAATGTAGTTATAGGTTGGGAATTTGAAGGATGGTTCTTTCTCAAGATGAAGTGCGGAAATTGATTTATTCTTCAATAACAACGGTTGTGGTTAGTAACACGATGGCCAAGTCCCCGCGAGCTACGCAGATACTCATTAGGGAGTGATACAAAGCTTTGTTCACGCGCAAATGGTCCTTGCCCGCAACCTAGGGACATTCGAATGCGTCTGGCACAAGTCTGGCCACAATCTGGTAACCGAGTTAGGCAACAGGACGACCTGGGATGCGAATTAGTACTGCTAGCTCATTCAAAGCTGGATTTAAGCCTTCGGATCCTGTCATGCTTAAAATTTTCACATTTTCGAATGACTGGACATGTAATTGAGATTTATCAAAATCTGTTTCCCTTCCAAACTTATAGAGCTACGCGCAGGAGTAGTACATGTGTTAGTTTATTGTTTGCGTAGCTATGCAAAACAAAACTCGATTGCCTCAAAAGTTCGCAATGAGGAAACCCCTGATTTCAAGTTGACGGGCTTTGCTTTCGGTCACGTTTCACGCTGTGCTGTTTCTCTACGATATTTATACAGTGAACGTTTGTTTACTGGAGCAGATGGAGTTATTAGTGCGCAGTAAATACTCTGCGCATTCCCTATTGTCTTTGCACGGTAAACAAAAACCTCACCCACGGTTCAGACAACAACAGCATAATATACAGTTCCATAGTTGAATTGTTTCTACAAGCACGATCGGATCGGGTTGCCGGCTTACATGTTTCTTTTAAATAAACTTGTAAGCACTTCGCCGAAGCACACCACAGCGCAACGAAACTTTACCACGCTGTAACTGGAGTAAGCAGGAGGTTTTTGACAAGTTTCTTTAGCATTTCGCCAGACTTTGAAACAGGTACGAACGATACAGTTTCTTTTGTTGCAAATTGCCTCTTACAGCAAGTTTCAAATTCGCATTTCAGTGCTGTCTGATTTTTCTTTCTCGTGAGTTTTTAACACACTGCACTTTTGAAGTTTTCATTATTGCACTTAATTATCGTTCACTCAATGTATTTAGGTCGCACGTGCGCTCTAGAATGGATCGGCCTCAACTAACTGGTCGCCAGTTTTCCGGCGTCTTGCCTGGCCGGCTTTCTTCTCATTGCTTTCAGACATACTTGACGGCGGGCCGCTTGCAAACCAGACAAGAGATTAGTCAGATTGTATGTTTATGATAATTATGCGCAGGAATAATATCGCGATTGTCTTGTTTGTTATTTACGTCTGCCGCTACGCAGCACTTTTATTGTCTGTGGTTTCCGGTTGCGCAATACAATTCAAAGAGGTCTTGGTCGAGTTGTGTAGTGGTTTCTTGAAAATGTACCGTGTTTGGCCTAAGCAAGCTTTTAAAAATATAGAGATTATTGATAAAGCCTTGTTTTGCTGTGAATTTAAGCGGGCAGTCGCGATAATCTATTCGTTTTCTCTATACACCAAGGGGCCGGTCAGTCCATTTTGAGAATTACAGGTAATTGCGATCTATCGTCTGCAAACTGTGTTAAGGAACCTGCATTCTTTTGTGTTTATGTCTGTAAACATCAATACCATACCGGCAAAATCTGACCGCCGGCCATCCGTAGCTTTATGTACTGAAATAAGTTGTTTTTTAAGAATAATTGTCTTCTGTCTTCCTAAGTTTCGAACTGATTTTAGAATGTGTTTCTGTGGCACCAATATATAATGTTCTAAACTGGCCTGTAATATTTACTGACCCTGTATGGAAAATTCATAGTTCCTTTTAGTTAAGAATAAACATTTCAAGTATTTTTAAGGTTTAATCTTGAAAGGAGTGCTGGTGTTTCAGTTGTCTGAGTATTGTTAATAAGTGCCATTAGAAACTCAGAGGAAGTGTTTGGTTTCATCTTTAATATTTACTGATGTACATTGTTCTGTCAAGGAAATGTTTATACAGATGCTTTATATTTAATGACACAGCTATGTTATAAATGTGACAAGACATTATTAATTTGATGAGTTTTAGCAGAGTATATAGAACAAGGTAACAAAATGATTTGTAAGTAAGTGCTTAAGATGTCAGACAAAGAGTAAATGGGAAGGTCAATTCATTAATCGAGTTTTGATCTTCACCTTCTGATAGGGTACTTTAATGTATTGTTTTGTTTTATTCCCTTATAAAGAAAAAAAACCATAGGAAGGACCATTTATTCATGTTTTGTCGCACTAGGACAGTATTGTTGCTTTGGATTACAAGCAATTTATAAGTGGATTATTTACCAAACTATTTTCATTGTAATAAGTTAGATTTTTTTATTTGTCTAAGAGTTGTCTTTTTCATTCAAACATTATGCAATTTTATAACATAATCATTTGTTTAGAAAATCTCATTTAATTGAAATTCCAAGGCTACATTAATTATAGGATTCTTCGAGCCATTTATATTCTGTAAAATGAATGCCTAGTATTTTGGTATTACTGGCAACCTTGTCAACTGATAATTTTTTCACTTGTAAACTTTTCAAAGTGCTAGTTTTGCCACACTCCTTGTCTGACATAGCTTTATGTGCTTCTTTTGTAAGGCAGGCTTTTTGCAATTAAATTTGTTATTAAAGTCCTGAAACATGCTTTCTTTGTGAAAGCTGATTTAATCTAAATGCATTGTATAATGTCAAGTATAATCAACTGTAACCAACTGCATCTATTTTGATTAAAGAAAGAATTTTGCTCTATGGATTAATCTATTTTTATTGCCAAGATAATGTGATCATTTTTAGGTAAATAGTTGATTTCCGTGGAACCTTTCAACATCTTGAAAATAAGGAGCCATAAATTAGCTTAAGAATGACAATATTGAAAGTCTCAATGAATTTGTGAATGAAACAAAAAGGCGGTCAAAAGTGTGAGTGGCTTAATGAGTGAGTTGGAAGTAAACCTTTTATGTAAATAGACCAGTCTGAATTTATTGCAGTGGTTGCTTTCAATTGTTTCTTTGTAGATTAGTAGAGTGATTTTTGAAGCAAAAGGAAATCACATATTTGTTAGGCATGAATCTGCTTCAGGCCATTTCGTAATTGTTTATTTTTTATCATTACAGACACATATCATCACTTTTTAATGGAAAAATGGAAAAGATGACAATTGATGATCATAGATCACACACTGAGAGCTTGAAGGGAAATACCTCACATTCATATACTGAGCACAACAATAACCCAGAGAAATATGAGGAACAGAATGGTATGGAACACAGCCATGCCGGACATGATGAGGACAACGCCAAAACTTTGCCATCGTTAGAAAAAAGGCAAGAACATGAATATTTATTGGAGCAAGGCAATGAATCATCATTGAAAGATAGATACGGAAAGCCAAAGCAACATGGTACATTGTGGGAACCTCCCATTGTATTTATAAATACAGAAATGTCTGTCCCAAAGTCAAGTCCAAACATGAAGTCACTAGAGCCATCTGCTATTGAGCATAGATTTCATGACCACCAACCACCACCTTCCCCAAAGAGTCAGAAGACCCCCTGTCAATGCTGCCACCCAGATCCACTTCCATACAGACACCAATCTGATGTTATACCAAGGCATCATTCATCATCAGGAGGTCATCATCTGTCTTACGATTCTGACCGCCACCATGAAGTCTTTTACATCCCTGTAGATGGGGATGAACGAAGTTCACACTTTCAGATGAGACATCCTTGTAACTGCAGTTCTTGTCAGAAGGGAAGAATTGAAAGCATACCTTCAAATAGTTCTCATATTGCTAAAGACAGCAGGAGAGAGCTGCCTTGTAGTGATTCCTTGAGGTCCTTGCTTCCGGAATCAGGGTCACGTGTGGTGAGTTTACTTTCTTTGTTGTTATTCAATTTATATTTGAGTTGTGATAGATGACAACATCATTTCCAATACAATTTGATAAAAGGCTGTATCTTCAAGTAAAAATTAATTTATTTAATTCTTGTCATTCAACTCATATATGTTGGTGTTTTGGGGGGTCTCATTTGAAGCTGATCTTGAAGCAATTTTTACAAATGCTCAAGTTCTCCATTAACTCAATTTCATATTTTGTTACAACACTAGTTTGTACAACAATTGCGATGAACAGCAAAATATAATTTCAGTTCTTGAAAGTAAATTGGCAAGGAAAGTTATTCATTTGTTGGACGGAAAACCTTTGAAACATTAAATTCTTTACAGTTAAAGGGACTTTTTTGCTCTAGAAGACAATGCTATCTATTTTAAGGCTGTCTTTTTTTGTTTTATTCGAAGCCCACATCATAACAATGGACCTCAAGATAAGCTTCCATGAATGTAATATTTTATTCAATCTATCAAATATTGTGCCCCACCTTTCTAATAAATGGTCACAACAGTTTTTAACGATTGAGGAGTAACTTTTCTGTTGGTCTCCAAAGAGGAGAAACCGTAAATCCATTGCCAACCTGGCTTCAGCAGATAATTGCTACACGCGCCTTTGAATCTGAGTGGCTTTGTTAAACCTGTTTGAGTTTCTTAGATTAATGCGAGCTTATGGTGATATCTGTGTGTTGATATCGTAATCTGCCAACTGAATAGGACAACCCAAGGTGTATTGGTGGTCATTCGGTGGTCGCCTGGCATGTTCATCTAGGAAAGGATAGCTTTACAAACGCTTTCAGGTTGCCCAGAATTCAGATTAATCGCAGGCAGTTCATTAGATTCGTGCAAAATGTCAATTGCATCTCATCTGGTTTCGTATTTCCCTCTTTTCATTCCTTAAGATTTAGATGTGTCAAAGAGCGCTGGACCGAATTTTTCTTAGAATGCCAATTAGTATGAACAATCGAAGATGAACTAGACTGCTGCTCTCTTTGAGATATATAATTTTGTTGTCAAATATATAACTGCTTTAAAATGCAATTATGAAAATTGCTTTTTGTGACAGACAAGAACTGTGTGACAGTGAAGGAAAATTGCTCATTCAATTATTGCGCGTTTGCCATATTTATGGGAAAATGAACAAGTTAGCTTTATTTGCCACTGGTTCTCTATGGGTATACACACTGTTTACTTTACAAAGGTTTCACCTTAAATGATGGTTGCAGAAATGCAACACAATTTGATTTATGGTAATTTCGCTTTCGTCGCAAGTACGCATTATTTAATATTCTACGTACTTATATTATTGTTATGCCAGCACAGCGTTCTTAGTCGTTGGTTCCCATGTCCGCGTCTTGGTTTACTTGACGTCTTCAATACTGTAATCCATGCGCAGCACTACTGAAAGTAACCCGTGCGCAGCAGTTGACAATTCAGCTGAAGAGTAGGAGAAAGCTATTCTCTAGCATTTTGACAAGCTTTAGGACTAATTGTAAAGGAAAACTCAGTTGAGGGAAAGTAAAACTGATGTTGAAGTTGTTCTAGTGTATAGGAGAATGGCGTTTTTGAAACCCTGTCTTCAATCTGAAATAAGTTGAAAGCAAATTTTATTATAGTTGATCACCAAATTTCCTTGTCTCTATGCCTTTTAATTGCCATTGAGCTTGAAATCTTGAGCTTCTGGTCTTTGAAAATTTTGTACTTGTTATTGCATCCTGTGTGTTTCCTCAACCTTTGTTAGGGCTGTTTAACAACTCTTTCAATCGAAAATCGCACGAGAAATCCCAACAGGAACCGAGAGATGTAAAGAAAAGGCAACAGCGATTGAAATCATTGGCCTTTTTTGTCGAGCCAAATGGTGTTGCACGGTGGCCCTGAGGGGTCAGCATGATGACCGACGAATGTGATTTAGGCTGCAGTTCATTAAGTGAACAGCAAAATGATGGTCGTAGCTGGCACAATCACAATAAAACATCGCTTCTATTGCTTTGTTGAAAAAGGGTTTTCCTTCTAAAACGAGCATTCTGAATGAAAAATTCGCTAAGTAAAATCAGTGACAACATGCCCCCAAGGCGTGCAGTTCTACAAATGGCCAACTGGTGTATGGATTAGTGAATTCCTTGTAAAGTCTGCTTGTAGGCAACGGCAAACATTGCAAAACGCTGAACGAGCGAAATCATACTTAATCATCAAGACAAAACATGGTGCTTTGTAACATAAGCCCAGAATGTGGTTCTTCCTTAATTGTTTACTTGAAATTAGGCTGGACTTTAACCTGTATCATGGGCATTATAATGGCTGCAAGGATTGGCCAAAAGTGCCACCTATCATCTCAATAGTTATTGTTCCGTTGGAAAACACGGATCATTTGCCAACACAGAGGAAGAAAGACCTTGAGGGCCCTTCTTGTTTGCAAAGATTCTGATGTTTGGAAATATCGTATAATGTTATAAGATTAGTCAACGTACAAAAATGCTACCTACCACATCTTTCAGTGGCATAGCCAAAGGAGGGAATAAGAGGGGGAGGGTGGTCCGGTCCCCACTTTTGAACGATGGTGGATGGTCCTCGACATTCTTTCAAAAATGCAATAAGATCAGCAACTCTAGGCAGATTTAGTAAGAATTTGAGATCATTACAACAGCAACATTTTTCTCGGCCGCGCAAAATGCAAATGAAAAATGCGTTGCCCCTCTTCTAAGAGTCTAGAGGGTGTGGTTGCTAAACATTTTCCAACACCCGAATAATACGAACAACACGAATAACACCCGAATGGCCCGTACGAAGTAATTATCGCTTGTTCGGCCTCTACGGACGCCACGCGCCCAAATTTCTTTTGAATGTCGATGCTGAAGCATGAAACCGGGCAAACAGAAGAATTAAATGTGCCATGTTGTGACAATAATGGGAACATGCTTCAGTCCTCATTGGCTCTCTGGCCAGATGCTTAACTTTTTGAAGCAGACAACCATTTTCTCGATTTTACCTTACGGTGCAAGAATGTGGATTTATGGTCCTACAGTTGTCAAAAATGTCTTGTTGTGTTCAAAATTGTTCTGCTTGCCAGGGAAATGAGGGTTCTTTACTTAAAATGCTACGCATTTGCCTATAACTCGCGCTTTGGTGACTTGGCACAGAAGCTTGCATCTGAAATAACATCATCCATTTCGGTCCAATCCATTTCTCATTCTTTTCCTTTCCCGGAGTCATTAAGAAAGTGGTTGGCTTTGTTTGTATGTACAATCAAGAGATTAAACTGCACAGAGATTAGAAAAGGAAATGAGAAGTTGTGCAAGAAAGTTTAATTTCAGAATGAAGGATGAAGGTCAAAGTCCAGTTCCTTTGATTACTGCAAACTGAGAAGTAAATTGAGAGCAAGACCTGACGTTGACTATCATAAGGGGTCATTCAATACCCCGGAAATGGATCCAGGGTAAGAGTGTTGTGGTGTGCTCGAGTCAGTGTTGTGTTTTCTCAAGGTCATGACTTTGCTCAAATAGTTCCTGAAAGATATGCAATGATGCAATTGTATTCAGATTTTGCTTTGCACCGGAAAGTGGGATTATTGCATGAAGCAATAACTCTTGTTTCCTTGACACTCTTTCCCTTCCTCGCACGTGAACCCTATTCATGATGGTCTCCCTGTGTCTCTTCAAATTCCTTTGGATGTCGCAATGCCCAGTGCCAAGCAAGTCATTTTGCGGTCGCTCCAAATCCTGCAATGCTTTTTCAGGGTCAATAAATTTAGCAGCGGAACACTAAGACTGCTATCTCATGTCGACATCTTGATGAGACAAAATGAATTATATTTATCTAATAATATGGAAGTCAGTTGTGTAGATTCGCTCGACACTGCCTTGGATCAATTGATAATTCACAAACGTTTGTCTCCAGTTCTGCCATAAGTGCCTTCTTGCCAAGACAGAGTGAATCATTGAAAACTGTCGGGAAAAGAGGGCATGTTCAATTATAGCTCATCAAACGAGGTCCTCAATTGTATTGTGAAAGTTTATAACCTTAATATGGCGATATTAGAACTCTTTCTGCGCCAGATTGTATGCAAACAAAGACAGGTTGGAACTTATACATTCTTAGAGCCTCAGGTCCTTGCTTCGGCTTCGACTTTCATGTATCCACTCATTTCATTTTTTTGTAGTTTCTACGCTCCAGATTGAAATTTTAGTGGCCCAAATTAAGTTTGAATGGAGGCCTCTTAATTTTGAGTTTGTGGACCTCCCTCATGTCAAATTTGACTGAGCCTGAAAATAATTGTACAGAGAGTGGCGACTTGGATCGTTTTAATCTGTGGTGATGTGGACTATAGGCGGATTACTGTGGTAACTTGCCTCTTGATGTTGGTAGGCTTGTTATCTTGGCCAGGAGACGACATAACGAGATTAGCTTGCAGAACAACAACAATGACCTAATTTTCTGGTTACTGTCGCTTCGATACAGATAACAAATTGAGTTAGGCAATTTCAGCCGTCAGCAGTGTCACGGAATCTAACGGTTGGAAAATAGCGGAACACCTGACTGCTGGGCTTAATGAAGCCGAGATCGACACGTTGCCCTTGTTCCAAAGGCGTGCCTGTAAATTGGTCTTGTGTGGTAGAAGCAAAGAACCAACATGCTACTAATCTTGTCAAATTAACACTCTTGAAAGGATTGCTCATTTTTCCTTGTTTGTTATTCAAGGCGTTTTTTGATACATCAATGCAGGTGTGCGGACATTTTGTATGAATCGCCTACATGCCTTCCCATAATACAAATGTAAGGCGATCTATAGGAATATCTGTGTTGGATCCTATAATTTTCTTTCTTTGTAGTTTAGCCCGCGCAGTCGTAATAAAATTTAGAATTAGTTACTGTACAGAAAGAGTTCATTTGATCCCTTGACTCATTGGGTGTGTCAGGTTTGAGGTCGTTGATTGGTCAAATAGTAACCAATCAATTGTGTCACTAAAATAACCATGGTAGTTTCGATTCACACCAATAAAAGGACCCTTCCTTCCTTTTTGTCATAATCAACGTTGATCCTCCGATAAAAAAGCATATTAGCAAGCTCTTGTCGTTTCTTCGGTCCATTTGACATGGACGATTTGCATCTAGATTTTATGTAAATTGTCTCCCTAGAAATAAACTTGTGCTTCCTGTAGTGATTGCCTTCTTTAAAGAGCCTGGAATTTATTCAACACTTCGTTTTGATATTTGATATCGCACACGCTTCGAATTTCCCAATGGTCTACGTTTCACCAACGTCCAGAGAAGATTGGGGCCTGGTGTAGGTTCAAATTAACTGCAAAGAAAAGTGCTTCGGTCATTGTTACGAAACCCACAAAGGGTAGTAAGCACTCCTGTCACATGGCTTCATGTTTCGTCTTCTCCGTGGTTTGTCACCATTCATGATTTCGTTAATTTTGCTGGCTTCCTCCTCTCATGCAGATTGCCCTCCATGCCCTCTTGCGGATGCCATACCCCTGTCTCCCCCCAAAGATCGTACTTACGATGTTTTCCTTTTTGCTTTACTATCAGTCCTTCTTCCATAAACACACCCATCACCCTCAAACAGATTTATCAATTTTCCACTCTTCCCAGCCAACCTGCAGTTCATTTCTCCACAACCATCACTCCAACACCTCATTTCCCTCTTTCCTGCCAGCCAAGGTTTTGACAAGCTTTATTTTCGTTTCCACATTATATCTTTGCCCTTGCCTGTATTAGTGGAACCATAGAGAATAGTGGTTAAACCAAAGACTCTCAGAGACCCTTGCCTTGAATTCCGAGCACGTTTCTCATTGTTGAGGTTGCTTCTAAACAATAATCCCTTCAACGCCTCGACAATTTTACTTCGACGATTAAGTTTTACTATCCTCATCTTTTACTATCTTCATTCGTATTTGCAAATCAACACCCAAAGTGAAATTTATTGGAATATAACACATAGTTCACAGTGATCTAAATGCATTGCAAAAACCAACCTGGAGACTTAGAACTGCATAGAGCCATGGAGCATGAACGATTCGGCTTCTTGTTAAGGCTACCGAAATTGCAGACACATTTTATGAAAGTTTATAGATCGTTTAGTTCATTATCCGCTTCAAATTCAGCAATGTTTAAAGCCGTTATTGAGAACTGTGATTCTGGAAAACCTGCACCCAGACCGAGGACGATGTGGAAGAGAGGCCTCACTAGGACGCTCAAGAATTAATGTACAATTACAGTTCTTGCAAGACGTAAATCCGATTCTGAAGGCGCTCTTTACTACCCGAAGCAGTGGTCTTGACTTAAAGCCTCTGCCTTTGTGTATATTCGAACTATTTTAATCAAGATAGATTTTAGGGTGGTCATATGTTCCGGAGACCCTGGGGGTGCACTTTTCCCTTGGGACCGTTTTCAACCATGTCACCAAATGCTCGGCATTTTCATGGAATAATTTTGGATTTCATGTAGCCGTGAAATAATACTTTTCTATATTGTTGTTTTAAGAGTTCTAGTTTCCTGTCTTTGTACGTCAACAACCATTATTTGTTATCAATGCGACAGAAAATTTCCTCACAAAACATAGAAAGGCGCAACAAAATCATCTGCTAAGTTGGAGCCACGTTTGTCTTTAAAAATAACAGTATTTATACAATATCATTGTTACAATTCATTCTCTTCAAAACAAAAAGTTAAGGATAATTACTTTTAATTTATAGTTTACATGTTTCTTTGTTTGCATTTCGCTGTAATTTATTGTCAAAGAGTAGAAGCCAAGTCAAACTACTCTTCCTGACTTCTAGCTGCCTTGGATGCTAACCAGAAATGTCCTCATTTTCTATCTCCTGTGATGCTTAGATTCCTTCCGTCGATAAGTTTGCTCTGCATTTGTTCCTTATTGAATTTATTCAAAAGAACTGAGCCCCGGATTCCATGTATTCTCAAGTACTCAAGATCTTATCTCTTTTCTCCGCCGTCATGTTATTATCAGAAAAGACTGGTTTCCTCAAACATTAAACACCCTGGATTTACTTTGCAAGCTACACGCTAACTGTGCATCCAAATGCTTGCGTTTTTAGGCCCGATTGCTCCAAGCAGTGTGGACCTTTTCAGTGAATGCGAGCTTTAGACAAAGTATAGATGCTCTGAAGTCGACTAGTTTTGAAGTCGAATTAACAATGCAACTATGATATTAACCATCTAAAATATGTAGCTGAAGTCATCTTAATCAACTCCAGTATTTCTAGGCCTTCAAAATGTCAAATTTTCGGATTTGTTCATACTTGATATGTTTGAGTAAGGCCTTTCAAGTCCAAGTGCTCATCGCATGCCACGTGCCATTCAAGAACAATCATGTGACATTTATGTTTACTTTTGACAATAATGTTGCTATGGAAAGCGAAATTGGCAGAACGCCCGAGTATGGTGGACCGTAGTGATACTAACCAACTTCAGTTTACCGACGTTTTGTTATTTTAATTGATTTACAAAGTTTATGCAATATGATGAACAATAAAACTTTAAAATCATGATAGTGATTAAAGCAGCTGAAAGAGGTAATAACTTAATGCCACAGAATTTTCGCAGAAAAGATATTTCTTACTGGAAGCGTGGTACAATGGCCAATAATGGCTTAAAATTAGAACGACCTTATATGATTTTTCACTACAGTAGGAACTTCAAGGAAAAGCTCCATTATGAAGAAGACATTTCCGTGAAGTTCCTAGCAGTAGTTTGGTCTACGGATTAATGAATCTACAAATCTACACTCGTTCAAAGCACAACTCAAAGCACAACAAGTATTGCAACTCTCGGAAATCTTCTGATAAAGTTCATTTCCTTGTAATGTTCAACAAACCGTTGACGCTTTCTTCTGCCTTTTTGTGTATTGGAAATTAATAAACTATCTGTCTTTTGTCTCTTGCATTACCTCGACTAGTTATTCCTCGCTTCATCATTTCATTATTTGCTTTTTGCTTCAGTAACGATCTTTTAATGGACTCCATATTGTCGCAGTGCGAAGCTACATTTTTGTGCTTTAAAAATGTGGTTGGATTTCTCATTATGTCAGTTCCAGCCTCAATCTTTTATTTTAATGCTGAGACAAGAAATGTTCTTTGTCTTTGTTATCCGGTAACCCTTTTCCAAGACGTAGTAGACACCAGCTTCATCCACTCTTGGTGCCAATTTTTTGTGCTACGAGATGACGGCTGACTCAAGTTGTACTGTACTTCAAAGTGTTTAAGAAAGCAGTCTTAGTTTTCCCCATTCAGCTGGCTTTTTTGCATAGGTGATCAGAAAATAAAACTTATGATGGAGCGTTAATCATCCAAAACGATAGCTCAGGAATCGCCGACCTGGATGACTCGAAAGTTAGATCAAATCGCTGAAAAGCGCACAGTAGTTGATTCGCAATTCTGCTATTCCACAAGAACCTCTTCCAAGGTCTGAAAAGGAAAAGGCCCTAGACTACAGGGGCTTCTTCGTGTTTCTGGGACAGAATCTAGCGTAGGGTACTGGGATCTAGCGTAGGGTACTGGGATCAAGCGTAGGGTACTGGGATCTAGCGCAGGGTATGTGACAGGGAATGAGCTAATTTATGAAGTTATTGATTAGTTCCTTCTTTCTTATGCACTTTGTGTTGATTAATGGTGTTTAAATGTTAAAATGGTGTTTCAAAAAGGAATATTTCTCAATATCCCTGAGCATCATTCGATCTCTGACAATCTTTGGCATTATATTGCCCTGCTGCTGAAAGTTTGTTTATTGTTTTGTCATTGTTGTTGTAAAGTGAGTTTTAGCGGTGTTGTTTCAAGTAGTCAAAGGCTAAAAATTGAAAATCAGTCTCGAGCGCATTTGAAGTTATTTGTTTTGTCCTATAGTAACAAAGCGCTCGTCCACGTTTTCCTTTGATTGTCCTTTTTGCAACCATTGGTTAATTGTATCAAGCCGGTATCTTTCGGTGGCTTCCTTTCAATAAGTTTCCCAACGTTCTTTCGAGGAGGAGCCTTATCTCTCTGCATTGTCTCGTTCCAGGCCCCGAGTTTACTTTCACCACCCGGTCTAATTTGTTATTTATCCACAAGTTGGCGGTAGTAGTCAAAACAGATGCGTGCATGCGCGTTGAATTTATCTTGTTGCATACGTCCATAGAGATACGTCTGGTCTGATTCTCCCATTGTCGGTGTTCGCATAATCACGCCACGCTTCAGCTTAATAGAATATTGCCAAACGTTCTTCTACAGTGTCAACAAACTGTTTCTGTTCAAATAAGCAAAGCTTTTATTTTCTTTCGTTGGTCAAACCAGGTGGTTTAGTTTGTTTCCGCTGGTGTTCTCCGCCCAATGGCTTAATCAACATTTACTGTAGAAACTTGTCCGGTCCACAAATTCTGTTCAAGTGCCTACCCTAAGGATCTTGGCATTATTAACTGTTTGTCTATCAATTAGCGACTTCGTCACGCCAGACGAAATCACAAGCAACTTCAAATTACCACGGTCTGTTTTGAGTTTCTCGCTCTCCTTTTCTTCCTTCTTTTCTTGGCCTTTCAATTCTTTTCCTAATCCTATTATAGTGAACCGAAGCTATCAATTCGCTAAAACGAATGTACGTCTTTTTTTAAAGGCCACTTCTGGTGGGCCCATTCTAGAATATGAATTCGTAAGCAACACCTCATCATCTATCGGGCTGGATTACTGGAGCCCTTCCCTCAGTCAATCGTTTCACTTTCACGTTTCCAGCCCAAAGCTATCAAACTCTAGGCGCTTTTGTTCTACTATCTAAACGCTCATGAATTTCCAGAAAACCCACTGAGTTACGGTTTGTTTGAAGTTACGAATACTTTTTCTGCGGAGTAACGGGCACGGGTTGCGGCGCACTGAGCTGGATATTATGTTGTGTTATATTGTGGTTACGGATCATGGTATATCAAACCTCGGTTGCGGATTATAGCATGTCGGACTATACTTGCTAATTACTTTGTCTCGAAACTGCAGTTCCGGACTAGGGAAATTCGAGCTCCGGTCAGGTTCGTTGAGCCACGGTCACAGGTTGCGGCGTGAGCCACTACAATTACGGATTACATTGTGTCGAACTGCGGTTGCGGATCACGGTGTGTCCAATTGCGGTTTTTCGATTGCGGTTAGCAATAATGGTATGTCGAATGACGATTGTGAATTTTGATTTATCGACCTACGTTTGCGGATTACTGTGCGTACGGTTCAACGCTCTCTGGTTTGTTCGAACCTGACCGGCCAGATAAAAAAGTCGGATTTATCCACGGTAGACTGTCCATAGCCTGGTGCGAAGTTGTTACAGCCACGATTCCCTCTAAGTTGCTACATGGTCTGTTGAAATGACGATGAAGGTACGGCGTTATATGCAGGCAGGCGTTAGAAATCAAGGCCTCTGTACCCCTAATGTCAGAGTGCCTTGAGCAACTAGAATATTTGGCCCATAGTCTTTTCTCGGCTCTTGAACGGTTTTGTGTGCATATCTAAAGTTACATTAAGGCAAGGGAAGAGAAAATGGATGGTATTTGCTCTCTTTATAACTTTGCAGATTGTGATTGTACATTAGAAGTATTTCTTTACTGTCCACGAACAGCTAGAAAAAATTGATGCTGCACTCCATTTTTAGGTTAAAGATCTTTTCTTAGGCACTTTTACCTGGCAACACTCATATGTCTACACCAATAGACAAAGCCCTCTTCCAATGGGAATACGTGAACTAAAGTTAAATGAGCAAAAAGTAGAATACTCATTGAGTAGTCATCCATTGCGAGAATATACACACATTTTTGATGTTTTTCACGTCTAATATAGAATGTATAATAAAAAAAGTAATTTTTAATTAGCACCAAAAATTTTGTATGATGTCAAAAAAATTGATATTTCCAGCGTTTTGTGTTTAAGATGTTCCCGAAACATATATATGGCTATAACCACCCATTTATGAATAACAAGTCGTAAAAATTCAAACGCAATTGGTGGCGATTCGTGACATGACATCACCCAATTGACACACATTTTTCATATCGAATATATCGTAGTCATTTCTATCCCTGTTTTATTTACTTAAAATAAGGGTGGCACGATTGCAATATGAATAGCTGCGCGTTGCTCTTTTTCTTCAGAAATCATTATCTGCCGTTCGAGTTGTTCATAAAAAACTTTTAAAGCTTCGACATCCTTCGAATGAGATCATAAATAGTTTTGCCCCACCAGCTAATTAGAGAGTATCCTAGCAAATCGATTTAAGTGAAAGAAATGCGTGATAATATATAGGCTCTTGGTTGGTCTGTTTTCCTGGGTACTTTGAGCTTTTCTAACAGTTTCTTACAAATTGCCATGTTGGGTGGACCTCGCTTTCAATCACAGCGAGAGGGCAACCTAGGCCAGAGAAAAGAAAGGATGCACAAACACTTGCAACTGGTTAAGTTTGAATGGGTCCAAGCACACGTCGACTGCCCTCGTAACCTTAAAGGAAACTCTTTCTATTCGAGAACGGTGTCATTAGCTTAATCCAGTAATGATTTATGCATTATTTGTTGACAAATTGTGCATGTCCTGAATGCCCTACCTGTATTTATTTGTTGCTGTTTATGCTTTGCAAAGCTGGTAACGAAACATGGACTTCATATCATTTTTGAATCAGGAATATGAATTGTTTCTGTATTTTGTTTGGAAGCTTACGAAATGCCAAAAAGGATGGATTGCCATCATACAACGTATTTTTCGGGGAGGCTTCGATTTCACAGAGTGAGTTCCTTCTCAGATGAACTGTTTGCTAATAATTTTGCCTGCTCCTTTGTTTGTAACTTAGGCCAAATAGATGTTCGTCTCCTTCTGGTATCTCGTGGCATGGTGTTTTCCCCTTGAAGATCCTCTAGATCGATTTGAGTTTTTGTTATGTGCTTTATTTCCCAAACGATTTATCTATTGTTAGAGTATATTGCCCCATTGATAAGAAAAGTCACATTACTGTAGAATAAACGATAAGTTCAAATATTTCCTGGCCTTTTGAGTGTACTGTAACTAAACTTATTCTGTGTAGTAAATGTACTGCTAACATCTCAATGTGGCACGCGTCGTGCAAGATATTACAGGGACCACAATGATAACTGCATTCATTTCTTTGATCCATCTTTAAGCTACTTATGATCTTGTTACGTTCACTGTGCCAAAAATGTATTGACACTTTCACTGAATCTACTGTTGCTGTAATTTATAACTTAATTGCAATCCGTTCGCGCCGCGGTTTTTGTTCAACTTTGTCACCATGTTGTTTATGTCCCCTTTTGGCTCTTTTATTTGCATCATCTGCTTTTGTGCTCATTGTCTTCTCAATTTCCGGCGCTGAAAGTGTGGTCACATTTTAGTAAACTTATCTTTCACAAATAAGTGACCCTGCAAATTCTTTTCGTTGAGTTCACAACTTCTATGTTCTTGATCAACTGACGTTTTTCAGATTAGATAGATTGGTTATGTTCAAAGGAGTAAAATGAAATATGTTAAATTCCACTTTGTTAAAATTGCCTTAAATAACTTTAATGATTCTCCAAATAGCAACTTTTAATCAATAACGTAATATCCAGTCTTCTCAATGCAAAAATTTTCTGTTTTACTTTTTTACACACATTGCCTGTTGAGACTCCACTTTGATTGAATTTTTTTGTAAATTGAAGGAATATTTCAATCACAGATAATAATGAATAATGTTTAGCAATTTGCAAGCTGGATCTAAAAAGTTATTATCACAAGCTGATTAACCACCAATGACCGAAACTGCAACAAGCCATGAATATATCCTCGACGAAATTTGCCTACGAATTGTTTTTCTGAGAGGTGTTCTTTCAAGTGGAAAATAACAGATTCTGAATCGATCGGGTATTTGGCACTTGTTCTACGCGATAAGGAACCTGCGAAGTGTGAATTTTTCTAGATTGGTTTTGAATTGGTAAAGTCAAGGTTCGTTTGAAGTCAAAAACGATCATGTCAGATCGTCAAAAAGCAGTTTGGATAGCCGGCGCACTTCCCAAAGAAATAGCATCAGGTCTTAAACTATTGTTCTTGTTGGGTAACACTGCGAGGCAGCCCTAAGCAGGAGCGCTTCACTAGTATTGGTTGAAATCGCGATTTTTAAACTGCGGGCCATGTTGTGATCTTGAAGCGCGACTTCCGGGCTGATTTGTAAGTGTTCATAAACTATGGGTCGAGTAAATGCTCCCTGAATCGCACCTAGCAAATCTAACATAAACAGACAGGTTGCGCCGTATTGTTCCTTATCAAAAGAAAAAGTAATTAATGTACATAAAAACAACTGCTCAAATATCGCCCTTCAGTCTGGAAAGTGGGAAATCTTTATGTTGTGTTTTGCCTGAGCTCATTATGGTTGTTATAGTTTCATTGTCTATCTAGGATAAAGAACATGTGCTTATTTTGCACACTACAACTTGTGTTTACTTTGCGCTCTAGCTAAAGTTTACCAGTAAATTACGAATCAGCAACATTAAATTTTAATTTCGTTGACCTACAAATGTGTGTTGTATTTTTGGTTGGGTAATGATTGATGTTTCGTCGTAGGGTGGGCGAAGGCTTTGCACGCTCGTATTCTCCACTGTATTATATGATCGCCAGTAGACAGACGGGCTGAACTTTCGGGTTTCTTCTCGCTTCATATTGACATTGCCATGAACTGTGCTTGTTTTCAGATGTCCCCCACCAGAAGTTCGTCCCTCACCAATGGTTACTTGGACCACGTCACTAGCCCGGGTGAGAGCAAGCCCAAGAGGTGAGTTTAACTTTCTTCATATACCTGCCTTAGACATCTGCCACCATTTTCTCAGACGCTGGGCTGAATTTCTGCGCTGGTTTCCTGCCAATGCACACAATTTCCTGACAGACGTTTCCTCTAAATCTTCGAGTTGTAGAAAGTTAGAATTTCTGATGTCTCTTCGAATACCTGCCATGTCAGCATATGCAGCTCTATTTTGTTCATCTTTTCTTCTGAGTATCCGTCTAAACCTGAAACTCGTGTTGGCCATATCAAGTTTCATAGATTACAACGAGATTTCTTCAACGAGATTTAGGTTTGTGACGTATTTCGACGCAAATTAGATTTGTGGAGTAATTTATCGCATCTTTGAGAACTTCTTGTCTGGCATTGATGGTTTGTTTATTGTTATTCAAATCATGACAAATTGCGGGCTAAACGTACAAAAGACAGTCCACTTTATAGTCTCAAGTTTTTGTCAACTGTTACATTGCAATCAAATGTACTTTGCAGGCATTAGACACTTGCCATCTAGTTATATTTTCTAATATGAGTTCAAAACTTCTATTATTTGTGTATATATAATGAAAGCCTAATTGGCCAATCTTTACTTCTGTTCTACCGAAGAAGGAGGAAGTTTTTCCAGCCAGTCAATATTTCTTAGCCAGTTTTATGCTCGCCCACAGTGCAAATGTTTCTTGTTTCTGTGTCATCCATTTCGGTTGTAAATCTCCCCGTCATTAAAAATTCAAATTATTTCCTTCGTCGAACTTCCGGAGGAACTCTAAGTAGTATAATAAACGTAGGTCCACTATTTGTTGAAGGGGACGAAAATCTTTATTAATAAAAGAAAGAATTATCTGGTTTATGGTAGAACTCTCTGTCTGCTTTTTCGAATGATTAAGATTCTAATAAAATTTCACCATCCCCGAGTTAAAAGGCAGGCGACAAATCTACTCAAATTTTAAGATTAAAATAGACTATAATGTTTCGATAATGTTGACGTAGTTTTGATTATATCTAAATGTGCCTACCAATAACATCTTTATATATACAAATGTCAAAGTTTTAATTCATTTTGCAACCATCTAAAGTGCACTGCCGCGTCTGAAAAGCATTTTTTCCACCACAAATTTCGCTAAAAAATATTTAGAGTCTTTTATATCTTTTCTCAAAGAAAAATTGGAGTAGCATTATGCTTACCTAACCTATGTTAACCCCATAGCTTCTTTTGAAAATTTGGCACCTTTTTGTCAAGCTCAATAACTTTGCTCATGTTTGACTTTTCATGTTATGCTCATGTCGAAAAATTCTTTGGCATCTCCTTGGTAGAAATAATCTTATTTTTCTGGCGATTGCTTTACGTAAAAAGGATGCGCCTATGGAATGTGGTTCCGTTCTCAGCAAAAATATCCTGGTTCCACTTGTTTTGGTAAACACAAATTCCAATGTTAAATCTTTATTTGTAACCAATCTTAATCTTTTTTAGTATGTTTTATATTCTTTACCAAGTCAAAGTTAGTTATAGAACGGAAATTCTTTATTTGCACATTAAAGCTTCTTAAATCTTGGTATAATCTAGCTAAATTGTAAGTTTAGGATGGCTATCTTTATGATATAATTATTCTCGGACTGGCTGATTCAGTTGGTCGGAGGCTGCCTTGTACTATTATTATTTGTCAGCTTTCAGTAGATTGAAGTTCTCTGGTAAATTATTTTCACTGAATTAAGAACGTTTTTACTAAAGCTCTGTTTTCCTGAAAATTGCAACATTTTGCTTGCTAACATTTGTTCCCAGAAAACATATTTGTTTTTTCATTTGGCATATCGAACGATTCCCTTAATTCAACCGACACCGCTGATGTTTATTGTACTTCTGCAACGCTTGCCAAAAACCCTTTTAGCTCAGAATGCATTTGTTTCATTTCGGAATCGTTCTTAACAGAAGCTTCTTGTTTTCCATATGTTCAATTAGATTACCTTGGCTCAATGATCTAATTTTCACGAAATTAGGCTGCAAGGGTCAATACGAATTTGAGAGGAAAGGTTGATGGTTTCTCGAAACGTATTATGAATATTGACACAGTTGTGATGGTTGCATCACTTTTTACTTACATTCAATTTCCTCGCTCTTGTTCAAAAGGAACCTGCCTTCGACAATCAAAACTACCTCGTTATGTAACTTGCAAATGTTATCTTGAAAATGACTTTCCAGTGTTTTGTTTGGCCTAGAAGTGCTGATCTCCATTAGAAAGGCGTCCATCAAACACCGAAAGAGGCCTACGTTTATTTCGATGATTCCATAAGATGTCAGCAGAAAAAAGAGGCCCCGTATCAGAAAAGAGTCGGTGAATTTCTTGATTATCGCGAACAAGGTTGCTTGTCGACTTGTACAATGTAAGCACGCGAATAGCGACACTTATTCGAGCTTATTTATCAAAAATTGCAATCTTAGCTCGGTCATCCATTAAAACAAGCAGAACGTTGTTTTGGCGCTTAGCCTTTCATCACTAAAAGTGTCTATGTTCTTTATGGAGCCTTGTGTTGCCATCCTCATGAAATGTTTAATTTTTCGCCGTTTTGCTAGGTACAACAATAAACAGTTGACTTTAAACAGGCGACATTTTCAGCCTTTGACCAACATGTCTATAGAAAGTGGTAGTATGCCACAATGGAATTTACCAACTCGTAGGGCGTGACATTATGTCAGCTGAATGCACTGAAGTTGTCAATAAACCGAATGTTATTTCCTTTGTATCTAGGCGTACGTTTAAAGTAAACTAACAATGCACCAGAAAACACAGCTTTGTTTAAGTGAACTTTGTATTGTTTTTGCCCCACTGTCAATATTGGAGACTATGACGTGAGTGTATAATTCTTTTTCAAATAGAAATTAGTTATATTTACAAACTAAAAGTAGGTCACAGGCTCGGCTCCAGCTCCCATTGTTCTTATTTTTTAAGAATTTGTATTAAAAGAATCTTGATATTAGAACGTTTTAGTCTTGAAAAGCCCTGCTAGAAAATTTATTTGTCTTTTTAAAGAAACTTCCAAAAGATTCGCCTTTTGACTGTTTCCTGTCACACAATATTTTCTCAGGCTCTTAAGAAACTGAAGTCCCTGCCCATATTAAGACATAAATCTTTGTAAAAATTGCTTACGTGTCAAAACCATGGGCGAAGACCTCGTGTCATCTCTACGTCATCACTCCAGGCTGCGTGACCATATATTACCACTGTCGAACCTTCCAGTTATGATGAGAATGGCATTTGTCAATCGAAAGTTATATTTAGCTTTGAAACTGCGCGTTATACTGGAAATGCTGTCAGAAGAATAACCCGTAGAAACTAGCAAAGGTCTGGGACCGAAAATGCTTGGTGCTCAGTTATGAAGTACCCTTTCAGTTGAAAACGAATCATCTCAACGAGATGAACCATGCAAGATTTTATGATTCCCTTCTAAGTTAATGCTGTATACTTATGGTCTGGAACATTATCAATTAAGTGGAGGGCCCAATGCCTGTCAGGGCTAGCCAATGCACTACCCTTATTAAAATACGTGTAAATGAAAATTGCAGTGAACAATTCTCTTTAGCAGAGATACAAAGATTATATCCGACCCACTTTTGAAACTTTGAAAAACAACATATTAATGATACACAAACTCTTTTTGTATAAGCATGTTTTTGAACGCTCTTGTATTTTTCAGCCCTTATGTCGCAACATAGGCCCCCTGTGGTTTTGCATGGAGCATGCTCATAAGTGTTGGTCTTGCAGAAAAGCGCTCCATGTTGTTGATGTTGCGATACCGCGGTGCGCAAACTGGGTTGCTGGAATAGCAGCTAACACGAGTATAGAAGCGCAAATGTCCCCTCCCTTCTTATATCTAAAGTCCAGCGACCAATGAAGTGAATTCCGATTCCCTTCAGCGAATCCCGATTCAAATGTGTTTTTTTGGCTGATCTAATTTCTTTAAAGGGCCATAAAAAGTATTGTTTTCAAGATGTCTTTATGCATTTTGGATTTGCGGATGGCCTCTGTCGCCTCCAACACCGTCCCTTTAAACTCCGTTCCTGGTGTTTATAGAAGCTCTTGGAAATCTACCAATCGAGTTTACAGGTCTTCGCCGTTAACACTTGCCAACAGTGCTCCCACTTCTAGCCCGTTAACAGTTTCATATGAACATTTAATATCAGCAAGGCCTTGTTTCTCAATTCTCAATATTCGAGGCCGGCTTCCATTCATTTTCCTTGAAGATTCCTGCGGCTTTTGTTCAAGGGTGGCTTTCATAGAACTAAACATGGTATCTTATCTCTCAGCGCTCTGCATCTTCAGACAGTTTGTTCAGCACGTGGTTTTCGCAACTCGAATACATTCCAGATGATATCTGCACTTGGTTTACTCTCTTATTTGGGTTTGGCAAGTGTTTCTCCTCGCATTTTGATCTGATAAGTCAAAGCTGATCTTCGGTGAAAGGTCAATATAGATCGCATCTGTTTACATAGTCTTTCGAACGGTGGGCTTTTAGGCCTTCATTTTTTAGCGGGCGAATTCCTTCAGCCTAGAATCCTGATTCGAGGGTGAAAAATGAAGAAATGTGAATCTGATAACACAACACTGCTTGTTGGTTATAGCATCAAGTCAATGATGGGGTTTTGCAATCCAGATGCGCAATATACGGCCAAATTGATAAAGAAAAAGCTAAAACTATTTAAACTAGCAGCATATGAAGAAGGTTTCCTGACATGTTTGGCCAGGCCATCAACAAAGAATGACCCTCGCCTAAGCCATGTCATTATAACTGTTCTCTTTGTTGGATAGAACTGTTGGCGATTTCGAAAAGTTCAAAGCTCAACATCTTTGTGAATAAGTGTTATATCGTTTAATCTAGGCAGCAGCCTAAAAAATGGCCGAAAACTAAGATCAGAATATGCTAAATAAGTTTCAAAATTTGATATCGAGAAACTTTTGAAGGCTGTTAATGTGAAGACCTCTGAAATAGCAAAGTATTTTCTTCTCGGTTTGTTTTTTTGTTTGCTTAACGGAAAGAGGTTGGCAGCGGCTTACGATGCCCCGAAACTCCTGAATACCAATTTGATGCCTTCAAATGAGCATCAAGCGTATGAAACTGAACTCGTATTCCTTCAATTCATTATTCACATTGTCCGCTGTTTGACTTGAACTGGTTTAGCATGTGCGCAATGCAGCAATCCCCATTGCATCACTCTCCCAGCTCTAGTAAAGTGACGAGTAAAAGCAAAAAGCGAACAGTAATTAGCCCAGCTTCAGTACCTGTTTCCTAACCAGACTTCATCACCCAAACTTTTCTTTATACGTGTCAACATAGACGTTTGTTTTCAAAACAGTGAATTACTTTCTTATTTTCGAGAGCGCCTCTATTGCATGCAAGAGCAGCATAGTCTTGAGACACACAGCATACTTTGTGCGCATGTAAGAGAAACTTTAAGTCTAAGCATAACATAATTTACGCGCCACAATAAAACAACACTACTGATGACGTATGGAGAAATGCAGCCACTGTAAGTTCACTTATAACTGTCACGTGACTCAATGTATATGAAATCAAAATTTTTGTTTAACATTACGTCTCTACAGCTAAATCTGATTAGATTACACCAGTTGGCAAAAAAGTTGACTAAAATTAGTACAACGCAAATTCTGTTTTGGTGGGTTTTTGAAGGAAGGTGTAATTTTACTTTGAGAATAGTGTAATCCTTATATTGGCTGATAAACAAGCCACTCCTTCCCTTATTTTATATTATGAGTCTGCCTTGAAATCACTGATACGATTATTGATTGCAAGGACACATATTTATCACTTCATCACTTGTTTCATGTTTTAAAAAGCATTTAAATCACTTGTTGAGAATCAACTTGGTCATTGCATCACGTACTTGAAACTTCATCTTCATCTTTTGTCACTCTTTACTCGATGAAGCCAGTGACTGTAGATATTCACTGGACGATTCCACCAAAAACATATATACAATTGTTTGAAGAGTGCTTGTTATCAGTCTGCCGCGTTGCCCGTTGCATTTATGTTGTTGATTTCATCATGTTTATCATTAGCTTGTTTCCTGTTCTTTTCTGGAGAGCGGCTTAAGTGTTTGTTGATGTGAACTGATTTCTTGTATATGTTTTTTCCAAGTGTTTATTTTAAAACTGTTTCCATCAAATTTAGTAATTAAAAAGGAATTCTTCACTTTTCAGGCATGACATGAAGAACGGTGCCGAAGAATCCCAAGGTAATTAATGTCATCATTTATTTGTCATCTTTCAATGTTGGTGGTATTTATCTAATGCCATCTTCTATTTTCGGTTCAATGCGTTTTGACTTTTCCAACTCCAATCGCCGAATCATTCACTAAAAGGCTAGGTTTTCGGAACATAAACAAGAATTTCCTACTCTGTTTGCCATGCATCTCTTTGTAATCTTGTTTGAGTGCAACGCCTACGAAGCCGAGATGCAACAATGTGGCCTTGTGTATTACAAAAGTCGCAGTTACAAATGCCAGACAGATAAATTGGATTGACGGTCATTCAAATCGAGTTACGTGTGTATTTTGTATAGGTGTTTTCCCAGCTAAACTCTTGAAGACAAATGCATACACCAGTCGGGAATCCCGGCAAAGAAGCACGGCAATCTTTTCTGAAATCTTAAATCGAACCCAGTGTATCCTTCGTAAACAAAATCCTTCATCAAACGGTCAGCAATTATTTACGCCCTACCGACCTTATTATTGCCAGTAGACAATAATGTTTTTGACTCTTGTGGAAGTTCGTTTTGCTGCAAGCGATGCTGAAGTTTGTTTTTGCCTCAGAAAGAGAATCGATAGCATGGCAAGACTCTAGAAAAATTGGTAGCTTCACTGCTAGAAGGTTTTGCCTGTTAATGTCATATGTGGGGAAGGTTTATTAGTAGTTTTCATAAGAAATAACGAAAGTAACTGTAAAGAATCTTCTGTTTTGAGTTGGTAATAAGGGAGGTTTGAATTATAGAAATTGCAACCGGAGGAAGATTATAACTGTTTCTGGACTCTGAGGATGACTAGACGTTTCAGCTACTTGAAATTTGATGGAGTGCTACCTGGTTTTTACATAATAGATGCTAATGCATATAAATTCGCTTGATAGATCTATGGTTTTACCAATGTTAAATAGGCCTTATAGCTACCATTGTATTTACTGATATAACTTCAGTTCCGGTAGCACTTGAAGCAATAATCTTCCTGTTGTAGCAGGCTCCGTAATTAACCAAAAAGTGAACGAAGGTCAAACGACTGATATAATAAAAAGCACTGAAGTGTCCGATCCGGACTGACTTTTTACAGTCTCCTTTGTACGCGCTCATGTATAAATATAATAAAATATTCCCTTTCTACCCCTTAGCACCAACGTGATCTTATCTATTCGCTTAAATCTTTCAAGAGGCTCATTTCTCTTTGTATGTCTGCGAGACCACTTGTTGGTGCATGCATATTTTCCTTGTACACCTAATGAAGCCATCGGTGTTAATGAGTGAAGCGAATTACAGTAGTCAAGCGCGAACGTTCTGGGATAGAATCATCTCGTCGAGGTTACAACGAGACAGCGGCTTATATTTTCTTCTCGTCCAGTTGCGTTCCGAAATGTTTGATGTGTCCTGACCTGTGCCAGTCATGGAAAATAACAGGGAAGGTCAAGTTTAGCCACAACATCTACTATTAACAGCGCAACGAATTGTTTGGCCATGTTCTTCTCGCAAGCTGTTATCTGTTGAAGAAATGTCGTGTTGACGCAAGACTTGAAGAGAGGCTTTTGATCGGAGACGCCTTCGGGCAATGTTTGTGATGCGCCTGTAGACTAAATAATCGTTTGGAACTGTGGCTTTAATTTATTTAAGTTCGAGACTTATTGGAATGAGTGAACTGATAATTATTTGCTTTGTTGTGCCAGAACTTCTCATGCAATAAGACCTTTGTCCAGTTGGCTAACGTTAAACAAACTTTGAAGAAATAAATCATTGTGTTTTCGTCGCACGCGTACAGTTGTACAGTATAAAAGATTCATTCACTGCACAGTCATCTATTCTTCAATGTATGGACTCCGTCAACAGTTGACAGTAATCAAGCTCTGAAGAAGAATGCGCCTGTAGTTTCTGAAAGCGAGGAATCTATAATTAAATGCAACAAAATAATACAAACTTGCCCGAAAATCTCTGATTGTGAGCAATTGGTTTTGACGCCAAGCGAACCATCTTTGTTTAATTAGAAAAATTTTGTATTGCGGATGTTAAAGTACATATTTGTCTTTTGTTCTTCTCGTTTGCACAAGTTTAATTTTAATCCTCCTCTTGCCACATCGCGCTTTCTTCAGAATAATTTTAATAGCCGCGTGTAGCCTGTTTTTGTTTAGCTAGAGGTTTTCCAGATTCTCCTTTCCTATCTTCAACCTAATCAAGCTTTTGATACTGGCTGGAATTCATCAGTTAACATTTGCGACAAGGCTCATCCTCTTTTGGGAAGAACTACGACAAGGCTTGCTCAATTCTTGTTTTGCGAAAATTCCACCTATCTGCTAAGTCTTGAAATTGGTGCCATCCGAGTTTTTTGTTACATTTCCAGACTTCTATAGATATAACTTACTGAGGGCTTTGAAAAACAATTAGAACCTTTCTGTCTGGTCAGGCAGTCTCGGATGTATCTGGAAAATCTTCCCGCCATCTTGAATCTTTCTGTCATCTTGAAAATCTTCCCACCATTTTCTAAAGACGCATTTCCAGACGGCCACGCCCAGGTTTGTGCCTAAGGCAAAGTTGGTTTCGATTTACGTGATGTCTTCGATTGCCACTTTGGGAAAGTACTCCGTGCAGTCTGTGAAAAGCTGGAGGAGAAAGAGGAACAAATGTTCTTGAAATACTTTATGCTTTTCTTGCTGTCGGCATAAGTCAACATCGAATTTAGGATAAGATTAAATAGAACGCATTTTAAATTTTGACAAAATATATTGAGACGTTCCCTTGAGATGATCGACACACGACCACGCCTCGAACTATAACATTCTTCATCTAGCCATCATGTCAAATTTTAGCGTTCGTTATCTTCTTTATTTCAAAGCCAGACAACTTGCGAGGAAACACAACTTTTAGAATTGAAGTTTTCATTACGATTTGTTTATCCAGACATCAAGGCTTCTGGACATTCTGAAAGGAAGATCTGGCTTTGCTTGTAAACGATTTTTGTAAGAGAGGCCAGGCTTTTGTGTCGGACAGATGTTCGTGTTTGTGAGGCGAGTGTTGGTAGGTTAGCGCGGTTTTCGGGCCATCTGTTAATCCAGCGATTAGCACTGATTCATATCTACATGGAGAATGGACATGATTAATCTCATTACGGAAGCCTTCATACATGGCTGCTAATAAGGATCCACTTTGGGATGACCCGAGTGCACCCGTGAGCCGATTCTATCTGCCGTTCTTCCAAATGAATGGTCGCCTCAAGCCAGGTTTTCTTATCTTTTTCTATTCCGGTGGATGCGTTTTCGCCAGCTACTTGTCTCCAGTTCCCCAGCGGACATAAATAGCTTGATATCTCTTTGACGTCATCGCATGCTTTTTGTTCGTTATCTTATTGCAGGTCGTCCTTTTGTACTGGCAATTGTAACTGTTTACCCTTGAAATTGCTAATTACCAGCCCTACCCAGTGTATTGTATTGATGACAAAAAGTCTAGCTCCTTGTATCATCGCCTATCCTAAGGCTCTAAGGAGAGTTTATCCTTGCCAATCAATTTGCAAGAGGTGTTCTGATTTCTTGATGGAATCCTAGTTTGCTGTGTCCGATTTGAAACACGTTATCATGTTTAATTTCTCTTATCATTTGCCTTCTCTCTTTGAATCGTAGTCATCAGCAGACTGCTACGAGATGGTAAATGCCAGTGGCCAAGCTGCGATAAACGATTCCAAGACAAGAGGGAGTTCATTCTGTAAGATTCCCTACTATAATTATAGCTGCCTACCGGATGGTCTGTGGTGGTCAATATTTCAGTTGTAAGATGCAGGCTAGTTTAAAGGCAAAGCCTAAGACACCCTTTTATATCCCCCATTCATGTGTAACGATTAGTTCCTGCACTTTTCAGTGCTTCTAGGTATTTCAAAACTGATCTCTTTATGTTTGTCTAATTTTTCTTTTTAATGTACTCACAGTGCAGTGTGATTAGAAAGACCTCAATCTCCTTTGTGAACTCCTGATAATGTACATCATGATGTCACTTTCAAGGAACATTGTATGAAGCACGTGGCAATTGTATTCGAAATTCATTTTATTCACCAGGCATTTAAACAGCTCCCACGTGCTGGACGAGAACGGGGCTTCGCAAGCCCGGGTTCAAGGCTACGTTGTTAAAGATCTCGAGGAGAGGGTATGTATAACGCCATCTTGTTTGTCATCCAATTACGTCATCATTGCCTTGACCTTTGCAGACGCTCTTTATAAAACATGACAGCTGAACTTCAAAATTTCTATGCGTCGAATCCTTCTTTTGCACAACTTAAAGGATTCCTATGCCAAACGATAACTGCTTAGATACGCCAATGAACAGGCCTTTAAACAAATGTACCTGAACCAATATCCCTTTAAGGCAATACTCTTTATGTAATACTACTTGTGGCGTTTTCTCGAATGAAGAAGAAAGAGGGATCTTATTTTCCTGCCAAATTAATTTTGTATGAGGGAATGCACATTTGTATGTGGTGGCTGGAAATGTTTTGCCTTCCTTTGCTCTTCCTTCCTCTCCTTTAATGAAAGTTCATTGTTAGTGGTTTCTGAGAATGAGGGGATGTATTAGCTTCATGTAGTTCAATTCGTTAGTGAGGAATATTCGGTCGATTTTGAACTACTTGTCGATCTTTTCTAGCTGGCCGTTGAACGGGGAAAACTATCCGCCATATTGGCTCATTTACAGTTTGCTCACGACAAGGTAATTTCTTTTTGAGATCATTGTTAGCGAGAAAAAACTTTCAAGCCAATTATTTTGAGTTTTTAGTGTCATGTTCTGCTTCTATAAAAGTCGTGTTATTGGAATTTTTTCTTGTTTAAGGGAGCATACTGCGTTGTTGCCTTTAATGAATTTGGCATTTCCATTGAAAGAGTTTTCTGGATAATTTCCGTTTGCTTTGGAGTAACTGTGTGGACAGATGTATAATGAAATTCGGTAGTCGATTATTTCAATTTGAAATCTGTTTTAGTTGGCAAATACTCTGGTATAGTATCCTGCATATTGCGCTGTAGTTATGCATTTTTGAATATTACAGACTGCTTTTTCCCTTGTTTTTCTCAATTTGAGAAGGCTGCATACTTCCGTTGTTTCCTTTCAGGATGATATCAGGTCAGCCTCGGTTCCACGCATCATCTCTCCACCAACCTCGAGTTCAAATCCGCTCATGATGGTCCTACCTCACAATCAGCCGTCCCACCATGCCTCTGTGCGCGGGTTTCATTCTGACAGACGGGACGAAGTTGACCGCCATTCGTCAAGCCACCACCAAAGGACCGCTCTTACTTCACCACATGGACACCGGAGTGAACATGTATCCCCATCCTCGTCGACAGGTGCTCCTCCGCATCTGCACGCCTCTCCCCATGGCCTCATACAGCAGCATTCTCCGCATGTACACCATCATTCGGTGCACCACCCACAGCCACACTATCATATGCCGCCTCACTACCACGTGCGGCCTCCTTTTCAAATGAGGAGCTACATGTCTGGTCATAGCAATACACCTAGTATGAAGGACGAACGCCTCGATGGGGTTTCTGGGGGTGAAGATAAAGTTATTTCGATGAAAGATGACCAACGGAGTGCAGAGCGAAAATTCCAGTCACTTGATGCAAGTATCCACAGCCAACCCCCTAGTGATGTTTCTGTTAACCGATCGTCACCATACCATCCAGTAAGAAGACGGGGGGAAGCTGCAGCTATGATCGACATAGGTGAAGGTAATTAGTTATAGCGATAGGCTTATTGCAAGATTTGAATACATCTGAAACCGTTTCTGTATGCTTTGACCTTTTCAATGGCAAATGGAATTGGGGAAGGAGATCAATGTTTTTCAGCAGCATCAACATTAGCTCTTCGCAACAGCAATCGCATAGTCAGCTGTTTGCGAGGCTCAAAATACCAAATTGACCCGCACTAGATGCATGTCGTCGTGAGCATAGGTTCCAAATCTGGCGGTGATGTTACGTAAGGTGAATGAAACACGACCAACGCAGCCATGGGCTGGTTGTGTTTCTTTCTAAGCATTCGCTCATCCTCGTCTTGTGTTCTACTGTCCACCTTTCTCTTCGCCTTGCAATTTTCAACGTTGCCAGCCAACTACATCAGCCTATTGTTAGCATCATCCTTTAGTGGACCCTAATTTCTGGTGTTTCAGTCTTACAGGCAAGCCATATCTAGCGATAAACAAAAGATGAACCAATTTTTGCTCCAACGGTCATTTGCTAAAGTTAAAGGGGCAGGTTTGGCCATGAATCAGGTCTTGGCGATTTCGTAAACTTTTTCAACACACACGACGAAGCATTTTACCCATGCAATCTGCGTAAATGGTTTTTTAGTTCCATCGTTTGGAGAACTCACCATGACTGTAGTTTCAAGGCGGTTTGCTGGATACAAGGAGACACTAGCATGCTTGAAGGTGGAAAGTTCTCTTTCAGCCCATCCCTTCCAAAGATTTGGGTTTTATCTAAAGTGAATCTGCCTGGCTGGTGAAAACGTCGTCGACATCTTGGATTTGCCTGGAAGGAAACATTTCAGCAGAATAATTGTTCTTTGTTTTCCTTGAGTAATGTAAAGCGCGGCATTTTTGAGTCACTGAGTCGATGAAAAGGTAAATAAAGTCTTGAATTCTTTTAAGGGCGTGAAGCAGCCAAGCCTAAAAGAAGGGGAGAAGGCACAACAGTTGTTGACATAGGCGAAGGTAATTGTAGAGACGGCTAGTATTTTTTAGATACTCGGCTAGAATTTTTATTTTCCTTAGTAGATTTAAGATCATAAACTATTTTTGTTTTAACACCGTTGTCTATACAACAGTAATAATAGTAGGGTTCATTGTAGTGGCGTGGCCAATTAAAGTATAAAGAAGTTTTCAAGTATATGGGCCTAATTGTCCCGTTGTCTGCTAGCGAGTCGTTCGTGATTGAAGAAGGATCTTCGAATCACGTGATCTTGCAGCAGCTCCTTTGTTCTCCTCCCTGTGTAAAGTTTAGTCCTGTTCTGTTTGACAAGCACTAGTGCCGGTAAGGGTGTTTCATTTTATCTTAACAGTGGTAAAATGGTAATCTTAACTCTGCTTGATTTAGAAGCAACCATTCTAGAAATTTGCTTCTAAATTTCACACTAACCTCTTCCTTGACCAAGTAACCTTGATTGGTTGGGCTTTTTTAAACCTTTCCCGTGTTGCTGTATGCGAGCCCAAGCATATCCCTACTAACATTTTCTAGCGGCTTTATGAAAATTATTCAGACCTCCATGAAACTCTGGATCGATAAAAGCTGGTTAGGAATACAAAATTAGGATACCTATGTGTTCCAGTCGCACTTCGAGTTTTGATGGACAAAACGTAATACGAAATTGTTACTTTCTAGTATGCTAGATAAAAGGTTATTAAGCATTGACTAACACGAAGATATGGCCAAGTAAATGGTTACTTTCAGATCTGCCAAGCATCCACCACGTAGAAGTGCGAGGAGATTTAAAGATCTGCAAAGCACCTTTTGTGGGCCTCGAAATCCACGCCAATGTTGCGTGATTTTTGACGCGTGTCCCTTATAAGATAACCCTCTAGGTATCTTTATTCACAGCAAAGCGACCATGATTTTAGTGCCACCTTGAGGTTCTCTTTGCAGTTGCCAGAGTCACTAATATTGTGATCACTGTACGTATTTTGCACCTTTCAGAGCTGAAAACTAAAGGACACATTTTCCAAGACCCAGATGTTAGACCTCCATACACATACGCGTCTTTGATCCGACAAGGCATTCTGGACTCTGCGAATGGCGAGCTGACTTTGAACGATATTTACAATTGGTTCATGAAGCACTTCGCCTACTTCAGAAAAAACACAAGTACATGGAAGGTGGGTGGTCTTTTGATGCTTGGAAACTGTGTCAATTGATGGAATTACTATTTTGTATAACAGAGCTTCCATTTTCTTTTGATGCTTGGAAACTGTGTCAATAGATGGAATGATTATTTTGTATAACAGAGCTTCCAAATGTTTTCAAGTGTGAAAGTGGCTTTGATTGGCTCCTTGCTTTGTCCAATCAACATTAGGAAATAATTTGAGGTCCATCATGTTGGTGCTATAATCGTTTCAGAAATGCTAACGTCATGCTAACGTCAAATTGGTAAACTAGGTTCTGTACGTTGCTTTGTCTATCTAGCTGTATAGTTTGGATTTTAGGAAAATGTATTTTAAATATTGTAAAGAAAAATATTTCCCATTATTGTCTATAAGACCACAACGACCGCAGACGCAATCGCAAGGAGGACGCATACCTTAATGTTCTTTTTGCAAAATGTTTTGACGACATTTCCTAATTTTTTTGTTCAACGCCTGACCCATACTAAGCTATTCCTTTCATTGATGAAAAGATTTTGCAGAAATCAGCCTTTGTCCGCCACAATTATGCTTTCTTCTTTCGTCAATTTTCCTTTCTATCTCATAACTCAATAAAAGTTTTGATTCAAAATACAAGTGCACCTTTAAAACGGGATGGCAGTTTTGAAGACCATGACTCTTCTTTCAAGTTGTAATGAACAGAACATAGAGATAAAGCTGTGGTTTTGTGTGTAATCAATTTAGCCAGATTAATCCAGGCCTTTTCCTGAAGAATTTGCACGAGGTTGTGCGTAATAAGAAGAGTTCTCTAACTGCCTAGTTGCTTTGTTCAGAACCGAGAGTCAAGGACGACGAAACAGACAAACATACATATGTAGTTCCCGCAAAGACAAATGCACTTAATAAGAAAGACCGAAAGTCATGGCGATGGCACAAATAGGGGGTTGCAGAACCAGTCTCTTAAATAATGGAAATATGCCCAGTCTTGTGTTTATTTCTTGTGAAGAGGGTTTCTTGCTTAGGGGAGTGGGAAAAAAATTAATTTATTTATGGAAAAGTGGCACTCTTGGAATTGGTAGGCAAAGGTGTTGCAAAAGGGACCTAGAGGAGTGGGTATATTGAAATTGTACGTGGAAATTGGTACGTTGGGAAGTGGGAAGTAAGGGATTGGGTGACAGGAAATTGGTACACGACAAAGTGATGCACGCGGAAAAGTCACAAAGATAGAGTTTGTTTATGATGAATATAGTACGTAGAAAACGTTTTTTACATCGGGTCCGTTCTTGCTTGCATGCCATAATTGGGAGATTACGTTGTTAAAAAGTTGAGTACATCTATAATTGAACTAGACATCTTTGAATTCAAGCAATTAACCGGCATGTCAGTGCTAGTGATTGCCCATCCATCAATATTTTATACACTTTAGTCTCAGGAAGCTGCGACAACCATGTCGTATTTAAACCAGTATTTAAACCTACTGCTGCCGAAGATCAGCAACGAAGGATCAGCTTTGCCGCGTTTCCCGAGTATAACAGATGCTACCTGATAGTCATTCGGTACCAAACGTTTTGCTAAACAGTTTGAATTTACAGAAAGTAAATCGCGGTTACTGCAATACTTTGTGGCAGTAATTGTCAGTGTGTGTCGAGCCAGAAAGCTGGATTTGGAAAGAGCTTTTCCTCATTACGCATTCATGGGATTGATTAAGAACTGGGTGACGCCCTCCTTTTTTAAAAATCACTGCCTTGGTGTCTTTGCGAGTTGAGATTTCGGCCTCCCGCTAAGCTTTGCTGATGATTTCTAAGATTTTGCTTCATCCAACGAGCAAAGAGTTCACGAAGCTGACAAAGTTTCACGTTTTCGTATGAAAATTGTGTCTTTGTGGTTTCACTTCGTCGCTCGTTTGTTTGTTCGCCACACATGGCCTTTCTGAAAAGCGCGTTTGACCGCTGATATTAGTTATACTGATCTGCGATTTGCACGGTGCTCTTGTCCAAAGAAACCCATCTTCACAAAAACTCTATTTGTTTACTTTAGGGAAGGGTAAAAGCTGAATCTTTCAGCGTGCAAATATTTAAAAGGATCAACCAATATTAGGAAATTAAAACCCAACGCTCTAGATGCAGCTGAACGCCCTTGTTTCAACTGATCCAGAAGCACATGTTCTAATGTGTTAAGCTTATGAGTATATTTCAAACCTTAAAGGTTAAAATCGTCTTCTATATTAACTTTTCATTAGGCCGATGTCAGAAAAACTATAATGCCTCATTTTTGGGTCTTGTTTTATAATTGATGCCGGAGAAACTTTATGTTTTTGATCATCTTAATTTTGTCATTCGATGGGGATACGTCACCATTTTGCCTTGAGGGAAGTTTGAAAAAAGCTTTCTTGCTTCGTCAATAATCTTAATTTCGCAACGAAGGTGAACAAATATAATGTCTCAACGACTTAATCCAAGGTTCAGAATAATTGTTCTTGTTCCAAAAATATATATTTATATTTTTGCCAAGGTAATCAGGATTTAACTTCTCTTAATAGAAACCTGTTTGTTGGCCGTTTAAAAATTCTATTCTTAGTAATCTTTGCTCAGATAACTTCAGAAGCCAGAAAGCCTTCTGAATAATACTTAGGCGTATGTGCAAATTCCGTATTAACGTTTTGGGCCGATTTGAACACCGACTGGGAGACCCAGACGATTTGATTGTATTTATGTCGCTCGAGTTCGTTTGAAGTTGGTGAGCTTAGAAGCATTGCTTTTGTGGGCATTTTTCTTGAGACTGCAAACAGTTAAACAAATCATGAGTCAAAACAGAGTGCAATCAATGAGGCGAGCCTTATTCGACCAGATTAAAGACTGATGGGCTATGATTAGTGGGAATACTGCTTAAAATAATATCGGACCGTTTCTGCATACTTGAACAAGCCTATTGCTTATTGTCAGGAAATCTTGCTTATATAAACTGTTGTTTATCTCTACAGAATGCTGTACGACATAATCTTTCCCTGCACAAATGCTTTGTCAGAAAAGAAAACTTCAAAGGTGCTGTTTGGACTGTCGACGACGAAGAGTTTTTTAGGAGAAGAATGACCAAGCCGGGATTGTAAGAAGTTTGAATGGTTGTCTCATTGTGTACATAAATGCCGATTAGGCTGGACATCTGTTCGTAATTCTATGTTAACAATTTTTAAAGATGGTTGGCAATAGACTCTTTTAATCATCCCCAAAAACAACATGTTTTCTTACAGATCATTAAAAGCAATTGTTTATTAACTCAGTTTTGCAATGGCTATTCGACTGGTTCTCCCAGTTGTCGCTCGTTACTAGTTAGGCATCTGTCAATGCTCACGATAGAACTTCAGCGAATTCTGCCTTAGCCAGTTCTTAACTGAGTTTAAGCAAATTTAAGAGTGGAGCAAGTGTTTGCACAGTGATGTGGAGAAGGTTAAGCATCAGACATCCCCACCCTACATTATTGTTTACTGGGTCTGGTGCTGGGTGTAGTATGATGGAGTGCCCTCGATTTCTTCATCTCCATTATGTCACTATTTGTACGGGTAGAAGTCTAGAAAGAAGTAAAAACCCTGCTCGCTTCTTTTTAGTAGGGAGGACCAGTTTTAGTTTGTTGTCGCATTGAATAATTTTCAATCCGAAATGTAGCGAATGTTTATGTGTTGTTGCACCTTCCATGCAGCACTCGATAAGTACTGCTGTAGAGTCATGTGGAGCAATTAGGACAATGTTTTCAAAGGAGGGGGTTGTGGTATTGTGTGGAAGATCTAGGCCCTACTTTGATTCGTTATCTGCACACTGCACCTGCTGCATCATGGTATAGACATGAGTTTTGGCTGCCAATGGAATTATCGCATTTTTAGCACCCAAATACAGTTGGCTTTTACCGGGTGGGCCAGAGCATTCTTTCCTTATAACAAACGTTATTCCAACGCATTATATCCTAGGCCGAAGCGCGAATATTACATGGCAGAAGGATACGAAGGAGATGAATGGAATGCCGACCCCCCGCCAAGCATGGTCATGGACAACGGAATGCGAAAACGAGGCATGGATGAAGTTTCGAACGATTCGTGGGAGCATGGCAGTCCTTCAAGCAAAAAGGCAGCCGATACCCCAAATGAATCTGGGGATGATACTGTTGCACCGCTAGTCAAATTCTGTGAAAATATAAAGTAGGTTCCTTGATGTTGAATGCTCTTTTTGCATATGAAGCTTTTATATTCAGTACAAGATTGTGATTACCTCGTTGGAATATTCATTTAACTTTCTGCAATGATGTGTACCTTGTTGTTGTTGTTGTTGTTGTTGTTGTTGTTGTTGTTGTTTTCAACGTATGTTTTTATAGATATTTTAAAAAGCAATTTTCTTATAACGTTTTAGCGGACTTCCCTCTCAAATTGTTCCAATTAAAGAGGAACCGACAGAAGAGGACACAAATTCAGATCAGAGGGCATACCGACACGAAAGTCCAAATGGCCAGTACAGTTTTCCTAGTGAATCGATGATAGACGATAGGAATTATTCACCAAGATTGAACAGGTAACAACACAGTTTTACAATCTGTTAAAACAATCTAATGAAAATAGGTATTCGGCCTTTCTTGTATGCAAAATTGGAAGTAATGCTGTTTATGAAATAGTTTGTGATAGTGAGTTCATAAGTGAAAAATAGAAGTCTAACATAAAAAGCAAAGCAAGAAAAGATAACGAGGCTGTCGAATAAACGGTTCCTTCAGCCAAGCATGTTCCCGATTTTTATTCGCGACAGAAAATGACAAATAATCTGTGGAAAGAGCATTTAGATTAATTTGCTTGTCTTTCAGTCCCATGAGGAGGAGCTCCGAGGCGCCCGTCATGTCGTCTTCTGAGAGTTAAGGTGAAGACTCGTTTAAGGAGTATCGCATGTTAAGGAGGGCAGCACCGCAGGTTAAGGTGAACTGTTTCTGTTTAGTTTGATTATTTGACGCATGTAATGCGTTGGTGCATTGTTTTGTGTTCTAAGACGTTGTTAGGTGACCTTGAAAAGAGCAAATACTTGTAGCGATAAATGGTTAGGCAGGATATTTTGTACAGAACTATCTTAAATTAGAAGATAAAAATTTATACGTGCATCAGCGATGAGTATTTTAGTAGCAGTTTGTAGCTTGATAGTTTTTGTTATGCCGTACATAGGCTGGCTTCTAGGCCCTCGGTCGTAATTATCGCTAGTACTTATTCCTAGTAGTATTCAAGGCTATTCAAAATAGCGCAGAAGCGTAGCTAGGGAGTTTCCTTTTCGTTTATGGTTACATGGGGTTTGGTTCTTACGCATTGCAGGATTCTCAACGCTTCCAAGAAATCTAGCAATAAGTATAAGTCAGTCATCGAAGGTAATGTAGAATGGTTTGACGATTGAGATTGTGAAAACCTGTAGTGCAGGACATGTAATCACTTGGGAAAACGAACAGAGAAAGCATAAGAAGTGAGAAACCTTCGATACGAGACAAATGTCTTTGAACATCAAAACTTTTCATGAGTTCTCCTAAAAGAACCCTAAACATTTTTATCACTGGTTCCTAGAACATTGTAGGTTTGCAGCATTCTTGTGCTGTTAAAAACCGCGCTTGCATATGCAACACGATTAGAGTTTTTAGCAAGGGGTGTTTCACTAAACAGAAGTTTTGTAACACTTTGGCAAAGTTCTTTTATTGTTGGCTTTTGAAAGCATTTGTTTTACCAAATGTCTACAGTGCTTCAAAAAGTAACCAAATGTTTCTATAAAAGACAGCACCCTGCTGGCTTACGTCTCATATCTGTCTAGGCTTTGAATATTTTGATAGTCTAACTGTAGTGATCTTAGTTGTGTATTCCTTTATAATTATTATTACAATGATCATTTTAGTAGAAAATATTATATAGTACTTTGATTAAAATCGTTTGTTGATGGCAACGTCTTGACTTTAATTGCACATAGATGTAACCTACCATTATTTGATCATCGAGTCAAGCTTCATCGCGGTCTATGTCGTCACGTGATTGGCCTAGCCCGTGCGTAATTTGTCATTGATTAGATATAAACATTGTAAATGTTTGGGTGATAGACAGTTGTATGACGTAGGTCAGGTCTTAGCAGGGACTTTGCTCTTCCCTGTTGCGCTTTTCTCTAAGAACCACATATACAGGCCTAGGACAATCAACTTAAGTTTTGAATGGATTGATAGCATTGTTTGCAAGGATATTCTAGTTGCCAGGACTTTGAAAGTTGGTATTTTTGTCTAAACAGGTTAGGCCTCCTGTGTCTATTCCGTGCGAATTCTCGGACCATTGCTTCTTCAGAAACCAATCTTTAATGCTTGGAAATATATCCACAATTATCAAACTGCATCAGATCTTCGCCAAACCATTACAATAAAAGATACTTCACATATTTGACTCAATGAAGATTTCTTAACAACTGTTCTCAGCCAGGGTTACCTGTTAGCATAGGTATACCATAGGGACATGTTTTTTCATATGCGACCCAAGTATCTGCTCTTGGAAGTGAGAGGTTCTTGCTTAATGACCTGAGCTGCGTCCATGCGAGTCTAGTTGTTGTAGTTTTAGAGTGTAACGAGATATTTTAAATCTAAGAATGGCTTAGCACCATAAAAATGTTCCAAAAACTTTATTACCAAGGTGTATGTATTGAGAAGACAAAACCTATTAAAATAAGCCGTTTCTTTCATTTGTGTGGTTTTTGACACAGTAGGATGGATTTTTTTAGTTTTTTCAGTTATTGTCCTTAGAAGAATCATAAGCCTCAACCTCAGCACAAGACTTAACTGGGATATCGTGAAATCCAATAGATTTCTTACTAATTATCACCGCTTCACTAGGGCATTTATGTTAGCACAATGGGTTTTCTCTCGACGTCCTCTTTTGAAGGTACCAAGATAGTAGCAACGAATATGGATTAAGAATCTGACCTACCCACTCCACAATAAATAGCGATAATACTTTTGCAAGCAACGATCTTGAACTCTTTTGTTCCTTATTTGCTGAGGTGAAGGGCATGGGTTTGAATGGCCTTGGGTCTCTATCTATGTAATTCCTTGATAGTGTTACTCGATTTTGTCCTTTCTTCGGTAATCGTAGGTAATCGTAGGTAAATAGCCTACAAGGCATCGACTGTTTTTAAACTATCTGCCTGTTTAAGACGTACCCTTGTTAAACACAGCGAGGAAAGCAAAGATCGAGTGCTTTAAATTGGTGTCGTGATTAAGATTCTGCATTGTACCCAATTAAAAAAGATAAGTTTTTACATTAGAATTGAGAGCTTCCCTTGCTCTGTTTTGTAGACTCGTTTATACAGTCTGAAAGCATCAATTTGATTTCAAGTAGACCCTGCAGGGTATTTCGCTGCAAAGCAGTTTATTCCTGGTTGCTACGTAGACAATCTGTCACTGATCATTTTTCTTTATTTATTCCTCAGACTTCTCGATTACATAGCCTTATCTTTGTAGCTCAAAGCTCAGTTCTCTTATCTGTTTAGTTTTTTACTGGGTGTGTTTAACATATTGGCATGGCCTAGAGTTTTTAAGTACAGTTATCACTGTAATGACATCATCAAAGATTGAAGCGAAACTTGTTCGTTTATGCTTGCTTTTCTGATGAAACGTACATGGCGGAAAGGACCACGCAAGCAGATGTTCCCGCTTCTAGCATGGTCAGACGAAGGATTTATTTTGCAGAAAATCCGTATTTCCGTCTATGAGTTCACGGATTGTTGGTCTCAATAAAGCGGTCCTTTTTAAGAAGAAATATTTGCAGAGTCGTAGCTTGGAAGTGCTTCCTCCAACTAGTCGCATGTCCAAGCACCTTTGCGAACGTTTGGCATTCACGATGCAATGCCTTTGGAAATTCTGAGAGTTTTATAATTGGGCATGACTTACAGCCAAATAGCAACAAAGAGGGAGGGAAGTACTAGATCTAGGCGATTGTCGTGCCATCTTTGTTTGCTCGTTCAAGACTTACGATTACAACATATACTCAAGATGGAAAGTATCTGGTACTGTTCATATATGTGGGGCTCATTAATGAGGTATTTAGCAGAGCGAGGCACACGTCTGATTAAGGTATTGCTTAAAATGGGGCATTCACCAGAAGGAGGCATTTAATAGAACCATTGGGTACTTTTTCCATTCTAATCTACGACATCTGTTAAAAGAATTTTAAAGTATGGCTTTGAAAGGCTTTAGATTGGCTTTTTTATGTAGTTTGCCTGCCTTTCCCTCCACTTTGACTTTAGTGGCTACAAAAATGGCTGAAATCTAGCATTTCATTCTTGTTGGTCATGTTTTAGTGTCAGCAGATTCCCCACCTCTGTCACTCCTTTTAATCGTCTTTGTTTTCTCTAGAAATTTTAGCCTATACAATGCCATTAGCCCTTTCCAGGTAAGGTGAAAGACAATATCAGTGAATGAAGAGTCAAAGTAAAATAAAAAAGCATTGAAGTAGGAATACGAATTAAGTAGGGAGTGTGGAAAAGAGTAAAGAAAGAATAGCTTTAGGAAAAATGGCATTAAAGTAGGAAAAGAAGTGAAGAGAGAGTAGCGTACAAGAAAGAATAGAAACGAAGAAGGTATAGCAGTGAAGAAGGAATGGAAGTGAAGAAGGAATGGGAGTGAAGAAGGACTGAAAGCGAAGAAGTAGAGGTGGAGAAAGAATACAAGTAAAGAAGGTATGGAAATGAAGAGGAACTAGAAATGAAGAAGGATTAGCACTGAAAAAGGAATATCAGTAAAGGGATGAGTAGCATTGAGGAGTAGAAATGAAGAAGGAATAGCAGTGAAGAAGGAATGAAAGTGAAGAAGGAATGGAAGTGAAGAAGGACTAAAAGCGAAGAAGTAGAGGTGGAGAAAGAATACAAGTAAAGAAGGTATGAAAATGAAGAGGAACTAGAAATGAAGGAGAATTAGCACTGAAGAAGGAATATCAGTAAAGGGATGAGTAGCATTGAGGAATAAAAATGAAGAAGGAATAGCAGTGAAGAAGGAATGGAAGTGAAGAAGGAATGGAAGTGAAGAAGGAATGGAAGTGAAGAAGGACTGAAAGCGAAGAAGGACTGAAAGCGAAGAAGCAGAGGTGGAGAAAGAATACAAGTAAAGAAGGTATGAAAATGAAGAGGAAGTGGAAATGAAGAAGGATTAGCACTGAAGAATGAATATCAGTAAAGGGATAAGTAGCATTGAGGGAGAAGGAGTGAAGAAGGAATAGAAGTGAAGACGGAATGGCAGTGAAGGAGTAATGGAAGTGAAGAAAGAATAGCGATGAAGAAAGATGAGCGATAAAGAAGAAATGGCTGTTGGGAAAAAAAGCAATGAAGGTGGAACGGCATTTTAGAGGTAAAGTAGCAACATTGAAGAGGGAATAGCAATGAAGAAAGAATTGTTGGATAATGGAAAAAAGAAAACCTTTGTGCAAGCCCTGAAAAGGCTCGTTTGGTCAATCAAACACTATTATTAACATTGCAAATTTGATTACATTCTTCTATGCAGTTGCTTTCTAACAACTGGTGTTTGGGATATTTTAGTGACATTTCTTTTATATTAAAATTTGGCACATCAAAGAAGAGTAATAGAAGAAGCAGGGCAATTGCTTTGAGTAGACTGACAATTGTCCTGTAAAATGACCTTGGAATTGGTATTTTTAAACATGTGGCAAAATTCAGAGACAGAGAGAGAGATTAGTTCCAATGTTCTTTTTATATTATCTGTCTTTATCAAGACGTTTCATTTCTTTGGAATGGGTGGGAAATTTTATCCATGGTGTACGCGTTTGGCAGAAGAAAAATGACGATATTAATTGAAAGTGCAATGTTGCTGTATAGCTTGAAAAAGGTTAGAGTAAATAAAGAGTAGGAATTATTTTGGTAAGAGGGAATTTTAGAACCTTTATCGTGCGATTGAAAATGTAATTGAAGTCTGTTTACAAGTTCTTCCTGTTCTTTAAAAGATCAAAAGCATAAGCTCCGATTCTTAATACGATTTTCAACATTTCTGAAACTGGATGAAAGGTGCTAAAATGTGTCGAATAATCAGCTTCGCTCTACATCACTACTTGAGAAGAAAACAAAATAAAGGCTAAACACTTATCATTTCTACACAATTCACACACTTAGATAATATTGATTCAATCTTTACATTCATTGAAACACAGTAAAAATAATCCGAGAAAGCAAACTTTACTTTGGAAATACTAAATTTTTACAAGCACTGATTTCAACATTGTATCCGGCAATAATGAAATAGACTTATGGGGCTGGAATACACATTTAAAATACATTCAATTCACAAGAAACAACTTGCTTCTTGTTTAAAACCACGTCCTTCTGTTTAACATTGATTGGTAGGTTCACCTGGAACTTGATTGGTTGATACAATAACGCTAAAACGAGATTTGCCTTCAGGATTCCACGAGGCTGCTTGTTCTACACGAAGTACAAGTTACTGTCTCTTCAATCTCCTCTATCCCTCTGGCAAAAATTGTAACAAGCTTGCGATGACTTCTGCAAGTAAGAATTCGAAGATTAGCATGTGGATATGTAAGACCTAATCTTTGATTTAATCAAAGGCTTCCCTTTGAAGTACTGTCTCGGTCTCAACTATGTAGCACCTTTAGCTAAGATAATACATGTAGTCTAAGATGTTTTTACAAGCTATGAATGGCTCTGTAGTGACTTGTCTTGACTTCACTTACGCCATTATTTTTCTTTTGCATTCAATCGTCATCATTACAACAATGTTTTCACGTAACCATGTTCTCCATTGCATTGCTATAGTACACCACCTTATTTGTCACCACAGCGCCCTTCAATAAATTTTTTAGCATTTTCTCTATCCTTAGAATATTTTCTCACTGCTGGTTTTTCATTTCTCTCATCACCTTGTATTTGCCTTTCCTACCATTCTTACATCCGTAATTCAATGCCAATTTCATTTTTTGTCCACATAAGCTCAATTCATTTATAATAAGCTCAGAAACATTAGTCTTCTCTGACACTCCTCTAGCTCCAAGCACGCTGCTTGCCACACATCCTACCTACAATACCATCGTGGAAAAACGTTCGCTATATTCTGGTTTACACGATGCTATGGTTGAATACCAAACTTTTGCAAATTTTACAGGTATTCAATTATGTACTCTACATGCCCTTTTAGGCTCTAAGGGCGCTGGAAATACTAGATTCAAGGTTTTCAAGACAATGTCATACTTCACATGCAGATTCGCTTGTTCAACAAGCTCTCCATCAATGTTCCATACACTTTGTCCAGTTCTTTTTCTTCCTTCTGGAACTGTGTACGATGTGCTTTGCACAAGTTCACTACTTTGGTTGTCGGGCAAATCATTCGTAGGACAAATTGACTCTTCTGCTGCGTGATTTATTGGCCTAAATTTGAACTCTTTCACTCTGAAAACATCTATAAAGTCAAATCCGAACTGCAAAAAAGGTAAGAAAATATTTTCAAGATAATGTCAGGAGCTCCAACCAGAAAAAACAAACGTAAAATAAAAATGAATTAAGTTTTCAGGTAAACGATTAGGATGAAAAGGACATGGTGATAGACCTTGGTCACAACAAAAAGACAACAACAACAACATTTGATATATAAAATGGGCACTTGAGGACATCAATCAAAAAAGGGAGACATAAATTACAAGCAATACTTTAACAAGCATACTACTTTGACTTAAGTATTGTGACACAGTGCAGAAAGAGGTAAGTTATTTGGTTTATAGAGCAAAGATAGAAATGCGACAAGAACTTTTTCTACTGTTTGATACTAAATACAGTTAAAGAAACTTACCAGGTCACCTCTGTTAGCAATCCTTAACATGTGTCTCAAGTACTGCATTCTCGATGTCTTGCGAATGAGAATAAGATCGAATAGACCATCGCCCAAATGCGCATTTGGAGATATTCCATCAAGGCTCTTTGCACATCTACAAGTTATGTTTGCTCCGATTACACTGATGAACTGTCCTCTGATGGTCTTCCACGAATTCGAGCTCAAATCTGCGTCACCTGTGTCCTTCGCAGCACATCTTCTGCACCTGAAGAAAAAGGGTGTCAAAATGGCATCCATGCAAGATGAGAACATTGAAGCAATTTGACATCAAAATAGGACGAAACTTTGAATGACATGCTACCATTCAACTTGATTAAACAATGCACGACTGACACTCGATCCCCACGTGTTCGATTTCCCACAAAATTCAGCCTCCCATATACCAAATCGTTAGATAACAATGACTGAATATCCTAAGTCCTCTATTCATTCGTATCAAACAAATCATATCAATCAAATCATCATATCATGTCATATCAATCGAATCATATCATCATATCATATCAATCACATCATTTCTATGTATCCTTTACATCCTCTACAACTCCATATCTATATGAAATAATCAACGATATTTAGCTTCACAGCATTATTACAATTTGACTGGTGAAAAAACAACCCTCAAAAAGAACCGTTTCTATAAAGTGTCAGAAAAGTATTTTACAAACTTATGATGAAAATATCATCGGCTAGAAGAACTGAAGAGACAGAGCAGAGGTAACTTTCAAAACCCATACAAGAAAGAAACATCACCAATGCTACAAAGCAACAATTAAAGAATACAATGATTCACTTAAAAATGTTTGCTGCAAATGCTACAGACTGCATGCAATGAATAGGTGAGCATTGTTCGATCATTACCCTGCCAAACATCGTTGTCTCTTGAGAGGATCTGCTTCACTTGATGGCAGATATGTCACCTCCCCCGCGTATGATCTAAAAGGGGTTCAAAAGTTCTTACCGTGAACAATATGCCAAACAATTAATACTGCAATACGAAGTAAGTTTAAAATGATGGTGCAATGGTTATTCAATGAAACTGTGTTTAGAATCTGACAAGCATAGAATTTTCTAAAAGTATGGAAACATAAAAGGACCTAACAAAAAATATCCATATCCTATTAAACAAAATACATATACAGCGAAAATATTTGTCAATCTTATGCAAACGACAAATATTTGGCTTTCTTACTACGTATGACAAATAACTGAATGTGCGACATTATAGCTCCCTTTGTACCCTCGCTTTTCGAGGTTGTTATTCAGCAGCGAGAGTAGATTGCACTAGGAACAGGAGGGCAATCATATCAACTGGAGTTCTTACTTGTTTGCCATGAAACTCCGAAACCCGGCCAAATCATATCTGTGTGGTCCCATCCAACGAAGGCGCTCGCTGTTACGTATGACGTCACCAAAGAAGCCATAACCCATAAGCGAAATGGAATACTTTAGGAACCTGTCTTCGTGCCAAACAGAACAGACATCCAGAGATAACTTGTCTCCTGATAAACAAACCAGCTGGTTAGACATTCATTCGACTAAATGCATGTGTCAAAACAGTTTTAAACGGCAAAGCATCAGTATAAATTTCCTAACTTTGCATAGCAGATACTTGAAGGTTTTAACTGATAGCAATGATGCTGTCGATTTGGATATACAAATGAAACATCGGCTCTCCTTAAGTTTAGCAAACAAAACGATATAAAGAACTTTGAAATACGTTCGAGAAATCATGGATCGTTTCTTTTAATCGACGCTTAAAGCAACCACAACAATAAACTTGAGCTCGTTGACAAACTTCATCATAGGAGACATTTGTAACATTCTATGGTCCATCCAAGTAAAAAAAGATTCCAAAAATGACGCCATAAATTTGATTTTCAACTTGTCATTCAAAACGTGAAAATGATATTAACGCCTTAGAAATCTCTTTACTGATGATCGTTAGCACTATCAAATATGTGTCTTCGGTACCTGGCAGGATCAGGAACAATGTGTCTAAGTTCTTGATGAAAAGACCAGATTCTCAGAACAGAAACTTCCTCTTTCAAAGCATCCTTATCAAAAATCTATTCCTCATTAGGGCATTTATTCAACATTAGCCAAGAGAGTGGTCAATCTACTTACCTATAATAATTTGCAGTGCTGACGTTGTTGGATCATTTATGCCGGCAGTGCAAAAAACAATGGTATCTGTAGATCCTGCAAAAATGAAATGAGAACATTTGAGTGTAGGAAAATCTTTCCAAAATCTTCCAAATCTCAAAGGTTGCTTGTAAATAAATATGATGCTTGCTGTTAACAATTCTTTATAACTGCTTGCGGTTCTGTTTGAGAATAGCTGGGATTTGAGAATAATATGTGAACAATTTGAAGTTACTGTGAAAAAGCATGTAAAAAAGGAACTGAAACAGAGTTTGAGTTTTTGGCTTTTTCTCTGCATTAAACATTCTTTTCCAGAAGACAAATACAGTAGAATAGATTTGTATATTTGTGGCTATCACCACTATTTTTCAGGCAAATGATGGACCACAGATTTGTCTTTCATTGCACAATCACGAATACATCTATAACATGACCTTGCATGACTAAAACTTCATACGCGTATATGCACAAAAAACTTTTACCAACCTGCTGGTATGATTCCAAGTTTAATCATTGGAATATCAGCATCAAGTTTATGATTTCTAGCTGCAAGAACTCCATTAAGTATCTCACTGAACATTCCATCACCACCAACAGCAATTATTCTGTTGTGAAATGTTGCATGAAAATATCAATAAATATCATAGAAAGTAATTGCTTCTGCTTACAATAAAAATATCAGGTAAATTGAGTTCAAAGTAAATTCAGCTACAAGAGCAAGATAACACTATGTATCTAGTTGAGGAAAATCTTTGCTTGCACACAAAAATCTAGAATGCTTCATACTGCTTGCTTGACTTTCATAAACATAATAACATAGTACAACAAAAATATTTAATACAAGCAGAAAACTTTCAACAACAAAAATTGAAGAATGAATTCTTGCTGCATGATCATCATGGCTTAAACAAGTGTCAAAAGATAATGGAAAGTGGTTTTTTGAGGCATAGAGCTATTCCTTTGAAATTCTTCATCATTTATGCAGGCATTGCAGCAGAAGCTGTTATTTATGTACTGTTGGTATACAACAGAATTGTAGGTAAAAAACCCAAAACAACATTATTCTAGAAAGAAACCACTTTATTCCATAGACACATCACATTTTGCCTCATTCCAAACATAAAAAACTTCCTTTCAAAGAGAAGCACAAAAACATATACAAGCATAGAAAGTCAACTATACAATGCTGTTCTTATACTTTATAATTCATACACAACTCATAGTATAAACTCATACTGTTGATTCATAAAATTGGATCCCTACCCGTCATAGCAGGCTAAATTTGCTGAGATGATGTAGCTCTGTGCATGGTTTGCTCTTTCAGTAACTGAAGCATAAATCAATTTTGATGAGTCTCTTTGCATTCATGAAAGTTAGCAAGTGTTTGCTAGCAGTAATCATTAAGATAAAAAGCAACATCAAAGCACTACAGCACAATTTAAGTTAAGGGGATCACAGAATTGAAAAGCCAATCATTAAAATAAATTACAGCTTCCATAAAGTCAGCTCATAAAGCAAGCTTTGTCAAAAACCATGTACATATCTTAGTTAAAAACATATCTTTGTAAAACAAGGAGTTTCTACAACAAACTTTCAACAAAATTTTATGGAGATTCCCTGAAATACTTACCAATTACATCTTGCTTGATTTTTGCTAATTCAAACAAAGGCCTAACTTTTTCATTGAAGATCTTGCAAGCTTGTTTTTTGCCTCCAACAGGGTTGATAAAAATTAATAATCTTTTTGGCCTCTCAAGACCTAAAATAGAATTTTGCCAAGTTTGCTTACAAAGGAAAATACATCTTACATAAAAAGGTACAGAGCTAACAAAGAAATTGACATTCAGGGACTAGACGATGACTGTGACATTAATGATGATAAGTCTCTGGATTAATTCAGATAACAGTCTTTTTGAAAGGTTTATTTTATGGAATAGTAAAGTCAACTTAGAAAGTATGCAATGTGCCTATTAGGACATTATGCAAGACTTTGATATCACAAAAAGTGTAAAACTAAATCATTGACTAAATTACTAACTACAAAAGATTTGGAAACAACCTTTTTGACCACAATAATCAAAACAAACAGCAACTGTTGAAAAAGCATATGAGCAAGTGGCCTAACGGAAAGGGGACCTAACTTTATTGCAAGTCCAAGCTTTATGCACAAAGTGTCCTACATTCAGCAATCTAGCTACATTCTCAAATTCCAAATTCTCAAATATATATGAAATCTCCACTTTGCAAGGTCTGTCAACTGAGCATTGAATGTCAAACATCTCTGCAAATGGGCATCAATTGAAAAAATTTCATGCTCCAATGATGTCACGCACCCACCTTCTCTCTTTAGAAAGCTTTTAAGCACATTCTCCCTTTAACTGAAACCAATTCAATGACTTTATATTGCAAATGTGGTACTACATTTGGCAGTGTCATTAAACTCAGTCAAACTTAAGAAACTTGACAAGACATTCAGAAAAAAACAGTCAGAGGTAACTTACTTTCAATAAGTTTTTTTAACAGTTCCACCCATTTTTGACAGACAGTGGAGTCATTGCAATGGAATACAGTCTTTTTACATTTCCACTTGTGATTTTTTGATTTTGTGACATAATGAATAGCAAAATTGTTCCTTGGAAACAGTTCAATCTCATTGCTCTGTGAGTCTTTGCAATAAACATCATGGCTGTCTTCGTATGTTGTAGAGACCAACTCATCCAAAAGAACCTTGTGAAATGATTTGTCTATAAAGAGAAGGGAGTTAGTAACTAATGATAATCCAAGCAAACATGCGAATGGCAATCATATGAAGGTCATTGCTTTGTGCTGTAGTCAAAGGTTCTCTCAAGCGTGCATAAAAAGAATCAGTTGTCTATCTTGTCTACATTAACACTAGTTCAACCCACTATCGGCTGCAAAGCTACCCTGCTATTGGGGAAGAGTAAAAATGTTGAATAACATAGTTCCAAGTTAAAAAGAGGGAAGAGACTGGAGTTTGAGATGCAAAAAGCTTACAAAAATAATTAGGTACAAAAAATAACCTCAAGCACAATATCATTTTGATCTGTAGAAAAACATAAAAATGAATTTTCATAGAAGGGGCATGATCCTTGGTTAATTCGGTGCTAGGGACAGGTAAATTATTATTGTTAATCTCTCTCTGGAGTCCAGTAGTGAAGGTCACTAACGGATTTATTAGAATACCATACATTGCACAATAATTTGCTTGTAAATGGCTATCATAGTTCGATGAACCCTTCTAAAGCTTTGTCAAAGGTAAACTATTATTCACAGACCTGCTCCTTCGTGAGATATGCGCAGCTCTCCACTGCTCTCGGGATACCAGATAAGATGTGTGCTTGTCAGAACGACACGATAACCATTATCATTATATAAAAGAGTGTCATTTAGCATGATCGAATCCATTTCTCGTTTGAGATGAGCATTCGAATATGACAACAGGAGTCTGACAAAAGAATGACGAATCGCTTGGTGATGTTTTCATGGGAATATCACATCGAAGCCTTGGGGTTGAAAATTCCAGAACTGATTTCTAGGCCCTTGTATCATAAAAAATTAGTATATTAGTTATGGAAATTTGAGTTGAGAAGGTGCAAGTCCACTCGTATCCAATTCTCACGAATCTTGCCAAGGTAAAGAAATCTCGTGATGACAATACTGGTCCTGAACTCGTCTGGGCTAAAAAAACTGTCTGCAGCAGTAAATATTCAGCGAATTAAAATAAAACCAAATCTTCTCGATGATCAGTTTCTGTTGAGCAAGACAACCACAGACTTATTTATCTTGCAGAATATTCTCGTCATTTATTGAATCTGCTACAATTTACAGCGAGACGACGCAGCTGTTCAGTCCAATCTTGTTTACATGTCATAGGAGATTGCATGGGAAGGAGGTTGTTACAAAATGTTCGATTCTTCAAAAATTATAAATCATTATACGCTTTTTTATAAGGAACCTACCACAAGGCCTAGTTCCAAAAGTTCCTTATTCATAGACCACAGGTCATCAGATTTTAGTACTAAAAGTTTCTTAATTTCGCTGCACATCAAGAAGCCTTAGCACTTAATAGAGAGAGGGGCGAGATAAAATATGCGGAATCTACTCAATAAAGCACTTGACACACGAATGGCAAATAATATATGCGAGTATTGGCTGCAAATGAATGGAACGGGCTTTTCAGAAAAAAAGCGTGTAGTAGCGTTTGCATTTGCGCAGAATAATGATAAAAGAGGACGGAAACGATAGATTCACTGAAAAAATTACGCATTTGCTGAGAAAATTTCGAAAGTTTTCGAGAAAGTTTTATTTGACTTATTTTTGGAAGACAGAACTGCCATTAAATCCAAACCATCAAAATCCAAGCACAAAGAAGTTTAAAAAGGTCAAAATTATCTTCTACCTAATTCTCCGAACAAAGACATTGTTAACCTAACATTTGGCAAAAAATGGATCAAAGAATTGGGATCTTCATGTTGAAATTATTCGTCTGTGCCGAAAATTTCTAAGCGTTTGGGCCGTCGAGCTGTGAATAAACCCATTTTTAAATTTTTGTTTCCCTATACATTTAAATTCACTGCAGCTTAAATTGCTGTCAGATCTAAAGGAAATCTAAATATTCAAAGCAAACTAGCTAGCGATCGAGCAGTTGGAACAACATGATTGCTTCAGTTTAAATAAATCTATAGAGGAAGACTTCAATTCTGAAGTTCATTTTTGTGAAAAATCCGTAGATAGTGAGATACAAAATCGATGACACCAAATGGATCGGAGAATTTGGATGATACAAAACAGCGGAATTTATAACTGTGACAATTTCTACAATGCGCCCACCAATCTACAATTTGGTTGTTCACTCTTCTGCGTACGCGCAAAATTTGAAGATGTGTTGAATCTAATGGCTTGTTCAATGGATATATCTCTGTTCAAGGGATCGCTTGAAGCCAGCCACAAATCATAAAGCCTAATTCCACTATGGTAATTGTCTGTGAGAAATTTGATTATGATGGGTCAATCTTGCTGCAAAAACATCAAATCTGCATGCTCTTGTATTAAATTTCCATGACTCATTTCATAAACATCCTCTGCTAAGTTTTTGGTATCGTTATAAGTTCAAATATGGGTTTTAAAAAAAAATTAAAGTCTAAGTAAAGGTAATAAAAAATTGAAGCTGGCTTTGAAGCGTGTAGTTCAGGGCTTTACTACATGTTACGCGCATCAAAACAGCGATGCTAAACTCAGAAGACTGAGCGCCCCTTGCTAATGCCGAATTGTCAGCACTACCTTGTGCAAGAGCCCTCTTGCTAATTTGACAGCATGGAAGGAAGCCAAGGGAAGGCACTCAAAACTAGAGAAGCGGAGAGGTAAGTCCAATCAATTCACAGGCCACCCAGAAATATCAGCTCATTTTCGAAAGAACCCAAAATATCAGCAAAAGTAGCATTCAAAAATAATGGTCACATGACTTGCATTGGGCAAAAAAAATTCAGCCGATTAACAATGCATTTCATTTTGATATGGGCATCTCACAAAACGTAAAAATGTCAGTGTTTCTAAATTTAATGCCTAGAAGTATCAGAATTGTATCCTATTGTTTTTGCAGGTCTTAAAAGTATCGTTTCTGATAAATATTCTAACCTGAAAATATCACTATGGGTAAGCATTTGAGCAAAAAGTATCGGACTGACCTCTCCACCTTAGAGAAGAGAGCAACCCTTTGTTGACTTCTCGAAGTGACAAGGGTTTAAGAGGAAGTCTAACCCCTGTTACACTTAGAGAAGGGAGCAACCCTTCTTTACTCAACTATGACCAATGCTGTCACGAATGGCGCATAAATAGGTTTAAAGATCAGCAATCTACTACTATGGCACAATGCGAACATGCTTACTTGGTCATTCAACTTGAGAAAATATCTAGAAGTCACTTCGACACAACACTTAGTCTGCTTCCTAACACAGTGTTCTAAATAGCGCGTTCAGAAAATGAGTGACAAATATTTACACTTCTTGCAGCAATACACCTGATGCGGGACTGGAACATTCGAGTCTCCTTGCCCTTATGAAGTTGCAACCTGATTGGGTGAACAACTTCGGGGCGGGAGGCTCCGATGGCAGTCAAAGCCTGAGACCTGGATAGTACTGCAGAGACTGTTCAAGGACTTCGTTTTCTTTGACAGAAAAGTTTCAATTGTGAGGATTTACAGGAATTTAGACAACTTTTGAAGTAAAAGTGCGAATGCTTACCAGTCTCATTCGTTCCTAAGAAAATTGCATGTTTATGCAGAAATAGAATTTATGCAGAAGTAGAGTTCAGATCAACGCAAGACGGAAGGGGTGTGGAGACCAAAACACTTCTATGAAAAAGTCAACAAGCATTTATTAGACGCCTAAAGTTTGTAAATCATGCGACCTCTAGCAATGAAAACCTTTAGTGTATTTCTAAAGATTCCTCAAAGTCAAAGTAACTGCTCTTTTCTAATACTGATTCAATCTGGAATTTAACTGGTGTCATGTAACTATTTATGCAAAATATTTTAATAAGCTTTCAGCTTAAAAGATCAGTCCTTGAAAGTCTACGTAAAATGCCTTGTTCTACACTTAGTTTTTTATCAAGTGAAGCTTCTCAAAGGAAGAATGTTTCCAGCTCTATTGCATTCCTTTAAGCTTTTAGAATCCTTAGAATCTTCATTACTTTAAGAATTTTTCGCATCAGCACCTTACGCATCAAGTTTCTGTGAAACATCGGCCTAATATTACAAAATATCCGATGCTTTATAAAAGAAAATAATGGATACAGCTGCAGATTTGAAGTCACAAATTTGTTTCTTACTTCTGAAAAATGCATGAAATATGGTACAGGTGGAGACTTTCTGACATCTCAGTAAACATGAAAAGCTATTATTTGAATGGCAGGCGCTAACAATCAAATTATATATCCATCAATATCTGCCTACCATTTGATTAAATCTCGCGTACGATGTAAGTATATTCAAAATATAAATCTGCTCTCTAAATTCAATTGTTTGAGAGACAATTGGAGAATAGCAAAAAAAGATTGAACGCATTTTTTAGACTTTCAACGCAGCAATAAATAGAGTGAACTACATTCGTTTTAATTCCAAGGTATTTGAACAAAACTAGTTAGATTATTTTCTGCCATTACTTTCTCCTTTGTTATCTTCATATATACACCGTGAAGGTGCCCGATAGGAACACCTTACTCTTGTGTCCAGGTCAGCCATTGAAAGAATTCCTAAAAAGATGAAAATCTAGATGAGAAATTTCTTAAAGATAGAAAGGAGTTTTACTACACGGAATATAAATGATTTGATTGTTCATTGATTCCTGACTTTGCAGAAAATACTAATTGCATTCATAAACTATGCATTCAACCAAGCTAGGAGTCAGCCAGTAACTTCGCACCGCAAATAAGATCACTTTTATGTGGCAGACTTTCTATATTTTCAAGTGTGACTTAACTATTCAGAAAAACAGTCACTGATTCTAGAATCAATAATGATGAATAGGTTTTGGAGCTGAATAGATTTTTTGCAGAAATTCTAACCGGCGATATGCCAATTTTGTGAGCTTTCTAAATCTATACAACATGTGCACTCATGCAGTGTTCCATGGGAAAAAACTCTTTGCTTATTTGATAAACAAACAAATCAAACAAATTTTCTTTTCGCCAGCCACTCTCGCTCGGTTCTCAGCCATGGACAGTGTGAAAATGTTTTCAAAGCCATGTCTTCCTACAAATGTTGCTAAGATTCCCGCAGAGCAAAGTCCTTCTGGTGCGTATTCAAGCATTCGGTAGCGGTGATTGGGGTCTGCCATGGCCTAAGGACGGCCTATTTTTCACGGCTACTTGTTTGCTATTTGTTTCTTTCACAGCATGTTTGGTCATTACGGATGTATGCCATGCTAGCAGCAAAAACATTGGCATTTTCAAAGTTCATTGATATGAATATCGAGATGGCGAACACTTCCGCGAAAAACCAAGGAGCCTGCCCTCAAATGGAAGATTTCCTCAAGAAAAAAAGATAACACCAGCAGGAGGCTACTTGTAATGAACTCACAGCACAGTTTGCATGTCTTCGCGCAATATTTGCGGAGGCTTCGTCCCAGGCCTTCGCTTCCATGGCAACCAGTTTTAAAACGGCCACAGAGTGTGGCAAACCTCTCATCATCTTTGCAAGCTAAACGATAAAATTACAAATACTATTTTAAGCAAAGAAAAGTCTGATGTGTACCCGATCACGATGTGTATTAATGCATACAAAGGCCTACAAGCAAAAACACTTCTTCAAGACTTCTTCACTTCAAGATATGCTTTACTTAATCGAATATTCTTAATACAGAAAGTCTTCTCACGATATAGAGCGTTGCTCTCTTTTGCCTTATGTTAAAGGTATGCTCTTATCCAGAAGAAGCTTGGATAATCCTATGATGTGTATATGTTTTAAGTAGATGTTAACTCGTTTTACCTGGGCATGCTTGTCCAGATGAAGAGGTTTTTGCTGTCTTATTGTCCCAGCAGCATCCGTATCTTGTTTTCGCACAATCGGCTGTGGTCTGCTTGCGATCTAAGCAGAAAGGAAGCTATCTCACTACTTTGAAATAATCACGATGATAAAGAGAGGCAATAGTATTAGTCTAATGATCAGCTCGTTTGATTCTACTGAGTCGATTATTAAAAGAATATCCGACCAACCACAGAAGCAGCTCTTTTTGCAGTAGTACTTCATGTTAGACCGATCACACCAACCAATATAATTGTAATACTGGCATCGAGTCTTTCCTAGTCTATCTTTGCAGGTCCCTGCAAGGAAACATCAAGTTGAAACCAAAAAGCTCAACAAAATTGGTTGGAAAGAAAAAGAATGGATGGACAAACCATTACTACCAGTGATTAAAAGGCAAAACGAGCTAATTGAGGGAAATTTCCCACCACCAATTTCGTAAATATAGGACTAGGCATCTCCTACCTTCGGGAGAAGTCATCAACGAATATCATTTTTTTCAAGTTAACATCAAAGAGCAAACAAAGAAAACGAGAAAATTACAGCTACACTAGAATCAGTTTGATTAAAACTGCTTTGGAGCATTTGCGCTATTTTGTAAAAGCAGCTATCTCGCCCAGCTTCGTTGGTAATTAAGAGATACTTCGACTGAAGAGGTTTGCCAAAAGAAATGATTATGTAACGTACCAGCAAGAAAATACAAAGGTGCCCTTGTTGGCGGTGGTTCTGTTGGTTTAGCAGTTTCTGTTCGATCTAAAATGAAAAAGGAAAACAGTAGCAAGGTTGCAGCATGGACAGTTAAGCATTGCAAGATTCAAACGAACATAACTGACTTCATACACACTTCTAGTTTGAAAGTATCTATCTGAGAAGTAAAATTAGCCTATAAATGTCACGACGAAAGAATAAATGTAAAGTCTACTGAATTAAAGTTTGTTTTTATCTCTGCCTGATATTAGAGAGGGATGTCTTACGTAAGTTCAAAGTAATGACCAAAACTAACATATGTAGCTAAGCAACAAGACATTACTGGCATTTGTTTTGAATAGAGACTAAATTTGCAAAACGTACCACAAAGCTCACAACTCTTCGGGCAATTTTGGATCATCACATTGGTATGCGAATCGCAGTAGCCCTGCTTTCGAAGGTAGAGGCAGTCCTTTCGTTTGTCTGAGCATGATTCTGCAAGGAGGGGCGCATGAATATAAACGTTCGCATGCAAGAAGATATATAGAAAATATGTATAGTATATGCTATTTGTAACACAAGAGTTTGTGTAATCAGATAGCAATACATTCATAGGAAACGGAAGTTAATGAGGTTCGTGCAACGTTTTGAGAGAAACTTTGGAGGTTTTGGAGCTGGCAGGAGTAATGATCAAACTGGTTAACAAGTTTAAACTTCTGAATCAAAAGGTGACAAGGAGATCAATTCTTAACTCAGCAGGAACTAGTCATCTTGAAGTTAGCCATTTCTGGATTAATGTTCTATGCGTACGCCGTTTAATAGTGGTGCAAGAAAGCGTAATTATGAGGAGCATTAGTGCAGGTTTCTTCTGTCATTCACTTAAAAAAGTCAGGTTCCTTTGTATTCTGTCATGTGTCCTGCATCTTCGCATGTTACCTTGGCGCATGTAAATGCCAGGAACAGGCAGTTCGTATCATGTTGTAGCAAGCTGCATTCTGCATTTTCACACAGTACCATGTAGGATGCAAATTTGAATTGCATACAAGCTTACTGCGTCAGTATGGCTCTTCCCTTAATAGCTAAGGTATTAATATCACAGTCACTAGGGTCTACGTTGGGTATTTCACATCATACTTTAGTAAACGAAGTTGCTTACCATCACAAACTTGGCAGGACTTTCTGCAGACCTTCGTCATAATGCGTGACTGTGCCTCGCACCAGCCCATGTCCTTCAGCCTGGTGCAGTCGGGACGCCTATCAGTGCATTCCTCTGCGGAGGAACACGATAGTGAATGAGCTTACAGAAAAGGTATTGAATCATGGCTGAACCAATCGAAATGGAAGGAAGGAGCCTCGTGTACGCGTACCCATAAATGCATTGCGGAATCATTCGCATGCAAGCTCGTATCAATATTGAAGGTGTTTTGCAAAGTCAGGCCTTAAAAGTGTATGCACAGCTCTAAAAGTCGAGATTAAACTTGTCCTTACTGACTAAGCATTCAAGTGCCAATTGCAGATATGCCGTGGTTTGTTTTTACTGATATCAGAATAATGCAAGCTTTTAAGAAAATTGTTACGCCAATTGAGTAATAGATGATTATTCTGATTATTCTGATACGTTGATAAAAGTGATTGGAGAGGGACATCATGATGTGCCATATAGCGCTTCAAGAGCATTAAAGGAAATGGACATCGTGTCACTTCAAAGCTCATATCCTACTTCAAAAGCAGCTGTCTTTAGCTATCGCTGATGTTAAATTATGCGAAGTTCATTCATTTTGTTTGAAACAACGTTAAGTTGACTTTCAGGCCTCACTTTTTCAATAATTCGCTCTTTGTATGAATGTGTCGTTTGTTAAAAAGTGAGGCCAGGGCCGTATTAAAAACTTAGAATTGATTCAGCATCTGCTATTAGCGTTGAAAATTGCCTCAAACCAACATATTTCAACAACAAGAAATGACGATTAGCTAGCTGAAATAGAACGGCTTTTGACTTTTTGCTTGACATTTCTAAGTTGTGGTCGCTTAACTGTAGAGGCAGACAAAGTCTTATTAGATGTCAGGCTTACTTTATTCAAAAGTTTAGTGATTGGATTTTTCCAATAGACTTCATTGCTAACGGTTCGGATTCCGTAAATCAAGATAAAGGTGCTATTACGGTAGACATTTTGACTCACTAAGCTTGGCATCTCGTGACTGACGTAAGAGATAAACATTCTAGATGGCGGAGTGGTCGTAGGCCAACGAAAATAGCGTAGTATCTAGTGACGATGATTGCATCAAAAAAGGTTGTATTGTCGCATTACGAACTGGCCATTCAATTAAGTTCTGTATAGGATAGAAAACAGAAGGTTGTTGACGATGGTAGATGAGATTTAATGGACGAGATTCAAACTAGCTGTCTCTTAGATTTGCAACACAAAGGTCACTGAGAGGGTCTCTATCGCTTATCTTTGCAAAACCATGAAGGGACATTCGAGACCTCACTGTAGGCTTTGAGAATAGTGGTTTTAGAAGACATCTTTAAAGCGCTACACAGGGCGTCAATGCTTGAGACATTAACACCAGCTCAAGAAAGAAGGGAAGACGCTTTTAAAAAACATTTGTCACCCCTTGAAAAGGCAGCTACACCCAGAATGATGGCATCGCGGTGATCGTCCTTAAAATAAAAAATACGTGTTGGTTGATTAAAACACTTTGCAACAAGGACAAGATTTTGTTGATGCGATACTCAATTGTCTACATTTTCATGGTGTGAAATGGTTGGCGCACGTTTCAGAGCATAGAAGCATTTGTTTTTGTTTGATTCTAAAGTTGAAATTTTCATCTTTACCTCACCCCTTTGTTATTTTTTCTCGTAGGCAGAAGCCGAAAAAAGCTTTCACGATGCTAAACACAACATCGTCATTATTGAAAGTCATTGCCACAAACATTTTTTGGCAGTTGATATTTTGAAGGAAATGGTAAATCGAGAAATTTATACCGGTTTCAAGCGTCATCAGGTTTAACAGATTGACTAGAAGCTGTCGGAGAAATGATTCAGGCTGAAAGTAACTGGTGCTTCGTTGAACAGAAATATAACAGCAAATCTTTACTTTATAGCATACTTCTACAATACAGTGCAGCATACTGTATATGTGCAGTTATCCGCTAGCTTAACTTGCTTCTCCCTATTTCTGCTTCACAGCTTCTCCTTTTTCGAGCCAAGTATCTCAAGTCCCTTGGTTTATGAGGCCTGGCCTTTGGTCAAAAGCGGCTTAAAACGTTCTCAAGATTTCAATTCACGTCATCTAGAACCATGGGTAGACATTGAACGAGGGTGGCTTATTGGCGAAATAGAGACAATTACACCTCTTCAACTGACGCATGTACTGGTTAGCAGTTTGTAGCTTCTGCTTTTATCATTATGGCTATAAGCAATCTTAAAATAATCAAAAAACTATAATTCACCAAAGATTTCTCTAGACACTCTAGTTTATTATCCAAATTAGAGCAATAATTTTGCGTCCCACCAATTCATAGGTGAAATATGCATTCAACTTTTTAAGGTCCTTAAACAACCAAATTAATAATTAGCGCTAATGAAATGTACACGCGACTGTATTTACCTTTCGTCCCTCGCACTTCTTCGTTGAGATGGGTATAGCCATGACCAAGATAGAATTGAAGAATGAAAAATGTCACCAAGACGTCAATATTCATTTTTCCAATATCTGATTCGGACCTGGAGTTGATTTTCAATTGGTGTGTCTGGTGGAAAAGCGCTCTTTCCCAATGAAAAGATGAGAATGTGAATTTCGCTGTTGATAGTCAAAATATCCCAGGCCGTCCCTCCGCCAGAATGACCCGTTAGCTTTTCGTCCCTGGTTTTATCCTAACGGTGGCACTGACATCGCGGTCGACAGCCGCTAACCGTGAACCTTCGACCGTTTTGTTTTTACGGAAGGCAGCATGGATTGGCAAATCACACGATTGCCTCAGGAGAAATGGCTGAAAAACGAATTGTCCAAGAAACAAACGAAAAAGAAGGGAAGTTCGTTCACATCGGCTGGAACGAAGACCTCCGGCTTGTTTCACCTCCAACTCTTTCCACACCATCTCGATAGAGAACGCGAGCATTTTTCAACCACGCCCAATTAATATCGTTTGCCTTCGCATTTTCTTTCAACTGAAAGCCATTCAGTATGAACATAGATGTTATAACCACTATCTCCCACTGATGGAAAATCTGAAGATTGTGTATATAATGTCTAAAAATAACTTTCTTCCTCTCATGTATAGGAGGTGACCCCTCAAAGTGTCCCACAACAATCATTTACTCTACACACCATTGCATTGAGCATTTAAACTGAACTTGGTTGGTGGGACTTATGATTGGACAAGAGAATTCAATTTACAGATGGCTGTATCTAATTCCTCTGGTCTGCGTCCTCAGGCATGAAACTGAAGCAAAGCTGAATTCTGCTCAAATCAAGTGCTCCTCACGAAATTGGCAGCGGATCTGTGATGGCAGTAGCTACTGGGGATAGAGGCTGCGGCCTCTCTTGGTTGCCAGCTGTAGCCTCGCGTAGTTGCCATTTCGGCTGTGGTGCGTTTTCCTGTTGAAATGGTTAAATGCTTCTGATTGAAGAATCCTTTGGAAAACCACCTGTTTGTGAAATCATGAAGCTGATTAAAATGAAATCGCTAATTATTCGAGGTATCCCATGTTCTCGCACAACTCGTTTCCTCGTTATCACAGTAAGCTGTATCGCAGCTGTCGACCAAGAACACTAAAAGGAAACGTTTTCACGTCGCGCACCGCTCGGTGGTAGAAGGCACTTCGAAGGCTTTTCGGCGGGCTAGCAAGTGATTCTGGGCTAGGTATGACGCAATCAGTCGCGATCAGGAACTGTTTTCGACGGAATCTACCTTGTTGACAACGGAAGAATTTCTTCATCTTGGAGAAATACCAAGCACTAGGTTTCCTGTCAAAAGGATAATTGAACGATATTAAATGACCAGAGCTACAATAACAACTAGATGGGGCTTTTCCAACGTTACTGACAAAGCTCATAAGGACTTCTACAGTTATTGAATAGATTTTAAGCCAAGCATATCCTTGGACGTATCCCGCCATCCAAGTGGGCTTGAAGTCCTTTTGGTGCTTACGAATACTTGATTTTGTTGAAAGAAACCGAATCTTGCCCTCTCCTCCCATTCAAGACAGACTGAGTGGTTGTTCTGTAATTGGAGGCATGCAGCTTGAAGGAAACAGACCTGACATTATACTGGCATAGATTTCACAACCAAACCTTGTTTAGGACTATGGAACACCGACAGAAAATTGCCCACACTCTGCTCCATTAGTTAATGCAAGCAACCAAATGTGATCTTTGTCCAGACTGGCACGTTAGAGAGTTAATTAATTTACTTCTTATCGCCATCTTGATAATGGAGACATTTAAGGTACGGCCATGGTATTTTTTAACGATTTCGAACTAGTGGGGAAATTTTTAAGCGCCACAAAAACTGGAAAACGTTATGTGATCACGCCCTGCAGAAACATGTACAAAGTAGACTACGTATATAGCACTATGACAGTTTTAAAATTATACTTTCTTTACAAAGACAGCAAATTCTTTAGAAAAACAAAGAGTACTAAAGAGTGCCACTTTTTTGAGAAAACTTTTTAGTAAAGTCCCTGTCTTTGTAAAGTTAATTTTACCGTTGCCTGTTACGTCGTTCCTTTATTCTCAAAAACTCAAAAACAGCTGGCCTTGGATCGTAGAATGCAGTACCCTTGTCATTTAAGGAAACATGCATCGTGCCGTTAATTGTTTCCTGCTTCAAATACGTTCTGTTCACTATTTTAATATTATTAAAATGCGAAACTGCTCTTTCAGTGGCCATGATGTGTGGTGTCAGCGTCAAAAATGATGCAAGAAATTGTTTCATGACTCCTTGACTAGCTTGAGTCATTTTTCGCAGTTTCAGAGCTACTTCCTTAATTTCAGAAATTTTGCTCCAAGATGCACAAACATCGCCAACAAATTCTTCAAGAACTGCGTCTCCAAACATCTGTCATATAAAATCTCTGCTAGAAACTATAAATTCTTTTGCAGATTTTGATTCCAGTACTTTTGTCAAGTTGTTGATTGATCCATCTTCTTCGATATTCATTCTTTCGTTCAGGAAATTAATGGCAGATTGCACAATTTCAACCCTCGTTGCATCATTACCTCTTCTCGTTGATGTTACAAACTGGTTGTCTGTTTCCCTTAAACTTTCCTTTTCCATTTAATTCTAAATTTTGTAAAAAGTGCTCCTCTTTTCCGCCGGGTACAGGCATTTCTTTCATGATTATGAGATTTCGGAATGCAGCATCTCGTGCAGTGATTATATCTGGCAAAATGTGGTCACACCTCTGAAAATTTTTTTGAATTCGTTGAAATAAATAAATAATAATAAATAATAAATACGCCTAGAGCCCGACACGGGCAATACACTAGAAATACTAAATCAAAAAAACAAATTTTATTTTAACCTAAGTTTCCACTTATAACTTTCTTTCGAGCTCGGTGCTCTTTTCGTCTTTCATAGATCGCAATTCGATTTGCATTCACATTTTGACAGACATTTGCAATGGTTCGTCTCCATAGTTGACGATCAACAACCAGTTCTTGCCATTGGCCTAAGATTCTTCCAGATTTAAGAACGCTTTTGCACGTATCTTTATATCGTAGTTTCGGTCGACCAACAGAACGAGTGCCTTTGTCGAGCTGACCATACATAAGAGCTTTAACGGGACGATTGTCGTTCATTCTTGACACATGACCAAGCCAACGTAGACGATTTTTAATGAGTGTTATTTCTATATCGTCAACATCTGCTCGACGTAGTACTTCTTCATTGCTTACAAAGTCACTCCATTTTATTGCACATAAATCATTACGACTGTCAGCCAGAATTTTTGTGAGCCACCTTTCAATTTGCTTAAAAATCCTTGTGCCATATGGCGCTCTTTTCTTTCTGAAGTGACTGTGCCTGATATCATTTTCTGAAACATGTTTTCAGCAGCCTCAAGGTTGTACAGTGCTGTATTTAGCAAATTCAAAGTATGCCATTTTTTTAAACATATTTTGCCAACTACACGCCTAAAAACACTCTTTGTGGATAATTTTCTAATCGTTTAAAAGCGCTGTTGGTAATGGTTCAAAAGGAAGAAAGAATAAAAACAGTTCAGATTTGTTGACACAAAACTATTTAGTGTATTTTTTTATCGAGTGGGCCTAAACAACTGGGGAATTTTTCTGATTTTGCCTTTCACTACTGGGGAAGGTTTTAGGCCTGCTGGGGAAATTTTCCCAGTAGTTTGTATGTTAAAAAATGGCCTGGATACGGCAATTTGGACCCTGAGGTACAAAATGCATCAGATCAAACGCCCATAAATATTTGGTTATTACAAATCTTTATGATCGCTCAACAAATTGACTTCAGAAAATTAACTTCATTGGTGCAAAATACACCCGATCGCTAACATTTGCTTCCATTGTAACGCATCAATTCTAGTGTTTATAATGATTCGAAGCAACATGGTCCAATAACAGGCCGCTTAAGGAACTAGGAGCAAGCATATGGCGATATTTTAAGAAGGTTCTTTTAAGGCAATGTCAATGAATTTGCATAGTCTGACAAATTTATCGACGTAAGCCGCAAAGGGACTGAGGTGACCGATTGCGTCACAGATAGGTCGACGTAGACGGCGCTTGGACGGAAAGGAAATACCTGCTGCGGAGGAGGCCACAAGTCAGCGGCATGATAAATCGAAGTGGTCAGTTCCATTCCATTGTCTTTGGCACTGCCATGGTTATTTGAAAAAAGTTCAAGCTTATATCAGCGTATTCTTTTCCAAACGTTTTGTCAACATATTTTCTTACTAAATATAGGTCTCTTCTCTGTGAACCTTTGTCGAAAACCTTTGTTTTGAACTTAAGCTCAGTACTTTTTCCAAACCTTTTTAGACACAAAATTGGGGCGTCGATTATTATTTTATAAAATGTCTTCAGCAGCTGAGGATTGGAACGAAGAAAAAACCCTTTCCAACAATTCAAATGACACCCCTCTCCTACAACTATGAATTTCAACTCAACGTTGAGATTATTACAATTCATTTTGAAACTTTGTCACATAAATTTTCAAGTGTCCCCTGCTATGATCTGCTTTGCACGAACTTGGCGCCTTCTTTGTGCCACTGCCAGGCGTAGGAGGCGAGCCAGGAAAGCGCAGCGTCTTGGTCTGAGCACTAACGTTGATGAAAAGCAACTGCAACAACAAAACTCGTATATCCACCCACGTTTAGGAAACTCACGTCAGTCACCTGGGAAGTCTTGAGGCCACGTTCAGATAGGAGCTGTGAAGCTTCTCAACAAACGTATCGTCATTCTGAAAATAATTGGAGACACATGTTATGTGGAGATCAATGTTGTCTGTTTTTATATAAAGTGGACAGAAACCTTAAGCATCACTTTATATAAGACAAGGCGATTTATTGAAAAGAAAGTCAATTCAAGCAAGGGAATTTGCCACAAAATACCATGCAAGGAGACATGAGCTAACATCTATTAATACCCTGGTAAGCTTTGACTAACCCTAGTTTATGATGTAGTGAGAAGGGGTTAAAATGTTTCTGGGGGTTAAAATGAAAAAGAGCAGTTAAAAATAGAGCAGAAATAATTTCATGTGCGCGCATAGCACTGATCACGTGACTCTGCTTTCCCGCGAAAAATGAAATCAAGCAGCTGTTTAGCAACGCGATCGAATTAGGCCACAACTGCATTATACTCCGAGCGCGCAATCTGTGGCTTTTCCCTGCTTTTTTTAACTTTGATTGCAAGAAAAACTCATAAAAACACACAATCTAGACGAAAAACGGTTGTGAATTTGTTACTCTTGAGTCAGCTCGCAATCTTGCAGAGCCAAAAGAGAAGCTTGATCCACAGATAGTCCATAGATTCGACTCGCATTTGCAGAAATGATCTTGGCAATAAGCGCATTAGCAGAAATCATTCTCCAGGATTATTTAGTATTACTTATAATGGAACTGTAGAACATTTTAAGAAAACTTTAGGCATTCGTGAAACGAGATACTCGGTCGATATAACGATGCAAATCATAAATCTTATTTAATATTCAAAATCCAGAAATTGCTCCAACGCTTCAGGAATGCTTCAGAAAACCAAATTTAAAACGGTGGCGGCAAAATATAAAAAGGGCGGTGTATGTACAAAATTAATAAACCTCTTTTAAAATTAGAGAATAACACTTTTTTTTATAATACTTCAGGGAAACAGGTTTTGCGGTGATCAGGGTATAGAAGTCTGTAATCAAAAACCTGATACGTCCTTGACAAAAAGTAATCACACTAATTGGGAAATAGAACTTGAAGAACTAGAGGTCATTTGGCATTTGGTAATTATTGATATTGATAGCATAAAGATTATTGATGACATTATTCGTAGGTGGTTGCCTGTTATGCCAGCCCCTGATAATATAGGGGTGGTGGAGCTCTCTACGGCATTAGTGACAGACCAGCGAAACAAATTGCCGTTTCCTACCTGCAACAACTCAACGAACGCATCTCTGAACTGCTGCTTATTCAATTGTGAAGCATCGCTTGAGCTTGTCGCATCTTGAGAACCGATTGATTTTGAGCCCGCTTTGAATTGCATTGGAGACATCAGGGAGCTTAGGAGTCCGCTGACCGGTGGCTCTGGAAACTTGGTCCCCAACATCAGTTCCTGCAAAGACGAACAACTGCGTTAATATTAGCGCATGACAGCACCAGTGCAAGATCAGCAAAACGTTTCCTTCAATCCTTAACCACAGATTGTGTGGCTCACTTTGGATATAACAGCGAAATACCCTGCTTGATATGAGTGTTCGTTTCAAAACTTTGTTAAGCTAGAGAGTTTGGAAAAAGACACGGCTTGCGCATGCGGGATCTGAACTCTTAGCCTATGGAAATTATCAGGTGATGTTAGATAATTGTCGAAGACGAGAATTTAGGCATATTTAGACAAATTAAGGGTAAGACATACTTAGGCCACATTTGCTGTGAAGCATATTGGCTAAATACTTGACAATTTGACAAAGTTTTCGAGCGCCAATGGTGAGCGGTAAAGGCAGTCTGGAACTTTGGGTTTCGATACTGCAGCCCTGGATAATCCTCTTCATATCTAACAAGCTCTGACAACTAATTTTCATGCAAAAGTATTTGATGAGGCAAAAACAAAGGGATTAGTCTTTGCAACCAGATCATCCCATTCCCGCTTCCAATTTGAGATCCATTAATTAAAGCTTTTCATGATTTCATACTGTTCTATCTTGTGGGACATAACAATGTCTTAGAATTTGAAGGTCTAAAAACCCAACTGCCAGTTGCAGAATTCGACAAAGCTATTACAATATTGTTTTATCGTAGACTAATAAAACATTTAACGGTGGTTGAAGACATCATTTCAGCGGATTACCTGTGCACAAACAATCGAATAACAAGCAAAACATAGCATAACATAGCATAACAAGGCATGGCAAATGCGAGGGAATTTGTATTCGATAGTGAGACATACTCGACGGGCAGAGGATCCGGCAGACGGCGAATCGTTAAGCTGGCTCATCCCCGTCGAAAGCCCTGGAAAGACAACGTGTAAAATCAATCTTGATCAGGAAAAGATATCAGAATTCAAACGAAGGCATTGATCGCAGCTGACAGGTCAATCAAATGATCAATGCATCTTAGCTTGAAGGCGTTGAGATTAATTGGCCTAGTCAGAACAAAATCAGCTAAAACCAGGAAGATATCAATCCTGGATGATGATAACATTCAACTTAAAAAATGTCGCTAAGCCTGTCTAAGGCCATTCCTCTATCATCTCATCTTGATCCGAAAGCATCGGGGTGTCACAATATAGCATATAACCAAGCGAAGATAAGATGAAATGTTATACTTTAGCATCGCTTCTACAATATCAACAATACATTAGCTGATACTAGCGCCTTGAAATTGATAGCGATACTTTGCTCTCTTGATAATACACCTGGGAAATTAACACTGCAAATAACGGACAGCCACCAAAATATAAACGAAAGAAAGTGGAAATGATCCCAGCGTAATGCAAATGGAGGTATCATTCCATAGTGAAAAGCGGGAACATACCATCAATCGATAGGCATGGCCTCAGAGCTTAGCAAAGCGATATAAGGCCGAAATTATACATCTCTGTGCATATAAATGGTATGATTTCCAGGGTATCAGACATGAGACAAAAAGTATCAGTCATTTGGAAGTAATCTTAAAAATAGTACTGGCAGACTATCCAAAAGCGCACAAGACACCAGTCGTCTAAGTTGCATTGGCTACTGGCTTTGTTGGTGTGGAGATATCTGCTGATTGCTTAGGTATAATATACTGATTATTCAGTCATTGTGAGGAGAGTTGATAACTACACTGAGTGGCATGTGCAATCTCCACATGACAGCAAGAGTCATTCATTTTCGCCAAACAAAGCATTTACAGTATTCAGGTCTAGTACTGACAAAATAGTCAAGTGTTTGGCCAATCAACATTTGATGCGCATACAGAGGCGACTAATTTCTGAACTTCGCCACTAAACTCAACACCGATGAAAAAATATGAATAAACAGGTGCTTGTAAGAAATCCTCATCGTTAATTACACGGCCATTGCAACGTCAAGAATTCGCGTTGCAGCATACTAATAACGCTCACCTCTTCCAGCTGACGTCCTCGTTTTCGCTTTTGTTGGCGTTCGATTCGAAGCATTCAGCAAGTTTGATAGCGAGGCGATCGGGTCACTATTATCTGCGGCCACCCCAGAATTTTTGCCACTCCCTGCATCCATAGAGTCCTTTGGTTCTTGGGTGCTAGCATTAACACTTTGATTAGAAAAAACATTGGCCTCCAGCATTGCTACGTCAATAAACTTCGGTTTTGAAGAAATGGGATCCTTTCTTTGCACAGCAAGGTCTCCTGGAAATTTCTTGAGTTGTTCCGCTGTTTTCTTACTTTCAGTGTCCATTTGGTCGCCATAAGACAGCGTCCTAGAGCGCGACTTCCTTGCTTGCCGCTTGTTGCCCTGTAGCAATCTCATCAAAGTCTCCGAATCTTGGCTCTTCTGCCCTTTCATGTTCATTGAGATCCCCCTGTCATCGCCATCGCTTGACACAGCCTCGTTGATACTCTGAAAACGAGGCACAAACTGTGTGTTAAAATGACTTCACAGGTGAATGACTGTTGCTTGCGTTATAAAAGTACTGATTTAACAAAACCCAAAATGTTTCTTGCGATACAAAACATCCAAAATGGTAGAACCAAGTACGAACTAATATTCATACGTATGGAAAAAGTTGCCTGAGAGAAAAAGTTGTTTTTATGCTTCCGTAGATAACATCAGAAACCTCAAAGTTAACCTTGAATTGGTTTTTGAACTCTTTCGTATCAATGCAGGTAGATTGGAAAAGAGACCTTCTTCCCATGCCATTGAAAACAAAATTTAGTTTTTTGGTTTAGTTTTCTCTGCTTAAAATCACAAAAAGTCGAAACCAACCAAAACGTATTGCTTCAAGTGCATTTAAATAATCATATACATCTCTCTGCGAGAAATATTCGCTTAGCAAAAGCCTCGCTTCTTCCATTAGCGTTTCAAACAGGCGGAACTCTTTGCAAGCAAATGAAAAAATTTTTCAAACCAGAATCTCATTTTCCTGTATTTTTGCCTTGTAACGAGCGCTTTTTTCTTTCACAAATGTGTGATTAGCATCCAAAGTCGATCTCTAACTGGCCCTAATCAGCAGCCATATATTCAAAACATATTTTCAAAATTGTAGCTTTGGCGTCCCACGCCGATAAATTACGTCATATCAAAACCAGGCTTCAAAAGACTAGAGGCCTCGTGGTTGCATAACATTGGATTGCGATTCATTTTCAGCAGCGGATGAAGCATTGCCAAAAGCATGTTTAGATACATAGGGAGATTACAATCTGATCGAGGTTGAAATTCCTCCCATCGGCTTTTTTCCTAAGACAATTTTGCAGTATTCCTCAGGTTTTAGGCCTAGTTGAGGGCATTTTAGTACTCTCAAAACATGAAGAAATCTCACAGCTCCATTAAGTCAACCTAGGCCAGCCTCAGTTAGACAGGTTCCGAATACACGTTCCAAATGACTAGATTTGCAGTGGAGAACGCAGCTGACTCAAAACTTGTGCTGCATGTGCCACTATAACAAATGGTTCCAATGTGTAGCGGTATGTTACTCTGTCACAAAACCAAACCGACCGTAAGACACCATACGATGAACTTCCCAGTACAAGATGCTCCCAGTAGTACGACATGCGGTATATATGGCTTATGAATTGTGTACTTATTTCTCGCAGAAATGAGAAGGTCTACGAAAGGCGAAAGTCCACTTACCTCCGGGAACGAGTTGGTCCTTTTCAAGATGGTTGGTCTTTTCTGCTCACTTGGCACAAACGTAGTCATGGATGCCGATTTGGCGATGCCCTCCTTGTTTATATGCCGCTGAAAAGAAGAATATGCGAGTTTAAGGGAGGTCCAATAATCAAGTCTAGCATGGTTAAGAAACTCGCGAATTTATGATTACAACATAAAGATAGAAGAAACATTGGACTTTCTTTCTAGGAAGGTGCTTTTTCCTAAGCAAATTATGTCGGTAAAGCAAAAATCGTGGCAATCAAAAGGCACCTTGTCAAAGTCTTCCTTTGCTTTGGCAAACATCTGCATGACGTCAACTTTGAGAGGCTCAGACTGAAAAAAGACGGTCGAAGGACTTCACAAAAAGATGCATTAGTTTGATCATCATTTTTAGGGAACTGGCAAAGGTTTGGAAGATGTAATTCGCAAGTTATTATTTCAGGCAAAACTACATCCCAATCAAACAGAATAACCCTACAGTCAAGCAAGTTCTGCTTATGGATCATGAACGTCATAAAAGGAAGAACATCATCGAATTTCACCTTTTCGACTTCTGCCAAAGCTTCGTCTATTTCAATGTTTAGCTGCTCCTGGTCTCCAGCGAGTTCTGCGATCCTGAAAAGCAAAATCCTGTGTTCAGGTCCCTTCCAAACACACTTCAAAGAAGGAAGCCTTTATCAAGGACCTCCGTTACAAGAATGACTAATCTGATCGAACTATGAAGAATCATGGGCTTCTACCTGCTCAGCAATGCTGAAATTCTTGCGCATTCTGCAGCATCGTAGAACCAAATTCCAATTATCTCTAAAGTGAAAAGAATGTATTATCCATAATGTATACTAAAAACATGGAACGATTGATTTTGAATATTGCAGATATATAAAAGGTGAAGAATGAGGCCAAATCCTAGACTGAGAGTGAAATTGAGAGTAAAAAAGTCTAAATGGAGCAGCAAACATATAGGTAGTGGAATATTGCAAACAACCAAATTCCCTTTGCCATCAAAATGGGCACACAAATGCGTAGATCATTTCTGGTTTGAAAGACGCAGAATTTTCACAGGTGAGATAAAATGGAAGGAGTTAAAACTTAGTTGTTATCATGGAGTTGAGAGCCTGTATATTCTGCCCCTTCTTACCTTATCCTTCCATTATCCTTCTTACCTTATCCTTTCATTCCCTTCTTACCTTATCCTTTCATTCCCTTCTTACCTTATCCTTCCTTATCCTTCTTACCTTATCCTTTCATTCCCTTCTTACCTTATCCTTCCTTATCCTTCTTACCTTATCCTTTCATTCCCTTCTTACCTTATCCTTCCTTATCCTTCTTACCTTATCCTTTCATTCCCTTCTTACCTTATCCTTCCTTATCCTTCTTACCTTATCCTTTCATTCCCTTCTTACCTTATCCTTCCATTATCCTTCTTACCTTATCCTTTCATTCCCTTCTTACCTTATCCTTCCTTATCCTTAATAAAGCATACCTAATAAAACCTAATCCACATTTCAAGCAAAGATTTTTATGCAAATCAAAATATGAACGGTGTGTTGTAACTGTTTCTTCTTCCATTCATTCAGAGAAAATTTCCATAAATCATTCTCACTAAAAATTTCTACATGCACTCTCCAAATCAGATTTACAAACCAATGCATAACCAAATTCCAACAAAAAATCCTTGCTTCCTTGGTGAAACGAAAACAATGTGACTTAAAATAGGAAGAAACATTGAAGATGTATTGTCAACAAGTCCTTAAAAAGATACCTTTTGGAGATCTGCAGAGTAAAAATGGTTCTTGCGGCCTAAATTCCATCCCAGTGTTAATTATTGTCAATAGATTTTCTTTCTTCAGTCTGTTCATTATCATCAATGCGACTGTTATACCATTCTCATTTCTCTTATAAACAAATAAGGAACCTTCAAATTCTGTCTTCTCCTATGAAATGAATTGGATAGAAATCGTAAAAAATTAGATTGCAAAAGTCAACCTTTTGTGATGTTTACGCCATCTGAAGCTAAATGAGTTACTAACTATCTACTAGCATCAACACAAAGTCAATTGTACCATAAGTGGACAAATAAGTTCTTTGTCATATATACTGATTGATGAATGTCTGCTTCTGTTGTGAAGTTTGCATTGTGGATCGAGGTGCAAAAGGAAAATATCTGATTTGCAGCTTAGTGTCTATATTTAAGCATGATTACTTTTTACTTGATTACACACCGATTGCCGTAGAGTCATGATCACACACTGACTCTGTCAACATAGCATGCTAATATTTAACAAATACAATGCGAGGATGGCTCAGTGGTTAGAGGCACTGTCTGCGGACTCAAGGGTTTGTGGTTCGAGACCCTAGGATGACCAAACTTGCACACAGAGTGAGGAGAGTCACTAGCTCTCTGTAATTCCAGGCATAAGGAATCACAAGGTGTGGTCACATCGAGAGGAAGGACCAGGACACTGCTCGATAAGCATGAAGCTTCCCAGTGTCCTAAAAACTACCTTTGGAAGCTAGGTAGTAACAAATACAAGTACAATGTCACATGGCTACACCCAGAATATGACATAGTCTTTTCAATAGCTTCTCAATATTCCAGACTTGCCTTATGAAGCTAAAATATTGTGTGCTGCAGGTTTTCTCCTGACAAATAGGTAACTACAACAAGCAATCACTTTAGTTACACAATGTTGTAAACAATAGCTATCAATAGCACAATTTTCTCCTTTTTTATACAAGCCAGCATATAGGGTGAACCATGCTCATAAAAATATAATCATACATAGAAGCCTATGGAAATAAGGAATACCAAATAAAAACAAACATTGCCCTTATCTAACATAAAATTAAGATCATAAAAGAAGCAAGGTCCAAATTAAGCGTGATTTGACTACAGGGCAAGATCTTTAAAAAAAATCCAGACAGCACAAAAACCGCACAAAAGTGATGAAAATGTTTGCATTATTGGGCAAACTATGTTATCTTTTTACCTAGGTGTTTAGGAATCTGTCTACATTTCTATGAAAATCTGATTCTTTGTAGACAGCAAGAGTTCACCTTTTCACTTGGGCCCTTCAAAAATTGAGATGTGTGGTAATGGTGATTGGTCATTTACAGATAATCATATGCTTTTCAAACCACCCCCTAGTGTTTTTGATCTGCAACTGGCTATATTCACATTGTCACCGTTAATGAGTGTCAGACAAAAAAAGAGCTTCAACTATGAAAAACTGTTTCATTATTACACATCCAAAGTGTCTAGCTATAGACTCAAAGAGCTAAGTATCAAATGGTCTTAAAGCTTGACAGAAACTTCAACCAAAGGCATGATATATGCCCTAATTTTTTCAACAGAATGACCTACGTACCCCTAATTCATATATGGCCCACCCATCAGCTTTATTTTACGTGGTATAAAATCAATTACGCACTTTTTATAAATTTAAAACATTTTTAGTTTACTTTTAGTTCAGCCGTAATTTTTCGCTACTTGCTAATTTAAAAGGATGTATATAAACAAGATAACTTTCATGCGTGTGCCTAAATAAAATTTCTCACATCAACAACAACTTTTATGAAATGGCAAATGTGACTTGCTACTCACCCATTTTTCTGTTGTTGCATCAAATTTATAGTGGGCAACTGATGAAGCTGTATCTAAGATACCTTCGGCGTATTTATCCTGCTTCTTCAAAGCAGCAAAGTTGATCCTTCTCTCCCTAGCTTTTTCTTTACTGTCCGCCATCTTGATTGCTTCTGAGAAAGTTATCCTGCTCTAGCATGCAAAACTGCGCGCGCACTATGGCCAAACGAGGCTTGAATCGACAAAACAAAACAAAGATTTCTCAGTTGGTTGATAATTTGTTGGTCGAAGTTTTATTTCTTATTTATCACCCATATCAGCCACATATACAATACAGTTTACAATACAGACATTTACTCTAGAATAAGCACTCATTACAGCAATAATCAAGTTACTAGCAACGTCAAATTTGCAAAAGGCTGTAAAATCGTAATTAGGAGTGTTGGATAGAAGAGCTTTCTAACTAGGGAAGTAAATCGAAAGAGGTTGAGTCACCTATTTATACAAAGAACAATAAAGTCTCTTGACTGGAGTGCCAGTAAGAATGCAAGGTAGTACGCAAGCAAATCAAAAATAGAGCGGAAGAGAAGCGCTGGTGGAAAACTTCTTTCAAGTCAGATTCTGTTGGGTTAAACTTAACTGCGTCGTTTTCTGTAAAAGCTTCCTGGACATTTCTTAGTCATGAAGATAAATTGTCAACATGAAGATAAGGAAGCATCGTAAAGCGCAATTTGAGCAAATGCTTGATCATTTATAGTGCAAAGCTAATCAAACAAAGAAGCTTTGATGCAGAGAATACTAAGATTGCTGTCTCTAAAAGAAACCCAGAATGCACCATGTCGCTGGATAGCAGCGTATAAGAAGATCTTTCATAGCAACGTTCTAATAGAGTTCTTTATCGTGTTTGCTTACTTCCCAGTAAGTGTCAAATAAGTGGTTTTTCTTAAGTTGCTCTTGACAAAATTTGAAGAGAAATTTTCCATCCCTTGACGGAACGGAAAAATGATACCAAGTCTTTAATGTCGTTTTGTGCTTTCTATAACTGTTTGATGGCAATGATTCTGATGATATATTGCATAGTTCGTGCAGCCAAGTATAGAACTCAACTTTGAAAAGCATTATAGGCAAGCTTTCACATATTTCATTTGAAATGATCGGCTTGTGCAAGTCCAAGGAACATCTTAACTTTTGGAATCAAGAGTACAGCCGAGTTACGAGTGATAGTTGTCATGCTCATGAAAATCAATAAATCGATAAATAGATAAAATACAGTTCAAACTCCTCATTATAGTCCATGTGCTCCCATCCTTACAAAACGGATGTCTGATTGGAGCTGAAAAGTTTCAAAATGTTTCCAAGAAGACCAAAAGAATGACAACTGACAACTGGCGTATGATTCTTAAAATGTCTCGTAATCTCTGATCCATTATTATGTACCATTATTCACGAAAACCGAAAATGTACATTTAACTGAAGGATGAATGATAAAAAACATAACAGGACTACATGTAAATACATAAAATACCAAGAATGCGGGACTAGGCCTGACAGCTAAAACGATACAAAGATCGTTCTGTAGGGACACGTGCTCATTGAATTAAAGTACTGACTCATTACGGCTGACTCACGTCCTCAGAAAATGACATTGAAATACTGTAAATAATGCTCCTAAAAATGCCAGTCTATAAACAGAGATGCTAAATATGGAGCTTCCGTTATTGCACAAATTTCAGCTGCAATGACCATTATACTCCATTCGTAAAACAAGGTAGCAAAATCATTTCTGTGACATGTTTATCAGTCATTTCGGTTACTGTACCATTTGCCAAAACTCCAACACAGAAAAGTGAAAGCGCAGTTTTAAAAGTAATAGCTCAGCTATTTCTTCCTCCATATAAATGTCTTGCACCTTGCCTCTTTGTCGTTTGGTCGTCCTTCTGGCCTCGCACAGCAGTAAAATTGTCGGCCTAAGTTAGGCCCTTGTTTTTTGACAGTTCGTAATACGCAGTCCTCCTTGTGCCCTTCACACGTTGGTGGTTTTTCTGGCCCTTTCAAGATGCTTTTCCAACTGATTTTACCACGCTCTACGTTTCCAGTTCCTTTACTCAGGGTCTTCGAGTGCTCTTCAAAAAGCTTCGGTCCTTCATTTTTCTCAACAGAAGAACCCGAGGGAATTGCGAAGTTTAACGAGGCGTCTGATTCTGTAAGCGCGACCTCATTGTTGCTTGACATCAACTCAACCTGATGGCATTTCCTACTGCTTTCTTTCTCAAAACCATTTGAGTTGAATATTTCTTCCCGAAGTGTGGAATCAGTAATTTTTGCTTCGTTAAGAAAGACTAAAATATCTTTTTCATCTACCTTTTTACTTTTGTGCGTATTTGAACTTTTTTGAAAATATGATGCCAAGCTTCCTTGAGAGCCTGCTTCACCTTGTGATGACCTGGCGGCCGTTTTCTGAAGTTTTGAAGGGGCTTTACCCTTTTCACTGGAAGCTTTCCTCTTCCTCCCAAAATCCCTGTCTCCATTCTTCATATCAGATTTAAGTGGCTCTGGCACAGTGGGACCAGAATCAAAGGTCTCAATACCTAGTCTTGTCCCACTGGGCACTGTTTGCTTAGAACCCTTCTGAAAAAATGCCTTTATGCTTTTCTGTTTTCCTCTAAACTCTGGCATCAATGAAGTACACAGGTTTGGTAACGTTTCCGAAGCTTTGACGCTACATTTAAACATAGCCTCGACAGGGCAATGGTCTGATCCGTGAATATCGGGCCTAATGTCGCATGTGACAGCGAACTTCGCTAGAAAATCCTTATTGACAAGTATGTAGTCGATTCGCGTTCCGTAGTTAGTCTTTCTTGCGCTGGTGACAGTAGACCAACAAGTAAAGGCGTTTTCCCTAGTTGGGTGAAAATAACGAAATACATCAACCATTTGCCTTCTATGTTCTGGCTCCAGCCCCGTTTCATCCGGCCCTGCCAGCTCTCTATCACAACCATTGTCTTTGCAAGTTTCTGCGTGTTCCATCTATCAAAAAAGGTGGAATATAAAATAGAGCCATTGCTCATTTGGCATTACTATCCATAACATAAATTTGTACATACATATATGTATATTTATCTGACATCTCGTTTTTTAAATTATTATTTGTAAAAGAAGTTTAATCAGGATACTGGTTCACATTCAAAATATTCAATCCATACTCCAACTGTTGTTTAGAGATGACGGAATAGACAATATACTGCCTAGTAAAAAGGATCAGCAGATCTTCCGGGCCAGACATCTGTCAAGTGACAAGAGCCACTTTGCTTTCCTCCAGGGTGCCGTCAAAACTCCCCTTGTTTCTTTCTCCCATTGTCAATCTACCTCTCCACTTAATCTTCAAGAAGGGTTACATGTAGCCTAGCATAAGAGCATCATTTTGGACACAAGATTCTTTGACACAAATCTTCCCTGTTATAAATAATTTACAATTTCAGCACTTCTAGCTAAAACAAGTTTGTACTTACAGAATTGGGTGGACTAGAATGCGAATCGTTTCCATTTTCGCCCATCTCTGACGCAGGCAGTAGAAACTGGGACATCCAAATTCTGCTTTCGTTCGACGCAAAGTATTCCTAAAATGACCAAGTGTACACTCAGTTTCCAGCATCACAGCCATGCAGGGCAACTTGCGGTTTGACTCAAACACCTGAACATTCGCACTTTTCTGTCGGAAGCCGCTACATGCTCATTCCTGCTGTCATACTTTGAAGACCAGGTCATAGACTAATACGTGGAAGGGGGGCATAGACTGGTGCTGACGCCGCAAGGCCATAGACCGACGCCGCAGGGCCATAGACCGACGCCGTAAGGCTATAAAGCACCATGTGAGAAAAACGTAGCTCTCTTACGTAGCAATCAGTAATGCAACAAAAACATGTTATTACGATTACAGGACTTGCATTATACTTTATGTACCTCCTGAAATGATGACGTGAAGAGATCTTGTTTTTCAAAGAAACTGTATGAAACTACACTAAAGCTCTATATTACAAGAGGATATCACAACAGGAAGCGATGTATAAAACGATACATGTAGATATAAGCAATGAGGTACAGACTTCAAACCTTTGGTACAAACCTTTTGTACAACGCTGGTCATTAAAGTTAAAGCAGCGCTAGCGTAATCTAGTTCATAAAAGTCAATTATCTTGAAGCTGTTAATTCGACACAGTTAATTCAAATTCATACAACGCGGTGTGCACACTGGAAGTTTCAAAACCCCAATTTATTTTGCATGCTGATAATGCCCCAGGCCCCCCTTTCACCAGCATGTTAGGACTGCTCTATCACTTGAAGTATCACTAAGCATCACTTAATGCTGCATCTTGCATAAGTATTTTGACCTTACTTTTCTGATGTAACCAATTGGCATCATTTTGTTCCTATGGTAATAGATTTTTAGACTTTAAACAAAAATATTCTTTTACTGCCTTTTCATTACTCTTTCCAAATATTATTTCCTCCAAATACAAATTTGGGAAACAATTGGTTAAGTATAACATAAAATAGCATAACCATGATTTTGACATACTAAAGTACATACAAAATTATGTAAATACAGAGTATGGAAACATCAGCAGATGTACAGCCTCTTCATTTTGAATTTCTAGCATCACTGCACAAAAATTGCAGGTTGTGGAACTTGGCTTGGACAAATTTATTAAATTCACAAAAATTTGACAAATATATTTTAGTTTAAATTGAACTTACAGGGTCAGCATCTGGATCACAGTGGTCTAGCTTTGTGTGTGACACATTCATATCACCCACAACCATGACATTTCTATAAGACAATGCATGTTTATTTCAGTTTAAAGGCTGTTATGACTTTCACTTAAATCTTGTCTAGGCATATGTGACTTTCATTTAAATCTAGATTTTAGTGTCAGAGCACTACACAAAATGACATTTAAGAGACAGTTCCCTGCTAACTGCCTGTTAGAGCCCTGCAAAATAAAGTGCTAACATATTTTAAAGAACATTTTAGAGAACTTATGGAAAGATAGATCTTATGAAACAGAAAAACAACCCAGTGGAGGGACAAACTTACTTTCCAGAAGATAACAAGGCCTCACATCGTGATTGAACCAAGTGATAAAAGTTCTGCTTGAAAGCCCATCTCTCTTCATTATCTCTATCAGCCCTTGGACAGTATAAGTTCATGATAACAAGAGGCATCTGGCCAGCAATGTCATGCTCTGAAAGCAAAGCACGGCCCTCTGCATCCAAACTTACAAGTTCATCTGAGGAAAATGGAAGCTGCTCTGCATAGCAACCGATTCCGGTTTGGCTAGAACATTTATTCAGTAACCCAGTCAGGCCCTCTTCTACCTCACTTGGAGTTGAATCAGCTTTACAGAATGTTGCAACACCTAAACAAAGCATTAAATGTTTCAAGAACAGAAACAGGCCTTATTACCAAAGCTAAATACAATTCCTTCCAAAACCAATATAACCTTATTAATTCATCTGAAATCAAGATAAAACAATGCAGATTCCTTTAAAAACTTCAAACTGTAAAAAAGCAAAAAAAATTAAAGAGGAAGAGACCACATCTACAAGCTTTGTTGACATTTTAGCAACATCCTTATTCAGATATTTCAGATAAAGCAAAATCCAAATATAAAGAGTATTTTGCTTAACACTAAATAGCAAGTGGATTTCAGTTGGACATTTATGTATTCAAAAAATGAAACTCATTCCAAAAGGAAAAAGTAATCTTCTTAACCTGAAATACTCACCTGAGTAACCACCTTTAACTTTTGAAAAACTGAAAAAGGCATTGTAACCCTCAACAATTGCTGTGACTTCATCCAATTGGTCCCCTAAACAATAAAAAACAAGTTTCTATCATTGATGTAAACAAAGAAGAAGGCTGCTATGTGTCAAAACTCTACAACTGATCAATACATTAAGTTGCTTTATTTGCAAAGAAGCTTGAATCTATTATCATGCCTTAATTAAAGGAAAAGGGCTATATGTTATAGTTATCTGAGACGAGAAATCACTATCAAGTAAGATTCATAAATATTTAAGTAATTTCTTCTTATACCTAACAATATATTGAGTCAATAATCCATATTCTATTGCACAACAACAAAATATGATACCAAAAACAACAACAAACATAATAATGGAAACGTTTCATTTTCAATTCAATTAAAACTACAATTACAAATTTCACTATTACAAAGGTAATTTACAATTGACTGGTCTGGGATTACAGAGAAAAAGACTGGCTTCATAAGAAAATAAGATCCAGAAAAGTAAAGTGATAGGCTATTACTTTATTAATGCTGTTTACTTATAAATACTGTTTAATTATAGATGTTTTTCTTATGAGCATTCACGTGTCAGATGGGATGATTGTTTATATGGAAAAATTTTGTTTTCACCCTCGGAACAAGCTATCATAATAATAACTTTCTGTGTATTAACATACGAGTTACTTTAGTTTCCTGCAAACATATGATATCAGCTTCGAGTGAGTCAAGTAGCTTTTTTAGACGAATTTCTCTGTTTGAAGCCCGTATCCCATTGATGTTCCACGTCAAAACTTTCATTACTCCAGCAACTAAGGAAATCTCGTGTTGTTTGCAAATTTCCCACCATTGGCCCTCCTTATCGATATAGCCTCGTACACACGAAAGACATGATTTACAGTGTATCCGCCTAGCAGTTGAACTGTGAACTATATAATATGCACAAGAATGAAATTGAGAACAATTGAACAGTTTGACATGCTGATTAAGATAAGATGCAGAAACAGCCAATTGAAATTGCTCACGGGAAACATTTCGGGAAAGGACTTTTTCTCACTGGAGATCGAGCTTAACTTCTCTAAGTTTATTACTGGCAGATTTTTCAAATATTACTAGTGTTTTTCAAATTTAGAATAAAGTTAGTGTTAATCATCAGCAAAAGGATAGAATATAAACTTAGAGGAAATGTTGGGCAGGACATCAATGAATATAAGAAAAAGAAAGAAGGCAAGAACAGACCTTTGTGTAGTTCCACCAATCACCTCAAGAAAGGTAGAGTTAAAACCATTAACGAAGAAAGAAGTGTATCTATTTGTTAAGCATGATCCAAAACATTTTAAAGGTGTCCCCTTACCTTTATAATGTTCAAGTTTGTGAAAGAGTATTGCGTCGTTGACGGCATTGAATGCTTTTATGGAGATCAAAGGAATGGTTACATCAAAACAATCATCTACATAGCTCCTGATTTACCCTGTTAGATTCATAAAGACACAGTCAATTGGGTGCTTTTCACAACAGCCAAACAACAGAGAAAGCTCTTGTTAGAAGCGTCAGTAATTTTGTGTCAATTTCCATTGTTTTCATTTTGACAACGAATTCATGCTGCTTAGATAAGTCAGCCGCACCAAATGTTAAACTACAGCAATATCTGTTCTGAATCTGATTGCAAAATCAAATAACTTAGCAATAACTGTGAATTTTCAGCAATAAGGAGATGCAATAAGGCTATGCTTTCTGGATGCCACCCATAGTCTTTAGTATCCATGTCATAATAGCTTTCTACGTGTGAAGAATGTAAATTTGTTGACACAGTGGCAGCTGCGGGCAATGCCTCCCTTGCCTTCAACGCTGCTGATAGGCAATGCGATATAACAAACTCTCGCTAAAGGCCACAGTCTGAGTATGCACACCAGCAAAGGATGCATTTCACAGGATGGAAAATCCCCAACACAGCCCAACATAGGACGCTCCAAGACAATAGCCAACCCTTTGTGATTCGCAATCTGAAAGTATTATGATTGACCATTTCTCAAAGCACAGCTCTATTAGGCGATGCTAATAGCGATATCTTTCATCTGCCAAGTTACTGTCTCCGATACTTCTACAATCAATGTAAACAAACCCATTAAAGAAAAGCTTGTGAGCTAAAATTTGCCCCATATATTATTCTTTTAGTCCTCGCTTATTCTTTTATCAATATGAAAATATGTTACCATACAAGGCCTGGATCTTTTCTTGAAGTATAAATTGTTGGAAAGCTTTTGATGGAGTATTCCTTGCTTCGGTTTGGCAAATATTGGAACAAAGACCATTCCTAGAATGCATTATCCGAGCTTACATCACTGACTAGAAGCATAGTTATTTTTCAAATGCTAAGAATAACAAGGTACTCGAAGATCTTAGATTGAAATATAGCTAAAGAAAGGTTTTAATGAGCTCAACAGAAACGTCATGCTAATAGCATGGTGCTCCACAAGGTTGCGTGATTTGGCCTTTTTCTTGCAGAACTCATGCGTGTCTAATGCCACTTTTTCAGTTATACTGTTCTTAGAAATATTCATTATTATAATTCAAAAAAGCTCGGAATAGACAAAATGAGTAAATTTTGGCAATCATTTGTCATTTCCAACTTGTTTGAACCATAGGTCTTTTCATCTAGAGATGCCAGTTGTGAAGTAAAGCTTTAAATGAACTAAGGCTAGTCTCTGTGTTTTGGGTGCTCTGGCAGAGTGCAATTAAATTGCAGAAGCTTTTCATGGCGTCATTATATCTAAAAGTCTGTTCTATTAACAGAAGTTCCCGATGCGCTGAATGACCCAAGCATGATTGTCATCGAAGCTTTATTCTAAAAACATACATTCTGAGATTTCTTCATCCGGGACCAACTTCTTTATTTAACTGCCTTGATATTATGACAAACACACTACTTTATAGAAAATATCGCATGATCATTATATTTTCATCATTATAAGTTTCTTTGAAGTATCTCATGCAATAAAGAACATTCTTTAATTTTCACTTTTCATATTCACTCCTCTATCCTATTGAATATTTACAGTGCTAAAATCTCTTTATTTGCACGCGTATTAATAACGTAATTTACTACAATATCAATAATTTTAAATATATTGATCTATACAATTGAAGAAATAGTTCCAATTATCTAATTCACAATAACTTATACTTATAATAATCAACAACTCGTCTACAATAACTAAATCTTGCTCTAACGCAGGATTATTTACAGAATAACATAATTACTGCCATTTCACCTGGTTATAAAGTCAAAATGACAAGTCGGGGAACCTGAGTTACGAGGGGTGTCCAGTTTCACTTTACAACCCCTCAGTCGTATGTGCATACTACTCTTTTGCAATCGCTTGTCACCAATCTCCCTTCTAAAAGTCGCTGAGCCAACTCAGTCGCGTCGTTACTGCTAGTGTTAAAATCAAGTGCACCTTCTAGTGTTATTTTGTGTTTTCGCATAATGACATATTTAGATCTACGGAGTGCACAAATGACGAAATCGTACATTCTTTTAAAATATTTCTATCGTCACTTTAACGTTGCAGCGGGGAAAAATCTAGAATTTGTTGTTGGCTTACCTATGGGGCAGAGTTGTAGAATGCAAAGTAAATTTGCAAAATACAACATGAAATAGATGACTATAAACTATTTACATAATTTACAATAAGAAATAAAGTGCACACAAACTGCATTTTTCAAGGCTTTGCTTTGAATTCAGTTAAAGGATGAGAAGTATTTGCCTGACGGAAGAGACAAGAGATTTCTCTGGTGGCCATGCCGATCCTGTTTGATCGCAATGGTGAGCTGGTCCTCTCCGTGCATCTTCCGTACATGCTTCTTCAAGTCGAAGTTCCTGCAGAAGCCCTTGCCGCACAACTGACACGTGTAGGGCTTGTTCTCGTTGTGGGTGTGCATGTGGAACGTGAGGTTGTACACTTGGTGGAATGCCTTGGAGCAGATGTGACACTTGAACGGCTTCTCTCCCGTGTGCGTCAGTCTATGGTTCTTGTAGTTGCCTTTCTGGTGGAAGCCTTTGCCGCAGATTTCACAAGTGAACGGCCGGTAGCCCGCGTGTATCCGCATGTGCGTGTTCAGCGTCGACGATCGGTTGAAGGCCTTCCCGCACTCTTTGCACTTGTGCGGCTTTTCTTTCGTGTGTATGATTTTGTGTCTGCATAAGGTACTTGCTTGTCGAAAGCCTTTGCCACAGGTCTTACACTTGAATGGGCGTGCCCCTGTGTGTACAGGCATGTGACGAGTCAGATTATAATGAGCATTGAAAACCTTACCGCAAACTTCGCAGGTGAAAACTTTCAGGCCGCTGTTCCGCTTCTTACGCGGCTTGTTGCGCTCGTCTTCGCGCACCGCTAATTGCTGCAGCCTGATTGCGGACGCGAATCCCCAGTTCTCGAACCCATTCACTTTCTCCTGCGGACTTAGGCTGAAGGCGGAGCTTAGGCTGTGTTCGCTCGAAGTCGGCGATGGAATGATGTCTTCTTGCGAGTCAGTGCTGCCAGTAGAGTTGGGCCTGCATGGCTTCTTTAACCACATGCTGTCAAGTTCACTGTGTGCATCGCTCCAGAAGTTAGGGATGGCAAACGGAAATAAGGCCGGCTCTTCGATCGCCCGCTTGTATGTTTCCAGTGAAAACGGGAAGGTCGGTTTCGGCTTGACCAACTTGATTCCGTCCATCTCTGCGACGGAAGCGCTGCTCAGGCGCTTAAGAGGTGCGACTTTGTCCTTGCTGTCGCGCGGCCCCGGGTCAGGTGACTCGAACGCCTGTCGCTCTTCATTTTCGATTTCATCATCTGGAAATTAAGAATATCGTTAATGAATATAGTCAATCTTACCGCGTTACTTTACATTTCTCAAATATGCCAAAAAGCAAGCTGTTCAAAGAAAAATGTTCAGTTGTTTTCATTCTGTGTTAAAAGAATTTATTGATTTTACAAAAGGGAGATTAAACCCGCTTGTCGGCATTCGGTGGCTAGTTAGGGAAGTTTTCTTGTTCTATATTCTCGTGAGCAATATTTGCAAAGAGCTGGGCCCAAAATGAAGCCTTGTGTAACAACTTCGAGGCGCTAGACTACCACTAAGGTTCTCAATGACGAAAATAAGCTGAAGGCGTTTTTACACCATCGCCTCAAATGAGCAAGCGGCGCTAGCAATGGCAGTTATGGGTCCCAGACAAGAATGACTTGCACAGATTTCTGCGTTCAGCTACATCTTGAATAAGAAACAGGCCTATCGTTTTGCATTGCAAGGACATTTTGATTTGCGACTTGATTTTGCAAGCTAGCAAGGAATCTCGGCTGTTCAGGTAGGGTTTTTTTCAAGTCCTCTCCGTGTAAGTAAAACTTCGTAAGTAAAGCACTCCATGTAAGTTGGACTTTTTCTGGTTTGATCAGTTAAAAAATCAAATCAAAACTTTGTCTGCACTGCAGTATCGCAAAAGCAGATGCCTGCCCGATTGACTTGAAGTGGATATTTTAGCGCGTCACTGCAGACATTTAACGCAGTGCAGTACATCTAATCGAAGCAGGGAAACGAGCAAAACTTGTTCTAGCTGCTTAGGCCCCTACCACTCCCGACTTTTTGGTCAGCAACAGCTATCAGGCAAGAAGCAAACTAATGGGACAGTCAACTTTTCGGCAAGTGAACAGTTGAAAAAATACGCATTTACACCCTTGCGGAATTTTAGACTGGAGCGAACCATTACAGGGTCGCAAAAACGTTTTGCTAAATTTTGACTGATACTGAAGATGATGAAAACGCAAAGGCATAAAGAGCCATTTAATGAAAAGGCTAGCCGTTAGAAGGGTAAAGATGAAAAATCCTTGGAGTCGGTAATTCGAACATGGCGTCGCAGACATTCCTTCACTCTTGCCCGTCTGGATAGGATATGCTTTGAGAAGATTCTTTGCTTCGTACTAAGAATGTTCTTTAATATATGTTACTGGGAATAAACCTAGACTATGCAAATGAATATGAGCATCTAACTCGGAAAAAGAAAGAAAGACTGGAAAAATGACAGAAAATACTTACGAAGCGCAGGCTCATTTCTGGCAAAAATGATGTCTCTTGCACGTTTCTTGATCAAGAATGAACGAGGCATCTTGGTATTGTCTTGAGGTACCTTGTTACCAGTTGAACGCTTGGCTGAGATATTTGCTTCCTGCTGCCTCTTATCAGATGAGAAGCTGCGAAAATTTGAGTCGCGAGCCGTACGCGTGCGACCTATAAAGCAGCCTCGGCGCGTGTCCGCTCTTTCTATGAGTACAAAAGAGGCAGCTGAATTCGAAGCGAGATGGGGGAATAATCAGCGGTTTATTTTATTCTGCTCTACATGAAATAGCTGCACTCACAAAAGAACAATACAACTGGATACTCGCGCGCGACTAGGACAATGGAATGTGATAATCCTTCCTTCTTAGACAATTGGATTTCGAGTGACATTCGCGAATACGTGACGTCTTTACCGACAAAAGGTAATCCAAGCAAATGATAATTTTATATCAAAAAAATTGCTCTGTTTTATATACCAGCCTGCATCGAAATTCTCCTTCTATTAACTGGCAGAACACCCAAAAGAGGGAAGGCACTAAATTGAGAAATTGCCTTTGCTTTCAGAGAAAGAAGATCGATGGCTCCCATTCCCGTTGACGACTCAACCTTCAGACACGGTGTCAGAATGAATGGGCACGTAAATAGGGGGCATTGACAACATGTATAGTCTCTGAATGAATGAGCACAACTCAAGTGTGCTGGGGCATTATCAGGGATTGCTATTTAGCTTATCAAAGAAAGAAATGCTTCTATTGTACCATATTCTATTAAAGCAGATTACGAGTATCTCTAATCAATATGTTTGGGCCCGCCACACCGTATTGTCCGAATAGAGAATTTCAGATAAAGCTGTTCTTCCAGTGCATTATTCCTTTTTCAGCCCTCGGTGTGTCCCTTCCGAGCGTGTTTTTTCATATTTCGAGTACCTCTTTCAAAATTGCACAATGTCATCCTCCACAAACATTTCAATGGACCAAGGCTGGAGAAGCAAAACCTAAATACAGTGAAAATAGCCAGGTTATTTTAGCCATGGGTCTTAAAACTATAAGGTGTGATGAATTCTATAACCGAAGGCAGCTTCGATTGTCTGGTTTTTTGAAGGGGAAATAGAGACAGCTGTGGAAATGTTGCACTTATAGTTTTAAAAGTACTACGCTTTGAAAAGAAGTGCGAAATTACAGAAATGATTTAGTCATGTTATCATCTTTAATAATCATCATAAAGCCAAAAAAATGAATTATCAATTATAAAGCATTTGTGCCTTGCGAATATTACCTTCTTCAAAGAAGAAAGACAAATGTCTAGGGTGAAAGAATTTGAGAATAATGCCAGGCTCATCCTTCATCAAGACTAAAATTCTTCTTAAACTGAGCTTTTCTCCCAAAGCAAAACTGTCACTTTGACGCTTTATAGACTATATATATATTTGTTCATGTTGAATGGTTTATGGTGAAGCAACACATCAGAGGCAAATCAATTTTTTTTATGATCTTACGAAGAAATTTCACCTTGTGTTCGTCAAGAATACTTTAGAATAATCTTAAGCTCAAAATCAAAAATTTTTAAGAATATTAAGGCTCGGAAAGAAAATTAGGTATTCTCATAAAAAGTATGTACTCTAGAACCATGCAACATCACACGTTTCTGATTTATTGGTAGTCTCTGTTTTATTATGCATCTGTTATAGCATATTACAGTTACTGTTGCATGGCTCTAGTCGAGCAAAGTCTTCGATAATGTAGCCAAGGATGTTTTAGCACGCAGTCAGCATTCCCACCTCAAGCAGAATTTCAGAAGCATGACTTGGTACGACGCCTTGGTGTTGCTGAGGCCCCTCCAGTCGCCAAGGGAGCCTTACACTGTGACAGGGCAAGAAATTTCGACGCAATTAACTCATTGTTTATCTTGAAATATGTGAGCAAACACACAATTGGTTCTAATTTGTTTTGGAACAATGCTGTTTGAAGACACATTTCTGTACAAATTATGCTTTCGCTAAATGGTTGCCACATGTCAGATTTTGGCCTTTTTGTAAACTGCTTAGAAAGAGGTGCTAATTGTTTTACGGAGATGTTAGAGAATGGATCCCGCGCCATAATACAGCAGATCATTTAAAGTAGTTGGCGAAAAGGTGTGATAAACAAACCACAAACACGTGTGTGCGATTCCTCCTTCAAGGTATCAATGACCAGAACAGTGAACAAGCAAATGCGCAATTACCGGATTTGACAAGGCTGTGGTCTTGTGATCAAACAAAGGATCTTCTTGGAAATTTCTATAGCAAGTCCTCGTGGTATTGGACATCACAATGGAAAGGCTCCCTGAAAGACGCTAGGAAAGCGCGGTAATTTGTCTTTAAATATACAAGGAAGCCCCAGTAATGTCCAGACAAACAAGTAACGAATCTCTTTATCAGTTTATTAATGGCTGGATTAAAGCAAACATGACATTAAAGCGAGGCGAGGTGAGGCAAGACAGCAATAGTCCCGGAAACAGGGCGCGACGAAGGCGTGCTGCAGGGCGCGGCATTATCTGCCATGGCAATTGCTTTATTTTGGGCTCCATTAGTGCCAATGAACCTCACTTTCAGGTCCCACCTTGGGTATATCACAAATGAGCCCCATTTTGCAGTCTTTCGGCACATAATCTGGGGCTAATGAATCCCCTCCTCCTTTGATGGATTTGGCTAATTATATTTTAGTTTTGGGACAATCTAAGATGGGAGGTTTATGCGCGTTTAGCTTTCATTTTTCGGTATCGAATTTCATGTTTGAGAGGAACTTTGATCTAGATTACTCCTTTTAGAAATTTCGATTAGAGAGTCAACATTCTCAGATGACATATAGTTACGATGTAAGATAAATGAAGATTCTCGATTGGGGCAGACTTCCCTGAACATGCTAATAACTTCTGAATTAGACATGGATGATGTTCTAATACAAATGTTCTAAGGTTTAAGAAGATTTTAGGAGGTTGCAGTTAGATAAGAGAAGGGGCTCTGTTCTAATTTGGAAGGGAAAGAGACCTCGTTTCAAAGCAAACTATCTCGTGCTTCGTGGGTGAGAGCAGTGGTTTCGAATTTTTCTAACCTGTTATGAGGAATATCTTGTGTCAATTGAGTCTTGAAAGGTTGATTCTGCCTGCAAAACTACTTTCAGACTCCAGTAACTTTATCAATAAAGTGAAACACACATTAAAGTAGACAATGATAGTGTTTTAGTTTTCTTGGAAGCGCTTTCATAGCCGTACTATAATACAAAAACATCTTTCTTGTACATCACTTTTGTTCATTTGTTTTCGAGGCCTGTTGAATGGCGCTTACTTGTGCAGGCCAACATGCGACCATTTTCGCTGCCAGTTAATGCTCATTTCCAAGCAGTAATCTATTTTTCATCCTCTGCAAGATGTCTTTGATAGGACTAGTGGAACACAAAAATAGCTGCCATATCTTAGCTGAAAGTGACTCAGAACAAATCTCTAGCTCTAATTATAGTCCCTTTTTTCAGTCTTTTGCAAAGTGTTCTAGATAAAAGATAAAAGAAGTATTCTAGATAAATTCTCTGACAAAAGTTTTTCATTGAAAACACGAAGACCTGGTAACAAGAGAAGGACCGATTATCCAGTCTGGCCCCTCCCTACCCTTAATGCTTTCATTGGGGTAAAGTTTCTCTTATTGAAGCGAACAAATCAAGTGCACTGGAGCTTGAGTGGAGCTTATCGTGTAATCAGAAAGTAAATTCTGCCCAAGGCATCTTCGGTCTCAAGGATGGTGATTTCAAGCAAGAGGCGCTTTTCTAAACGAGACGTAGCTGGTAGGAGAAGAAATAAAAAAAAAACGCATAAAAATTTAATAAAACTTTCCAGGCCTTGCGCATAAGTTCTTCCATATATTGGATCTATGTTAGATATGTTAGATCTTTGTTAGATCTATGGCATACGAAACGAAACAGCTTCTGCCAATATTTTAGGAATCATCTTCTGACTGGCAGCAATGAGACAAAAGTAGCAACACTTGGTTTAAGACGGGATAAAGCGATAGCAACAGCACAGGCTGCAGTTTGAAAAGGTCAAGATGCCATTCAGTGCAACTTTCCATAAAGGGACACTTGGTATCGGCGCATTGTGGGCTAACCCGTGGGGAAACTTGTGGCCATGTGACCAATTTTCCTGCTTTGCTTGATTTTAAATAAACATTTTAATGCTGTGAGTTTCTTGGAATGGCATGGGCAATATTTCTACGCCGCAACGTTTTTCTCCCAATGGCAACTCTCCTCCGCAACGACATTTGAACTTTTACCGATGCAATATATAAGTTTAGGGTTTACGCAGCGAAACTTGACAGCATTGTTGCGTAAATTCTAAGAGCATCTATCAAATGAAGAATAGAAGAGACACTGCCGGAAAGTTTCAGAACACATGCCACGTGACAACATTGAAGAGATACTATTGAGCATAGTGGCCTTACGTATTAAAGTTATGCAAATCGTTAAAAGGAACCTCATGTTAATGTAGAATGAGTCGACAAGTTCTTATTGAAATACGAGCTTTTGTATTTATGGGCTTAATCTCGCAGAAGGTGAATAATTCTAATGGTCGCGAAACTTTACTCTAGGGCTCCAACTGGATGCAAAACCTCTGACACCTTGCAATGAAGACTGCCCTTTGTTTTGACAGTAAACCCACTAATCCGACATAGGTTGCTCGCCAGGGCACAAAAGAACTCCAATGCTGCTCTCGATTCAATCGTAAAACTGTTGATGGAATGGCGAGTTTTCTTGCCGCTGCCGTGCTGAAGGAGAGCAACATCGTGTGGCAACGATCCACAGTCACGTGGGGGTGGGGTCGCAATGTTTACTACACTTGCACAAAAAGAGCTTACTAGGCCACAGATGTAAAAACATAGGTAGCAAAGTGGTGTAGATAAGTTTAAAGTCTAGAGTTAAATACAGGTTATAATCAGAAGTAACTGTTAGCAAATATTAAGACTGCCTTTCCTTTGACTACTTTCAGTGTCCAATTCATTCATTCTTGTCACTTGCATTATTATTATTGAGCTTCGTGCCAATCCTTGCACTGGAATTTCCTTGTGGTGTATCTCAAATGCATGAAGATGAGAAATAACAGCATTATGAAGGATAGCAGCAGAAATGTCACTGTAAATGCAAGGAAGCAAATGTCATTGTAAATGTCAATAGCATACTTGTTTTATGTACTTTCGTGTGATTAGCAAGGTGCAATGTCAGAAGGTGGCTCTACAAGCGAGTGTATCGAAATGTGACATGAATCTGTCTTCTCTCTTAGCAATCGCTTCTAGGTAAACAGCAGATGGAAACAATGTCTATTTCAAATAGTGTATATATTCAATTGTAGGCTCGTCATTGTCTGAAATGTATAAATTTGGCTTTCTTAGTTGCAAAGCCACTTCAGTTATTCTAAACACCTCTTTTCTAACTTCTTCGGGTACCTTGGGTTGATCTCAACTCTACTTTGGTTTAAATAAATATTTCGCAGATCTGGAACTTCAAAATATTAGCAGAAGTGCACATTGAGGCATCGGCAATGAAATTAGGTAGATTGCAAAGAGTTCCTTTGGCGTAGATTGACTGATTCATTGATTGACACGCTGCACCGAATATCTTCTTCAACATCAGACGTCACACCGTCTTCATTTAAACACCACGCTAGATACATCACGACTTCACCTGACCCTGCCAATTGACACGTGACCCCTGGAAGAACAAGTCAAGCAAGCATAGCGTGGCGCGAATAAAGCCTTCGGGAACAATAGCGTATGCGACCTCTGAATATAGTACGGCAGAGTGTAAGATACGTACAGAGCCATTTAGGATAATTAAAAGCGAAAAAGCTCTAATTGTAATCATCATCATTATAGCTAGCAGTACTAGGCACTGTCAGCACGGGCAAGCCCCCCTTCCAACTGAAAGGGAACGGGGCCACGCGCTCGGCAAAGGCAGCTGTCGCTCGTGTTCAAAGTGACCTCGGTGCTATTAGAGAACAAATTAGAGCTAATGTTGTGCACTTCCGAAATAGTGCCTCGGCACATACCACTTTTGGGGTGTTGCCAGCATGCAAAAGGCTTTGATTTCAACTGAATGTCGGAGAACTCGGAGGCATCGAAACCAACTTTCTGAAAACAGCTGCTTCTTGAATGTATTCTGCGCTCTTGGAATTAATTGGATCTATAAAGAAAGCTAACTAGAATAGGAATTTAGTCGTTAAAACACTTTTCAAGGTAGCTAATGAATTAAGACCTTCTTCCGACATAATGTGTCTTACATTCATCTTTGGAGTAGGGTAAGCAGGTGATCAAAGGGAGGCCAAAGGCAGGGCCGACCAGCCGATGCACTTAGGGCCGAATAAGCTAGAGCGATGTTAATTGAAAACAGAACTTCTTCCTCTTAAGACTCTATGCACCCATCCATTCTCATGCATTGCAAGTTTTTACAAATACCAATTCAAAAATGAAACGTAAATTCAGGTAATTTCACGAGCATTAGGTAGGAGATTCGCTGTGTCAAATTTTGCGTAGAAAATAATATTTGCAGCAAGCAAAACAAGTATATTTTCAATCGCGTTCTTGAGCAAACCCAATACAGGTCTTAAATATGCTTATAGTTCCCGCTTTCAATAGCAGTACTTTCCTCTAACTCCTTGTGACATTTCTACTTCTGTCCTTAAGGATCAACATTAATATATGTTGTCAAAGAAGTCACACCTACTAGAATCGTCAATCAACTTCTTCAGACGGCTATTACACATGGCAAAGATTTCCATACGCGGATGATTAAACTACTTGCAACTTAATGAGATTCCTTGTCTTCCGCGCAGCCTCAAGATTATGTCTTCCATTGGCAGCAGTATTGTAATTCCAAAAGCTTCCATGAGGTGAATTTCGTTTGATTTTTGTAATCGATGAGATGTAAACATTCTAATTCTCCCCATTAAACAGGATTTATTTACGGGTATCTTGTATGCTTGTCAATCTTAATCTGCATTCCAACAGCGCCAGTATTTCGCATACACACCCATTAAAGATTCAGATTCATTATCTTAAACTCGGGTTTGTGTGAAAGCAGCGTCTTGTTAGAATCTTTTAGGCTGCCATTGACTTTCCAGCAATTCCTTTGACGTCGTTGTCTGTTTTGGTTTTAAATCTAATTGCGAGTAGGATTTTGACCTCCCGAAACATCATCAGGAATTGAAAGCTTAACGACGGTCGCTTGCGATTCCCATATAGCCAGCTATTTTGCTTCATGCATTCCTCTCCAAACATCTCGTCATTTGAATCATCTTGGAATAATGAAGATTGCCGGTAACAGTGTTCCTTTAACTAAGTCGTCCATATACATATGTGTTCGACGAGGATGTAATTGTAATGGCAATCATAGCAGAGGCAAGATGTGATAATGAATATCCCATGGAGTATATTCTAATCTCGTTCACACTGTTGGTGAATCTTTTTGGTTTTCTTTTATGGGCCAGATAAATCTCTGGCTTTAACATGCAATAAATTCGTTGTTATCTACGATGGTACCTCCTATCATCTGGAAGATGAAGCCCCAATGATTTTTTAATGAAATCGGAAATTCAAATGGCCAATATACTCGATGTGAAGTCACTCTGCATTGCTCGTGGCATGTGCATGAAATCAAGATTGGTCTAAACATGAGAAATTGACACTCTGCTCTGGCACCTTTTAGTGGTGGTTTTAGAAAGCAATCCTAGAAGCAATAAGATAGGTAGAAATGTAAGTTTCACAAAGTCTGGTGAAGTGTCAAAGCAAAAACTATTGTGTTGATTTAACAGGGAGAAAACTCTGTTGATATGACTAATTTTAGTGCAATAAATCCTATTTCAGAGAGCGACTGAGATGTTTGGAGTTTAGCAGTAATGAAAGTTCTCTTACTTGATCACACATTCCGTTTCCTAGCATTAAGGTTGGAGTTTTGCTGCTACAGAAATGTAGATATCCAAGGTATATTGGATTTACTAAACAAGGAGTAAAGACATTTTGAACACAAACAGGCATGAAGTTTCAGTAATTGCTTTAAGATTTAATTAAAACACTATGCTGTTATAGAGTTCTGTCTCGTTTCTGTCAGCATCTGTCGTCAAATTAGAACTTCAACAACTGATAACGAGAAATATTAAGCTGAAACTTGCACGAAAGAAAGACTAAAAAGACAGCATTGTATTTAGATAGGATTGATTCGACTTGAAGCGATCGAGACATTTTAATATAACTACAAAGAGCTAAATGGACAAACACCCAGCTTCAGAGAATGTAGTATTTGGCATACTGAAACAAGGAAGAACCTAGAGTATTCCATCGACAGCTGTCCTTCGCTGTCCTTAGAGATATTAAGAGACGTACCACGTGACCGATCTGTAACAATCTAAGCGTTTCGGCATGACATGTGAATTTGGAGATTGCGAGGTTGCACTGCACGTTATCAAAGCATTCTCAATTTGTGTGTATCAATTAACATCAAGCTTTTCAGAGCTGCTCAATGACAATTAAATATTGATAGCGTCAAAACAAAGCGCGGGAATTATACTGGAGGGATTCAAAAGGTTAGACAACGTTTATAGTCATTTTCAAAGACATTGCACAAATCTTTAGACAGTTTTATAAAACAGTATTTCATATCAAAATTGCACATAACCGAATTCTGAAATTCGCATTTAATAAGGAAATAAAAGGCAATTACAATAACAGGCTGTTTTCTAGCCGTCGATGAATTGTTAATGAAGGTGACACCATGCAAGATAGCGAAAATGATAATGAAGTGAAGCGGGTTTAATCAATTTATTCGTTAAAATGTTCTGATAAACATCGCTTTCACTTTAAGCTTATTTCAAAGCTTCTTTTGGGAATAATACATCGTTACACAAAACACTGGACCGAAATCAGAGCTTTCCAATAGAAACGTGCTTGAAAGGGATCACTTTTGCATTAATGCTTAGTAAATGACCTCTATGATCAATCGTTTCATTTTGTTATAGAGATGCACAATTACGTATCAAATTGAAATGGTTTTCCAAAAGATTCTTCCCCTAAAATGTTTGAAAACCAAAACATTGCAATTCTTTTGTGTTCCACGCTTCTATACAATCAAAGCGTGATTGAATTAGCTGAAATCAACAAAATGGGGAAATGATATAACTGCTGATGAAAGCACCATATTTTGAATTGCAATAATGAGTTTTGAATATTTAAATCTCAAAGTGTCTCAAGCACTTTAAAAGTCATTGCGCTTCGAAGGTGGAGAGGAATTACTTACACAAAAGATTATTGAAGTCATCGAACAGAGGCAATGATTGCGTCATAAGAACGCCAAACCAAAAACTGATTGCGAAAAACTGGATTTCCCTTCAGAAAAGTTAAATATCCCATTATAAGCTTTCAATTTACAGAAATCCTTATGTTAGTATAGAAAACCTTTCCTGTTTGAACAACGTCAACAACTGGAAACAAATGACTATTGCCCAAGAATTGCTTGACTATTGGTTATATAAAACGCAAGGATAGGCTTGTTTGTATGAGAATCGTTTCAGAACGATGCTCGTTGTGTTTCTGGTTGTAGTATTATTGTATGCACGCATCGTGCAGCGTTTGTTTATTGTCGTGGACTGGCGCTTTGAAGGAAACTTAAGGAAAAAAGAGACACGGAAGGTGGCATTTACGGTTTTCTTATTCACTGTGCCAGTGGCATTTTGGGTTGGAGCGAAGGCATACCATTTGGTGCATTCGCAAAGAGAAGCATCTCAAGTAAACGGCAAGGCTGAAAAAGCTTGCGGAATTTACTGTCAAAAGGAGCAATTCCCGGTTGCTAAATGAGAAAATAATCTCTGCCTAAATTGAGATCAAACTATGACAACATCAAAATCACTGACCGCGCGTATCTTGTTTTATTGTAAAGGCCCCACGTAAGGCGACTGAATTTTCAAAACCACAAACCGCTCTTTTGGTGTCTAAGTCTGCTTTTCGGGCAGTGCTTGCAATAAATCTTTAATTCCTTTCCCTTAAGATCGACTTGGACTATCAATTATTGATTATCGCTCTTAAAAAGCAATCTGCTAAACAACTCGGACCATTTGAATTTCATGGGGGTCTGCTATTTTCCGCAATCTTCTCTCCATCACAAGGGAGAACTGCATCGCTTTCTCTACTGTGCTGCTTTCTAGTTGTTAATCAAAGCCGACACGAGTGCCATTGCAAGAATGTTTAGGCGAGTAAGAAGACGATCAAAACCCTGTCCCACTAAACACATCTTCGTAGTCGACTCAACAGTGTTACCAAACGCCTATTAACAGTCATCTTCAGTAAATGCTCCTCCTGCAGCTAGAACCTCGTAACTATATCAGGGATACTTTGTGGCAAAATCTGTAAGAATAGCGTGGTAATGTTTACGTCACGTAAAAAGCTGCCTACTATAATGTGCGATGGCGCTAGCATACAGTTAACATGCGATGGGAAGGGACTTTGCATTTAAACATCCAGTTTTTACCAAGCCTCCTATAGGAATGTTTGCAGTTTACGTGTTGGAATTTCCAGACAACGGTTTCTTTGCGAAAACATCTGCTCCAGTAAATGATTGATTACGCATCTGATTTGATCCGTGCTCTTGCAAATGGTCCGTCCAAAACGGTTATGAATCAGAGTAAAGGAACTCGACGAAGATTATCGTCAAAATCAACCTAACTGTTCTTTTGTGTTGAGTCACATTAAAAGCACTCTTTTTTGCAAGGGAACTTAGGCGCAGAGCCGATCAAACAAAACGTAGTGAAGAGAGTGGATTTCGAGTGAAAGATGCGATAAGGCCTCTAATCTACACTAGTTGATCTTCATCTGCAGAATTAATGCCAATAAATGCGAAATGTACATCGAGATGTAGTGTGCCTCTTAACGGTCATGCTTGCTGCAATCAACAGATCAAGCGTCCCTTATTCCTTCTCAACACTAAAGAAGTCTCTAGTTAGTATCTGCAAACAGTTTCAGTTAGAGTTTAATCATAATTTAACTGCCAGCCTCAAGGTCTCAGTCCTAATCAGGATTTCAAGCCTCATCAATGGAATAATTTTGAAGCATGCCCATATATTCCACTCACTGCAGACAGCTATTCTCGGTAAATGGATAGAACGTAGTAACTTAGCAGCTAGATCAATAGTTGACATAAGAGCAAGAATGCCGACCTATTCCAGATTTGTCACCGATTGCCAAACTCCGACTCATTATGAAGTTGAGTTGAGTTGAAAATGTATTGTTTTTCAGCTCATGCTGGGTAGTTCTCGCAAATTTTCAGTATGCAGATTTGAGAGTTTTTCAAATAACAGTTTGTACGTGTCATTGACAGCTTTGAACTCAGTGGAAGAAGCAAAACGTAGATGAAATAGAAACTGGTATTTCGCAAGACTTGAAGCCGTCTTTAAACTACCATCAGTGAAAGAAAAGTTGTTATTGAATGCTTTCATCAAAAGAACATAATAATCACACTGTTATTAAACTCAAAGGCAAATATAGCAGCTTTCGGATTCTGAAGAATAATTATGGATTATTCTGTTTAAAAGCTGCAGACTAACTTTGAAGTTCATTCAAATAATTGGTGGGATTCTTGGTGTTTTTCTTTCCTTGAAGCAAAACACGTCTTACAATCCTATTTGATGTTCAATTGTCCAAAAGGCTTTTTCGGAATTGTGGTCAATTTCAGCAAGATGTAGCTAGCAACGGCCAATTTTCTCCAACTGGTTGTTAGACCAAATGCTAAACTTGTTTCTTCACCCAACCACTTTCACGTTCCTTTTCACAACCTGTTCCCTTACGCAATCTAGTCTGCAGCTTTTCGATTTATATGGCTAATTTCACTTTGCTGCCACTGCCTCGCTTCTGTGCCTTATGATATGCAAACGAGATGCAGTGACGAACATTCCGCTAATTGTGATGCACAATTCTTTTGCAACCAAATTATTGCTACTGAATCTCCTCTTCGAAAGGCCAGCTTATCCCCAAACGGTGACCATTGAATCCGGCTTTGCGTGGCCACGTGGCTACGGGCACGCGCCAGGCTCGATCCTAGCAGTGACATTGAATTGCGACTCACAGAGCACGACATTCGTCGGGTCATCATATTTGAGTGACAGTTGGGTAATCTGCCCCGCATTCGCACCCGCCCAGCTGCACAGCTTTGATCGCCATCGCAGATTATACGGCCGATTGACCATCAATAAGCAGCAGAGTGGCAAGTGCAGAGACATGGGGAACACCGCAAATCAAGTACTGCATTTGAATTCCCTATCTTTTCTCCCTTTTACTCCAATAAATATCCAATATATATCTTTGCAAAGTTAAAACTAAGACAAATTGGATACTTTGCAGTGCTTAATAAATTTAATGTGAAAAAGCAGCAGCAACAACAACAGTAATGCGAATCCTTAGGTTGTATCAGTCCCTGGAAAAAACTCTTTTTCACACTTACGTCCATTAAACGTTGCTCAAATGATCTTTTTGATGCTTTAAAAAACATTCTCCGATGTTTCTTAACTCATCTAACTACCCTTCAACTTTCAGAAACCAAAATGAAAAGAATGGTATGTTTCGGACTAAGATTGATCCGAAGTTTTATTTTTCAGTGTGTCTATGCATAAACAAAGTAACAGAAGGAATAATACTTTGTTTTATTATCTCATACAGCATGTTTCACCTAATACATTTCATCTACATGATTGGTACGACTGAACTTGATTCTGAATGAAACTTGTATCATCACGCATTGCATTTGTTTAATGTTGAATGAATGTGATTTCTTCCTTACCGGCTGCGGCGGCTGCGAGAACGCATTGTGGAAACTGCGCAGGCAAACCTCAAAACTTGTTTTCAGAGAAGCAAGAGTCCACTGCAATCTGCCAGTCCATGCGCATTTACAGATCCCCTAAATGGTACATGTCCAATGTCATTCTCGACTGCATTTTCTGTGGTTTTCCTTTTACACAAATAGCATGGAAAACACTTTTTGTTAAATCTGTGGATTATGAATGATAACAAGAAATCCCGTGTTCTGAGGGATGTTTTTGTTACAGAATTGCGCGTTGAGGGATTTGTGTGAATAATTCAGAGAAGAAACCGTCTCTTGCACTTCAAAATCTCTCACAGTGAAGATGTTTCACCACGAAACAAGGCTCGTGTATCTAATGTCATCCTTTTCGGCCGTTACTTCCCTATACATAAACATAAATGATATGTCAAAAGGCTTCTGAGAGATCTTTAGTTCGCCTTTTTCTTGAGAAGGGCCCGCAGCAGTTTGCCTGAAGAAAACCTTCAAAAGCCCTCAAGTAGGCGATTGTTTATGACCTTGTTTTGCTGAAAGAAAAACGAAGTTTCTGCTGATGCAGAAGTGTGGATGGACTTAAACAGAATCGTTGTTCGTGATTCGTCAAACAAAGGCCCAGCAAGCGTGCTGGGATTAAAGCAAATCTCGCACTTAAGTACTAATTTCTTTCCTTTTTACAGTAATTTTGTATGACAATTATGTAATTACTCAATTCATAAGCATATTATCTGCATTTACTGTGAAGAAAGAAGTACAAAGCGAACAGACAGTCGAGGGAGGGCAGGCCCTGATAGCCTTCAGTGAATTGAATTGGCAAATGAAGTGAATTGATTAGCTGCTAATCTGACGTTGACATTCCTTGGCAACAGTGACAGATTCACTTTGGATTCGCATGACTCCACGTATAGAACCAGCCACAAATTATCTTCAATTGTCAATTGAACCAAATTATACTCGCTCTTAAAAGCCGGCTGGATTCGTCGAAAACGTATCATTATTTAGTCAAACAGAGTTCACCTTTCTTTTAGGGAACGATGATTTAAGGACACCCTCAAGCAAAATTCAAACTTTAATCAGCTGATTGATTAAAAGCTTATAATAACAGAATTATCATATATCACATTCTTCTTTCTTGAAAATGTAGTCGATGATTCCCCTTGCAAGATAGAAACAAAACATTGACAAAATATGGTTGTATCAAATTCCTAAATTAAGTTAGTTGTTTTGTTTCAGCAGAAAACTCGCAGGTAGCCTTTCCTTATATATTGGCAAGAAGCTCAAACGTAAGTCATTTTCATGGCAAATCAGGCGTAGCCAGTCTTTTTAGCAAAGTGTCTACGATACCCAGACGTGGCTATTTGTGCAAAAGCAGTTTTCTCCATTGAGATCAGCATATGAGCATTTCTTAGCACTTCAAGGGCTTATTGGCTTATTGTGTTTTCGCTTTGATCTCACTGCAACGCAATGCTTCTTAACAGTTTCGAGAGAAACACAGATGATGCGCTTTGCGCGATGAAATAAAATGGCCTACAATGATTGAGAGCTCGACACGAAATAGCAAACAGTGTTTGCGGTCAAGGCATTCAAGCAAAATGAACAAAAGTTGATCAGTTTTGAAATCTATGGATTTAATGTGATGAAGGAACACGCTTTTCTACGATCCTTAATAAGCTTGTCGACCATTTTATCGACCAAGCTTTTGAAAGATTAATTCCAGCCATCTTTCAAACGCGCAATTTAGCATCGTCCAACCTTTTTAAGCAATCTTGCTCATCTGAAATTCACAAGACATGAATGAGCCTTTGATTATCGCTGTTACGAAAAGGTAATTGGGTAAAAAAGGTCTGATTTTTGTTACTAGTTGAGATTAAGGATCAAATTTACTCAAATCACGGTAGCATTGTGCCGCCATGATCAAATTTGTTTCCATAGGCGAGGTTTAACAATCTTATGAACTTAATTCGTACCTCGCAAAGTTGAAAACCCTATGAAAAAGCAGCTGCATATCTTCTCAATGCTAAGAAAACAGCATTTCCAAGTATCAAGATCATCTATCCTTCTAGGCAAGTACCTTGATGCTTTGCATTCCACATCGAAATATCAAACTTTGGACACATATTGATATAGGCTGGAACTTTGTATATTTATACCTTTCTAAATAATAACTGATGAAAAAGACAGAATGGCTTTTAAGAAGTATCAAGATATCCTTCCAAAACTACATTTCACAGCCACTAGAAAATAGACACTATTTATCAAAAGCAATGCTTGAATTGATAGATTTCCTTTGATAAAGAGAACCAAGTCTATTCGTGAGCTTGAAATCTCGCTTGACCCACTGTTCTTTTTGCAACTATTTTCCCTAACCATTTCTTAAACGCCCTGAAGATTGTCCCAATGTTCCTAATATAAAAGCTCTAACATTTGATGATGAGGTATGATTTTGCCATCTGATATTGATCCTTTAGAAACAATGTTTAATAAATTCTTCAGTAATATAAAGGAAGATGATAAGATATTAGGTTCTTTGACTGCTTGTTGGATGCAGCTCAAATTAAGGTGATTCAGAAACAATATTTATTCTTTTTACTGCGTACAACATTGAGAGAAGAACACATTCTACAGCTTTTTAGATACTCCTCTTCAATCTTGAAACTCATAAAAAAGTCTAGAACACTTTTATAATAGCAATGCACAAAACTACAATTGGCATTCACACACTTTTAAATAGGTATCATAACGAAGCTGTGATTTCTTGTAATTTCTCCATTCCTAAACGTATTGATTTTAAATAAGTTGTGCTCCACTTGATATCAACGTGAAAAACTGCAATGGGTCTTGCAAGCATTGACGCTAATCTTTCACCACTGTTATTTGCTTTGCAGACAAAATCTTGATCCGCAGAACCCAACTTGGTCACTTCACAGATGCTCATATCTTTGGATGGATATCTTGGCTGCAGATTCTATTGATTTTTCTTCAGTTGCTTTGTTTGAGAAAAACAAAACCAAGAGGAAATCATGACCAAAATCGCACGAAAAATTGGGAAGTGACTGAGTGCTATTGTATATTTCTGTGACACTGTTTTGTGAATTTGTGACAGCATTTCAGTACATTTAGCCGATGTGAGAAAAGCACAATTTACTCCAAGGTAAAACGGTATTCTTGCGACGTCAATAAAAGGTATCAGTTTGCACCAAGCGACTACGCTGTTAAGTCTACTTGCTCAGTATCAAGCTGTGTTTTAATGTCTCGACACTCTATCTGTTCAATAACTGACTAGGCTTTTTCTAATAGACAATATTGTTCAGTGCATTAATGTGATTAGGACTAGTTATTACAGGCCAAGATAAAACGTAGGAAGTGTGCTCTGGACATTGGTGTGATGATTGAACAGATGGAAAGATTGCAGAAATGCTTCTCCCTTTCCTTGCTTATTTTCTGTGGTTTTTTGAGTTGGTTGAAGACAAACGGGATCTGAAGTCATTCGAATATGAAACACGAGGAAAAGATAAGAGCAAGTCACACCACGATGACGTAAGCTTCTTGGCTACCGACCGATTGAGATATCAACTGTGTTCTCTAATCGATAATTTAAAATCAGTTTAAAATAGCGTTTTGTTATAAGCTGATAAAATAGCTTCACCGGAAGAGAGGACAGCGGAGGAAGTAACCATAACTTTATCAACCAAACCCTAAAAGTGATAGAGGGAAAATTTGAAAAGAAAATGTGAAATGTATTGCTATCTGCCTTGTGTTGTTTACTAGAAGTTAACGTGCCTAAAATAAAGTGGTTTATCCTAAAAGCCCACGCCATGACTTGTTTATGAATGTAGCCATTCCTGATAGCGGGTTCGTCTAGTTAACATGGCAGCTAGGCTCTGACCAATCGGAACAGGCATGTAAGGGTGCTTTACATTGCTGTGTCGTGCCAGGAGAAGACCTGGCGTATTGAAAAGTTTATTCGATTGACCTGCAATCAAGTCTTCAGAACGGCATCAAAAATCAAAGCTTTTGGTTCATTCCGAATTGTTTTGATGCAAGCAAAATAAATATCGGTTAACGCAAACTGTAAAGGAACCTTAAAAGGGGAAGTTTTCTTTTGAAAGGTGCAAGCGAAAGTACGAGAACAGTAACAGAAGAGAAATTGCCTGCTCCACGCGTCTATTGCATCGTCGACGAATTTGCAGGAAAACAGGCTGATGTTATCAAAACATTGATTACAAAAGCCCCTTTTGCCTATGTGCATGACATTTTTAATTGTTATCGTATTTTAACAAGCAATCCAATTACACACGATTTCATTTCAAATAAACAGCTACTCAAGGACAATTTGAATGTCATTATTTAGCGAGGATGAACTACAGGGAAACAAAACAGAGTGGGTTATCAGCTCTTGCAATGCTCTGATAAGCAGAATCAGCTGCAGATTCAAAACCAGCTATAATGACAAGCCTATAGGCACGTGGCCAAAATCAAATCGGTGATAGTTTTACTTTCGATTTTTGTTCTTCGCTGTCAAAGCAATTAATTATTTAATACAAATAAGCTCCGTTGGAATGTATTTGTTTGAAACAGGAATGTCACTCTGCAGATTTTCTCGTTGCGCGAGAATACGATTAGCGTTTGATGGCGAACGTCGAAAAATTGCGCATAAATGAGTTCTTGGTTTTATGAAGAGAAGCTAATTTGATCGTTAAGTTAAGGACATCATTTTGAGTATCAAATCAGTGGCATGTTTTTGGAATTGGTAGGAATGCTTAGGGATATCTTTTCATATTTCTAGCTTCCAGAAGGTAATAAATACTGAACGAAATCTCCTTCCTTGATTAGCTTCAATATTTTTCCGTCTAAATGGTTGTGTTTTCGTTTCTAACTGACAGTCATAGTGATATATCTCACTGCATCCATCATCACACGAAAAGTCCATCAACAAAATTACTTATTATCTTTTCCTTATCTACTTGATTGCGAAAGTCTAAACCAGACCCATCCATTAATTGTTGTAGAAAGTAAGAAAGGATAATGACAAAATGCACCTGGCGATGTTTGCCAAGAGAAGGTTGCTCTACAAAATATATTCTCTGGCAAAGCATAGCAACAATGTTTTACTTGAGCAAACCAGAAAGACACATTGGGACAGTTTTTACCATTAGCAGATTGGGTATATGTTCCAACATGCCAGCCAGTGACACATGCTTGAGAACGCTGCTACATGTTGGGATGCTCGCACATTGTTTTCGGCCAGAAGATAAAAGTGACAAGCTTATGGTCGCCTTCAAATTTCTTTAGCCTTTTCTTAATACCCAATCTAAGGATTCTAATTGGCTTTTAATTCCTCATAACAATACCTGTTCAAGAAATTGCGTGTAGGTAGGCACTTTAAAACTTTGAAAGTAAATGATATTGTGGCTGGCCAGTAGCTAAAAAGGAATGAAATTCTCAAAACGAATTTTATTACGCATTTGATTTTAAGCACCACAATTGAGAATCTGATAAAATAAAGGTTTCTCAAGTAGAAAACGTAAATAGCTTCACTCCACAAGACTTGTAGAAGACTTGTAGACTTGAAAAGTAGCATGATCTACTTCGTCTTTTTGACATATCCTTGTCTTTATCTGAATAATTATTCTCTACTTACCTTATTTTGTCTTATTTTACCTTATTACCCAATAACATCTTATTTTGTTAAGGGTGTACGCTTTAAAAGCAGGATTTACGTACGACAAATTTGTGATTTCTTTACTTCAATAAGCTTCACTTTTTGCATATCTAATGTACCTGCTGCTAGAACATACGCCAAAGAATTGAGGAAGAATCAAATGAAAACATTGTCAGTGGAGTGCGTTGATTTCTGATTCACCCGCAAACCTCTTTATTGTAAGTACCTGGAGATAGTTGTGTGAGGACGAGAGGGTCCGTCTGTTGACCTCAAAAAGCCCGCTGGACATTCGTCTTATCGTCGTCTTTGTTTCGCACGTACAACAAATAGCTTTGTCATGGATTAAGGATTGCAAGATAATATGACTCGAATAGGAACAGATAAGGATATCATATATTTGCATATGTGCAAAGCAGCTGATTTCGCAAGTCTCCTTTCAAATTAGTCGCACGTGGCAGGTTGGGTTCTGGAACGCACGTGAGGTCGCCAATCTCTCCTCTGTGTATGCATCTGTAAAGGGAACCTTACAAATTAGATGCAGCAGCACAGCGCCAAAGCTGCTTACATGTCGTGTGCCAGCAAACAAGTTGTCAATCAATCATGTTGTAGGCTTTGTCTCCACAATGCTTGCAACGGATAATGGCTTCTGCTTCTAGCATTGATTTTCCTACAGAAGTAAAAAATCAATCGGTGCCAATCAAAGTTTTTCACGGACGACCCTGATTAGGCAACATTGTTCTATTAGACCATCTGCAGCTCGACTTCAAATTGAAAGAAGGCGCAAGAGACTGCATTTCTGTGTGCCGTTACTCTATTTGCTTCTATTGACTAGCTTTTTGTGTGTTAAGTTTCCAATTAATAACCATCATTAGCGCTTTCTCATTGCAGATCTAATGCACATGTTCATAGATAATTGCAGGGTAAAATGCTGTTGAATAGAACTTACTAACCCCAGTTAGGCTGAAAAGCAATATCACATTGGTGTTGGACCAAGTCAGCAAATGAACAGGCTGCTCTTTTTTAAGTCAGCTGATAGGCCCTGTCACTTTTTGTGACATAATGCATATAACACCGAGGTGCTTTAAGGCAAGTTGAAGTGGCCAAGGACTTAGGAGAAAATTATTGTGCCACTAAACGCAGGATTCACAATCAAGGAAATATATTCACCTCTATCAGAATGGATGACCGCAAATAACAGATTACAGGATTATTAAACCTCATTAGCCAAGATTTCAGGCTTAGATTTAGTATTGTTTATCGACAGATGCATTTCGTTATCTCGTTACATTCTGATTCACAGAATCCAGACCGCCAAACAAGCCAATAATTTAGTTTAGATGCAAATGTCATTTGACTGGAAGTCCATTCATAGTCTTGCCATAAGGTACATTGTTGCCAATGGCAGAAAATTGATCACGTCAAAAACGAGACATTGTTTGTGCCATTGTGCTCAAAATACCATAGACACTGCTGAAAATTATGTACTATCAGTCTCTTATTCTTGTCAAAAGCAGTGATCCTTAGGACATGTAGAAAACTAATGAAATAATATGGAACTTGGGTATTTGAGAGTGTTGAAGCAAAGGGTTTTGCTGAAGATATGTTAAAGTTTTGGTTGTCAAATTTTAGTGCAATTAGAAGGAACGTCGAAAGGACGATGAATGAGAAATAATTTATTTGTATAGACGCCTTTTTAACCAGGTTTTTAACCAAGTAAGAAGGCAATGAATGTTAACCAATAAAATGCTTCACTTGATGATTTTGTCGTACCTTCCATAGATATGCCACCTTAACACAATTAAAATTCATATTTATAAAAACTGATCGGAGGAACCGGACACCATCTTTTAGCCTATCATTCCTCGGGGACCTTTTAAGGGAAAGCTAATCACTCAACAATGTGTTTTAATGACGGCCCTTGGTGGCAAAGTCTGAAACAGAACGGATATCTTTGATGTGAATGATTGATGACTACTTTCCTGTATCAAAGCATCACCCAAGTTTGTTACATTGAAATCAGATTGTGCTGCTCCCTTGGGGGCGAACCCTCAATGACATGGGTAGGGAACGAGCATCGTCACGTGGCGCGTTGTCAAGTCGCCGACTACGCGGTTCGGCGAGTTCAGCATTCAGCAAGGGAGAAAAGAGAAGGTGGACGATCTTTAAACCAATTTGAAACAATGAATTCCAGTATGCAGCATCTGTTCCTAGGCGCAGTACTACAATTAGCTTAAACATTTTTAAATCAGAGTTTGATTCACTTGAAAGCAAGCCTATTAGTATTAGGGAAATCCTTTTGAAAAACAGACGAATTCCATAATCTTACTTAGGCCCACGTGAGGCTCTGCACAAGCAAAGACGGGCCTAAGCCACCTCTCGTTAGTCACTCTCATTAGCAGACTCAAGCACACCATTCAAATACTGGCCCTTGGTGAACGATTACAGCCAGCATATATGTTTAGCAAAATAACAGATGGCGAGTTTTCAGATGGCAAAAGATATATCTTGGCAAAAAACAGCTTAAATGAGGGTTTCGGGTCCCATCAGCTCTAGATCCTGGGGCTAAGCCTGATGAACATGACATAATGAAAGAGCATAAAAAATGGCCTTATCCATGTTTTTTGGCTGAATGTTTACAAACTTTATGATAAGGAGCATTTACGTTTTAATCGTCTGTCTTTTACCCATGAAAAAGACATGAATGATGCCATTTGTGGGTTACCTCTATTTGAAGTAATTCAATTGCCTGCCTTTAATAGAAGTATTACGTGGTCTCCGTTCTCTTTGTCATAGCATAATAGAATATAGTAACAGCATGATAAACGAGATTTAGGACCATTCAATGCGGATCCTGGCATCAGAGCAAAGCATAAGAATGCCTTTAAATGCAAAGCAAAGACATCGTTTCCTTTGCCCGATGCATACTTTCTGTAAATAGCCTCCGCTCCTTCCAAGTCACTGCAAGAAATAATCTAGCGTTTGATCGATCACATTTGCAAACTCTCTAGATAAGCATACATGATGCATAACTAGTAATTGAGCATAAACAATTTCTATTTTGCATAAGAATAACATTGAATTTATTTTTCATATTATTCACATTAACTAAGCTCAATTTCAGTTAAGCGAGATGAGATGCTATAACGTGTGATGCCATACCTGTCTGCTCATGTTAGGCCAAGTTTAAATCAACTTTATCATTGTGCTTCAATTATTAAGTAGTGATTGGTAAATACTCTCGTTTTTATATCAATAGTTTAAATAAACTTTCTCCCCTTTTCAATCTTTGAAATAAAAATCTAATAGAGATTAGTCATGATATGGGTCTGAGATTGCTCAGCACTTTAAATGAATTTAATTTGATTGAATTTCCCTTATCAGTTTTTCTGCTTGTAAAATGCATCAAGACTTTGTGGAGCAAGTGCTAAATAAAGCTGCGTATGAAAACAAGTATAGCATAATTTGAACTCTGAATGGTAAACTAAGTAAGTAAGTTTCAACTCTGATAGTGGCTTTGAAATACCTGGGTGAGGCGAAGAGGCACGCTTGAGTGCTCACCCTTGGAATGTAAGTGAGATAATGCCTACACTTATGAGTACAAAAATTCGGAGAGCAGTTTTTGTAAAAACCAACCAGTTTGATTACCTAAAGTAAGCTTTAAATTATGAATCATCAAATTGAAATTGTCAGAATGGCGTCTACGCTAGCAGCAACTTTGTTCCTTCCTCTCTGTACTCCAGTTAAACTTGAATAGCTTACATGGCTACAGTCTTGAGGTGCATTTCAAGTGCAAAAAAGGAATCATTGCATGAATAAACAACATTTTCGATCCTAATGCCTTGGAAATGTCACAGTTCTTTTGCTTGTGGTTGTTGCTGTTGGTAGGTCAAGGCCCCTGAGGGACTCATTGATGACCACTGACAGATTAGACAGATATGTAAAGTGTATGACTCTGCACACAACTTGCCTATAAGCCAAGACGATATATTAATAACACGTTTAGCAGGGCTCAGGCACTTTCAATACGTTTACAGTATTCCTAGTAATGCACGTCAGAATTTTGTCAATACATCGTTAGGTTGGAACAGCAAATCTTGACATCCCAAGGTTAGACCATGCGATACTAGCATGCAGAATCGTATAGGCTACGAGGATGCAGTGGCTCTGCCGGAGGTACTTGAAGCATCTTAAATCAAATTGAATGAACAAAGCAGAAATCCATACAGTTACAATACAAGCTGTCAGAAAAGCCATCTGCAAGGAGCTTACCACATAAAAGGAGCTGTTTTGAAGCAATTGATTCTACAAAACGTCTTTGACATAATTTGAGAGGGCAGGGCTGATAACTGCTCGAGCTGAGAAAATAGGAAAAAATTTAAGGTGATGCCACAAAATTTTAGGGTAGTATCTCAAGAGAGTCGAGTGTTGCTATTGGTGTAGGAAAATGTAAAAGGGTGTAGAGCGTTGTAACAAGATCTGAGGCAATGGAAAGATACTTTGATGAGAGACATTGTTTAATTTATTGACAATGTTTAAGTAATGAACTGAATTTACCCGTCCCCTTTCAGTTATCCGAACTTTTTGATCCATTTTCCAGTAACTTATAAGTCTTTGTCTTCTCAAATAAACTGCAATTTTCAGATAAATATAAATGATCCTAGAAAACAGTTTTAAAGATAACTGCACAGACAAAGATAACTGTCGGTTATTATTGATACTGCCAGACCCATCAATTACCACGGGAGATAAGATCATTGAATGACAGCAAACAATTGTAATAAGCAATGAGTCTATTTCCAGTACTCATTACAAGTGCAAAACATGTCTAGCTTCTTAAATTTATGATAATGAGACATAGATAAGCATCATATTCATAAAAGAAGACCTTGCAACAGATGGTTTATTTAGCTTTCGTCGAGTGAATTTTTGTAAAACCCTGCGCAGAAGGCGGCATTAGATTTATCACAATAGTACACTCTGAGTATTAAACAATGGCACAGAAAACTGATTCGACGTAAATGGAGAAGACGAGTATGCTTCCGCTCATTGGAAACTAACTTGAGTTTCCAACGCCGCTTCCTTAAAAATTCCCTGGGTATCTTAACTAGTAAGGGTACCTTGAAAATTACTGATAATTTAGTGAACTACACTGACAATTAACTTGCAAAATTCTGAAAGTAACAGTTTTGTCCACAAGGAAAGAAGATGGCCAAAATTTTGATAGATTATGCTCCATGGCGGTTAAATATGAGACTGCAACAATTCGAAATGCAACAATGAGAAAATATGCAACTGTTTTCTGACAGTGACTAGAAGACAGTATTTGGACACTTTCGAATTACTTTGCTCCAAAAAGCAATAAAATTAATGGCAGTGCAGGAGAAAATGTCAAAACTTTTCATTTCTGGAAAAAAGTAGCTTTACAAACTATGCTTTAATAAGCACAAGCACAATATGCATTAGAATTGGCCATCTATCTCGGCATGTTGCAAACTCTATATTTTCCAAATTGTTTTCTAGGTCCTTCTCTAAAAGCATTACATTTTCTATACCTATAAAACATTTCAAATATTTACCAACTTTTGTAAAAGCAAAAGGCTACCACGCTCCACAGTAGTTGTGGATAGGTAGCATGCAGAATTGACGTTTAGAAGGGCCTGATTACCAGACAGGAAATTCATTACAAGATTTACCAATAAGCCAAATGAGATTCTAGAACAAACAATTCATCAGCACATATGAGACAACCACAAAGTGTGCTGTGGCCATATTGTATGGAATTGATGGGACAATCTATGTGGCGAATAAGTGAGGATTTAAACGCTAAGATAATGGCAACAGTTACGTCCCTTGAAGGAAACATTATCCAAGATAGCATTCAAATAGCATCTACAGGCCTAGGAAGCATCTTTGCTGCCACAATCCAAAGATTACAAGCTAAATACAGCAGTAATCCCACTGTTTCGAATGTTATCGCGTAAACTCAACTTGTTCCTCTGAGTCGACAGATGTCACATAAATTAACCACGCCAAACCCATGTATTTTGTGCTACTTTGAACATGCTATGTCGAGATAAAATCGCTATTTGAAAGCTAGCATATGATTTGAGCTATGTTATCTTCTCTTCAGATACCTAAAATCAATTCAGAATCGAAAGGACATGTGCTTCACTCTATTGAAGTGTCACGTGCAGATCTTCTGTGAATTTTATGATATTAGCTTCAAAATATGTTCCATCGCCACAACAGGAAGAGAGACATTCTGTTTGAATAATTGCAAATAAAGCACATTCTGAATAATTGCAATTATCGTCTAGGTTGAATTCGATCGTCGCTAGAAGCACCCACAACGGTCTCCCCCAACTCCAGGCCGATGCCATACCCAGCAACGCCTTTCGAATCACGTTTTCTACCCATCGCCATTCCTGTACAAATCGAGTGATGAATTAGGCAAACATCGTTAAGAGTGCCGACAAAAGGCAATTGCTATGTTTTTGAAACAGTCTTAGTCTTCTTAAAAAGAGATTTTTATTTTAAAAAAAACTTCATAAGAAACTATATCAAATTTCACAGAGGACAAAAGGCTGGCTGGCAGCACAAAGGCAAGAGAGCACCCCTTTGGCTACAGGGCCGGTGTTGGGCACATTTTCTTTGAAAAATGCCACAATACACTGAAATTGATACATAGAACGCGTTTTCTCACTTCACTAACAACATTTTGATATCCAAGGTGGTGCACCGTTTGACACAGGGGCCCTCCATAGATGCCACGCCCACTTGGGTGGACAGGTAAACTGTTATTGGAAAAGCCAGTGCTATAGTAACAAAACAAAGCCAGAAACAAGATTACAGTCTTACTAGATAAAATCTATACTTAATTTTCTCTCTAAAAGCATTATGTCCGGCATCCCCTACTTAACAAACATAAATCGCTGCTGAAACTTAGTGTTGAATATAACAAAAGATCGACAATGCTCTCTTTCTTGAGTTGAGCTAACTGACAAATTCGCCAACAAATAGATATTAATCAACCAAGCTAGATAGAATATGCATGCCCAATTAAAGATCAACTATTCGACTCATCTAAAAACCCACATGCTGTTGTAAACCTCTTAATGTTTCTTTTTGGATTATTTCATCATTGCTTTTATTGATATGAAAACTCTTGACGTGCCAAAAAGGCCCGCAGATGTAAAGAGCCTTGAAAAGTAGCTTGTTTATTCAGACATATCAAGCCGTGGCTTGAAAGGAGATATGGACGGGACTACTACGCGGACAAATCCCAGCTGCATTTTGGAGTCTTGACAAAACCGTTTTCAAGCACATTCCTCTCTCCTATTGAACCCTCTCTTCTCTCCACCACAATATTACGAGAAACCAAGGTACCAGATGGGAGCAGTAGGCAACTGTTGTAAACTATCATCGCAAAAGCACGATCATCTTGTTTTAGGCGTTTCGGTATCGGTGAAAAACCTGGCAGAAAGGAGAGGAAAATTAAGGGAGAAGAATCTGGATAAAATAGTTTGTCTTTCTTGTGGCCATTTGTCTGTTTGGGAAGGGCTTTTGCAGACTGGCTAGGGATACCAATTTACACCAAATTGCTTTTAAGTATAGACCACAATGCAGGCCTTAGTCTTACAATATTTGATCCAAATTTGGGCTGTGACAATAATTACGCATTATTATCTGTCTAAAGATAGGTTTAATGTAAGTTTTTTCTAGATACTTTGTTAGCAGTTATTTCTCGGATACTCGAGAAGTTCAATCAACCTATTCCTGTAGATTTTTTTGTTTCACAAACTTTCCTTCGGCAACTACTATGAGATATCATTGCTTTTCTTTCCGTGATTGCAAAACGTCTTTTGAATGAAATCAAAGTACGCAGATCTCTTATCACAAAGGTTAAACTGACATCGAATCCTGTGCTTTCCGCCTGGGATTCAATTTAATCATCATAAGGCGCCAATACCTGTATTGTATTTTAGATTAAGTTTCACCAGAGCCGGAATGAAGATCGTTATCTGCAAAAGGTATCCATAGCAAGCTAAAACCATTTTCTTTTCTTCCGGAAAATTACGATTAATACAATACAAAGTTATAAAGTAGCTAACCAAAATGGAAGACACGTGGACTGGCTTCTGTGGGTAGCGTGACTGAAATGAGTTGTCATTAAAAAGCAATTGCAACAAGCGTCAAGGCAGAGCTCAATCGAAACCGCTCGCTCCTTACCCTCTTGATGCACAGAAACAAATAATAGATACCAATTTGATCAGCCTCCCAACGCACAACTGTTGAAAGGCTACCAAACATTTAAGAAACTTGCAAGACCTTTTCATTAATTCTGTAAAATGCTTGTCACTTTTTGTCAAAAAATCAAATCGTCTGATAAAGGGCTTTCTGGGTGTTGCTTCCCAGATTTGAACCCAATTTAATAGCCATATTCTAACTTGCATAAACAGAACTTAGTTGCATATCCCAATAATTTAGCGAATGTTAAAAATTTACATCTTCTAAAACAAAGAGATGTTTATTTTTGCAATAAAAGATGGACTGAATAGTGAATCATTTTAAGGCATCATTTAGAATTATGTACGACGTTTTTTTGCCGAAAGACAGATAGATGAATTATCGAACGTTGAAGTCGTCATTTCTACTTGTGTACGAAGTATTTTTGCCAAAAGACAGATAGATGAAATATTGAACGTTGAAGTCATCATTTCTACTTGTGTACGAAGTATTTTTGCCAAAAGACAGATAGATGAAATATTGAACGTTGAAGTCATCATTTCTACTTGTGTACGAAGTATTTTTGCCAAAAGACAGATAGATGAAATATTGAACGTTGAAGTCATCATTTCTACTTGTGTACGAAGTATTTTTGCCAAAAGACAGATAGATGAAATATTGAACGTTGAAGTCGTCATTTCTACTTGTGTACGAAGTATTTTTGCCAAAAGACAGATAGATGAAATATTGAACGTTGAAGTCATCATTTCTACTTGTGTACGAAGTATTTTTGCCAAAAGACAGATAGATTGAAAAGTCATCAATTCTACTCGGGTAAGAACTATTTCTGTTCGAAACAAGATGAATGAAATATTAAATTTGTAAATGATCCCTTATTCGGTACTATGTTAACAAAAAATAAATGGACAGAAATGCAAATTGCCAAGAATTATTGTGCCTGAGGAAGCATTTGCTAATCTCAATGAAGTTGAGAAAACAATTATAAGGATACGACATAAATATGTGATCTAAACAAGTATTCTGTTCTTTCCTTCTCGATAATATTATCACTACCATGACACAAGTTTAGTTGTACTCCTCGAGAATGGTTCATGAGCGTCATTCGTTCTCAAGAAAAAGACATCGTGAAGCTTGAAAATTAATAAAATCTCGACGTTTTATCCATTTAATTTTGAAATTGACGCAAAAATGTTTGTAGATAACAAGCCAGTTCCTTGATACGGCAAAAAACGACAAACACCAGCAAATAATATCATCTGTAGATGTGCAATTTGAGAACAGGAAAAAATACAATGACGAGATTTCTATTGCTTTTACTATAGTAGTCACTCTATTAACATGATATTGGTTTGTAAAACATTAATGGGTATCCAGTCTCAAAACAAAAACATGACAAGATTTGCATCACAAGTCATGGGGAAATATAAAATCAATAAATCAACTTAAAATAACGCACAGAAGAGGTCCTCGGCATGAATTTATGCCTATTGCAATGGAAGCGTAGATTCACAATCCTACATCGAAGAGCAATTTGGATTAACTTTGAAGATTCACGAAAGAGATTACTCGATATTGAGAGACCTCTTGACAGTTCTCACAATGTTGTGTGCCTGCGGCAATGAGTTCTGTTCCAATATGGCCGCGTAGGGCATAGGGACATCGGCACCAGTGACTCGCAAGACTGGTGCATCCAGGTAGTCAAAGGCTTCAGCTGAAATGAAAAATACGGGCAAATGTCATTGGGACACTGGCACATTTGTCAATAATGTCAAATAATCGCAGAGGATTCTGGCTGCCATGGACTTCTTTGCGGCAAGGATTCGAACCAAAAAAGCCGAGTCAACCAATTGTCAGCACACTACAGGGGTTAGCACCGCGAAGTTTGCACGGGTAAGTTAACATTGCATTAATAGCGGTAATGAATATTTCAGGTAGCGACATTACTAGTAACTGTCATCTGCTGCTAAGCTATACGCGGCTGTGTTTTATTTAAACAGAAATCCCGTCTTGCTTGCTATCTACGTTTTTCATATATGAAACATTTTAGTACGCTGCATTTATGTCTAATTCTGGAACTACTCAACACGTAGCAAACTTTTCTGAATAGAAGACGAAAGGTCAGAAACGTTTAAAAGATTTTTTGAGTAAGCCACCTATCAGTTTCTAAAATTTTATTTATGGTGGTAGCTGATAATTGTTTAAGTTCTCCAATGAAAAATATTTCGTGGCTAAAAGCGGCATACTGTAACAATTTTAATTTACTATAGTAAAAGCCCGCTTAATACCTCTTTATGAAGTTGTTTCATTTCGAAGAAATTGCAACAAAATTATAATTGTAATTAAAGTAAAATATTTCACATAAATATTTAGCAGAGTATTTAACCTAAAAGTTGTTGCATACTCTTTTCTCCTTTCACTTTGGAAAATGCGCATCCAAAGCGATTAGGTAATTTCATTAAAGTTATGGCGATAATTCGTACAAGAGGCAGACTCGTTCACATAAAAAGTGCAGAAGATTTCCACTTACTTTCCATGACCTGTGCACAGACCTCCGCCCCAACGCCAAATTGAGGATATCCACCTTCAACGGTGACCAAGTGATTCGTCTTTTTAACAGAATTAATTATTGTGTCGACATCTAATGGTCGAATTGTACGAAGATTAACTACCTAGAAGAGCAACAGATTACGTACAATAAGCATATTGACCAAAGATTTACAAGCGACCATATAAAAGTAAAGGAGAAATGACATAAGCTACAATTTCAGCAATAAAACAGGAAAAGATCTGCAGAGCATCTAGACAAGGGATAACGAACTATACCATCTTCCTGAAGTAAGACAAACAAGAGGGACTAAATTTGTCATCATATCTGTTCATTGATGACAGAAATTAACTGGACTTTAGAAATTTAAATTTACTCAAACAAACTGATTTTGAAAACAGCCAATCTTATGCTTCTCATAAGCCCTGATTCTCGATCCGCTATCTTTTTAGCACTTGCATACTTCCAGGCATATGGTTTTGTTATTCCATGCTTTATTTAGGCTGCAATTTTCAAAACTTAGATCGGCTGAAAACTGAGCAACTCTAGAGATTAACATGCAATAACTGTACAATAAAGAAAGATATTCAAATGATAATATGAAAAGATAAATATGATAATATGTAAAGGATGACATGTAAATGATGATGGGAACAAACCTCGCATTCTATGTCCTCTTTTTCTAATTCTAAGGCCGCTTCGAGCGCAGTTTGCACTGTTTTCGAGTGGGCGACAATCGTTACGTGACGTCCTGGACAGGAAGAAAAGAGAAACAGTCTGTAACTTAGACATCCATGCTCATGAAGTGAAAGGATTTTAGTTTCTTTTAAAAAAAGGTGGAAAATCTCATAAAAGGTAATAACCATAATTTGCAAGCTCAGTGAACAGAAGTACACTCTATTTGCATTTGACTAAAGCACTTGAACTAATTTTCTTCAAAATGATTAGAAAAAGGAAAGCTTATATGTGTATATGACCAAAATAAAAATGGTTTATATTCGAGATACTTGTAGCTGTAAACTCTGTTAATGCAATGAAGAATATCACGTGACGTACCTTGGCGCTCGATCTTTGCTTTTCCGATGGGGACAAGAAATTCCGAGCTGAGCGCTTCGTCTGACATTTCGAAGGTGACGCCATACATAAGTTCATTTTCCAAGACAATAACTATTAAAAGGACCAAGAAAACAGGTGAGGGAACTACTCGATGAATCGGGACACGATATCTGACTTGATAAGAGTACTAGAGGAAAATACAGGAGGCACAGCGTATTAAAATCTAAGGTATCGCGTAAGATTCCTTTTCGGGCTGGTTCTTTACGAGAGCAGCCTAAAACAATGACGGACATGAAGGGGTAACATTGATATGACATGAAGGTTTCATGAGGGTAACACTTTCCACAGATAAAAAACAACAAATGAGCACCTTGCATGTGTTTAACTTCATCATAGACTTCCTCTTATAACACTCGAGATAACAACATATGGATATGAGACATAACCACAGACAAAAAGGTTTGCCCTCAAAATGCCCATGTTTAGGGGTTACCCTTAAAAATAATGTTTAGCTGATGCATTATCGGAAGCCCGCGATTAATACGCAACCTAATTGGATGAGATGGCAATGCAACTGAATAGCATTCCAAGGCCTATGAGATCTCTCTGTCTATCGAGTCCGTCATCTGAAAATATTAGCAAACTGCTGAAATTAATGCACAGTTTCTTTTATCGTTTCGACATGAAATGACCATAGTTATCGCATAAGCCTAGACAAAATCCAGGCATTAAAAGTGACGTCATCAAAAAATTCGCCACCAGCGATCAGTTAAAATTCAACGGAATGAAATCCGACCGTTCAGACAGCAAAAAGCGAAAGGTTCATTGGTGTGCAGTTTCTCCAAGATGATTCTCATGGCCATTCAAGGCTTCCTAAACACTAATTTCAGTCTTCATAAGCCGCTGGGACACTGGTGTAGTTTTATACAACTTGACAATTCCAGACACAACTTATAAGTAGACACCCGTTTCTAAAGAACCGTACAATAAAGGTTTGAATATTGGTTGGACTGTTTTCATGTGTCACAATCTCTCAAAACTGCTGAGTAGCTTTTTGAATGATGGATATGCTTTCCGGGTATTTGGACACAAGGGAATAGTTGCCTAGAACAGCAGCCAGTTGGGAATTTACCGGGTCTGGTTGAATCCAAACAAGTTGACATCACCATACAAGTTGTTAGGTCATGATCCATGTCTAATTTTTAAAGGCCTACTATAGACCATCCAAGCAAATTACAAATATGGACATCGAATGTTAGTTTTCCAGAGCTGTGTTTTACTGTTCCCAAGTCTAAACTGGTTTTTTTTGTTTTTATAAGTGGGTGCTTTTAAATTTTTGCATCGCAAGAAGAAACAGCCTAGTCACAACAGCGAAACGTATTTTGAAGCACGCAGAATTCACTGGTATATCGATACAGCCTCCATACACTTTGATGTTGTCCGAAAAGTCACTGATAAGCTAGTAGCTGTTGCAGTCAGCGCGTGATAAGGGTTATAAAGACATCAGTGATACCTACCCGGGTCATCATCTCTGATCGCCGATTTGAGAAGTCCTTTGGCGTCCTCAGCACTATATGGCGAAACAACCTAAGGCGAAGCAAGGGAGAAAGCACGTGACTTTACTTGGGTCTCACGAGGGAGACTGCTAGCCAACGCAGCGGCTATACGCATGCGCACCCGGGTTCTGACGGACCCCGGTAAGGATGTCAAACTGGAAAACAGATCATAGATGGAAACCAAAGGCAATCCAAGATTTGCTATTTGTAGGCTAGGAAGCATCGGGGTGATTATGGATGACATGGAGACCAACCTTTAATCCGGGAATTTGGCCATACCACGAAGCATAGCATTGGGAGTGCTGCGCAGCAACACCAGCTGCTGCCCCGTTCGGCCCTCTGAACACAATTGGTACTTTGACCTAGAGCAGAAGTGTGGGAATTACAACTGGGGAAGTGGGCAAGCGAAAGACAAAATAGGAAATAATCTCAGTGAACGACGTGGAAGGGATATCCCGAGATTTACCTCTCCAGCCGACATGTAATGACTTTTACCAGCGGAATTGATTATCTGTGAAAGAAAACAATAATTTTTTATTTATTTGATATCATATGCAATATATAATTAATTATATTGTTATTTATATTCTGTAAAAACTAGTCTGTTAGACAAAAGTCAATTTGGAAAATCTCTCCTCAATTCAAAAAAATAATCAAACTCAACTAAAGCATTTAGCACTGCACCACCTTTAGTCAAAGAAGAACCTTATTGAGCAAGACTTCAAAATGTGCACAGATATTAGAGCAGTAAGAGGCACTGACATCTGGGACTGGATGAAGGGGTGAAGTGATGTGAGAACCTTGTGAACAACAAAGTCCTACTTGTTTCAATCAATGCAATAACAAGAATTCAAAAACAATCAATCAGCTATGAAATCAATTTAAACGAAAATAGTGAAGAGCTCATATCTCTATTTGTGCTAAAAATTAGCAAAATCTGAGATGGTGGGTGACGAATGTTAGAAAAATCTGATGATTTGATGTGGAATGAAGAAAGAATGAAGTTTGGGGAAGCATCAAACCTGATCAATGGCCTGCATTGCAAAATTAAATGTCATGAACTCGCAAATTGGCCGCAAACCAGCCTAAAAGGAAATCATTGCAAAATTAAATGTCATGAACTCGCAAATTGGCTGCAAACCAGCCTAAAAAGAAATCATTGACAATCTATTAAACCTGGTATTTGAAACTGCTTTCATTTTTAAATCAACTATTCTGATTATCCAAAGTCTGTAATTCTTGGGTTCATCAAAGTTTCAAGTAACAGAAAACAAATGTAATAATTAGTGAAGTGTCAAAATGAAAGTATGGATCAGTTTGTGACTGGATGTGAGGAAAAACTGAGTAAAATAACTCAAAGAAATTTCCGGCAGAAAAAGGCAGAAAAAGAAAAAAACATAAGGTGTTATGGCTACAAACAGATTGGTTTTTATATGAGCAAATAAGCCAATTTCTATCTATACTCTCCTTAATCAAAAGTATTCAAAAGGAAGCCTGTGTTGAATACATTTCTGATGTACCAATATCTTTCCAGATTGTGAAAACCTTGTTTATAAGCTATTGTTTGTTATTTCTTCATCATGTTTTTACGTAAAACTCCACCATTGCTCTTCTCAATCTATCTTTCAATTCTTGTGCTTTAGAGATAATGCTTTAAATTTCATTCTACCTAACTTCTTTAATGCAAGCCTCAATTGAACAAACCTTCTGCTTGTTTATTATCAATTGCTGGATGCCATTTATCCACTTTTGAGTTTATTTTCAATTCTAATACCTTGCTTACAATTGGGAATCATTGTGATATACAGTAGAAATTCTTTGCTCGTGATCAACAGTTTTGCTGGCCGTAGCTCTCTGTTGTGAACCAGCTCTAGCTAAATTGCTTTACTGAGAAAAATTTTTTTTTGATAAAGCCTACCATTGCAGCTCCAGTTGCAATACCAGCAAAACCCATCTAAAAAGCAACAAAACCAAAATTAGGATCAATTAACCATCACTCTATGATATATATGCCTCCTATTTCTTGGCAAAAAAATTCCCTTAAAATAATGACAATCAATTCCCTTAAAGCTGCTCCTTAAACCTGTGATGTTACACACAAGGGAACCTTAAGTGACCTGATGAAATGTAGCAGATAATGTATATGTGATTAAAAAACATTGTTTATAATAAAGAGAGTCATGATGAACAACTAAAATGAGCAGAAGAAATATAGGTTGATAAAGAAAAGAAAAGTCATGATAGAGAAAGAATGGAAGAGATAAGAATAAACAAGATGCAGTGAAAGGTGAAGACAGCAAAGACATAAGAAACAAAGAACAGGCATTGAGAGAAAATGTGATATGGTTGAATATGAATGTGATATGAATGTGTAAAGTTGGAATAAAGGCGAAGCAATAAAAAAGTTCAACTGAAGAGGATCATGAGCAATTACCTCACTGATTGGTGTGTCAATTATCCTCTTTTCTCCATATTTGTTAAAAAGACCTTTACTGACCTTTGTGAAAACAAATAGAAATATCAACCACCAAGTTTGAAACAAATAAAATTAATAGAAAGTAAAATCAAAATTGCTTCGCTCGTATAGGACCTGTTCACAAAAAATTAGTACTTTTGGAAGTACAGAGTGACTTTGGTACATTATTTTTCTATATCCAAAGGATGCCTAACAAACCTTGTATGCACCATCGTAGAGAGCAACCTCCTCTCCTATAAGAAAGACATTCTCATCTCTTGCCAACTCCTCATCCAAGGCCATGTTTAGGGCATCTCTTACTGTCACCTGAAATAAAAAAAAATTTTCAAAGCAAATGTTACCTATATGAAAGAAATACTGTTTTTCTGTAGAACACAATAACCAGAGTCAAGGAAAAATATTTTGAGGTGAGGTTTATGATAAGCGCCAACTTCAATTTTCTAAATGATGCTGATATCACTAAATATTCTAAGGCAATATGACAAGATTATTGATTGAACATGAGAAATTATCATAAAATCATTAACTGTTAATCGCATCATTATGATAATTGTGATATAAAGATCAGATTTGAATTTTTTAACAAATCAGCAAGAAGGACATAGATAGGAATAATTGAAACCTTTAAAGGTATATATGAACAGTTGAAAGAATCTGGTACCTTTCTTAATGCATTTGGTGTGACTGAGAAAAATCTTGTGGCTAGTTTTGTATCAAGTGTTTTCTGAAAAAAAAACATATCAAGATAACATAAAACATATTAACAAAGTTACAAGATTGAGTGTTGGGCATAGCAGAAAAAACACTTAGATGCCAGAAAAAACAAATATTTACAAAAGCAAGAAAACATGAAACAAGTTTTAACATACTTAAAATACTTTTTGCCAACACTCCTTGGAGTATGCAAATAACCGAAAGCTGACAGAATAAATAGCCAGATGAAAAACACTAGAGGGTGATAAGAAGAGCTCATGATTGGTTATAATTAACCAATCAGAACGTTTGCATACTCTGAGGATGAAAAAGTACTTTAAGTATGCAAAAACTATTTCTGCTTTTTCTTGCTATTGTGGAGTTTTGTGCCGCAAAGCACTTGACTTGTTCACAAAAAACATATATTTAGCCTAATTAATAGTTTACGGTAAGTTAGAAAATTTTTATGCATAAATATTAAATCTTTATTATGTACCTTACTTCTATCTGTACATAGTTTTTTGCAAAAGCAATGACAATGGGATACAAGGGCAAGTTAGCCAGAATTTAAACATTTACAACATTTTTTCTCAAGCAAGTTTTCACCATACATGATCAAGACCCTGATCACACAAAATTACTTAGCTAATTACTTTGCCATTTTCACTGCCAGTTTACTTAAATGCTAAATGGGAAAAAGACCAGCTGATAAAAATGTACTTTCAGGTATTTACCCTAATTTCTTTCTTCAAACATTTTAAAGCTTAAATAGCTCAAGCAATACACTTTCCCATGTGTAAACACTTGATTTCTACTTGTAGATATCTAGCATTTATTTTGTAAACCGAAGCAGCAAACACACAGGTAAATTACTCCCAGTTACTATAATAAGGGGAGTGCAGCGCTTCCTCTATTGTTACGCTGTTTGAGCAAGGTTTATTGACTTTTAGGAAGTTGACTTTTGCAAGATAAATATATGCGTATCAGTATCAAGTGCAGTGAATAGCTATAACTTTTACTTTCGCACTGACTGCATGCACACTTTTTAGATAAATTAAACGGTCATTCAAACAACAGAAGCTCAGGTTGATCATCAAGCAACTTTCTAGGCATAGATACGTTATGAATTGCCATGATCAATGAGACCTATTCTCAGTGCATAACTAAGGCGAAAACGTTTTATTCGCAGATGTTTTATTTATAAACCATTGCTTACCTTTCGGCTGACTTGCAGCAGCAGGCCCCTGATGCACCTACTTCCATACATGGCCGCCATCTTAATGTCACGCACAAATTCGGCGCATGCGCACGATTAGTTATATTATGGATCTTGATCTTGATTCATCATCATCATTAGTCATTTAGCCCCGAACCATGTCTTTAATGGCATCAGTCCAGCCCTGGCGCGGTCTGCCTCTTCCTCGCACAAGCATCGTGGTTCTTTCGAGAGAAGTGCCGTCACGGCGTGCCACATGCCCAGAATACCTCAGCTGCGCTCTTCGTATGTTGCGCAGCAGGACTTTCATATGACCGATTCTCTCTAGTACAGCAGCGTTGGTAATACGATCGCCCCAAGAGATACCAAGCAGCCGGCGGTGTGACCACATTTCAAAGGCGTCGATTCTGTTTCGTTCCCGTTTGTGGGGTGTCCATGTTTTCGATCCGTAGGTGGTAATTGCGAAAACCATAGCCTCTAGCATGCGAAGTTTTGTGCTAAGGGCTACGCTGTTGTCTCGCCATATTGGAGGTATTTTTCCCACCGTTGAGCGGCCGATGCCCAATCTGCGGTCGACCTCTTTCCTGGAAGCACCTTCAGTTGTGATGTATGAACCGAGAAAATGAAATTCCTTGACACGTTCTGCGTTTGTGCCGTCCTCCGTCACGGTGTCTTGAGTGTGGTCACCAATCGCCATTAACTTGGTTTTGTCTTTGTTGAGGTATAATCCCACCTTTTCACTTTCTACCTTTATCTTGTTGACCATTCTTTGCATCACTTCAATTGCAGTTTCTATAAGTGTGGTGTCATCCGCGCATCTCAGTTCGCTGCTGCTGTGACCACCAATGCTGAAACCACCTTGTTCTTCTTGTGCTACTTGTCTCATATCCTTGGCGGACACCCTATGCCCGACTTGAAAAAGTCGCTCAATCCATCTTCGGTTTTGAAAGTCGCACCCTGCGACATATACAGGTTTCTGACCAGGTGTATGAGGTGCAATGGAAAACCCATTCTTTCTAAAATGCCCCAGAGCATATTGTGGTCAACGCAATCAAATGCTTTAGAGTAATCGATGAAAACCATGGAGACACGTCGGTTCTTTTCAATGGTCTTTTCAATTAACCATCTCATGTTAGCGATTTGATCGCGAGTCCCGCGACCCCTGCGAAGCCCCGCCTGTGCCTGTGGGATCTTTCGCTCGAGGTGGTGCTCTAGCCGGGTTGCTATCACATACAGCAGCACCTTGCTTGCGTGCGATATCAAAGATATTGTCCGATTGTTTTTGCATTCCCTGGTGTCACCTTTCTTCGGCAGGATGATTATGATGATCGCTCTCAAATTCTTCATCTAGTTCCAGGAGAGCATCAAAGCGCTTACTGACTGCGACTGTGAAGTATTTTGTCATACTTGACAGATCAAAACGTAGAGTGGTTGGTTTCCGTTTAGGTGTTTTCAGTTTGGTCTTGAATTTAGCAATCAGAAGCTGGTGATCGGAGCCGCAGTACGCGCCGGGAAATGTTTTGCAGGCCCTGCAGCTCAACATCCACCTTTTCGGAAAGATTATGTAGTCGATTTGATTACGTGTTCGACCATCTGGAGATATCCAAGTGTACAGTTTGCGTGCGTGTTGGGTGAAAGTGATATTAGCAATGACTAGCTTGTTGGCTACGCAGAACTCACTGAGACGAGTACCGCTTTCGTTGCGTTTACCGAGGGCGTGCTTGCCGACTGCGTCGCTGGGTTCATCATTGCCGACTATTGCATTGAAATCACCCATGAGTATCGGTATGTCCTTGCTGGGAATGTTGTCCAGACATTCTTGGAGTTGCTCGTAAAACGCATCCAGAGTTTCTTCGTCTGCATCATCATCAGCACTTCTTCGTCTGTATACCTGTATTATCGTCACATTGACCGGTTTGGCTTGGAAACGAACTGTCATCATACGGTCATTTATTTGGTTGTACCCCAATATAGCACGTGACATTTCTCTTGAGCATATAATTGCCACACCGTTTCGTTTTTGTGTTTCATACCAGAGAAGAAAATTTTGTATCCGTCGCGAAGCGATACATGTCCCTGCCCCTTCTGGCAGAGCTCGGAGACGCCAATGAGATCCATGGCGCATCTTTCCATCTTACCTTCGTTCATACGTTCCATGTACCCACTTTTCTTTTCGTTTTTCTAAAGTCAGTGCGCATCCTTTCCTCGTTAGCAACATCGCCAACTGTCCGTCCCTGAGGCTTTAAGATGCCATAACTTGTATCAATGGTTGTGTTGTCGTATTAAGAAGTTTCGTTGGGAAAATACCGAAGTGGCATACCCAGTACCTTCTCCGGCGCGGTGAGTTTTGCCGAAACATCAATCTGTCGATGATCGCCTCCACCCAGCGTTGAAGAGCCAAAGTAGCTGCCGAGTTGACCGACTAAGATGCCTCATCACCGCATCCACTATTGCCACTGCTCAATAGCTTCGCCGTGACCCTGGCATGGGAGGCTGGAGGGTACTATCACTTGCAAAAGGTGAACCTCCAAGGCTAGCGGAGGGATGGGGCGCTTCAGGCTCCCAATTGGTCTAGAGCGACTCCGCCACCCATGATCTTGATTCGTCTTCCTTCAAAGCTGACCTTGTTTCCTGGTAAATGGAGTGGAAAGATCATGAGAACTTTAAAACAAAGTGACTCCTGTAAAACAGTTAACGTTGCTTAGAATTGAATACCTATACCGTTTGTTAACATATGGACCGGGAGTGAAAGTGGCCAGGCTATTTAAACAGGTATAAGTTGTAAAAATAAGTTAACTAATGGCACTATTTTCAATAAGAATACCAAATAAGACATTGTAGTATATAAGAACCATAGAGGGCACTGTAAAAATTCTTCAAGATGTTGAACAAATTGGGGGTACATTTGTTTGCAAAATAAACAAATTACCCTAAAGTATGGAAGATGAAACCCTGCAATGCATGATTGCCACTGTATCCTGGCAACTGATGGCGATAGTTACGACGTCATATAAATTACATGGTTAATTAGAAAAAGACCGTTACAACATTTATTGTAGCTTTCCATCTCGTTAAACGGACGCATATCTGCTTATTATGCAAATGCATACTTGAATCACACGTAAGGTGATACTCACCGAGGAAACACAAAATAGGTCTTTCTGGGTTTCAAAGTCTTGAAATGGAAACATTGAAAAGAAACTCGTTGGGATTTCGAGCTTCGGTCTCGATAGAACGGTTAGTTTTAACATGTTTCTATTTAAGCTACTGTTTCTTTTTTGTGTTTTTTTTGTATTAACTATTGAGAATAGATATGAATATAACGCTGCTCAAGTCAAGTGCGATTTTCTCTTCAAGGTACAAGGGAAAAGCATATTTTCTCATTTGTATTACGTTAGTCGATCTATATAGACAAAACAGCCACTAGCTTAAGGCCGTTAAGGAACTTCCGAGTAAACTTTCAAGTTATTAATGACTAATTTTCACTCATCAATTTTGAAAATTAGCTTGCATTGATTTACTATCTGTGATGAAAGAAGGAGCGATTAAGGGCTTCTGTCACTCAAATTTCATTTCAAAAGCGTGATGTTAAAGAACAGAAGCTAAGTGCCACTTCGCAAAAATGAAATATAAGCTGGTTCTGATACAGAAGAAATTTCGTAGGTTTTTAATTCTGAAACAGAAGACATTTAATTCAAAATGCCTTAACCGATAGTTAAGAAATGCAGAGACAAGGTATGCGCCATCTTGAGCCAAAGTAAAGTTGCCATAGCAACTTTGCTATTGATAGCCTCATTTTCGTCTAGTCGATGAATCTAGACGAGATTGACAGCCAACAGGCAGGCAAAAACTTAAATGGAAATAGAAACGGGAATAATTGTTTATGATAACTTTCATTCGGTACTTTATTTAGCTTAGGTAGGCTAAGGCAAGTACAAAATGGAATATGTATGGTCTAAATTTCAGTTTCCAAATGTAAACAGTGTTAAAATTGAACTTTGCATGATAAAAGGCTACTGGTAGCAGCAAATCGTTAAAGAACGGATGGCAGCGACAAAAGTTTTCATAAGCAGCAATTCATTCGTCTGAAGAAATTGTCCGACAAGTGGGCTGTACAAAGACAAAATTCGGCTGTATGTTCAAAGTAAGTAGTTATCTTGAAAAGAGTCTAGACCAGGCTGGTCACAAAAGGTTAAAGGGTTACAAGAATTTCGAAGAAGATACGTCTCTCAACCTCTTTCAAGTAAAGGACGAAGTAATCACAAATTTTCCAAATGTGTGCCATCAGATGTGTTCTCACAGAGAATGGCATTAGTTGCAGAATGACAAATTATTTCTGGATTATTCAATGTTCGAGGGGAAACCAAGGGAGCAAAGGACAAACTATTTCAGCCAACTTTTAAAGGTGTGACTTCACTAATGGTTTGGGGTTGCCATCGTGCTTTTGTGAATTCCCCATCAGAAACCTGTAAAAAGCCACGTAGCTGAGTGTGTAAATCGCACGCATTAAAGCTAATATATGGTATTTTTCTTATGACGAAGACTGCTAATAGCGTCGGAAATTTGGTTCTTTGCAAGCGCCCAATCAGCAGCTAATTAATATTCTTCACAATCTGAAAAATATTCCGTGTTGGTACATAAGAAGATTTGTACACATCAATTCTTCGAAGACTCCATGCTATTGAAAGTTATATTTTCATTTCTGATTAACTGCAACTTGTTTGCTTATCAACTTGGTGTAAATAAATTAAATTTCGAATCTTGCAGTAATTTGTTGGTGTAGATTAATAATGGATATTAACGAATGAACTTTTACATTATAAAATGATGGCTTCGTTGTAGATCAGTTGTGACCTTTAACGGTCTAAGCGGCTCATAAATGTTTTCAATGATGGTCCATGTTTCTTTAAATGTTATTTGTTGTTAAAAAAATTTCTACCGTAAAAGAAGATCTATGTCGCTCCATTTCAAACAAACTACAAAGGCTTTAGCGTAAAATCTCATATTTATGATGATTTCATTAATATTGCGGGCTTGTTTTAAGGTAAATTATTGACATTCTACTACAGATGTAAATTTAATACACAAAAAAGCAAAACTAAATATTTTCCAACAACAAATTTATTGATTTTTCTCTTTCAAAAGGTGAAAGAGGTCAAGCTAGGTTGCTTCAAGAACGAAATGCATGCTTTCCAATAATGATCTCCTATACTAACTCTAGACGGCTGAAACCTAAGCTTTAGTAAAAATATATTTCTTCTATATGATTTCATCAAATCGATCAAATCATACATTACAAAATATCGAAAAACTTTAGCATATTCTTGGTAGAAAATAATCCTCTATTGTAAATTCTTCTTGCATTAAAGCAAACATTCCCCAGTCAGTTAAATAACTGTTCAAATATTTCGGGCAGGCAGATGAGTTCTTGACCAAGCTAATCCTTCGAAAAAATTAAATCGTGCAACTAATTTGGAACTTGTAGCTTTCAGCCTTTGATGACAGCAACTGGCTTTAGCTTGATGCACTTTTTACTAATTCCAACCGCGTGGCCTGCAAGAGATCAATGCAATAATGAAACTCTGTTTGGTGATGGGAACAATAAAACGTACTAATAGAAGTTGATAAAAGATAAGTATGGCAAACTCGCCAAATAAACTGAATCAGCCTTACTTCCAATGCAACCGATAAATTGACTTACCATGAACGGGAAAATTGTAACAAAAATGTAATAGTCCCTGTTATAAAACCAAATTAAGCTGCCTGCGAGAAACTGGAATCTTCCGATTATCTTTTCAGTAAAATCTTAAACTGTAAAGTTGGTATTTAGGCAAGAAAAGAAATAGCAAAATATAAGATGAGTAAAATGCCAAAATAACAGGTTTTTGCTGAAGCTCTGCTTTAGATAAAACTCTAGGTGCATCGAGACAATGTCATTGTCTTAAAGGATCGGCTAATGAGAACTAAATGCTAAATATATCAGCAAAACATGCTCGGAAATGAACAATAACCAGACTTGGTACTGGGGCGGTCAATGGAAAACAAAGACATAAATATACGATTAAAGGAAGTCATTTTGTGGTAAATGTTACAAACTAGGTAAAAAAGTTCAAAATTCAGAAAATAAAACTCACAAGTATCGACAACATCAGTGACATTCTTGTAAGACTCAGGGGCCTAGCGAGAGAAAGAAACATGAGATGTAACAGCAAGCAAGACGAAAAATAAATCAGCATTGCAACTACTTAACCGTTGACCATTAAAACTACTTGCAGAATAACGTGGTGCATTCATCATGCAAACATAAAAGTATATTGTGTTCTTAAAGAAATGGGTTGCGTTGCACTATAAAAAGCCCGTCTTAGTTCCTTGAAAGAAAAATCTGTTCGGCGAAATGAACATTTTTGAATAAAATAATAATCAGCAACACACAATTGAAAGCAAATTCTCGCTAGGTAGTATTATCGAAAACTGAGGGACAACGTGTTCTAAAAATATTGACTTTATTTCTTTATAGTAACATTTCTGCTGCGACATTGCCATCTTTTGTTAAGCTTTTTTCTTTAAACTTCTCAAGATTTATCCTTCCTTAAATATATCGATCTTTTCTAAGGCTTGAATGTTTACCTAATGAAATACGTCACGTTTTCTTTGCATTGTTTTATTACTTTTTTCAAAGCTAATTAAGAGCCACGATACATCAATTCCCTTTCGATTTTTGAAAAATCCTTGAACTGCACTCTTTCTGACAACAAGTAGCCGCAAATGATTAGTTTGACGGAAAGATAAGGATATAATAAGCTTTATTGGCCTGGCAAACAATCTATGTTTGCCTAAGAAGAACCAGAGCATCAAATTCACACAGCACAATAAACCAGCTGTTTATATTTTGCTTTGTATTATTTCTCAAATTATTTTCTTCCTCAAACTCACAGAGTCATTACAAATATAAATAAAAGCTGTGAATAAAGCAATGGTGCAACAAAAACATCTTGTACACAAAAACAGCTGCTGCTCTCACTGAAATGAATATACGCAAATGAACAAGAAGCAGGCAGAGGCAAACAAAATGCCAAGAAGAGGCAGTGGTTGCTGCAGCAATTCAGTCGGGTGAGTCATTAAGAGCTTGGAAGCTTCAGTCTACGTACTTTTGAAGGCAGAGCTCTAAGGAATCAACGGATTTATTGCTACCATGGTATGCGTTAGAGTTAATCATAGTACAGAGCTGTATAGCAGAAGCAATGAAACCAACAATGCAACTTGTGGCACAGCAGACAGTGAACAGCAAATACGGGATGCAGCTATCATTGTCTGGCTGGTTCTTGGAGTCGTTGGGGTCCTATTCAACGTAACAGAGACTTCAATCATGCTTCGAAAATGGAGCCGAATGACGCCTTTCGGATTGGTTCTACTAAGCCTCTGCGTGGCAGACATATTCTCCTCCCTACTCTTCTTAGTGTATGCGATTATAATGATGGCTGGACATGGTGACTCTACGCCGTCCATACACATTTTGCACAGACTTATCTTCGCGTGCACTGCGGTGTCGTTCATCCACATTGTTCTGATTGCGCTTCAGCGCCTCTACGCAGTTGTCTTTCCGCACGCGTTCGCTCGCGTTGTGAGCCTGACAAAGTGTTCCGTCATCCTACTCAACGCCTGGCTTGTGGCTATCTTATACGGAGTTATTTACGCATTCGACGACGCGGCTGTTGAAGCCTCGTGCTACCAAGTATTCATCGTTGGCATTGCCCTGGTCTTTATCTACTGCAATATCAGTTGCAAGACAAGAATAAAAAACGTGTACAAAAGATCAACATCCTCTCGTCACAACCACAGCAAGCGAATCCTGCTTCACTCCTTCGCAGTCACGGCTGCCTTCATTGCCTGTAACTACCCTTACGCAATCGCCTTCTTGTTTTTCCCAAAAATGCAAAATCTGCGGGACCTCTTTTATGGCCTCATTGCACTCCGGCCTTTGTTGGATCCTCTGATTTACTTCTACATCTATCAGCAGCATAAGAGAGTTTCTGTGATTGACATGAGTCAAGCAAGAACGATGGCACAATCTGAGCTTTAAAGATAATGAAAGGAGTGGAAGGCCCCTGTGATGTACGAAGAAGAAAGTGTATAAGCAGGGATGGAGATCGAGAGATGGCAAGGTGGATAGGAGCTTGAAGGTGAAGACAGCAGAGTTAAGGACAATGATTAAAGAAACATGAAAGATGATAAAAGAAGCAATAAAAAGGCATGATCATTCCCTACAGTGCATATTCTGTGAATACATCGAACTGTACAAAGGACTAGATTCCTTTTCAGACGCTGCATTAAAGAAAAGGATAGTTATAGAAAATTGGAGCTCAGGCTTTGATTGAAGTGATGAACTCAAGCCATTTTCAAAAAACTTCTAGTTGTTGACGAAAGGACAGTGCACACGTTGCAGAAAGAACACCTTTGAACCGAGACGATGCATCTATGCTGACGATCCTTAGATTCTGAGGGGTGGAAATATTTACACATATTTATATTAACAAATATAATGAAAAATGCACATACTTCTTCCATTACTAATTTTGGTGATGCTACTCTGATTGAAATTCCTTTTTCTGCTAAATTTTGCAAGACCTCGTGATAATCTAGATTTCTCCTGTAAATACAAGTAAATCTTCAATAAGCTATTTACAATAGCAAGTTTTCAAACCTGAAATGTTGATCAAATCAAAACTAAATACATTAAAGGCAATACATGGCGTTATTACGTGCAGAAAAATGCTTACAATGCAACAGATTCAGGCAAGTCTGTGCAAGAGCAGATAAAGTACTCGGATAATTGCGAAAAGTTTTAATGAAGAAACGTGAAAGTCTGTCAAGAACTTGCCTTGATTTGGCTCTTGAAAAGGCACGACCCTGGAAAAAAATCATTGAAATTAGGTTAAATGAGACACCTCCCGGGAGTATAAGTAGGGTTCGAACTGTATAAAATGATTTCTCACTTACAAAGACCTATCTATGAATTCTTAGCAAAGGTAATAAAAAGTTGATCAGAAGAAATGTGTCAAAGAACGCTCTATAGGACAATGAATTAATGCTTTGTCGCTTTAAATGATGGCAATTCGGAAAAACGTTTTCGAGAAGCCTTAACTTTTCATCGTCAGTTTTAACTTAAAACTTTGTCTACGAGATAGCCTAACAGTTTACCTGCCAAATGAATAGTTTAGCATATCAGAACTGCATGTGTTCCTTGATATAATTTCCTCTTATAAGTGATACATCTTTAGAGAATTTACGAATTGGCCGTTACCATATGCTAAGAAGTCAGGAATGATTCATTGTCTATAGATTTGAAAAACGGTTCTTTGAAAACGATTGACGCTTTCTATAGACATAATATTAAATGTGAAAACACCCACAGCGCCATGACATGTGGTTCCAAACGTTTCTTCCATTCCATGCTCTGTGCCAGTGAGAACATAGCTGAAATAGAACGGTTTAACTTCGTGCAAATGTTTGAAACAAACCGAATTTAGATTGGAAGACTTACAACCAAACTAAAAATGATATTTGAAATCAGAAATGCCAGCATGGATGCTTTGATAAAATCTATCACGCACATTTTTACGTCAATTCTCACTTTGATTGACAAGAGCAGACTTTGAAAAAGGTCTTATTGCACACTAAGGAAATAATTGATAATAGCTAGAAATAGCGGAACCAGTTTTTGCGCACTTGAAGTACTTTTTCGACCTACACTCCTAAAAGTATGCAAAAGTCGGTGGAAAGAAGAGCTTAAGATTGGCTGTAATTGACCAATCACTGTCACTTATCACCTAGTTTTTAGAAGAGCCCAAGGGAAAGACAAACTTTTTCTGTCTACAAAAAGTGGGATTTTCCTCAGAAATACACATAGGCTCCGAAACACCTATGGACACGTCTGAAAATGGTTGGTGGCGCAGACAATCCATAACTTATGAGATTCAGATTCCCAGGGGCTTTTCATGACTCTTAGCTGACCTGATCCCAACTCCAACATCGGTACAATTGTATCTGGCCCAATTCTTACCTACACGTTCCCATTGTTCCCCCAATAAGGACTGGTTGTCCCGTGAGCTGCAACAGAGAAGACCTTATATAAATGCACTGATTGAGCCAGTAAAACGTAAAAGAGGGCCATAAGAAGCAACAAAGAGCATTAAATCTGTAAGGCAAAATTATATCAGTAAAAAGTAAATGTTATGAAGATTATAGCTATGCAAAGCTCGCATGCTGCAGTAATTAGAATGAGAAGCTGGCCTAAAGTCAATCCCTACAAAGACTGCAATGAGACCATCGTTTAGGAGATGATAAGTTTGAAACGTCTTCACCGACCTGGTAATCCACTGGAATTAGAGGATGGTGAGGCGGGAAAGCACGTGTAGCCCCTTTTCTATGAACCAATAATGTCTTGAGTTTTCCGTCTACAAGCTTCAGGTTTTGTCAAGGCATATGTATACAAACAGTTGATGCATTTCTTTGCATCGGGAGCCTTATGTACATGTGCAGAAAATTTCATTTACTGATAATACGATGAAAATGTGACTTCACCTTTCTTTTATGTTAGGAACTATCTTCATAAAAAGCAGGCACAATTATTGATGTCTTGAAAATGCAAACTAAAACAAGGCTAGTTTATCAGCCCTAACAATTAGCTTTTAGCAATGATTCCGAGACAAATTCTAGAGCAACAAAACTTCTATTTCAGGTGTCTCAATTTCTAGCAATATTTCTCACAAAGAAATGAGGATAGCACGACACGTTCGTATCCAAAACTGCTGACCGTGGTTGATGAAAAAGGAAGCAAATAGCCGTGACTAACAGCTGAATGAAAAGATACATGCTCTTCCACTTTGGCCACATTGTGTGAAACATCGTATATGACGTGCATGTCCAAGTCGTCCGGAGTGCTCTTGAAAATCTTTGAAAAGGCCTAGGAAGGAAAAGGCCAAAATTATAGTGTTGCCTATTTATTACGTTGTAACATCAGAAAGCTCGCATGAAAGAGGTTTATAAATAGCTAAAGTACCATCGATTGCAAAGGAAACTGGGTTACCCCTTTGTACGGTGTCTGGGAAGCAAACAGACATCGAATAAATCAAGCAAAGATGGTGAAAATCATGTAGCTGTGTCCTCTACTTTCTATTATTGCATCTTTTGTCACAAATGGAGACTATAATTCTACTATAATCATTTCAGGTAATCATCAATCACATAATAATAATCTCATATCATACTGTTCGAAACTTTATTTCCGATAACTGCTAACGACGTTCTACTAAAAGATGCCGACCTAGCACGGAAATGGTACATGATTCTCACTAGAAGGATGAGTGATTACGTGATTTATTCCTTGTAATAGCAAGCAATACCATACCTGTCTGCATAGGAAAGTCATGCTTGATCTGTTGACCCAGGCGTAGTTCGCTGCAGCCGCCATTCCTTTCAAATAATCTTGACCCTCTGTGGAGGTGATTCTGGCACACGCAAGCTGTCGGAGCACAGGAGCACAATGTTAGTATGATTTCAAACTGAACTGGCCACTATACGTCGGAGTCAATAGCATGATAACGACATTAAAATGTTTCAAGATAATTGAAAACCTTTGGCAGTGTTTTGCTAAAGAGTTGTTCAAGACATTGGCCATGGTCATTGTGACCAGTCATTCGATGAAAATCTATCACAGACTGCATATGAGCATTCCATGTTGTTTTAACTACAAAAGCAGTGTGCTTTGGTAACTCAATGTCTGTATTTCCTTGTATTGAATGTCTCAGTTTTTTGTCGATGAAGCTGGCATCGACCTAACATTCGTGGAATCATCTCAAGACGAAAAGGCTTAGCCTCACTTACCTGTCTGTCATTTACTTCAATTTTGTCTCTTCCCATGGCCCTCTCCATTTGTACCAGGGCATCTAGGTAAAAAGGATCAATTGAAAAGAAATTCAAGAATATTCACAATGGCCTGAGTATGTCAAAAATTCACACACACAAAACAAGCAAAAACCAGGTGCCAACGACTTGGGCGAAGGAGTTAAGTGTATAGAAGTTATACAACTAATGCGAATTCTTAGAAAAAATTACCAGTGGCAACTTGGTGTCCCAGGCCTCTGCTTCCACAATGAATCATGACGCAAACCTATAAACCAAAAAATAATTACCCTCTGCGTTTAAATACCGTGAAACTTGAGATAAAGGCGAACAGAGATTGTAGGTGGCGGAAATACAAAATTATAAGGCTGTTGTTAAGCACAAAATTTCCCTTAAATTCCATCTAATTCCGGAGATCATTCATTTAAGCAAATTAGGCGATTAAGCAAAGGTTGATTTGTAAAACATGAATTCAGCAGGGAAATATTGATTGGAAATGCACTTGCCTGTCCCTTGTGGTCGATACCCATTCTGCGGGCGGCAAAATCGTTGTATATTTCCTCAACGACTTGAATTTCAGCATAGTGATTGCCAGCTCCAAGCGTTCCTAACTGCAATGAAAGCCAATCCATAAAAATGGCAGCTAGCAACGAATTGATTCTCTATTTGCCTGTGGAGCCCTCATATGACAGGTCTCAATGTCAAGCCTTTCTCGTTATAGCAAGGTTGCATTGTCAATGGCAACCAACACACGTGGTCAGGTTGTTAACGATTCTGTTAATGAGCGGGTACCGGGAAACTGTTAAAGGTAGCTTTATTTTCAACATAGAATATCGGCTCAGTGGTCTAATGGTATGATTCTCGCTTTGGGTGCGAGAGGCTCCGGGTTCGATTCCCGGCTGAGCCCCATATTTTTATCGACGACAAGATTAGGAATACGGCCTCGTTTCCAGATCCGTTTCAAAACAAACGCCCCTAGGCCTTCTTTTGAAATGATAACAAAAGGAGTTTATACAAAATGTTGCACAGAAGAATAAATGCAAAGCCACTTTAAAGAAAGAATTTCCCCTACTTTTTTTAAGCCCATTAGAACTTATATGCACTGAAATTGTGAATAAACTGATGGAACTCAATATAAATACCAGACTGGAAACTTTGCTGCGCCCCCGCAATAACTTGCCCGCACACCTCTGCGCGCTTTTCGAAATTGGCCGCGCAAAATAATTAAACGTGAATGTGACCGCGCAAAAAATCTTTCCCCACCACAGAAAAAAATCAAAGACCCACAACAAAAGATTTTGGCAAAAATGGGGGCCATCGCCCTGATCAATTTATCGCAGCCGCGCAAAAATTTTATGAAATCCTAACGAGGGGGCGCAGTTCAGGAAATTTGTATTCACCTTGTCCACGCACATTACAAACTTTCCAGTCTGGTATAAATGTGGTAACTCTGCCATCAGCCATGGCTTGCTTTGTCAAGAATAAGCAAAAAACAGCTTTGTTTAACATAAGCTACTTCAAAACGTCTCTTTTGAAGTCGACAATAGGTCAGAAGTGTTTACGTACCTGTGGTAAGCCTCTCTTCTTCGCTTTGAAGCTGACTTTGCTGGGGTCTGCTTGCAACATTCGCCCGTACTCTTCGCAGTGCTCCTTGTCTTCCGCCCATGCATACCCTTGCAAAGAAAGACATGAACACGGCAATAACAGACAGTGAAATTTGAAAAATCAGTAAGCCAATGCAGACAGTGTTGCTGTGGAGATTCCAGCAAGTGGAACCTTCCGAGGGACTAGAGAGGTCGCATGGGGTAAATCGCATGGTCTATGATAGTCTCTCCATTCTTTGCAAAAGCGGGAAAAGCTTTCGTTTCCATATGATGGGCTGTGAAACTCTTTTCAAAGCTGCTGTAAAACTTTGCTTAATGAATTTATAAAAGTCATCAACAAAAATATGATAAGAATTTGAGAACTTTTTAGGCAAACTGTGATACTTTTCAATGGGGAAAATGGATGCTGAGCCGGCAAGAGATTTGCAGGAAGTACGATGCTATAAAAACACACCTTCTCTCAAGGACCAGTCCATTCCCATCTCCAAGGCATCCTCTAAATCCCTGAAACCAAACAAAATTCTCATTATTGAAATGGTGAAGCAAAAATTGATTAAAGGTACGGTATTTGGTGAGAAAGCTGCATTACTTAAAAAATCTCGCAACAGTTTGTTAGTGCATTACAGGAAAATTGTGAAAACAAGCATACTTAGCTCCCATTGGTATAATTCCCTTTGATCCAACACCAACTGGTATATGATCAAACATAGACTACGAAAGAATTATTGCCTCTGAGTTCTATTTTGGAAGTAGGTTTAATAACGATGTCCATGTATATCTATATAGGTATGGCAATTACCAAAGGAAGTTCAGAATTAAGTGCGAAATTGTTAACGATACTCTTCAATTTGTCACCCAAGTGTCACCTACAGAAATTCTTTTACCTGGGCTAGTTGTTCTTTGAGAGGCTGAATGTCTTTGAAATCGAGATTGGTCCTGATCAGTCTTACACCACAATTTATATCAAAGCCAACTCCACCTTGAAAACAAAGAGTCAATAAGAACTAATTGAACAATCGATGAAATTGAGCTACCTTTGATGCCAATGTCATTTTCAACAAAATTAACATTTATAAAACTATTTATATTAGACAATACAAAAAGGTTATACTCATCTGTGGATGTACCTTAACCATTGTGCTATGAAAGATAATCGATCAAAAAACCATTCAAAACAACACAATCTCAGTCATCAAGTTCCCCACGTTCTGCCAGGGTTTTAAGGGCGTAGTTACTAAAAAAATTCCCAAAACTTTGTCCAGTGGAGCTGCAGCGAAGGCCCCTCCATCTCCTTAATGATTATGCATTCTCTTTATTGTGTTCTCTTAGACTAACCTCTGGTGTTCTCTGACCTTAACTATTAGATTGAAACGTCGATTCTTTAAGACTGAACACCCCAAGAACACCATAAGAACAAGCTATTAAGCGGCTGAGCCTCCTTTAAAACATATCAAAATCGGCATATACATTTACATTGGTCACTGGATGTGATAGATTTTCAAACAACGGGAAATTGCTTGAATGCAAAAAGGGAGTCAAACTCAAATTTGATCCGCGTGTACAAACCCCCGTTCACACTTTTGGCGTGCAAAACATTAGTTGGCTGTAACAACACCAACAGCATTAGACCTATCAGGCCCTTTCCCTCCCCAAATTAGTTTTGATTGATTAACCAAAATATTTTTTCGAATGATATGCCGATTTTGATATGTTTTAAAGAGTGTTCAGCCGCTTAATCGCTTGTTCTTAGGGTGTTCTTGGGGTATTCTTAGAGTGTTCAGTCTTTTAGAAACAACGTACATTGAAAAGCTAGTTTGTTCTTAGTATTATAAGTTTGTGACCATTTCGTGCAATGAATGAGTAAATCAATGTAAAAAAACTAACTAACAATTAATTTTAAATGCTTCACAAATACATACAGCCTAATTAGGATTTGACATCAGCTAGTGCATAGTGGACTACATATGAAATTACCTGGTGAGACAACAGCAAGTGGATCACTCATGTCAAAGGCCGCCATGTTCCCTGGGTTAGACAAATATTGAATTATCTTACTGCCGGCAAGAATGAAAAACTGAAATTAAGTAGTAGAAGCTACTACAAATATACAATGAAAAGTCAACACAAGCACAAAAAATGGTGGGAATGAATTAGCCTTGCATTTCCTGTACCAAATGGCACATATTCTAAAGCAAAAGATCTTGCAAGAGCTCAAAGTCAAGAGAGAATAGTTCAGGGTTGTTATCTCCTACTACTATGCTCTACAAATACTTTCCATGTACAGAAATTCTTTTGGGAGAGTATACCTAGTTTGTGCTAAAGACCTTAGGAAAAGTTCTTTGCTTCACTGTTGTTGACTCTTTACTGTGATTAATTGGTACCATATGCTGTTACTTGAATAGGAAATGCATCTAAAGATCAGGGATAAAACTAGGATTTCACTCTACAAGCTTTAGAACTGACTTCAAGCACATTGACCAACTGGACATCATAGGTGGCATGCATTGCACTGCAACAATAAATGCATGCACTAAGTATACTTATTTGCTTGCTATGAAAAGGCAATTTAATTTAAAGCGTCATGAAGCAGGCTCACCAATTGCAAACCCATAGCCTGCATGTATATCAGGTAGGCCAATAGACCGCTAGGAAGAACAATTGAAAAACTGTCATCATGCAGTAAAAATTTTGTTCAACAAAATTTAGAGACAATGATAGGGACATTCACTTTACTGCTGTGAAACTGAGACTTTGAACTAATCACTCTTTAACCAGTATAAACAACCATGACTTGATGCTTATAAATAATAATAATTACAAATGCCAGTCATAATGCTAACAAAAACTTTTCTTTGGACCAGTACATGCAATTTGCAGTGAATCATTACATTTCATCAAATTTTGAAGAATACCTTATGAAACAACTATTAATAACCTTCTAAAACAAATACTCCTCCAAATACTGAAGCATAAACTCATCTTATCAAGCTCTCTTTGTTAATTATCCTGCTCTTTGAATATCCCTAAATCTAGCTAGAGTGTGACTTTATAAAACAGGCTATTTCAATGGAAGTATCACAAAGGTTTTACCCATGCTTACCCCTACAATTCCAGGTAATGCTGCAACATTGGCTATTTGCTTTGTCCCTGGTAAAAAGCCTCCAACCCCTATGGCCAAAATAATGCTTAATATTATAAAGGATCCAGCCATAGATTCTTATCTGATAGTGACAAAATCCCGCTTTTCTGGATTCTGTTGAAAACTGGTTTAGACTTAGAGGCATTGAGTCATGGTAAATAGCGGTTTTCCAGGGGCTGTTGTCTGTTTTCATGTGATAAACCGGCTTTCATGTGATCAGACATCAAGTGATAGCATCATGTGTGTAGTTTGCTTCACAGCCAATCAGAATAACGGAGCTATCATAATGACTCAGCAATTTTTGCAATTTGGGTATACGCTTTCCATTTATCATGACTCAATGCCTTTAAAGATGACAACATTTTGAGCTTGATGTAGTAATTAGTAAAAGGTAAAATTTCTCTGAAAATATATCAACTTAATCAGGAGACTTTAAAAGAAATTTAGAAATATCATTTCTTGGGTGCCAGGCTTTGCCAGAAGAGGCAGTTCCCATTAATTCCAAATTCATCCAGAAACTTTCATACTCATCTGTAATACGCATTAAGCTTCAGCACTTAAATATGGAAAAGTTCTACCAGCCACTTTCAAATTCTGTGTAATTGACAGGTGGTTTCTCCTTTGATGATGATGCCTTTCATTATACTGTCTTAAAAACCAGGGTTTTATAACAAAGTGTTAGTGTCAAAATCTAAATAACAAGAAAATGTACAGCTTAGCAAAATGTGGCTACTTATATTGAACCAAGCATTAACTGGGTAACTTAGCAAAGTGTTAATCCCCTGTTGTTGCTTACCATTGTTCTTTCCAGGCTGCTTTGCTCGTATGTGGAGATTAAATAAAAATCACATAATTAACGCTTCATTGCTCACCTCCTGCATTTGCAAACTGTCTCAGTTCATCAAACATAAGCTTTTCTAGATTGCTGTTTACAAAGAAAACTCCTTCAACCTATGAAAGTAGATTTTTGCCATTAAGCTATGATAACAAAGTATAGACATACATTTTCACAATACATAGAAAACACTCAAACATACTAATTGATATTTTTGAGATACTTTTATATACTTGTATTTTTAGTTGTTTAATGTTTTATACCTACATTAAAACTTGGTAGTTGGATGCGTATATATTTTAAGCTCAGCAGAGAACCATGGCCAAATAAAGCATACATATACCAATGGATATGCAAGCTGAAAGCACAAGATGTGAAGTGGTACCTTTTAATACGTATGTAAGCAGATCATACATTTGAAAGCCAATTAGATTAATCTTTCTTTGCATTAAGTGTGCCCTTTGCATTCAGATCATTGCAACAACTAACTGAGTGTTGAACATGAAATTTCAGATTCCCTCTATTGGTGTAGATGTTTTTCCAACAAATCAAGCTTCTCTGATATACCAGACAATTTCCTTCATAGGCTTAGTCATTATAAGTCTAATGCGCACATGTTAGCAAGAACCTGATGACCTTCCCCTGGTGCAATACGCGATGCATTTCCCCCACTAAATACAATAAATACACACTCTTCCAAGCAATTTTTACGATAAAAATATTTTCAAGAAGTCTAGTCTAGCATAAATGCTCCATAATAATTTTGTTTTTATTTCGGAAAGTTGCAAACCAAGCTACTACGTCAGCATTTTTTTCAAATGATTGTTCGCATGTTGATGAAAGGAGTTGCCGTACATACCTTCATGTTAGGGACAAACCCCTTCTTGATGCGAAAAGCATTTGGCGAAATTCTTTCAATATACGATAATTCATCGTTGTATGACCTTGACCCAGGCATCCTGTGAAAAAATTTCCAACTTTGCTTTGAAGAGATCCAGCTTCAAGCAAAGCAACTTTTATGTGGCAGGACCACAATCTTTAGATTGCCTCCTTTTCAATTTAGTTTGTAAATGGCGGGAAGTTTGATTTCGTCTATGAATTAAACAATAACGAATCTTCGACGAAAGTTCATTCAGACTTTGAAAGTTAAAATGGAACATTATACGTGTTGAAGCATTCATTATTATAGAGGCTTGACTTTCAATTATAATATTTGCGTACAATTTAAAACAAGAAAAGGGGCGTCTGATAGTGGGCGAACTCTTTTTGCATGAAGGTTTCTGGCTTATCCTCTCTCTCGACTCCCAGAAGCGTGTCTGTGAATAGCAGTCCATTAGTTTCAAAGTAATTGGTTATGTTCAGGTTTAGCTAAGTAAATGAAATGCAGCAAAACAACTTCACGTGAAGCTTTAGAACTGGCTGAGATCCAGCGCCAAAGAGAACTACATAATATACTAAACTTACTCATTGCCAGATATCAGCCATTGCCAACTTGGATGCCTTTGCAGCTGCCAACAACAGCACATTTATAGGCTGAAACAGATACTTTATTAGTAAAAAGCCAGTTTTTGCTACATTACACTAACAAGTTGATAAATCACATGAGTTAAATTATCTAGTGTTTTTTCGTACGTTACTGCCTAGACTTAAGAATTTGCACCCCTTTTTTAATTAAATTAAACATTTTTAATTAAATTGATAAATTAACGTTAATTTCTTGTGTCAACAATAAGATGATGGTTACAGTGATAATGTTGATAACGATGTTTATGATAAAGATTGTCATTAGCAAAGTTCCTCTTTGTAAAGCACTGTTTGCCTTTGTTCCTTTTGGCATCTCAATTTATAAAAAATTCTTCCAGGGACTGGAGTGTTAGTTTGACAAGCAGCTCCTTCAAAAATTGCTGTATAAATAGCCAAGATAATATTGATAAATCGATATCTGATGTTCTTTGATAGCATTCACGAACGGGCTGTATAAGCGTAGAAGTCACACAAGTCCACAAAACCACAAGACAACAAGAAAATTATTATTACAAGACAAGTCATGCTTTACAGTAGAGCATATTTTATACATAGTAAATTCTGATGTCGATATTTGACAAGCTTTTTACAAAAGAAGCATTTTCAGGGATGATCTTGAACGATTTTTCTGAGTAGATAGAAATGATTCATACTTTTTGAAATATTTTCAATAAATTATTATTTGTTATCATTCATTATTTGATTATATTTCACTATATCATGCTCATTGACCTTTAATCACTGCTACACCATATTATGCTCATAACTTCAGGCGGGAAAATAACTAGCCATATCAAGTATGCTATTTCAAGACGGTTGAGCTTCATTATTATTTTTACACTTAATCAAATGCGATATTATCATAGTTCCACGCAAACTGAATTTTCCACGCAGACTTTACAAAAGTCATTCCATTCCTCTGATAGCAATAGGCAAGTAAAGTATCATTCAAATAAAAATGCAAATTAAATCTAAAAGAGGATCACATTCAAAACAAGTCGTTCCTTCGTTGAATGTTTCTTAGAGTCGAATAATTCTTAGGCTTATAAATGCTTTTAATTGGCATAATAATATGCAGCGTTTTAAAGCAAGAACAATTCAAAACCTCTTGTGAAATTTCAGAGTTTTCAGAGACACATCCTCCAAAATAGGTACAATAAATCTAATGATAATTCCAGTCTCGCTCTTTTTTCATTGTCTTTACTGACTTCTGTACCTTGGCTCTTTCCAACTCGAATTCCTTCTCCTTTGTAGTTTGCTTGAGTTTTGAAATCTCTTTCTTTTTATTAAATACCTTATCCTCTAGTCCCTTCTCGCCTACTCTTAACATCTGGAGTTTCTTAGCTGCAAGGACAACCTTTGCAGCTTCACGAACGCTGAGCTCGCAACTCTCTTTCGCTGCCTTGATCCGACGGTTGACAATGTTTCGCTGTTCAGTTCTCCGAAGCTTCAACATGTCGATCCGGTCCTCAAGCTGCTTGGCTCGCCTCAACAGTTGCATCTGTCGATCGTGTTGACGGGTAATTTCGCTTTGCAAGTACCCATGTCGCTTCTTGCAAGCCATTAGCAGAGTCTGTTTCTCCACTGTCTTTTTTCTATACAGTTCAACGTCGCTCCTCTTCTGCTGAACTTCTCCTGTCGGTGACAAAATTGACGTTATGATGACATAATTGAAGAAGAGCCTACATAAAGTCGTTACATTCCCATCATTTTACACAGTGCTATGCCTTGGCATCAAGTACAGCTCCTTTGCCGATGACAACTATATTTCAATGCAAGTCATAGCAGGCTGATCAGAAGCTATCCTTATTACAGCTTTCTGCAAACCATCTTCCAAAAGTCCAATTCAGCACATTGAACAAATCTATTCGACAACGAATGCTTTCTCTTTCTGACCTATGGCCTTGGCTTTTTGCCTATTCACTTTCGTTACTCTTCTTCTATTAGGGTGCAATAAATCGACTGAGCCTCAAATACAAACGTTGCGAATGAGATGTTGTGTTCTCAAGATTTGTTTTCACGAAAGCGTGTGACGACAGGCCAGTAGCTTCTGTAGTACGTTTTCCTGGAACTAGCATCTTCTCGGCGTTCTAGGCAACTTTTAACGGCTAGATGACACCTTTTAACGGCTAGATGACACCTTTTAACGGCTAGATGACACCTTTTAACGGCTAGATGACACCTTTGCCTTGTTCTGAAATGTTTCATTGTGGAGGACACAATCCGTATATGCTTTGTTGTATATTTGATAATTGATAGATAAGAAAAGAACCAAGACTGGAAAAACTTTTGTGCAAGATCGATACAGCATGGGCCTATTGTACCTATATCAAAAGTTTTTGCCTACAAAACATCATCATCCGTCTCATATCGCTTTGTGAAGTCAAAGGAAACATTTTAGTGTAAATGCACTTTTTTAGATTTTCTGAGAAAAAACTGCCTTCCAGAAATCAAAGGAAAGAGAAAACCTTTAATCCATTCCTGACATGTTTTCATCTCCCTTGTTGTTTTGTCTCCATACGAAAAAGTTTATTTCACTTTTTCATATCTCCTTATCTTTTCGGCAAAATAATTTCAATGCCAATAACCCGTGCATATTGGTATGGTCATGGAAACAATGAAATTAAATTAAGCTAAGATCGCTATACTGATTAAAAGTTAAAACCCGAATAAACTTGCATCTAAACGCTGACACAACAGGATTATTTACCTAAAAGATAAGTAAAAAAGGTGCCTTGCTTGCATTGAAAGCATCAGGTGGAACAAGCTGTTCCTTTTTTCCTTGCACGATATTGTTTCAAACCATTTCATTTCAATACTTTCCCTCGATTCAAACAGCAAAGAAACAAACCTTCTTTGGTTCTCCACATATTGATGTACTCATTTGCTTTTCTATTATATATGTTGTATGATTCCAGCCTTTTCTTGAGTTCCTCTAGTTTCATGTTCCTTCTCTCTAGTTCCTCTAACTTCGGGATGCGTTTTTCAACGATCATTAATGGGAATGCGGACTTTGCTGCAGCCAGCCTTGCGCTCGCCTCAGCAATTTTCTCTTTAGTTGCTTCATACCTTGAATTATAAGCAGATATTCGTTCGGCGATCTTGGCTTCCTTCTTGGACATTATGGATGTGAAGATGCTTCTTTTCCTTTTCAAAACTGGTTTTGGCTGTACTTCCTCTTCTATGCTTACATTCTCAGTGGCCTGAAGTGAATTTGTGACACCATTAAAAATTAACGAAAGATATATTAACTTTGTAAGTAAAGGAATAAACTGTATAATTTCTTGCCTGGCGCCGAGAGAAGGTTCCTCTGCAAGACTCAAGCTACCCGTTAGTGGGCTTGGCCTTTCCAACAATTCAAAGTGTCTTTTTCATTTCTAGAAGATCTTTCTAAGAGTTCTCAACCCTTTACCTGATCATTCAATGAGGCACCCCCAAAAAGTGTAATGGATTTCCAAAAAGCACTTGCATATACTGACTATTGTTTTCGTTGCTAAAATGACCCAAATACCTTTGGTAAAATATCGTTGCAATTTGAGATAATCAGTCAAAATCTGTAAATCGCATCTCACGACAGAGAGAAAAATGACCCCAGTGCTGCCATTATTTCACAAAAACTGTCAAATTACACTCCAGTCTTATAGGCCTAGCAAAATCAATTAGGCTCCTTTGTCATCAGGTGCCTAATCTTATGTGAAAATTCACACTAGGAGCTAAATTGGCCTTCAGGGACCACCACTTGCCTACGTTTGGTCAAGCAGTACGATAATAATAATAATAATTAAAAGAAATGTAGCCCTTGTATCTAGGTCTGCTCGCGTGGCGATTGGTTTAGTAACAATGTTGAAATTTAATGCGTACCGGCCAAACCCCAAGAACTGGCTTCTGTACAAACACCCTCCCCCTTCCCCCTCCAGGCACAGAAATAGTCACAAACCCCGCCAGCGTCTGCCTCCAGACGCAGCTTTTCCAATCTCACAAAAATTATGTGCAGACGTACTCTGGACAATGATAATTCGTTTTTACTATAACCAATTCTTAAAATAAAAAGAATTTTCTTTCCTACTTGAACTTGCCTGACGCACTTGTCTACCATTTGAGTACACTTCTCTACATCAACCGCGAATGAGCCATTTCTCGGGCCTAGCCAATTCGAAATGATTTCAAAGTGAAGTTACACTTCCTATTTCCTTGACGAGAGTTTTTGTTAAGCCGGCATTGCGGAAGGCAACCCAAAACATCCTCGCAGATATCATGTAACCAGTCTCCTGAGTATGCTGGCTCCAGCCTTTATTGTTGCATAACTATAGTTTCGTCAGAAAAGGTAGAAAGATACAGCATGCCCCACTCTTGGTCTAGAAGCAGCACCATGTTTTTATTTCCCTGATTCTCTGCTCTACAGCCTTTGAATATTCTAAATAGTCTGGCCTTGCCTTTGCAAAAACCCTTAGATCCAAATTTTTCATATGCATGTAACAAGGGAAGGGGAGCACTCTCAATTTTCTTCTTAAAGATCGCTTCTTATGAATGAATGACATGATATCTTTCATTCAATTCAATCTTAGTAATGGTCTACAAGAAAGACTACCTTTGACACCAAAAACGTGAGCTTAGAGGGCGGATTGGCTTCTCAAAGCGCTTAACGTCATTTCTTCCTGCAATGTTGTGATGCCGTAGCCTGCCTTGTGATTTATATGGGATGCTTCGGTTCATATCCTTCTTTTTGTGCATTGAGTTCCTTTTTTTAAGTTGACGGGATGAGGGAAGACTGGCGCTGTACGTAGGGGAAGAAACCCTTGTGGTCTAACCCCTACCCCCTCCACAAGATCTGAAATTCTTATGACTTGAATCCCAAATATCTAAACCTACAGTCGCTGATAAAGTCCCCACTCTTATTCTGTTCACAGCCTCTGATTGTATTTTGAATGGAATGTGAAGGAGAAATGGTTCTTTTTGACCCTATGCAAAGGAATATCTAAAGGTATTGATCTGAGTAAAAATAAATTTGCGTAAGAAAATTGAAAGAAACCTGGACATGAGTGATGTCATTGCCTCCAGTGCTGTTTTCGTTGCACCCATCTACCAAAATGGCTGTTTCCTCGCGCTTCTCATTTTCTATGCTAAATAGCGCTTCAACTTTGTCAGGTTCCTGACTCTTTTCTTCCGTCAAAACTCCTGATGTTTCACCCACTTTGTCTACACCATCTTGACCATTCTTTATTATCTTCATCTCTTTATTATCTAGCAAATTGTCTTCATTATCCGAGCCAATAACCGTGCTTTTATCGTCATCCTCCCCATCAATGGCCATTTCGTCTGCAGTGACATAATCCTCCACATCTGTGGTCAACTCCGAAGGGGCGTTTCCTTTTGGGCCTAAATTTTCTTCCGACGTTGCTTTAGATCCATCCCACAAAGACCAATCATTTCTTGCGAGATTTTCGGTGCTGCCTCCAAATTCAGAGTTTTCATCAGCAGTGAGGTACTCTTGTGTTTCGTAGCCTTGCTGATCAGACACCGTGGCGACTTCAGACCTTTCATCAACAACCAGACTTTCGAATTGATCGCCGACTTCCATGTTGCAATCTCTTCCTCCTCTGAAAACCTCGTCATCATTTAGAGGTATATCATACTCAAAATCTGATCGTTCATCGGCAGTGACGTAATCATCTTCAGTATGATCAGTCTCGCTTGGAAGTTCCCTTCTTGTTACACTGCCCTCGATTTCGCTCATTTCAGTCTCACTCTCCAATTTCCTGCTAGCAGCATTACTAAAACTAATAGAGCTAGACAATCCATTCTTGTCTTCCGTCCTTGACATTGTATTCTCTTCTATCAACGCCAAACTGACAGTTGTAGCTAACTGACCATCACCTAGAGATTCGCAGCTACCATACCGCACTGAAGCAGCACTGAGGTAATCACTTTCATCCTCTTGCTCTTGATCACTATTGAAAACTTCACCTGTCTGCCCATTAACGCCATTATTCAATAAGCTTGCATTTCCATTACTGGCTGCAACCTCTCGGGCCTCTTCCTGCATCCTGCCTCCTTCAACATCTTCGATGGCGAGGCCAGCTACATCGCTTCCAATGGCTTCTTCCCTCCATTCATCTGTCTCATCTTTTGTTTCTTCGCCACCATCGCTTCCAATGGCTTCTTCCCTCCATTCATCTGTCTCATCTTTTGTTTCTTCACCATCATCGCTTCCAATGGCTTCTTCCCTCCATTCATCTGTCTCATCTTTTGTTTCTTCACCATCATCGCTTCCAATGGCTTCTTCCCTCCATTCATCTGTCTCATCTTTTGTTTCTTCGCCACCATCGCTTCCAATGGCTTCTTCCCTCCATTCATCTGTCTCATCTTTTGTTTCTTCACCATCATCGCTTCCAATGGCTTCTTCCCTCCATTCATCTGTCTCATCTTTTGTTTCTTCACCATCATCGCTTCCAATGGCTTCTTCCCTCCATTCATCTGTCTCATCTTTTGTTTCTTCACCATCATCGCTTCCAATGGCTTCTTCCCTCCATTCATCTGTCTCATCTTTTGTTTCTTCACCATCATCGCTTCCAATGGCTTCTTCCCTCCATTCATCTGTCTCATCTTTTGTTTCTTCACCATCATCGCTTCCAATGGCTTCTTCCCTCCATTCATCTGTCTCATCTTTTGTTTCTTCACCATCATCGCTTCCAATGGCTTCTTCCCTCCATTCATCTGTCTCATCTTTTGTTTCTTCACCATCATCGCTTCCAATGGCTTCTTCCCTCCATTCATTTGTCTCATCTTTTGTTTCTTCACCACCATCGCTTCCAATGGCTTCTTCCCTCCATTCATCTGTCTCATCTTTTTTTTCTTCACCACCATTGCCCACTCCAAGTGTTTCTGTCATCCCACCAGCAATGACCGTCTCTATCTCACCAACTGAATTCTTTTTACTGGACACTGCTATCTCGACTTTTTCCATATTATTTTCGGTGCTGATCTCAATGTTTTCTAACCCTTCGTGAGAATTTCCCGCGAATTTCATTTGGTCGACAGCCTCGTTAGCAACTGCAGCCTCCTCTTCATTGCCACTCTTCACATGGTGTGTTAATTCTTCAACATGGCTGCCGCTATCTTGCCTCTTTAAATCATAATTATACTCCTCTTCAGCTCCTTTATATTCATTGTCCGTGCATCTTACAGCGAGCTCTTGTAACTTTGTGTCAGCTTCCACAAATATTGAATTCTCCTCACCTGAAGTACAAGTAATGTTTTCTTCGTCATCAACACCTCTCCCAGCTGGAAGCTCTTGCTGAGGAGTACCTGTGTTGTGTTGTGTTTCTACAGTGCCTTGCCCTTCAGCAGACATGACCATAAATTTGAAAACAAGTAGTTTTGCAAGACAACAAGAACTCCAACAAGTGATACAGAATTATGCAGTCTGGTTTGCAGAGGTCACCTCTATGTCTTGAGTTGAATTCTCTAGTTACCAAGGTAGGCAGGTGTAATGTCGCTCGCTAACGTCAAAAACAACTGCTGAGGCTCAACAATGATGATAAAAAACAGTTATTCGTATGTCATGTGCATCACAATCTATGTCAATTGCAAATTGAGTTCACTTTGTGTAGCTCTTTGTCGTGTGTTGAGAATGAGTTAGCACAATGCTCTTACAAAGATTTCGAAAAGATAAGTTCCCCTAAGCTTGCTTTCGAAAGAATCAGTCGAAAAAATCTGCATTCAGCGTTTGGCCTTAAAGAATTTTTAGAAATAAGTAAGAGCTCATGGGCTTGTTTGGGCAAAACGCGACCTGTTGCACTGAAGATCTGCCTTCGAAGCCCTCGAAACCTGAGCATATTCACCAGGAATAACTACCCTTTCCCTTCCATTTCTCGGCGCTTTTTCAGTCAGGAATTAAAGAAACGAGCTCTCTTAACATTGGGACATTCTGCAGCAATCATTTAAACTATTGCTCAAACAGTTTTTGGATTTTTGATAGAATTTAAATCTAAGCCTTCATTACGGAATTTCAGTCAAAATTTACGCATGAGAGTTCTGCTACCATGTCTTCAACGCTGACCCAACGGTGAAAACAGTTTTGATAAATCTCTCATATCGCCAATACCTAAAGGAGTTTAAAGCTCATTACCTGTGAATTATCAAGAAATTCCTTCAAGAGATCACAGTCAAAGTTGCGTCATTAATCGGATGACCCTCAGTGTACAATTAAACGTCACTTTGGTTTTCTTCCAAAACAGCACGAAGAAGATTCCACCAAATAAATAGAAGGAATTGACCCAGATATTAGGTGCGCATGAAATTAGAATTCTGATGCACAAGATCTGAGAGATCAAGATTTATTGCGTTGGAAGATCAGCTGATTAGCAATAGGAGCTTCCTTCTGATCAACACGATGAAAGAAATAAGCCGGAATGAGCTCAAAGTAGGTCAGCTGAGCTCCAAAATTACTATGCAGGAATTTGCAGTGTAGTGTTTTAGAGTCCTATTACACACCACTATAAAGTGAAAGTACAAGTTTTATGTAGGAAGATGGGAGTTTGAGAAATAGATTGCTCTTGTATATATAATGCTATTCCAAAACAGCCGTTTGCTAATTGAGCGACAATCTCAGAGTTGTAACTTATAATCATCCAGCTTTATGCAATACGTAAATTTCAGGTCGTTGAGATTAGAAACTAAACGCAGGCGATTACTTTCAAGAAATTATTCGATCGACCATATGCTCGATAAAAGCATGCATTCCATGTCTACATTTCTTCCCTTTCTGGCTTTTGCGTTACGCTTTGATCCTGGCTCAACCATGCACCGGTCACCAGGTCAAAATCTATTAATGTTTATGGCCGATCAAGCGGTGCTTGCATTTGCTAGGTAATATGTTGTGTGCTCAAGTCAAAAGTAGTGTACCAATCAGACGTAAATATGCAGCACACAAGGTATTTCGTGTGGGCAATGACTAGATTTACATATTTTCCTAATCACCACAATCAAAACTGGGAAATGGAAGACAAAAATTAAATAATAATAAATAAATAAATCAAATGAAAATACAATATCTTGGATGAAGGAGAAATTCAAATGTCTTGAATTTAGACATATTATTTGAAAATACTTCATATTGGAAACTGTTGCCCTCATTTACTGCGAGGATATGGTGTGAAATCAGTCGGAAGATAGACTCCTTCGTTTCTTCAACCCATTACTCTGTGGGTCCCTTCTTACTCAGCAATACAGCTTTAAAGATAATTTCTTGTTCATGCCTTGATACTTTCTAACCTTTCAAAACATTTCAAAATACAACTAAAAGATATGGTGGATGTTATGAATTGCTAGAATTTCTCACTAATCATTCATAAATTGACTAGAACAATGTCATCAATCATTTCACAGGATAGAAGAGAATATGATTGTTCAGCAGCTCGTACGTACAGTGTAGAAAGTTGGGTTGAAGATCGTGGAAGGTGAGAGGCTCGTGAAAATGATAATGACAACATGCAGGTCATGGAGTGGTTTAGGGAGTCTTGGAGGTGATTTCAACGATAAATGAAGAGGAGCAAGGTGTTTCCAATGCTGAAATCCTCGTTGAGCTCCAGCTGAACTTCATTGGCCTCCATTGCATCCTCAATGAAATATGTTCAATGAAAATGAAACAGTTCAGAGAAGTGAGATAAAAGATAAAGATCGCCAAAGTCATTTAGGTTGCTGATAATACGTTTGTTTTTTAAAGAAGACAATTTTTACCTGCAAAGGGTGTGTTTAGCACTGTTGCCTACAAAATAAAAAAGACCATATCGAAGAGATCTAAGGGCATTCGTAGGAGGGCCTTGAAAGTTGCTGAAACTTTTCATCATGATCAAAAGAGCTTTTCAGGTCAGAAAGATACTTGTCTCGTGCTACTGGTTAATTTACTTTAGTGACGTAATGTCTGAGCAAATACCAGCATATCATTTTGGAAAGCATTTAATTTCCTGTAGTGAAAACAGAGTTGTTGTATTGACTGCATTGTTCTCTGACCTCAAGTGTTCTACCATTAGGTCGGCCAGTTTGAGGTCATTTTGCAAAAATTGGTTTGTGATCTCTTTCAGCAATGTTCTTCAAGGACAAACACATATGACGTCATTATCAAAAGAAACTGTATGCTTCAAACATGCTGCATTTGGATAAGTAATCAAGCACTTTCAATTGAGTTAGTATACTTGAAATGACGTTTTCTGTCACAAATTCAAACGTTTTTGGTAGCAGTCCTTTCTTCTTACTTGCTGCGAAATGAGCACTTTAGTTGAGTAAAACTCCAAACTCTATGTAGGGAAATTCTTCAGGAACTCTCTTTCCGTTCTCATCCACAAATTTAAATTTTGTCTAAAATTGGCAAAATCATTGGATTTAGAATAATGAGAATCTTGAAACACATTTTAACAATAGCATAATAACCATTTCTAAGTTCTAAATAAGTTCTATCTAAAGTTAGAAGAATACTATTTATGAAATCATCGTTCCAAGCCTTTCAATTAAAATTAAATATATCAAATTATAGATCACCAATTTTCATATTTGCATCATTAATGCGTAACACAGAATCAAGACTGCGCGTATTTTGTGGATAATCTTCTCTCCAAGCTACTTGAACTTCAATTTTCGCATCTTCCTGTCCAAGCGTGCCATCTGTTCCAACTTCAGTTGCTCGTGCTCCTGCCTCTTCAACTCCGTCTCTCTCTTCATCTTCTTCAATTCATCTTCCTTATTATTGATTTTAAATTCTATTCCGTGCACAGAAGCTCCCAACAACCGAACCTTTCTTTGTAGTTCCAATATTTTCGGCGCAATTTCGATGGACTTTTCGTAAGCCGCTTTCGCTCGGTCGATGCTCCCCTTGATGTTGTTACGAATCTCCTGTTGAAACGCGATCGCCTCGCGATGTTGTACCAATTTGCTGGTGTACCTTGCCTTGGCGTCGTCGTGTTTCTGGGAGAGGCGCGAAATCAGTCGCTCGAGGTTGTCCTTTCGACGATAGACCACAACAAGTTTCTGCTCATTGTCGCGCTCCTTCACAATGGCCTAAAAGTTGAGGGACAGTAAATAATTCCAGTGTATGCCGATGGGCGGTGGTATGAAGTGACGTAACGTCTTGGGAGTTCCTTGCAGTGCAGTGGAAGCAAGGTGCAGAAAAACCGAGCATACCGTGTGAGCACTCGTGAATAAGCCTTTGATGAAATGGTGATATCGTGCCCTATCAAAATATGCCATACCTTCTGTTCCCTAAATTTTCTGATTAATACCAAATTCAAGCAAACACTTAACACTGAACGGCTTAATTGATCCTTGATGCAAAGTAGGATTTGACCGCTAAAAATAATTTTGAGATGCTTACCTTTGCTGCAGAATTCATGATTATCGATCGTCATTATCCTTGCCCTGCCCTTGGAATTTGGCCGAGAAACATTTTCTTTGATGTCGGCGCGGAAATGGGTGGGTCCCTACTGGACTAAGATGACATGGAGGCCCCATCGGCTATCTCGAATACACACTTCCCATTTTAGTGTGCTTGAGATTAAGTCCCACCTTATAAAACCATTTCCTTTATTTGCAAATATGCTCTTTTTCAACTAGCAAAGACGGTGATTATAAAAAGTAAATTTTAACAAGCCTTTTCTACACATTTAAAGTTATATATATCTCAAATATGATCACCAACAAAAAAGAAAGCATGTATGTCGAGGCAAAACAGCCATCTGTCTTCCAAACTTGAAAAACATTAAGAGCCCATAAACGTTTAGCCTGTAACAACAGTCCCCAAAAAAGTTCAATGTGTGAAACGCCTTTCAATGGAAGCATATCAACTAAAGCAACGTTTGAAACAATTTTTAGGAAAAAGGCCATGAATGTAAGAATTTTAGCCCAAGGGGTGGCTGGTGGCACATCCATTACCATGAATGGAGCAGAAACAGGAAACAAAAACAAACAGCCGAGGGGATCATCATACCTGATTTATCTTGTCTTGTGTTTCGTGCACTCGTTGCTCGTAAATATTTCCTTTTGCTAAGAATAAGTGGCAGTCGTCGACAAATCTATCAATTTTCAGTATTCTTTCATTCAATTGTTTCAGCTTTTCCTCTTTGTGAAATATTTGCTCTGTCAGCGCAGACCTCTTAGGCAAAATGTGGCTGACCTTTGCCATAGCAGATTGGAATCTCTCTCGTGCTTTTCCCAACTGCTTTCTTGTCTCTTTTTCTCTTCTCACCGTTTCTGCAAGCAATTTTTCCTGCTCTTTTCCTCGCTTGTACATAAGGATTCCGATGTCTTCGGTTTCCTTCAATGGCTCCGAGTGATTAGGCATAGCTTCGGTGTCTTCATTATCGGCCATTTTGTCACCCAAAAGGCCAGTCAGCTCTCCAACAAGCAAGGCTGAACTGATTAACTCCTTGTTTATTCGGGCTTAAGTCTCGCTTTCTGAGATGCCCTAATCGATCATGTTTCCGTAGTTCTCTCCAACGATTTGAGCAGTGGCTCGACATATTAAACTATCAATCATCGTGTCAATCACTAATAATCACTCAATCAATCGAAAAATATAATCACCCAATCGCTTATTATCTAACGTCAAAGAACACGGCCCTGTGTAAAAGTGAAAATCTACGCCATTTTTGGGTCTGTAAAAAAGCATTCTGTCAATTAAACCAAAAGCTTTGAATTTTCTGTGCACTATGTTATGCCGATAGCGATGTCTAAAAGCATAGTTTGGGGACGGTGAAAACAGATTTGTTGCACAGCAAGCCAAGCCAATGGGCGTGTTTAGTATCGCACGTTTCAACGAAGCTCATCTCTTTAAGCCACTAGAATTCTACTTGGCTATGGCCTTTATGCCACAGCGAAAAAGCAAAGTAGCTGAAATCACTTGATCCTACTTGACTTATTCTAATTAAATATCAAATTTAGAAAGTAGTAGGGCCGATCAGTTGATATGCTAATTATTTCTAGTGAAGTCTTCATCCGGAACAAGACAACACGTGCTTTAAGGTGGGTTTACTGTGGACATCAGAACGCCTTTGCGTAGAGCTCAGTAGTGCTTTTCATAAGAGCTGAAACAGAGAAAGGGTTCTAATTATATACTGCAAGTGGTGGGTGCTCTTCCAAAATAAGGGCCAACTCTATTGGGAGTTCTTCTTGACCTCCTTCTTTTATTTGAAAGCAACAGCTGGTTGAGGCCTTTCTCGCCATATGAAAGATAAGCATTCAATAAAAATCACCTCATGATACAGATAAGGGAAAGCAGGAAAAGTATAAGACGCATTCCTTGCTTTTTCGCATACTGCCTTTGCTAGCACCTGGTGCAGAGAGATGCACCAGTGGAGCTAAAGAATGAAGCTTTTCATCATGTGCCTTCTTCTTGTTAGCTTCTATTTCTCCAAGTCTGAAGTCTTCCTTCTTTTCTATGTGGACAAGAGAGTGACGAATCCACAGACCGCTGCGGTCATTGGCGCGAAGAAGGCGCAAAGCTTCTTGCAATGCCAATTTTACTGCCTGCAGACAGAACGATGCATCAGCAGCATTCTATACGCAATGGACAGCCAATGCATGGTATATGGAGTCCCGTTGGCTGGGCTAAGCAGCAAGGAAGTTGCTATGGACAAAACGGAGAAATCCATAGCTACAATTTCGTCCTTAATGGTAAGAGAACTGCCACACAGTGTCAGGCCTTATTTCATTAACTTGCTTTCTACAATAGTTATGAGAAAAGGAGAATCTTAACAGGTCGTCATATTTTATTTATAGATGGTTTTCAAGCAATCTCAGTAGGTTTTGCAAAAGCAAGCAGCTCCTGTGTTATAACTGCAACTCCTCCTATGTTGTAATTTTGTCTTCAGCTGTCCACTCACAGGTACTTCACTTACCCGCTTTTTCCCAGAATGAAGATCGTGTACCATACGCCTATTTGCAAGATTTGACCCCGTCATAGTCTTGTCGATCTCTTTTCGTCCCCCAAGGTATCTTTCATTTCTATAAAACGAATTTTCTATTCTTCCTGTTGGAACAGAAAAGAGCGAAATTCACTTGGTATCCTACTCTTCCTTGCCTTTCTTCCTCCTTGCCTTTCTTCTTCCTTGCCTTTCTTCTTCCTTGCCTTTCTTCTACCTTCGCGTCCTTTGTCGTGGGGCTATCCGGATCTTCCACGTGTAATAAAACAATAGCCCACTGCTAGTGAAGCCGAACCCACGAATGATCTTAACTACTTGGCATTCTTCTTTCAGCTACCATGCAACAAGAAGATTTGCCAGGGCAACTCGACCTGTATTCCTGGTGATGACGTGCTTTATTTCACATGCATGTGCAAATACAATAGAAAGGGAACATTCTGCGAGGAGGAAAGTAAGTCGCTTAAATATCACCTACCTTCTGGAAGAAGGAAACGTGTTAATTGCTGCATCTCTTCCTATCTACAGGTGCAGCGAAGACTGCTAGATGTCTCTTTTCAATACTTTTAAGCTTATTTTACTAAACAGCTTCTACTTGAATTCGTCTAGCAGATTTCATTTGTTTGGATGCTGCCTTGATTGCAAAGCCACGCACTGCTAGGGCCATACAATCCTCCTTCCAAAAATTATTTGCTTGCTGTCTCATGAAGCTCCAACGGGAACAAGAAGTCAAATCCAGCGAAGGCCATTTATACTCAGAAAAGCCAGTCAGCTTAAAGGATTTATGCCACCGAACTTGGCGCCAATGGTCTCTCTCTTGGTATTAGTAATCTAAACATAACTGCTAAATATTTCCATCGAGTGGAGTTTGACCCCAAACGACCGGTTATGTTTTGGCGGGAAAGGTGTCACATGATGCTGTGACGTAGAAGTTGACAACCTCCGCATCGTGGTCAGCGCTTTGTAGAGGACTTCTACCTGAAAAGAACTCTCTGACACCTTTATTGCGGAATTTCTCCACGAGAAAATCCAAATTTTTTTAAAATAGCTAATAATTTATTGAAATTTAAAGAATGCTCTGAAGTTAGACGAATATACCTTGCTGCGTAAACTTCCGATGCAGCACCAGCGAAGAGGAAAATATACTGTGCCATAAGTTTCCTTAAAATGGAACTTAGTGGAAGGCCTAGACCGCATGAATTAAACGATAATTCTTTTGCGTAAGCCACCACTCAATAGTTTGTACCCTCCATTTTACGGATGCATCTCTTGTGAGGCAACCCGATTTAAAAAAGTTTCGGTTGGAGACTTAAAAAAGAACTGTCTCCTGAGGCAGAACCAACACGGTTTATCTCTAGAAGTGACATCGGATATTTTCTATTAATTCTTTGATACTTTCTATCACTAAACAAGAAAATTAAATGATTTTCAATTTTTAAACCATTACGTACACTGGTTTAACCAATTAACCAACTGTCAAACATATCCCAGAATTCCATGCAAGGAGAGGAAGGACCTATGTTGTTAAGCCATAATAAATTCTTAAATCTGACGTTTAGCGTATCATTTTCCATTAGAAAGGAAAATATATACAATTCAATCTTGCCGATTTTAAAACTTTTCTCTAGTCCCATCTCAATTCTCTTATCATCGAGCTCCTCATCTGATTCTAATGAACTTGATGTCCCGGCCTTCGTTGCGTTCTCCGCTTGTAAGCTTGTTGGTTCAAAGTTAAAAGGTAAGACCACTATTCCTTTACTATCTCTAGAAGCCAAATCTGTTTCAGAATCATTCATTTTTAGTAAAGCCAGATCCTTTTTTGTGCGCGAGTAGTTGCAAGTCCTGGATGTTTCTAGTGTAGGCCGATCTCGGATTGTCAACGTCTACGTCACGCGGTCACATGACACTTTCTTAGATTTGCATCTATGAGACCCTATATAACTTGTATCCAAAAACTGTAGATTTCTTGACGGCGATTTATTTTCCACTGAAAGCATTATTAAAGCTACATAGCAAAATAGGTGGCATAGATCCTTGTGCCCAAAGCTTAATCGGTGAAATTCTTTATATTCTGCCTTGGCATTCGGAAGATGACCATAATGATAATCATGCTTTTAGTGACAGGGGAGAGCTGCCTCGCAATCAAAAGAACAAACCACTATGCTGTGTCGGGGTATTACACGACCGTGAGCAAGACAAACCCCCCCGTCGCCAAGACCGAATACTGCGATATGTACAAAGTTGACAGTAAGTTGCTTCGCGATGTATATGTTAGCCACATAAACCTATTATCCACAGAGAGCCAATCAAACCGGGTCTATTGGCGCTGGGTAAAGGAGAAATTACCACGGCGTTTATTTTTATTCGGTGGGTGCAAAGAAAAAACAATTGCTTGGATGCCCTAACAAGGCCGAAGGTAATTTTAAGATACAGACTGGCTGCTAATGATCTCCTATGATACCCATAACTAATTGCTTGTGAATTTCTATGTTGAAATATTGATTGCCTAAATCGCTGGACGTGCTTACGTCTCTCTTTTGCAACTTTATTAGCGCAATTTTTCGTTTGCTAGCGAGCATGAACCCCCTATGCACAACTATCATTCAAGACATTGCTTTGAAAATGCAAAAAACTTCCCTTACAGCAAATGAGCAAAATTGTCTCTGGATCCGAGAGAGATATTTTATGTCACCAACTGGCTACTACCAATTCGTTGATCGTTCTAAACCAAGTTCTAAACTGGTCTTTTACTGCGTCTTGGGAGATGTTAGAATCAGGGGTAAGTAAAAGCCCCCTAACAAAGGGGTGTATGTAGTGCATTACGTCATAGCTTTACGTACTAGATAAACCAACTGGACCGCCAAACACCGCTTTAAAGAAGACCCTCATTAGTATACTACATGCCACCATAGGCGCCGACTACATGGGGGCTCGGGGGCTCGAGCCCCCCCTGGGAATTGCTATTGCTATGACACTGTAGACCATGATGTTATATCTGCTTTATTTAAATGTTTTATTTTGCTATTTACATACTACATATGTTGTATTACCGCACCTTCACAGATTCACCTAGTGCCCGCTTATGGGGATATAATTTACAAACGTTTAACGTTTCATGAAAGAACCAGTCAAATCTGTAAAATCGTGGATGACAGGATAAGAATAAATCACGTGAAAAATGCGCCCAAGATTTAAGTTGATGACGTATGACATGGCTAGAGGCCGTGTTTTCGATAGCCGTGAAATGCTGAGAAAGCAAGACGTCAATCAGACACCGAGATGCCCTTCTTCAGTCGATCACGTGACACTCTCAGTCCATTTCACCGGGTTGGCCAGCCGACAGAGTCGAAATACCGAACAGCCGGGCTTTCCCGTCCTCCGTGAAATAGCGATACGGCCAAATGCAAAGAGCTTCAGCTCTGATGACCGGGCAATCCTGCCTTCGGTAACCGGCCCATTATCCCTAGTGTGGTGAGGACTTTGCATATTGTCTTACTGCAATTGTTCCTTCCTGGAAGTCATTAAAGCAAATGGGAACTTTATATGTTGAGTGCCATAACTCTTTACTGCTGTGATTACTTTGAAGGTGGGTGGACGAAAGTACTTCACATTGAAGCTACGAGCAACAGCGTCGAAGAACTAAAAGCTTCAGTTAGAATCTACGGGACGCCAACCGGACTAAATGCCTTTGACGCCACAGAACAAAGAAATTATTACCCAAGCAGTAATGCCATGAATTACCTCAACTTTCAGTTGAGGTTCAATCAAGTCAAATTTCGATGTTCATCTCCGAAGAGAAACCATTATGTGCATGTGGAAACTAATTACTTTTCACTGGTAGGAAAAATGATCGGGAAATGGGCTTTGTCAGAACAGGGTTCTTCAGTTTGCAACGCGTTCACGGACTTGGAGAACGATGGATCTGACCTTGTCGAGAACTGTGCCAATGTAACTGTGAACATAGACATTCTTCGCCCCTTCAAGAGAGACACAACGAAATGGGCCTATTGGTATATATCTATGGTGGACAATATCTTCTCTTGCCAAGAAAGAAATGCCATTGATGTTGGTGCTTCGAGCAATGCAGGGACAGTGAATGAAGGAGATCTGTGGGAGGTCTTCTTACGCTGAACATTCTTGTGCAGGTTCAAGGTTGCTAACTATTATCGTAACTATCTACTGCCCAAAAGACCAGTACTAAAACTGTTTTGGGTCCTTTGATTATTCGAACTTCGTTCATTGTAGGTAATTTGTTGGTTGTAGATAGCTGACAAAAAATCGTCACAATGGTTTTGCATTGGAAGAAATGGTTTGAAAATCACCAGCAGACTTTTCCTTTAATACTTCTAACAGCTTCAAGAAAAGGGGTTGGATTGGATAGATTTGCCAAATTGCAATGTTTAGATCGCATCTCTTTTTCGCAAGTCCCTCACTTCAAGTCCGCATACGAATAGGAAAATCCACCACTTTCCTTCATTGATACTCAGCAACCTCAGCATTGCAAACTAAACAAAGCTGAATTGGCACACCCTTTAAGTCAGGTGTCACTCTCCATTCAATCCCATCAATTCAATTCTGATTTGCCAAAATTAGGACTAAATAAATCTAGGAATACAAAGCAAAAATGAAATTCGATTGCCATTTGAGGACAGTACAGGTCAATCTTACACTTACTATCAAATACAGGTAAAATTGCATTGACTCTAGATTTAAAATTCAAATAATATCTGATATTCATAATTGGAGCATTAATTCAACTAAAGTAGGTTATTTTACAATCAATCACTCAAATTCAGACGTAAATACGATTTGGAAAGAACTACAAGTTAAAAGGTAGTTAAGGTGGGTAATCAAAAAAGCTTCACCATCGGTAAGAGAAGTAGGCCTAAAAAATCTAACTCTGCAAGTCCACTTCCTCCACGTTGCACATAAATGGAAATAAACTGGCGATAACCACTGAATCGGGCATTGATTTATTCTCAACTATGTTGAACATATTAATTGTACATAGTACATTGCAGTCGCAAATTCATGAAATAAATTTACTGGCCATGTCTTCTTGCACAACAGTAATTTGAAATGCTACGACCTATAATAGCAGCGGGTCAAAGACTGCTATCGAAATTCAAACTTGTCTAGTTCATATTGTTCGTCTTTTCGTTTTTCTATCGAAGATCGGACAGCTGAGATGACTTTGTATGGGCTGAAGTTGACATTTGCAGTCTGGAAGAAAATGTTTTTATTTACTGTGAGAGTGTCAGCTATCATTTATACTCATAAATATGTAGTTTTAATTGACAGTAATGCTTCAATTATATTGAGAAATACACCCAACCGGCAAAATAACTGAAACGTTATTTGGAGCAATGAGACATTCAATCAAACTTTGCTTAATATAATGATACTAAGCAATATTCATTTCTCAATCATATCAATGTTTATAAATGCCCATGATAAAAAGAAAATGAATTGAAGACCAACATCCCTTGCCATGCTAGGTGATAGGCTTTTATGAAAAAGAAAAGGTGAATCAAAATATAAAAACAGTTATATTTATACCAAAAACAAAAGCAGCTTGGATGGAATTGATTCAAAATAATTCAATAAATATAAATGTAGAAACGCAAAAGCAGCTTACTCCAAAAAGATCAAATGAACTAATGTCCGATCTTGATCTGAAGTGGAAAAACGCAAACAAATTTAGCTTATTCCATTATAAAAATCTCAAACTAATTAATAACGTTTGTGGCAATGGCAAGTTTAAAATACCTCAAAATTAAAAAAAAATAAAATCGTATAAAGTCATGCCTGAAAACAGTTAAATTACACTCTACAAAATTCACGAGCAATTTGAAATAAAGCAATAAAAAGAAATATCTCACTGTAGCACAATTGAAAAAATGTTTGCTACTGTTGTCCTAAGATTTAGGGAGGTTGAGTTTGCAGGTGGTTCAAGAATCAACATTTTGCAAGGAATGCAAAAAATGCTTTGTAAAGCGAGATTCTTAGATTCGCAGTGAAATGCGTAATGTAAACAAACCCTGCGAGGGAGCCTCTATAAACAATAGAGAACATTGCTGGAAGCTCTTTGTCTTCGTGCCCTGGCCTGGTTTCCTAAAAAAAATTTGAATATTTTTGAGCGCAACTTGACAAGCAAAACAAAAGAGGCACTGGAATCATCGTTGTGGCAACGGAATCATCGTTGAGAACGCATTATAACGAAACTTCAAACAATTTTTGAAGTATTGCTAATACTGGACTACAGAAAAATGACGTAACATAAATTTGGGTAGCTGCTTTCACAGGACATGCGATGCTTTAGGCCAGGGTGAACAATTTCATAAAGTATCGAGAAAGAGCAATATTTATTCGCAACATATGTTGAGTAAAAAAGCGGCGTTGGAATAGTGGGCATATGCTTAGGAGGTTACAACGAAAAGAAAATTTTTGAAAAGTAATTTCTAATCGGAATCCTGCCTAAATATTTAAACTTGGTTAGGTAGGGATTAGCCCTTTACCTACCAAACCCTTTCAAACTCTGCTTTTACTAAACCAAAAATGTCACTGCATGGATAGGTAATCATTCAGCATCATTAGTTGTTATCAGGTGTATAATATTAAGGTGAGCAGAAGGATATTTGATGGACATCATTCAATGGAATAGCTAGGAGCGCACATAGGGCATTAACTGAGGAATTATTCAATCAGCAAAAACTAGAGAAACATACCAGTTTTGGAAAAACGAAGCCAGAACTGTAGGCATACAGTTTCATATCATCGATAAACGCTATAAAAAAATTACCTCACTTCAAAAATCAAAGCATGTCAAAACTTGCTAAACTAATGAAAACCGATCAAATGCATTAATGCCTTAAAGTATTTCGCATCGATAAAGATTCATTACCTATAGAATCTACCCCTTTGTATTAGATCCGATAAGACACAAATTCAATTTTGAGAATAGCAAATACAGCAACCAACCTTTATATACAAAATAGACCAACTTGAAGAAATCTAATCCGGGCTTTCTACTAATGACAAACGTACAGTAATCCTTTTGGGGAGTCTGGAGAGGAGCAAAGGAAAATAGTCAAATTTTTCATCACAGCATGCAGAGTTCACTGAAATCACTGTAGAAGTCAATGGGTTAATTTGACACTGCAAGGCTACTTATATACTTACTTTGTCAACAGTGAAAGAGCAGTCGACTCTACGAAAACGTAATTTGACACAATGCCAGTTATCTCTTTCTCCATCGTTCGCCTCTTTCTCCGTCGAGCATTCCTTTTCTACTATCTTAATATCGTTTCATGGTTACTACAGTCTTTCCTGCTGTCAGCAGTACTACCTAGCAACCCTCAGTTATCTCTATTCACCCCTGAACGGATGCTGTTTAATAAACCCTATTAGTCTATTTCAACAACAATGAAGCATATTGCGATGGGTATACATCCCTCGTTAAAGATAGCATTTGTATGTCTTTTCACAATTCAACGTACTCTTCCTACTTGGCTTAGCAGATTTGTCCACTGCAATAGTTTCAGGTTTGTTAAGTCGTCCGAATGACGATACACTAAGAAAGCAGCAATACGTCGTGTTGCAATGCTGGATGCATTAAGACAAGATCGAGCAAGTTCCGAGTGCGATTACTCACGACGTATCCCAGGGCCACGGCACCACCAAACTTAGCTGCAAGGCCAATCGAATTATGGGCCTAAAAGAAAATACGCTTTTCAATGTTCACCAAAACTTTCAAGATGAATAACAAATTGGCAGCTTGGGGACACCATTCACGAGCAAAGAAATATCAAAGCCAACAAGATGGGGGCAACGCTTTTGGTATGTGCTGAAAGGTGGGGTGGCAAACATGTAGTTCCTTGTGTTTTTCGAATCAGACTACGTCACCATTAAATTCAAACTGGATGGAAATGACAATAATTGATCCTATAATCGACGAAGAGTGTTGCTTGAAGTAGTTTTATATGAGACTCGCTCTATAAGAGGCTCGATTACAGATGAGGCATATCTTTTTAAAAGAATTGGAGCTTACTGCCATCAGGCTTAACAAACTATGGAGTACTGACGTATCCATACCTCTACCATGACCTTCCAGTAATTTGCACCACCATTATGTTCAGAATACCGTAACGCAGAGGTGTGGAAGTGATTCCACTTTGCTGCAAGGTAAATCAGAAGCTTCAATCAGTCAACGATGGAAATAACGTAGGAAGAAGAATTTACGAGCTGACAAGTGATCAGATCAAATCAGACCCTAATCTGAGCATGCAATGCATGTGGAAAAATCCAACTCAAATAATACAACATTCGACTGAAGTCTTACCTAAACAGTAGGGGCTTTTGAAAAAAATTTATAGATAAAAGCATGGAAAAACAGAACATTTAATAATCAATGTCAAAATTTATTTTTTAAATGCCTAGTAACATGATGAGAATGCTTTACCATAGTATTCTGCACTCCCCAGCATAATGTGCAAATGAGGGTGAATCTGGCTGGCACTTGCTTTGGGATAAACATCCCAATACATGTGGCGGAAATGGTGGTCTGGAGCGAGGCCATGCGCTTTATCAAACCTAGAGGTAATGGATTTCCGATTTCTAAACTATAGTCAAGCTGAGACTTACAAAGACAAAGCCACAGAAGGCACTAAAAAAAATTTACAAGAATGAAAATTTCTCTTGCGAAAATAATGCCAGAGAAAGATCTGGTCTCAATTTGCAATGCGTTATTGCACAAAGATCATGGTCTCTTTTGCAAGGAATGTCTCAGGTGTAGTAATGTTTGGAATTCTTGTAAAGACTATCAAGTGGTCCATTTTTCAAGGTGAACTAAATGGAGCTACATAAAAAAACTGAATCACACTAAGAGAAATTGTTACATCTAAAAGCTTAGCATTCACTAGGAAGGGTAAACATAGCAATTGTAATTATAATTACCATTTGGATGCTAGGTTCATTGCATCTAGAAACTAGAATAAAAATGTAAAATGTTAACTTCCTGTAATGTAACGTTATACTCAACAAAAGCAAAAAGGATTGTACCTCAGCTTAAAAGCAAGGTAGGCCACAAACTTAAAAAAAAATTCGTATTGGTGATCAATTGGCAATGACTAAGAAACCCCAGGGCTTCCAGTGGAGGGTGGCAGGCACCGCCCAACCTGTCAGTTGGAAGCGATCAATCGCGCGCCCAGTGATGAATATTTCTCTTGTAGAGAGAGATTTCCGGCTGCTGACAATGTTTGTGTCCGATTGCTAAAATTGGCCGATCCCATTGAGAAAGACTCATTTTCGAACGAAAACAATAGCATCGATTTTCAATGTACTGACACATTTTTAAGTGTTGTTTGCCAATTGTTGGTCAAACGGGGGCTGCCTGGTTGTTTCCATTTGCTAGAGCCTTTCTTTCCTATTTCTTTCCTAGAGCAGAACTTTAACATTTTCAATAAAAGATGTATTTTGTTCATCTAAAATGAAGCGTTTCCATTTAAAAAAGCTTCATTATTTTGTGTTAGCAAATAATTTGAATCGCGCGCCCTACACTGATCACGCGCGTTTTTTGTCACGCGCGTCAATTTTTGAACGTGAAAGCCCTGAAACCCCCAGCCAAAAACGAATGAATCATTTTAAATCAAAAGAAAAAGTAGCTAGTGAATGCAAAATAATTGATTTTCTTGAGATAGAAAAGTACAAAGGTAATCTCAGATGAAAGAGAAAGTGGCAGGTTGCTGTATCTAACCTGATTTTGTTTGGTTATTGTGTTAAACACTAAAAGAATAACGGTAATAATAATGGTAATAATAATGGATAATAATAATGGTAATAATGCCTACCTGAGTCAAGGAAAAATGAGATGGGTCGTGTTGCTTTAGCAAAATCATTCCATGAAACTTCTCAATTTTGAATGCATTTGAAACTACAAAACATAAAAATTTGAAACTCATGGCTACTAAGAACTTCACACAGAAGCTGGTTATAATGAATGCCTTTGTGGTAAAAAATGCTTGTGAACTAAGTGTAGAACTGATTGGCAAAAATTGAATAGAACTCAAGCTTCTCTTCCTTCTTCTGTGTATATCTCATACTTGTGTATTCAGGTTCACATTAACAACTACCAGGCCCTTGGCCCAGATTTAATTAGGGCTCCTTAAAAATATATACCAAGAAAATTTGCTTCAAGCTACTCATTTGATCCAAAACAATTTATGTAGATCTTCAAGACTTTGCTCAGGGCCCCCTGAAGTTGAAAATCCCCAGAGCCAAGGTCCAGTAGACCCATTGGTGAATGCATCACTGTGTGTAGAATGATTTCTGTCTAGACCTTTTGCAAATAAATCCCAATTCAAAGAACATTTACCAATCGCTGCATGCTTTGATTCCAAGATACCAAAGCTATCTTGAGCTGTCATTCTAGAAAATGTTTTAAAATTGAGGCAGGATCTTTAAAAGCAACCATAAATATTTAGGGGACGTAGAAATGAGCACTAATGAAAATGACAAATATAACAGAGAACTACTGTAAAACCATAGTTAGATTCTTTCAAAATCCTTAGATCAAAAGGTAAATGTATAAACAATCTATAGCGCTAGAGTTTAAATAAAAAATTGAGATAATGCTTCTTTGAACTTACAAGAGAAATGGCATTTATATTGCTCATGCTATTCCAAAAGGCTTAAAAACATTTATTCTTGCATAATACAATTCAATCACAAAGAGAACATTTTGAAGGCAACAGAATCGCTTCCTGACATTTTGATAATTTTGGGCATTTTTAAGGGAGAGGTGAAATCCACCTTTTTTCAACATATCAATTGTTTATGATGAAGAACCAAAATACATTTCAAATTGCTAATCAGAATTTTGCTAAAAAATTTCATTGAACAACTTACTCTTTATATTTACAAAAATCACAGTCTTTCTCAGTTTTCTCCAACAGGTCTTTGACTCTGTAATTTATATTCAGATGATGATGTGCGTATAGAAACAAATGAAAAAGAAAGCAAGTAATTGCATTGGAACACAGTCATAACACAGTAAATCATTATTTATTGCATCTGAAACAAAGTATAATTTGCCTTGCCAGATAAGGTATGCTTTAGAAATCTGATCAATGTTTGAAATATGTAACACATAGCCTTCAACATAATGTGCTTGGTCCTCAAACTTATTGCTAAATGATGCTGTGTAGCCATCAAAATGAATGCATTTTTAGATTCATAGTACAAATTTTTGTTAAGTTTGTGGCTTTGAAAATCCTTAATACTAGCATCACAGAAACTAAAGTGGTATTTCAAATTGATGTGATTGGTGATCCTCACAGATTTGTGCTGTCTCCACCAGATGCCCCTGGTCTTCGCGATCTCACAGGATTGAAAACAACAGATTCTTGGGTATAGAGATTATCCACAAACACCAAGGTCTAAAATTATACATCTTGAACAATTATAATTGTCTAAGACCAATTCTAGACTTTAGACAGACAATAAAAATCACATCTTTGTCAAATATGATTCCAAGAATTCATTAGTTTGGGCAAATATTTGATAAATTAATTTCACATCATATTGAAAGAAACTTAGTATGACAAAACATGTGACAAGAATACCTGCTTCTTTGTTTTCTCAATTAGTTCAGTATTGTCTTTAAGCCAGCCTTTAACCTGCAAAAAGATAAGATTACAAAAAAATTAAAATACTGTTATTACATATGAAGAACAAAATGTAGCAATAAGTCACAAATATGCATAAAATTTGGGGATATATTATTTTATTAAAAAGAAGACAGGAAGAGAATCCAGTTATTCCAGTTATATTTCATTAGCACTAATAAACAAACATCATAGCATCCATTTAAATCAAGATTGCTTAATACCAATTGCTTTTGTTTCTAAAGGTGCAGCTCAGTGAAATATACGACTAGAGGAACTTTCACCAACCTTCACCAAAAAGGTATCACTCAATACAACTTCAGCAATTTTCTCCCTCACTTGATATACAGAGCTGAAATCTGCATAAAGCTTTCTAGAATACAATAAAATACCAAAATAATTAAAACAAAATGTAAACTTATATACCAAAATGCAGCCCTAACTACCATTGTTATTGCTTAATGCCAGACCTAAGATCAAGTTTTGATAGGCACAGAAAATAAAAACTGAAAAACCAATGTGTAAATTAAATTGTAAATATCAAAATGGAAAAATTAGAAAAAGGAGATAAATAGAAGTCGCTACACTATGGTTGCAGGCTCAAAGGTGCAACTCATCACCCAGAAACCCAAGGGACATTTTGGGGCACCCCTCGAAATCCAGTATCCAGAATCATGGTTGCAAAAATAATGAAAAATTCATAGCAAAGTGCAAGGTAATCAGTGCATGTATATACAAAGTTTTTACAAAATCAAATGGCAATAAAAAACAATAATCAAACCAGTTGCACAATCCTAAAAGAAGAACACCAGAACACCTCTCACCTACAAATGGAGTGCTCACTTTGGGCCCAAAGGTGAAGGGAACTAGATATGAAGTCAACATCAGTTGGGGGATTTCCGTTAAAGCACTCTTTACTTATCCAGTCCTGTAACAGAACAGGCTTATATGACTAATGACTTAAATCATACTGCTCTAAGCATCTATAGCACTCGTAGATTAACAAAAAACAGATTTTATGTTATCATAGAGTGCTTCAATTCCAAACTTGCCAATTTACCAGAATATGTTCACATCATTAAATTTCAATCAAGCTTTCATAATGCAGGAATAACTTAATAGCAACCAGTACCTGGTTTTTGGTGTCCAGAGAGAAAGGCATAACAGAAACATCATCACGGGGGCGAAAAGATAGCTTCGGGCACTTGCTTCTTCTCAAATGAAAATGCTCTTCATCAGATTGACTATTAAAATTAAAGTATACGCAAGCTGAAAGGAAGATGATCACAACAAAGATCAATGCAACTCTAGCATGTTTGACTCCCAACACTGTGTGAAAGGTTTTCATGTTGAAATAAGTATCATCTTTTGACAACGGAGATGGCAGTGAAATCATGACAGATGACTTTTTATCCGAATATCCACTATTCCAGCGCCTTTTTCTGTCCATTGAAAATTTATCCATTACAGGTTTACGCAGTTCATTGCTTGCGTTTGTCTGTTTTTGAATCACGAATCATTCTAAAAAAATAGACTATAAGTGTCAAAAATCAAACTATTTTCTACGTGGCGGTCATCATTAAAGAGCCTCGATTGTACGGAATAGTGTGATTCAAAAAGAGTCTTTCACATGATGGTTTGTTACACATGGCTGAGTGGGTTGGATTTCAAAGATACGCTAGAACATGGAAGAAAGCCGTAATACTACAATATGGGTTGGAAGTGATCTTGGGTACCTGAAAACGGTAGACATTGCTACAAATGTCGTTGTCAATTATGGCGAGGCTGGAGAGCACGGGCGGAAGAGTGCGCCTAGCACTCTACTATGGAGAGATCCCCAAGAAGATAAACTTCTTGTTGGTAAGATGTGCGGCAAGCTTCAGGTCTTTTCATGCGAATCCCGAAGTTTTGAGTCCCCAGAATTAGACTGTGGAGACAGCCCTATAAGAGGAATTGGAGTTTTTGAACACAAGGTTTTTGCTTGCACGGATAAAGGCTTTTTGACATGCTGGAGTGAAACCGAGAGGCAGTTGGAGAAAAATGTTGGCGACAATGTCAGAAAGATGAAACAAAACTCATCCAAGCCAAACGTTTTTGCTACTGGGGGCAAAGAAAACGATTTGAAGGTTTTCGATATAAATGCTATTGAAAAACCAATATTTGCCGCAAAGAATGTGAGGAACGATTTTTTGGATTTACGCCAGCCAGTTTGGGTAAATGATATCTGCTTCTTCGATGGTGATGAGTCAAAGGTGGTCGTCGCCACAGGACATCATAGCATAAAGTTGTATGACACAAGAAAACAAAAAAGGCCTATTTCTAGTATTGAATGGGAGTCATATCCTATAACTGCACTTTCTGTTGCAGCCAATGGAAATGATATTATAATGGGAAATACTTTTGGCAGTATTGCATCAATGGATTTGAGAACTAGCAAACTAAATGGACATTACAAGGGTGCAGCTGGTAGTATAACATCTCTTGATTTTCATAAGGAACAAGATGTAGTTGCAGCTGTTAGTTTAGATAGATTTCTCAGGATTTACAACACGAGAAGTAGAAGTTTGTTGCAGAAGTTTTACTTGAAATCCCCATTATCTTCAGTGATATTATCACAAAAGAACTATACTGGGGAGTTGTTTGGGAAACCTGTAAAAACAGAAAAGCAGAAGGTCCAATCCACAAAAGATACAAAGGACACTGATGAAGCTGGAGATCCAAGTGATTTGCTTTGGAGCCAGATGGCAGTAGCAAATGATGAGGTACCAGCAAAGAAGAGAAAGAAAAAAGTTGCCAAATAGCTTTCTGTGGCTAGATGTTTTGTTCGATTCATTGATTTGATGAGAAATTTCTTAAAAAAGGTGGAGTAAAACATTCATTAATTTCTGTTGTCAAGCCAGTTTTTCTCTCTTGTTAGAGAAGGAAGAAAATATTCCACAAAAATACTTTTGTCTAGATTGTGCCAAGAAGAAGGCCACTTAAGATCTAACACCGCATTGACACACTCTGACAGCATGATCTATCAAATTTTTAAAGCAACAATAAAGCTGATTAACATATAAATGGTTGCACATATATAAGCAATTTCAAATAAATGACAGTAGTTTTAACTCATCCACCCTTCTGGATCCAAAGGCTCATTTGTAATATTGTTTGAAGGTAGTAGCACAAGGTCTTTTTTATTTGGGAGTGAAGAATTAGAGGAAAACAGAATTTTTTAATAAGATAAATGTTAACGTTGAGGAATGCACTGTTAAGAACACATCATCCTGGGTCACAGCTTTTTGTGGTAGGGTGTGAAACCGGAACTTGGAATCAACGTTTAAGATAACATTGAGGCAGATGATTACCATTTAAATGTAGTGATACAGTACATTTCCATTATAAAAAAGGCCTAGTTAACATTGCCTTCTTGAAAACCTAAGTTTGAAACAAGGGATTCTATAACAACTAGATGTGTAATGGTCCATATTTTGTTCCTGCTCACTCGCCAACTTTATAGTCATATTGAAAGTGGAAGGGCTGATAACTTTCTTGAATTTCAACAATGCGCAAAAACAATTGAGCGCTAAAATCTGAGGTATATGAGCCCACCCTGAGGGCTAGTCTTGAATTTTTTTTTTATCCTGACCGATGAAATAGAACTGGCGTGTGAAGAGTTCTGTGACTCGTTAGTGTTTGGGTAGCATGTGGGGCACTGACAGGGGGCATTGATGGAACCACCCAATTGGAACCGGGAGGGGCTAAGAACGATGTATAATGACATAAGATGACACACCATCATTTAGTCCGACTTGAAAATTTTGAAATTAAGCCTCCTATAATGGCTAAAAGCGCGAAAGACCCGTGGGCATCAAGTAGGAAAGACACCAAAAAGAGTGATGACCGAATCTGGCTTCCATACTCTAAAAATTCGGCTGTGCCACTCATTTTAGAGATGATGGTTAGATAGACGGTTATGTTACACAAACTTGAAGAAGCTAATTTCGATCACAAGGCCAGTCTATCTCAGGTACAGAACTTTGAGCAATGCACCGACAGACAACTACTAGGATCAGAATTTGAGCAAGCACTTTCATACTTTTGATGTCAGAATTTGAAGGTCAGAATTTGAACTGACAGACAACCACTAGGGTCCGAATTCGAGCAAGCAATACTCCTCTCAATAAATAAAGATATTCTGTGGATCCGGAGAATGTTCTTACCTTCAGCATAAGAAAAAAGTTGCTCCTTTCTCTCTGGAAAATGACTAAGCTTCATGAGCAGAAGTTTTTCGCTTCAAGAGCACTATTTCGTGTTTGCCTTATTTTATGTTGGTTCTGTTAACATTGATGCTCTCAGATAATCTAATGCGTTGCGTATGAGCATTATGCTGAATGGTAATCTTTCACGCTTCTAAAGATGAAGAATGCTTCTTAGAAAAAATGTTATGAGATATGAAGTCATCGTAGCTTTTTGAAACCTGAAATGCAAACCTTTGATGCAAAATTATTGGGGGGTTCACTGGAAGTAAAATCACCTTGCTGGTTTTGTACTCAAACACTTGGCTACTGTAGGTCAAATTAACAGTGACATGTATAAAAGCATTCTTAACCAGTGGCTGAAAACACTAGGGGAGCTACAAGGAAGTGCTCATCTGAATCATTCTAGGGAGATATTAGCAATCAAACAGGGTGGTAAAAAACTGGCCAACCTGCCATGCAGAATAGTATATTTCTTCACAAAGATTGTGTATTAAAATATATTAGATTAGTCTGTTCATTAACTATTCTTTGTCTAAAGGTCACTGAAGATGGAACACCTACAATCAAAATAGCCTAAAATCATGTTGGCTTAAGACTTTTCTTTGCTTCTCTATATCACATTTTACCAATGTAAAAAAGTTTCTTTAAAATTTTTCAGTTTATCAGAATTGAAAAAGTTTATCAATAGTGTAATGTTTTATCAGATAGCAATTAATGCACTTATGCCAAAGCAATTAAAAAACTTTGATATGACAGCAACAACAACAACATCAAGTGCGCCAACGATGGACCACTTTGCCACGAATACTATCTTAACTGAGAAACACAGGGAGCACTTGAAATAGTTATAAATAAATTCGAATGGTTGATGTTAAATTTTTTAATTGTACCTCAAAATCCTTCAGCTTCACAAGCTTTCTCGTCAATCAATAACGGAATGTGTGTTTAGGATGGCAAAAAAAGACAACAAAGTTTGTTTCATAAACACTTTCTCTTCATACAATTTGTCTAGGGATATAAATGTATCAATAATATAAAACAGCCATATTTCTTAGTGACTTTGATTTTTGGTGATACAAGACAAAAGGTTGCTACTACAGTTAACACCAATCCGCTCAAGATTGGCACTATCACACGTCATAACTTGGGAAAGAGGCTAAACGAACTACGCCAGCTAGGTGATTAAGCATGGCAGTGGTCACCATGGAAACAAGGAAGGTGAGTTTCTCTCTGCGAATGGAGCCCGTCACGATGCCTGTCAAGCATTTTGATTCTATGAATGCTGCACTTTGCACTGTCTATGAATGCTGTCCGGCATATTTAAAAGGGATCTTTTAAAGATAAAGGGAACAAAATGGAACTGCATTCTGGGATGTAGCGAGACAGGTATCGTGACAGCCCCCGTCTAGAGATGAACGCTGGATCATAAAATCGAAATTTCTAAGCATTAATTTTATTGAAAGGCCCAAATCATAAATATGCATGAACAACAGATTATTTACTTTTATAAATAACAAAAAATAAGCTAAGGTCATGCAGCAGAGGATACAAACATTGCACTTTGGCATCTGTTGTGCCTGTCGAAAATGCTTGTATTACGGTGATCAAAGGGATTTGCTTTTGAATATCGGAATATAACGTCTCACGCTTATAGCAAGACAAATCTAAGAACTTCAGCTGTTGCTGGGAAATCCAAGTAAGACCGATCTATATATGTCATCAGTCACAAGGAGTCGAGCTTCCTAAGGTACAACTGGCGTGCAATATTGATCTTCCTTGACGCGTAAGACACCCTAAACATGGGATGAGTTCAAGTCCTCATGAAGGATTTACTAGAAAGGTAATAAAGCATACTGCATTATTACAGAAAAGGTCAGGAAAGAGGAAAGCTTTTTATATATAGTTGCAATGTGAGGCAAGCTTTCATCAATGGTCGAGTTATCAGCAAAGAATTTGTCTTTGCTTCTGTGTTCAGCAGACAGAACCGTATTACTGACAGCTGTGTTGCGACCTAAAACTCTAGCAGTCTAACCAAACTTAAATTAAACACTTCTTCAATTGGCAGAATGTCGAAAGCCCTAAAGGAGGGAATATTGCAAAGAAATGCGAGACAAAAACTGCGTCGGAGACCCGTCACAAACAAACGGTGCATTTACAACCCTACGCAACACTGCTAAACTGCTACTTTTAACGTGACAACCTAGCACTAGTATTCCTATACGCTTAATCACACTAACTGCAATAGGTCTTGTATGATCAACATGGTAACATTTCACGTATATACTCTTGCCAACGATTGACAAACACGCTGAACTGGTCAGATAACGATTAAAAACGAAGCTGATAAATTACATTTGCTGCTCATCTCACTTTGTTCGAGTGATCCTGTGATCGAGTGATCCTGTGATCGAGTGATCGCATTGGTTTCAAGCTGCATCAATAAGTTAATCACCCTGAAAACTATGTACAGAGCCGATGATAAAATAACTATTCCAGGTGCGGCTCGTATACTAACACCCCCTAACTTTTGCCTGGTACAATAAGATTCTTCGCGAAGGGAGCATGTGCGACTTAGGGCATTATGGGCTGGCTTGATTTAAAAATTCTCAGCTTTGCACAGATGCGAATTGATGTCGGTGCCAAACTAAACAATCGGTGCGAGCACATTAAGTGCAATAGCTGAAGTGCTTTTCAAGAATTCCTTAAAAGTGGTTCTGATAATACAACTTCGACCACACTGATGAGAAATAATGAGACCAGATTTCAAATTGAAGAGTTAATTTCTTTATTTGCAAGACTTCATTTTTCGGCATCAAGCACTTTTCAAAACAATGAGGCTTTCGGGGCCTTTTTTGCACTAATAAACCTCTTTGATCGATCATAATTTGGAAACCTAACTTTGCTGAATAGGCGGCCCCGAACACAATTTGATTTGATGTATGTGGGATTCTGACTTCAATGGCAAAACTCACTCGATATGAAATGAGCTGAAAAATAATTTAAGCATAAGAATTTTCAGCATTAATGCAATTTGTTTTCGCAGTTTCATGCAGAAGCCGTTTGCCATATTGATGCCAACTCAATACCTATGAGAAACAAGAGGAGATTACCTGGCTGTCTATGAAGTTTCGACAATGAAGGCACTGTAGGTATTGCGGGAAAAGCACTGTAATCGCTGTGGGAAGAGTCATATTTGAGGCAAATGTTGCGTTACATAACACCACAATTTTCTCATTCACAACAACAAACAGATTGCTTGTTATAAACAACAACATTTTTCAAGAAGCAAGTATCCATAGCAAACGAGATTCCAAGTCCTGAGATGTATATCTAGCACGTGGTTAAGAAGTGACAGAATGATATCGAACCTGTAGTAATGTGGTTTGAATGGACCAGTCTTGGAGACACCCATGTATTTGGCTTGATCGTCACTCAGTTCGGTGAGGTGGGCGTCAAATGCAGGCAGGTGGAGATTCGCCACGTACTCATCTAGCAAAAGTAACCCTAACATCTAAGGACACAGTTTCAATTTCGAGGTAAACGACTTTTATAGGGATAAATGTTAGTGACCTTAGTACTAAACAAAATGAATAATGTTAACTTAAAGTCACTTTACAAGAAAACGATTTAAAAATGCTAGTATTCAAGTCTTTCCTTTATTGAAATATGGCTGGATTTGCTAACACTCGTTTCAAAACTACAAGCTATATTTCAATCTAATAGATGCTTTGGTCGATGCCAGAAATCAAAAGATACTAACAACGAAATGATGTGAAGGGAAACTTAACTGCATACCCATTTTCTTTGGCAACAGGTAGACGTCGTTTTGGTAGCGCCCAGGAGGTGCTCTGAAAAGCTCAATCAGAGCAATGGCTTGCGTTGTAGCAGTTATCGATACAACGAACGATGGAACGCTAGAGCAACTTAAGTTCACTAGACGACCCTGTGGAGAATAAAAATCATCAAATGACGACGTGAGACTTATACCGGGAATTAAAAATTAGCTCTTAAAAAAGCTAAACAATAGCTATTACTAATTTTACAATAATTCAAACTGAAACATTGGCAATTTTGTATGACTCATGCAATATTTGAATACATGCACAGCTCGTATATACGGAGAGTAATAACCAGCATGCAAACAAAAGTAGAATGATTTTTCAGGCACAAAAGTAGGCCTAACCTCTGCCAGCAGAGTGATTCGCTTGCCATCAGGCCAGATTATATGATCAACCTGTGATCGCACTTTCTCCCAAGTTAAATCAGGTGATCTAAGACTTCCCTGTCGGAGAAACGCATTCATTAAACAGATTTTAGTATAAAGAATCAATGTACGTTCGATGACCGAAGCCCAAATTTTCTAACGCAGTTAATAGTGCTCCTTAAGAGCTGGATTATTCTCTGAAATAGCATCAAAAGTATTCAAAGGGTTTCAAAAGCGTATAAGGAAACCAAAGACAATTTTTTATAATTTTGCATAACATTAATTTTTTAAAATTGCGTTCATCTATGATGGAGAAAATTAGCTATTTTGCAAACAAAACGTTTACATATATATAGTATAGTGATCCTAAAAGTAGCAATCTTTATTGACAGATATCAGGCAAAATAACATCTGCCAATACATGGATCCTTGCATTACGTCAAGAGCAGTCTATACAGTGAGAGAGAGCCACGTTCCACCTTTAATCAGTAACTGGTGAAGATTTTATCGTTGATGCAATCAACTAGCTGAATTACTCACAACATCAATTTCTGTGTTTGAATGCCCCATGTTGCATACTATGCATCCATTTTTTAATCTATCTAAATGCTCTTTCCTCACCACGTGCTTATTGCCTAAAACGCAAATAAAAAACAATCTACTATCTTGTATCAAAGGCAGACATGCAAAACTAAAATTCTAATGGTTATTTACTGAAATCTGTCATACAGGGGATTAAACGTAGATAATCGATGAAAGAAGTTTTGCACTGCGCATTCAACATGGCTGACTGAGCCAGATCAATACTGTTGTAAACGGGCTACAAACCACTGCAGACATATGGCAGGCAGAAAAGCATCACTTCCAAAGAAAGAGGAATACCTGTACACGTCACTAGAATATCAACTTGCTTGACGACTTCTTCCATTCTGACAACACGGAATCCATCCATACTGCAAATATCAAAATAGAGCTTCATTTATAAATTTCCTGCGTATGAAAATAAAAACAACCTGGCCATTGGTAAAGAATATGTATAGAGGCACAGGTTGGAGAACATATAATCCTAGACTTAAGCCTGCAGCTAGAATCAGATTGGCTGCAGCGGCCTAAAATTACTTTCAATTCAATTCGATCAGCAGAGATGGCTTCTAGTCTAATGCTTCTTCCAGCCATCAATACGGGTTGCTAAGTAATGCAGGCTTAAGTACTTACCAAGCTTGCAGGGCACAGATTGGATCGATTTCCGCTACAAAAACTATAGCACCAAGACCTTTCAAAGCTTGACAACACCCCTTTCCAACCTAAGTGCAAAAAACAGTGGATAATAAGTTAAATAAACAGTAAACTTGGGTCTACGAAAGGAGGGCTATACAACAATTCCCATAATTAATACTAATCGATTCAGGTATGGTCTCCAATGAAGGTGGTAATAAAGAAATACTTCAACAGAGGGAAAGACTGCATAGACTCAAAGCAGAGGAGTACATTGGTCGGAGTAAAAACTCTTCACGACTTACTTCACCGTAGCCACAGATCAGCACTTGCTTTCCGCCAAACATAATATCTGTCGTTCGCTTTAAACTAGAAATAAAACAAAGGTATATATACATATATATATACAATTCATTCTGAGAACACAAAATGCAGAATTACTTCACCAAGAAACATAGTGGTTTCCTATGGTTTTTTGGATTTTTTGTTAAAGAGAGGAGAGTAATAATTGAATTTAAACGTAAATTACACAAAGAGCGAGTTTACTTTTAGATGATTGTCTAGCTATTATGAAAACAATTTTGTAGGAGAGAGGACACCCACCTATCTAAAATTGATTCTCTACAGCAGTACAGATTATCAAATTTTGTCTGCAAGGCAATTTAAGAGTCTGAACTAGAGAAACGGGATGGGTTAGAAATAACTAGTAATAATTGCATTCCTTATATAAGAGATATTCGGCTTGGACGGGTTTGTGCTGAAGGCCACGCACACAATGAAAGGGGATTAAAATAAAAGTTTACTAAAAGAAATGTATTACAAAGCTGCATAGATTCACTGTCATTTAGATATCAAATAAAAGCATTTCAACTTAAAACCAATGTAGCAAATGTTACCAATTAAACAATAAACAATTCTTAGGTTTATCAAAATTTCATTGCAATGGTTTGTTGTGACAAGAAAAATTTCGAGTTAGATAGCGAAAGAGACATAACCAAACTAGAGTTAAGGATCGCAACTGCCTAATCCAGGGGGGCACACTCACCTTGGTCACTGAATCGTTTACGTTCATGGCCGGGACAGTGAGCTTCCCTGCTTTTGACAGTTGGTATAATCTAAAAGGCGGACCATTCAGTCAGTTCAGAGAAGCACGAGAGAAACTGTATATTCACATTGTATATATGTATATACATATATATGAAATCTACGTGAAAACAAAAGTTTGAAAATGTTTGCAAACATGAAGATGAATAAATCAAAACACAAACCTGTGAACCCCCGTCACACTTTCCTCGACAATTCCTTTCAAATGGTTGAAAGCTTGTGGAAACTTCTTAAGCATCAAATGGGTTGAATCGCCTCCATCATCCAGAATCTTAAAGGACACAGATTGTTTTTAGAAGACGGAAAAGGATAACTGGATAAAACAATTTCACGCTAGCCATTATACTGCTCCAGGAAAGTAATAAATCAGACATCAGTTTTGTAACAAGATCGAGTCACACTGGCACCAAGGCTTATCCGTGGATTCAAAATTGAAAAGCACGCCAAAACATACTGAAAAATATGACTAAGATTGTCAACAGATGTTGGTCAGTTTCGGGCACAGCTCGATAGAGATAATAAATACTATTAAAAAGTTGTCACGTATTGTAAAATATTGCCATAATTACCAAGTTTGGTGTCCATCCTGGTGCTTGCATACATTTTTCTATACACCACCAAAAGTCATCTTCTGTTTCTCCTTTCCAAGCAAATACCGGATAACCTATAACAGGAAACCCAACTTAGATTCCTTAACCTTATAATCAAATACCGGGACTACGGACTTAGCATCAGGGCTATCCGGCTGAAAGCCAGGGCATCGTAGCTTGAGGGCGGTCACTTATGTTAATTCATTCATTATTTAAGCGTGGCCACGGGCACAGAGAACGCTCTGGCTTTAATGTAAAGATAAAGGGACAAAAATATGCAAAAGCCACCTATATTGGACTACGCGGAATCTTCGAATTTAAATGCCTGTCACGTGGTTTTCTGTTAATAACTGGGTACTTGTTTTGTCAGCTTTAGCTTATTATCCGATTTTGCAGACCCTGAAGTGTCCAGACGAAGAGTGCTCTATGCACCCAAAAACTATGTAAACGGTGTTCCGTGTTGTAAACAGAACACATGTCGCGTATGAGTATAGAACTAATAACGGGTGGAAAGGACCAAGGGGGGGTGGTGACAGTTAAAAAAATGGGAGGGGTGGGTGGCTACTTGGTGCTCGCTCTGGGATACGCCAATTGCAAACAGAAGACCCAGGCAAATTTGCTTCTTAATTGTGATGTGCACTTTGGAATTCATCTTTTCAAAAGCTCTGCAAAATCTTTAACTGACCTGATTCTGCCAAAGCTGCAGCCACTTCGTTCTAGAAAATGAACGCGAAAACTCTTTTATTACTAAAGTACAGGCTGTACTGAGCATTGAGCAAGCTTAACCGCATTTTTCCAGTTTACAATGCAGACGTAAACACGGTTCTTATTATTTGACCATGTATCATTTTAACACGATATTAGCAAAAATAGACGAGCTTTGTTTTTACAAATAATTGCTATTCGTATAATGGTGGCTTTTATTTTACAGCGGACAAAACTAAAATAAATAAGTAAAGGATGATGATGGCGTTGCTAGACTACATCAGATATAATGCTGAGCTTTCAATTAAAACTTGAAAGGATGCGTGTCTGATAATAATTTGTCTAGTATTTGCGGTCAAGAATCAAAAATGGCTTTCCGCTGCTCTATAAATCGTAGCGAGCAACAGGCCTAGCAAAACAACGATTCCATGATCCTAGCTCTCTCAACGATTTAATGCTCCTATACCTGGGTTGAATAGATATTGCAAGCGCACCATCTCACTTGCGCCCCCAATGCGGACAGGGTTTCCAAAAGAACCTGCAAAAAAGCATCCGCTATTCTTACATTCAAAAAACGTTTTAAGCATGAAACAAATTAGGAAATATGGCAGATTCTGGTGTCACAAAAAGGTATTGAGCTGGCTACCAATTAACTTTAAAATATTCAATAGCCTTTTTGTCTCTCGAGGTACACGGGGGTCTCACAATCTATTCCAAGTAGCGGAGTTGGGAGTGTTCTGTTTAGGTTGGTTGGGAGAGCCTAGTGACGTCAGAATGCTGACGCGCCAAATCAAGAGCGTGACCAGAAAAGAGGCGGGGCCTCGATGCTAGTGCACAATGTACCCGTCTTATTCATGATATTTTGTACTAAAATGGAAATACACTAAAACTCGATCTGCCAGAATATAGTGAAAACATTGAAGACTTCAGAAATTGTAAAAGGCGGAATGTCATGTCAGGGGTATCGAGCAGTTTGCACCCCAAAGACATAACTATTTATGTAAAATATGAATAGAGCATAATACTGTCAGATTTGCATAGCTGAATTTTATGCTAGTCCGTCAGATTAAAAAACGATCAGAGAAGGAGGAATGATCATATCAAAGCATCGATGGCGTCAAACTTACAGCCGCCTGCGCAGTGATGTGTGTACACCCAACGATTTTTGCGCCTTCCAGCGGCTTTTCGTTCATGTTCCGTTTCCGCAGCAGCATCAAGCCAGGCATCTCTATGAAACGAAAGATGAGTAGATAAGTGTGAAAGCTTGGTTTATACGTGTTACTACAGTACCAAGATAGAAAAAAATTAGCTTTGCAAAAAAGAAGAAGTTCCTCCTAGGTACAGAAACAGAGAATTGAACGTCGATGCGTCTTAGCAAATGTGGAATCCCCCCTTTTCTTTGAGGTCAAAAGGTATGATTGATTTTTTTTCTTCTTTCAAATGAATCAAAAAAGGTCCCTAGAAAGGTGGTCCCTTTTCATTGCAGATACGAATTCTCATGGTTTGTACACAAGGGGTGAAAGCGTCTGGCCTTTTTGGAAAATAGAAGTCATGGCAACGAGTAAATATTTGTGTCTTGCCCTACCACCGAGCTCAAGGCAGATATCTAGAACCAAGCTGTCATGTCAACCATTGTCGAAGGGGTCGTGGTCTCGAGATGAAGCATTTGCTTACGTCATCTGATTGTAACCTGACCACTTTGTTATTCACCCTTGATTCCAAAACAATATTCAAGAATACCCAAGGGACTCTATTTTTATGGTTAGTCAGGTGTTTTTGTCGGCCTCCATCATTTCAATCAATCAACTTAGGCCATGACACGAGACGACCTTTCGGAGCAAAACAACGTTAAGTTGAATCGACTCTACTAAGTGCTATCCAAGCAAATTCATACGGTACGATTACCTTTGTTCAAATAAAAAATCTTTCATAACAAAAATCAGAGGTTGATGATGATTAATGATCAGCATCCATTAACAGGACACCTCTATTTAAAATGGTTCCTTCCCAAGGACGATGTTCTTTGGTTTCAAAATGACGTCATGTAAAACAAGAATGTGTGTTTACTTTCAAAACGTTACGAATGATGGTCTTTGCATGCTCAACGAAGGCATCAACATGTGCTGCCAAAGAAACAAAATCGACACCCATTGGTGCAACATGCTTGCCTTTGTAGCGATGCTGAACCCTTGCCAAATGGCAAACGTATAATTATTTGGCACCAATCAAGAGTTGACCACGCGGCTTTAATGTTCGCGGAAGTTGACGGAAGGCCTACTTGCCGCGGCGGATTGTCAGAATGAGCTTTTAAAAATAAGAGTCAGTCGTGAAGGAAACCGCTCATACACAAATTGACTATCCATTGCTAACTACGAGCCCCTGGAGGAGAAGTCCTCTGGAGGCAGGGGTGGAAAAAGTATCGGACCACGAGACCATTGGTCCCAGAAAATATTTTCTCTCCCAGAAATAAAAAAAGCAGAAATTCGAATTTACTAAAATTTCAGTAAGAGAGAATCAACAAAAGCAGAAAGAAAATATGAAAAATTCAGTTATTCAGCAAGCAATGATTAAGCGACCATACCAGAAATTACGAGCCTAAACACTGCAAACCATTTCAAGTTCATTGAGAGAACTTGCGCAACTTTACATGACACTTTTATGTGTTGTTTGTTTACGGTGCAGAAAATATTTGCTCTCTGAAATGCGGTCCCAGAAAGAAAGAAAATTTTTCCACCCCTGCCTGGAGGAGAAGTCCTCTGGAGAAGAACATTCCTATGATGTTGAACTATTAACGGCACACGGTGTTTGAAGGCTAAGCACCTATCAGCACGACCAAGCCTAGTTGCTCGAGGCATACAGATTAACCAGCTTATCTTCAAACTGGACAAACCCCAATGCATTTCCTATGAAACAAAGGAATTAAACATCCGCTTTTAATCGCCAAAGCTAATAAGATCATATTTGATTTTACTTTGCCTGTAGGCAGCTTTTTGGCCAAGCATGCAGTGTTCTTCGAATTCAAAGAAAATTCGCTCCACTGGCCTCATAGCCAGTGCCGCTTGGTTTTACTTAACAATGCTTGGAAAAAGGACAATAAACATTCAAACATTTTAGGCTGACTCTTAACGATTTTGATTCCCCATCGACAATTCCCCCTTAAGTTACCTGGATACTCATCCTGGCGATTATAGTGCCTACATGGGAACAAGCTAAGTTGAGATATTCAATTTACATTGATATTGTGGATGAAACGGAGAGAGGAAAAAACCAGTGAGTTCTTGGAAGTGCCTCATACTTATTAACCGTATGATAAGCGGTCTTGATAATCCCTAGGATTACTAAAACATGGGCAAGTGTGTTAATATTTATAACGTTTTTCAAGACTTTTGACAGGTCTCGTGCCTTTCTTAAGGTAAAATTGGCTTGAGTATGAAAGCAAGCTCCAGGCCAGCAAATAATCATTTCAGCAAAAGCTAGGCTATGTCACTTTCAGCTCTTTTGATGACATTGATGCATGGTTGATGACGTCATCTCCAAGATTACGTAAGCGGCATTAACAATTTACACAAACCATGCATTCCTTGCAATACTTCAACTTGGCATTATCAAAAACTAGTATAATACCTTGTTCAGCTATTTCAATTTCTCTTCTGCCAAAATCGGCTAGTTTTATATTCTTGACACAAAAATCACTCTTTCCACTAGAATTGGTCTGCAATAAAGAACAAGATTCATTGGCTTGCAAAGCAAAACATATTTAATCAAATGTCAAACATCAGCTTTTCATGGCACTTGACTTTAAGGTACCATAGACAGTTCATGTGAATGTGGGTGAGTTTTTGCCAATGCTATAAAACCTAAATGAAGACTTATTGTTCTGGGCAGTTTTTCCTAAAAATCTCCATGTTAAGTAGAGCTGGGGAGCAACAGTGCCTTCCTTTTCATGCCATAAGCATTTGAATTCTTTAAATAGGAGCTGGTAAAATATCCAAGACTATAATATTTAACAAATAAATGACATTTAAGCATATGCTAAAAGAGGAGGTCCCTAAGAAAAACAAAAACTTCTTTGATTTCTCTTTGAATTAAAAAACAGATATGCGAGGGAAAAGGTTATCAAAATAATTTCAGTAAAATATGGCCTTTTCCAACAGCAGCAAATCAATAGAAAAAATAAATACTCATTCTTAATTAAGAACCTTTCTAAAATGAAACAATTATTTCTTCAAGACTTTTACTGCTGTCAAAAAGTGGCTAAAGTTGAAAAAGATTGAAGGAAATGTAGAGCAAAAAATCAGAAAAGCATTGACTATGTAATATGCAACAAATGGAATCTCTTCAAAATGGCTGAAACAGCTACTTGCTCAATATGCATTTAGAAACTGGCAACAATGTTCATCAAAAAACTAAAACATTTGATGAAATAACTTTCTGCATCAATACTAAATACTGAGCTATCAAACTGAGGTGGTGTATCAAGATGATCTCGTACCAACAGACATGTCTGAGTTCAAAACAGAGTCATTGAAATACGCATTTCTTACAGGCTAATCAAAACCTGAAACAATAATCATCAAACATGTGCTTCTACTTATTCTACTTGTGTGCTTCTAAGATATATTTATTCTTTATCAAGGGTTTGCCACTGGCTGCAGTGATTCAAGTTTAGTTGCATTTGGAAACTAAAAGGAAGTTGAGATGTTAATAGACTTCCTAAGCTTAACAAATGACTGAAACAGAAAAGCATTCACTTAAGACAGTTATCAAATGTAGTATGTACATCCACGCACTTGTCAGTAGATGTCAACAAAACTTGATACCTGTTGGGTCTCTCTTGGATTAAGTCCTCCATCTTCCTCATCTGAAGAATAGCTGGCATCTGAGTAGCTTGCTGAAATTAGAAATGAAGAATAAGAGGTGACAAACTCTTCCATGTTATCATACAAAAAAGCAAGGGTCATGACAAAAGCATATGCCCTACTGTAAACATATGGTACTTGGCAGTGTTAAATATCTGTACAATTGCAAATCCTACTTGGGATAATGAATTCCTGTGGTTTTGGGTTTTCTCTACTCTCAAAGCAAGCACCTCTGATGATAAAAATTCACCTGTTCCACACAGACCTGAGGTTTTAAGCTGCTAGCACCTGCTACCTTCCATATAACTACTCAACTCAGACCAGGAAATGACAAAAACAAGTTTAGCCCTTGGTAGTGGCTCCATAGTGATTAAATAAAAACATGAAAGGTTTTCAGGATAACTTTGAATAGCATGTGGAATGATGCAAAAAGAAGAAAAAAAGAACTTGACTGTTTTCATTACCATGATTCAATAATAAAAAGTAAAGTAACATTTAATAGAAAGAGTTTGTACTTAGCATTGCCAGGTTCATTGTGATTGCAAAAATCATACTGTATGGAGTTTACCCCTCAAAATAAATACAACTTGTTTTGCTCAGTTCTGCACAACCCCAGTTAAAAGTAACCTTGGAAGTTATTCATGGTAACACGAGAGTGTTTCTTAAAATGACACAAAGATTTCGTTTGAAGAATAGCTTTCATTTTGAACATTTCATCACTTTTCAGACCAAAGAATCTTGGATTCAAGCCATTGGAAATTACTTAAATTTTACAAAGAATAAAATCCAGTTCATCTCTTTTATAAAGATCAAATATACAAAAGTGAATCAAAGTTGGGTACTGCACAAAATACACTTTACACAAACAATTATTGAGGTAACAATATCTATTCGCTGAAATAATTAAACTATATAAATAGACCATTGACTAGATAAAAATTATAACAAATAAACTAAGCAACTCACAGGCACTATAAACCTGCAATATCTTTTTGTTGCAAGCTACCATTTCAATCTTTATGTTGATCAGATTTTGAAAACGTCTGACTAAAAGTTTATAGGACTCTTTGCTATCCCATTCCTTCCCCCTCAGATTTTTATTTGCAATTTTTAAACTGCATTCACAGAAAATGAAATTTACTGAAAAAACATTGCATAATTTTGAAATTTTGAATCAACTTTCACCTGAAAATATGTTTTGTGTAGAAAACATTTTATGAGGATTATTCTTAGAATAATTTGCAGCAAGAACTTGGTGAAAACTATCAATCAAATGGGTGGCATATTTTCCAGCTCACAATAAAAATAAATGATTGATAATAAAAGGGAAATAAATTCTGAGCTCACCACCCACAAAAAAATTATTTCCAACATTATCTTCATTCCACACACTCGTGCAATCACTACACACTCACTTTATGACATGAGAACTTTAGAGAAAAGTTTTATATGTTCATTATTCCAAACAATTCTTTGAACACTTTCTTTATCTATACCAATTCTGTTGATCTGATGTAGTATACCATGGACAGAGCCTCTGGAGAAATTCAATTATTGACTGTTATTTAGAAGTTTGATATTTATTTGAGGTTCCTAGGCACAACATTTATGAGGTCTAAATTTCCAATAATCAACCTCTCCCAAATTTAACAAAAGCAGTAGAAAGACTGTTAAATTGCATTTTCCTCAGCAATGCCCTCAAATCAAATCCCTTAATCAAATTCTGAACAACCTTAAATTTACAACATAAACTCACCAAAAGATAATATGCAACCTGCACTCAATCATGATCACATTATCTCAGTTACATATAATTACTAACAATATGTCAAAACTTTAGTAATTTTGATATGAGGTCAGCAGCCTTTTGCTTTTGATGCAGAGTAATTAAATGAGAAAATTAAGGTGGTAAATGTACAGCAATGTTTATCCTTTGCTGTAGAACAATATAGAACATTTACACACATGCTACCTTCCTGATTAAAGTTACTTTACCTGGAAGAAAGGTAGTTTGTACCGTTGCATTTTAATTAAAAGACAATTAATTAAAAAAACAACCCAATTAAAAAGTAAGGACCGTGCCCCATTACAAGACCAACGTTCTTCTGATAATTCATAGGAAAATATAAATATCGGTGCAGCCAAATGTTTTTTCAAACATTTGTGGCATGCGCAAATAATTTTAAAGCCAATACGCTTCTCTGACTCTGCATTTTGAGACCTGGTGCAAACATGTCTTCGGGAAATAAATTTTAAAAAACGAATCTGGCAATTGATACCGAAAAACGTTCAAACGCTGTTTCTACTGAATGCATACATTGAAAAAGATTGCAATTAAGACAGGAATCTTCACCTGAACTGTAACTATCGGTGGATGACACTGAAATAGAGCGACGACGTAGTCTCGGAGGCCTTCTTGACATGCTTTCGTTGAAGGACAAGCCCTAATCAAGCAAGCAAATTATTGAGAACGGATGCCGTTGAACGAAAGAATCGAGGGAAGCGAGCATTCAGCACAAAAGAGAAACGTTCTAGCATTCTCTGAACACACCTTCATTGCGTTCAGCTGAGGTGGCTTAGTAGCTGCAGCCGGCGACTTTCGTGCAGAATGACTCACAGACGCCATTATGGAGTCACTTTGAACATCAAAACGGCCCAGCCAAGATGGAGGATGTGACGTCAATCATTGTTTGCGAGAACAATAGGCCTAGACTTCCGTAAGACAACCCGATCGTGGGCTTCATTCCAGCACTCCGAGATCCCCTCTGCAAAAAGAGCCCAAGGGACCGTAACCTTTGAGGAAAAAGGACAGTTTTCCTCGCAAGAAACTTCATCAGAAGAGGAGGCAAGAATGTTCGACTCTCAACAACAACACAATCAACCAGCACAGTTCTATTGCCGCTAGCTTTAAAGCTGAAAGAGGTGCCCGAAGTATCCTGAAGATTTTCGCAGAGTCATAATTTTCACCTGTGGAATAAGCTCAATACCCAGAAAAAGGATGCAGGTTTCACCAAATCAAATCAACAATATTAGTTTTAGGAAAATAAATAAAATTTGAAGTTTAAACATGCCAGAATCAGTAGAATTTGCCTTCACTTCAGAAATAATTCATTTTCTCTGGTCTACTTTTGCACTTAAGTTAAATGTAGCACCATCGAACCCTTTGCAAAATATATATAATTTCTGTCTTTAACAGGAGTATTTCAAAGAAAGAGTAAGTCATACTACTGAACGCAAGGACCTTTCATACTACACACCATCGACCTCAATAAAATCGCAATTTTCTTCTGCATGGGTTGAGCAGATACAGAATTAGCCCTTTTGTTGCACTGCTTTCATTTGACATTTCATTTTTCTATATTCCAATATTTCCTCCTTTGCATTTCTTCACGTCCTTTATGAGAGCTTTATTTCGATCCAAAATTATAACTTTTAGAATCGACGTGAAATCGTTACGAATTTAAGCTGAGGCGAAGCGTGGTCAATACGAGGCAGAAATTAAACACCCTCCTGATATTCTGATATCTAATACCGTAAATAAATCTTAAGAAAACGGGAAGGCCAATGCTTGATTTTTTAAGCCAGCCTCTTATTGAAGATGCACTAAATCACACCTGGCCTCTTTCGTAGAATCAATCTAAACGTCATAACAACTTCCAAAGTAGCAAATGTAGTCATCGTAGCCATCATTCCATTTGTGTTGACAACAAATACCATCGGTTGAGACACTAACATTTGGCAGGTAATTCCAATTACATAGAATAAAACGCCCATCGCACACAATTTTTCAAGACCCACACAATTAGGGAACACAAGAAAATGGCCTTAGAGCGCTAGATCTACCTCGACAAAAAGGCCTAAGCAACAGAGACCCTGAGCGCCCGCAAGTAATTATCAACAAACAGCGCTGCAAAAGTTGGTGTCAACGGTGCTTCCAACATAGTAATTGGCAATTGAATCATTTGATGTAAATTATAAGTACCTGCCTGCCAAGAATGAACAATTGGCGGATATTTCTCAACGGAACTGCTAGAATAATCAGCTTGAGCGGTACTGAGTTAATCTGCACTCAACTTAATAAAAAAACCCATGTTAATTGCAAATGTCGAGCCAATAAAACTGCATAATGGTCCAGTCCGCGATTGAACAAGAACTATCATTTGGTACACTTACTGTCAGTAAAATCCATGGCACGGTGCACCAATCCTCTTCCGTTCTGTATCGTTGCTACAAATGTGAACCAGAGGATTGGCACAGATTCTGGCGCTTTTCCTGCATACCTCAGTTCAGCAAGCTAATAAACGTAGGCAATTTTGAAGAGCAATGGCTTGAACCAAGCAGGTGCGTAATAGAAACGGCCAGATTCTAGTTGCAGCTGTTCAATAATATTTCTTTTTAGAGAAAGCACCAACATCTAGTGCGAGGTAGCAGGTAGAACGCGCTTTAATTGGCATGAAACCGCATAAAATTATGGATCCCGAATTTCTACAAAATGCATGTCACATGAACATATCGTCGAAAATTGGAAAAAGCTTTTATCTGGAAAAGCAAGCAGGGCGTTTGTGTGAAGGCAGAGTCAGTCAATGCATAATTGATATTTGGAAAACCCAACAAGTACGAGCAGGTCTGACTCCTGTCGGCATCCAGAAAATGTGCCAAATTGAAGTGACAAAGAAAATGTGCCAAAGAAAAGTGACAAAGTGGAGCCAATGAGGTTGATAATTAATTATCGTTACGAACTGCAGAGATTGCATTACTTTCAAACGCAACATTAATTAAACGGTAGGTGTTTCAACATGGATTTGAACATACTTCACAGCAATCCAATATAGTGCAATTGCATTGGCCTTATTCTTCTGAATGAGAGATGGGCAGAGTCAAATTGCCAAGCCACTCTTCAGGCTACTTCGTATTCTAAAGATGGCTCACAGGTAGCCATGTGCGTTGTCAGTCTCAGACAGCTTCAGAAAGCTGCGATAACACAAGAGAGCATGGAATATATAAATGAAGAAGCACACCACCCTGATCCATGTGATACGTGCAAGTTACTTGCTGTCCTCGGATTGAGAGGTTTCATGTAAAGAGCCTTTTGATTAGCTCCCATTTAATGAGATTATACTTCAAGATTTTCCGGTCAAAACAGAGGGCATTTGTGACTAGGGTAGAGGCGTAAAGTTAATTGTCACATATATCTTGGTAGCCAATGCAGTAGCCACAGTTGAGCAAATATAGGCGGTTGCTTCCTTCCTTCCAACTCACCTCTACAAACATGGCAACCGCAAATTTATCAATCCAGGTCAATGTTTAATGTATACATTAATTAGGCTAGTTCCCAGAAGCACCTAATTTATTCAGAAAATAGTAATTTAGAATGAGCATTTAATACTGTTTGAAAAAGGAGGAGAACAGCCCATGCGAGTCTGAATGATTTTCCTGGCATTCAAAGAACCTTGCCAGGCATTGCATCGACAATTAAGACTCAAATTTGGAGTGCCTCAATGCTCCTGCCCTGCTACATTCCTATGTCTTTAAAACACCCTATTTTTAGCGGCAGAACTGCCTTGTTTTCCTTTCTAGCCACCAGAAAACTACTAGTAGCGTTCTCAAAAGAGGTTCGTCTAAACGAAGTCTGTTCTCTATCTACGCTACGTTGTTGCTTCCTAGCAGAACATTTCTCCATTCTAAAATGTAATGGTAGTCCTGAAAGATTTCCATCAGGCCACTTCATAATGAGGTAAAACTCGCATTTTGATTTAAACGTCAAACAAATCTCCTAAATGAAAAACAGCAAATAAATTGCAGCACTTCATGAATAACAAAACGTAAATTAAAAAATTTCCATAAAATGTTCAAAGACCAACCAAACAGCTATAATTATTAAACATCTGGTGATAGCTCATCCAACCCATACTATAGGTTATGAATTTCACTTTGGCGTACTTCTCCTTTCATTGAAAGGTTGGATTACTTTTGAGTCGCGCATCCTCTAGAAAATATTAGAATCATTTTACTGGATTTTTTTTTGCCTATGGCAATTTCTTAATAATCTTATTATTATTATTGAAAGATTACTGGGTAAACTTGATCAATATGACTAAGAAGTGATAAGAAATCTATGAGAGAATGACAGGTCCCTCGGGGCATGGGTTTGAAAGCCATTCGAACCGGCTGAAGTATCTGTTCTTAAGATCAACTGTAGCATGCATGATAATTAAAGGAAAACCAAATTAAAAGTTATTAGCCCCAACCAGATTCGTTTACCGACCAACTAAATTTGCATCAAATAGAAAGCCTCGAGCTAGTTCAATAACGAGCTTAACTCGCCTAGAACGAAGTGATTCCCCTTATCTACTGACAAATGAAGTGCCTTCACAACGTCAAAGAATCACTCAAATGTATGAATCTGGCTGCAGTGAGACTAACGAGCTCTTCAAAAAATCACTTTTCCTGTTTGTTTTTAGCCAAATGGACATCAAATATACGAATATTTAACATCTTCCATCTAGAAACTTATTTGATGATGTTTTAACTTATCAACTAAAAAGAGATTCACCCGTGGATCTGTAAGGTGTCTGCAGTGTATAAATGTGGACGAATGTTCCGTAATCCGTACATAACAGCGTTCGGCTTGCCTCAGACGACTGGACGGCAAGGTTAGGCCACTCTAGGACAATTGAGCTTCTCAGGCAGTTCAAGGAGAGATTCCGAAAGGCCAGTGGCCTCGTATCACAGAGTTTATGAGTGGTAACACCTTCTTTATTTAATAGCATTTGCACTTTATCTTCACTATGAGACTATGATTCGTTTTGGGAGGCTTTGAAAGGATAAGAGATTGATTGGATTTGAAACATCATAAATAGAAATACTCATTCATTGACGGCTAGATGATGTGGCTTTCAGTTTAAGCTAGTTAAGTCGGGCTCGAGCTTGGCTTTGAAGCTACAGGGATTCGCCCTTAGAAGGGGGGGGGTCGCTCTTAGAAGGGGGGCTGCCCACCGATCATCGCCGATGGGAAATTTTATATGAGAACACCATCTGGGAACACCATCGGAGAACATTTTTAGTGCTCAGTCTACCTCCATGGTCAGGTAGCCAGGGTACGGAGACTGATGAGATAAATTTCTCTTTTCTCCGAAATTGTGGTTTAAATTTGAGAGAAAACCATCCCCAGGTAGGTTATTCGTCATTTGAGATGAATGCATGTGTTTGGTTTGGCCTGAGGTAGCCACTCCATCTTGAAATTAGGTTTTCGAAATTCTGTGTCAATGTCTGTCGGGCAAAATGTCGTAATCCGGGCGCAAAAATTTTGCCATCTAATTGAGAATAAATTCGACAGATCGACAAAGAATCGTTAAAGGTTTACTCAAGTAAAATTGTTTGGTGTTATCTGCTCTTGTTTTTTATCATGTTATTTCTATTCTAGCATAGGAACCCGACCATAAAACGAACAAATTTTATTAAGACCTTGCGAAGGAGCCTCGCAGCTCCTGCTTTTAATGGGAGGGATTTTGTCTCTACCGGCCAGGAGATCGCAGATGATCGCAGACAAGCAGTATATGAAAATACTTGTATCGGCGATGGTCGCCGACAGGTCGCCGAACGTCTGCGATATACGTCTAAATTGCGAAATCTTGTCTTTCTTTCCAAAAAAATGGGTTCAGGGACCAATAAAAAATCGACTGGGTTCACTTCAGGAACAAAACAAACATAAAGGCGCCTCAAACGAGGCCCGTGGTGGTAACGAGGCGCAAGGCCACAAGGATCATAACACGGGAATACAAGACGAAATTTGTACCTACATTGAAGATCTAAGATAGCCAAAGCTGTTTACGAATTTTAACTTTTTCTGACTATGACAATTTAAGCAAACCCATCTAGGTTACAATAGGTTTTTGTTAGGCTATATGCGTGCAATGGTTGTTTACCCAACAAAGGTCATCTTCTCTTGCCAAAAGTTCATGTGTCGATCAGCCCTTCGATGGCCCCAGTTCCAGGCAGTCCCAAATGTATCTCTCAAAATAGCAGCAACGGCAAACGGCTTCTTGGAAAAATGACGTGACATTTTATTATATGGATCTCCTTCTTGGAGCACGATCTGGTATTGCGTGGTCACTCATTGCGTAGTCTAAGTAGCGGCCAAGGGTTGGATTGCGTGCCCAAAGATTGCGTGCTCCAAGATTGCGTGCTCTATGATTGCGTGCTCTATGGTTGCGTGCTCCATGATTGCGTGCCAGCAGATTAAGCGCCAAGTAAACTAAACAGTCTGTTGACTTTAGAAGAACGACGCCCCCTGATGCAATCGTGCCAGAAGAAAACGGACTGCCTTCACTTAATATTGTACACCAATGGCCTGCGGTTTGTTCGAAACTCAATTTGTACAAAAAGAAATCGCGACAGACCCGAACAATGGAACCAGTGTGATGCTCGTTGAATAAGGCAAATGACTGGCTACATAAAGATCTGTCCCTGAACTTAAAACAAACGATACAGTCTCTTCTTTTCTTCAAAAACTAGCATCGATGGCCTAAATTTCAAAAGTTGAAGAGTAAGGGGGTCACATTCCCGTGTCTTTGTTTCCCTGTTCTGAACTCTATGTTTCCGGAGCGGAACGTTTCCGTTTTCGGCTTCGCGTTTCCATTGACACGCATCAAAACGGGGACATTTGAACGCGCTGTTAACAGCGGAGTGATTTGAAAACGAAAAGTTTTAATTGAAAACACCGAAAACGGAGTGATTCGAAAACGCAGACATTTGAAAACAGAGTAATAGAGACACAGCCTCGATTATTTGAGTTCGGTGAAACGTTCTTTGCTAATAATGTCCTCTCTTGTTGAGCAGCAGGAATTAGGCCCATAAACAACGTTGGCATTGGGCACGCATACGACGGCACTGCCCAAAAGAACAGACCGGGGGCGGTCCGCGGGCAAAGTCCGGTTCCATAAATTTTCGTTTGACCCTGTTCAAGTTAATAGGAATCCAAAGATAAAAACAATCAAATGAAATGTAGTTCGAGAAACCCACGAGTAAAACCAGTATTATTCATTGGCATTTAGAATTGGATTAAACCAATGCTAAACAAACAAGCACCAATCCGATCCAATATACTTCTTCAATGGTGAAAAAGCGCATTTTTCCATCCACCCGACTCCACATTAACACAGTTGCTGTTCACAGGTGGAAATTCGTTTTCAAGCCATATTTTTGTTCAAACAGAGTTGTTGGATCCTGTGACTTCGAGCTTCGCCCGGCTGTCTATCCGGGCACTGGGTGGACATGTGATCGGAAATGCCGGGGGGAATCCCCAGGGGATAACCACACGCAATTTATGAATCGGAGGGAAGCACACTTGGATGCGTGGTCAAATTGAAGAAGCACCTGCAGCTAACCTCTGGGGAAAGAATCGACCATGACCCGAGCTTTTGAAACACTGCACGAGCTCTTAGCGGCGATAGAATTCTCCATAATTCACCTTTAAGTCTAATACTGCTGAGAAATGAACGGGGGTCGAATATTCGATCACTATGCTTTTTGGCGGGTAGCAGGTAGAAAATTTAATTCAGCATTCAGCTTGTGTAATACGGAGAAACACTTTTAAAAAGGGAAGTTCCTATCAGCAGAAGTTTCTTTCAGCATCAACCTTAACAAAATCAATTGGCATGCTTAACAGCTTCTAACATTTTTCAACTTTTTCCATGTACATATGAAATTCCTCAGAGTATAAAAATGTTATCAAAATCACTGCACTTATGTAATTAGAGCCTTTACAGAAGATGGAGGGCAGTATGACCTTTGGAAAGGTCAATTTATTGAAAGTTTTATTGGAAGTACAGCACTTGAGTTATTTCCTGGTATTAATATTTTCAGTATGTTAATATGATGATGTATCTGACTAAACTTTATCTGACTGAATGGCGCCTTAGCAAATTGCGCCTTGCTAAATAACAGCCTCGCAGCACCAAAGACGATTACTGCATTACAAACCGATGAGTATTGCTATTCTACAGTTCACATACCCAGAAAACATTGCATTAGCAAGCGACGACAAATCGAGGCGTTTGGCCATGCAGGTTAATGGATATTTGCCTTGGAACATCGTGCCTCTCCCTACCCCCATAAGAGGGGCATCCACCCTAACTCAACATACGTAGGACGCAAAAAACGTCGGCTACTCACAATAACTTTCACATGAACCAGTGGAACTTGTAGACAGGGTCCGGGTCCGGTATAGTGCTCTTCGGGCGGATGCTTGATAACCGTTTTGATGCTGGAATTAAAAGTGACAAATTTAATAGCACCGGGGCGAGAAATAAACCTAACAAATACAAGTGGAATCACATTCTAAAAGTATTGGGGTTATCTCCTTCGGGTGTCCCCTTGACCCCGCAAACGATGAACGAAGCCCATGAATGCACCAAAAGACTTCTTACAAGGACAGTAGGAAAACTAAAAGGGTGACTGTAATAGATTTGTACAAGCATGCTTGGATTTAGGGTACAATCAAGCAAATCGGTTTCAAAAGTCGCATCCAGGCAGGATGAAACTTATCGATGAAACTGTCAATTTATTGTTCAATTCTTAGTTAAATGACTTTCGTCAACATATGATACCTTTTGTGCGGCTACACTTAATTGCCAATACTGTTTTGGAAATTCAATTCTTCATTTAACATTCAAATCTTAAGAAACTACAATGCTCTCATCCATCTTGAACAAATTTGATTTCTCGGAGGGGAACGCAAGCCTTTATTCTACCTGATTATCCACAGTGACAATATGAAAATACGTTTCATGTGAAATGACCGCATTCACCAACAACCGTAATCCTTTGCTTGTGAAACTTAAAACAAAACAAACTGGTGAGTCTCCTAAAAAGCTTGCTGGTCGTTGTAACGAAGAGACATGACTGTTAAAATAGCTGGTTCCCATATCAAACTAAAAACCTGAGAGGTGCAAAGCGTTAAACTATAGTATTTTTAATTGAACTACACGCTTTTTTAAAATGAACCAGGAACCTACATGTAGAAGGCCGAAATATATAAAGAACTTATCCAATTAAAAACGAAATCCCTAAGGAACTTTTCGATTTGAAAAATTTGTATAACTGCAAGCACCAAGAAGCCTGTTCCATTCATTAGCAGCCAATACTCGCATAGATTGTTTGTTATTCGTGTGCCAAGTGTTTTATTGAGTAGTTTCCGCATATTCTATCTTGCCCCTTTCTCTGTTAAGTGTTGAGGCTTATTGGTGTGCACTGAAAATTAAGGAACTTTAAACAACTTTTGGTACTAAAATCTGATTACTTGAGGTCTACCTATAAGGAACTTTGGAACTAGGCCTTGTGGTAGGTTCCTTATAAAAAAAACGTGTTATGGGGTAAACAATTCTATCTAGAAGTAAATTCTTAAACTTCCATTGATTTGGGTTGAACCATATGTGTGACGTTACAATGGAATTGACTACAGGGAATCCCCATAAAGAACTGAATGACAATTTTTGTGGTTGTAACAGGAAAGTTTCACTGTTAAGTGACAACGCGTGACAAATACATTACGCAAGATACCAAATTGCGTACATACTATTGTGATGAGAAATAGTTGCAGAACTATACTCTTTCCGTTTTTCCTAGTATCTGTGAACATTTGTTGACTTAAAAGGAATCTGAAAAATGACTGAAGTTCTCATAGCGATGTCCTTTTTAAGTATAAAAGGGGTTGAGGGATGATAAAATATTAGATCAATTTGGTTGAGTTTATTTTGCAAAGAGGCCAGATTGGAGGGTAAGGCTTTATAATGGGTGGAACTCTGTCTCCAAACAATAGGGTTAAGGAATGTGTTATAGAAAAGGGGTGCAGATGTAGAAGACTACAGTACCAAAACATTGAGCGCCAACTGGATAAGATGAAGGGACAACCTTCCAAAAGGAGGGGCCCACCCCACTAGCTCGGTTTGCTCATTTACATCCACATCCCCGGCTCAGAGGACCAGGACGTCCTTGATCGCATGAGAGCAATCCTGTGACTTCACCTGTACGAAGGCAGGTACGCGACACAAAATCAAGTGCGGAAACGTTTAGAATGAGTAATGGATGCATAAACTATCGCTAAGTAAAATAAATCTGCTCCACCGGCTCGCAAAAACTAGCAATACCTTACATACGTAATTCTGTAAAATCATTGATGGAACTATAGTCACAATAATTGGCTCTTTTATCTCTATGTTGACGAGAAATATTTCGTCAATAAGAAATTTATAACAATGACTCGGTATAATTAGCCCTAAGAAATAGCAGCTTTTACCACTTACACCTGGGAGACAGGTCCCATTGGGCTCATTATAATAAATAATCACCAAGGAGGGAATGCTAACGACCGATCAACAACTGTACTGAGCAGCCAATTTCCTAGCAACTGCTTCTTATCTGTTGTCAACGGGGGCTATCAACTAGGCAAGCACGTGGGACTATAGCTTTCCAGGCAATTATCTTCACTTTTCAAGCCGAACGTATATAAACGAAAAACAAAGTTGAAACGGGCAAGGATAACCAAAACTAAACATATACTTTTAAAGGAGCAGCAAGGCATAATGGGAAGGAAAGCAATTAGGTAGCGGTGTGCAACGAAAAGCTGGCACATCTATTTACCTTTGTGAAGAAACATGATTATGATTAGGCCATGCACCGAGGCTTAATCTAGCGGGAAGCCTATACAACACAATCTGCTAAGGAAGCTGATACGAGAACGTGCAGATCTCTGCCTTTCTAATTCATCCCGGAATGCCTAAATGATAGGCAGTAAATAATACTTTCTCCAAAATGAAACATGCACATTGGATACATTTAAATCAACCCTCTCTTTTATCACGAGAAAGAAGAGCACCAAGAAACATACTTAGCAAAAACAGAAACCAGTTTGAATGAAAACAAAATTTGTCATTCTTTAGACTCAATTGCATCATAAAAAGGAGTGCTAAACAAATGCTACTTCAGAGTTTCCCTTGCACATTCTTGCTTTCGCGCCAAGACTGATTACAACCCTCAATTTATTATTTCTTTTGGGAAAATTTGTTAACCCACCAAGCCCCTCCTATAGTCAGACCCCAATTCGCATTTTGGAAAACTTCACTTGAGAATCCTACAATCCTCTCCTATAATTCTCAATTAAGGTTTATCTGCACACAAAAAATGGCCCATCCACAATGAGTTTTCCACTTAATGCCCCCATTTCACAGTGCCAATGAGCCCATACTAATGCAGTTGTGCCAAAAATAGTCTGCAACATTTCTGGGCCTAAATAAAAACAGCAAACGCAAGTCTAAAACTTTCAAAGTGGCATGTACAATATGAATGAAAATGCACTTCTTCATTGCAACCAGAAGCAAAGGTTTTTAGGCTGAATTTACTCCTAGGGGTAGTATTTTCTAATCTGTTTTAAACTTTCTGTCATTTCTCTTCCTAAATATTTTGTAAAGCATCCAAGGACATATACTGCTGCTATATCTTAAAATTTCTTGACTTGACAAACCAAACTCAGTTGGATCAGAAGAAACAAACTGGCATTCAGACCAAGCTGCTTTGATCTACACACAACCCTGCTCAACAGATATGAAATAATCAATTTAAGTACCAAGCATTTGAAAATAATCATCAGTCAGCCAGATGATCCTTGATCATTGCTTCATTTATTTCTTCAGTAATTAATTCATTTCAGCCAATGATGAAATGTTTTGCTTGCAGAATGTGTTTTCTCTATTCAGAGTGCATGGCTTGTGTTACAGCCTATAATTTAAATTTAATCCAGCTATCTACAAAACCAAGAAAATCTGCCAATATCTTACGTTTATTTTATCACACCTTTGAATGATACACTACAAGCTTTGATCTTGTACATTTTACTCAATATAACAAATTAAAGTTTCCATTAAGCTTTTAAGCAATTAGAGTAAGACAAACAGTAGTTAGGGGTGATTCACATGTAGGGTCAAATGTCTAGAACTGTTAGTTTCCACTTGATGGGATTCTTCTGGCAAAATCTCTTTTCCAAAATGTTGCAAATCAACAATGTAAATAGTCAGGTCAATATCATATTGTTTTAGTCTATGACCTGCATGTTAAGTGGCATGCTAGATGCTGTGCCATATTACCTACTTTCTACCTGCTACCTTGACCTGCATCTATGAAATGATCATTAGAAATATGCTTATCAGCCTATCCAAACTGTTACTGGGAATTTCATATTTGAATCAAAAGCTGGCTCCAATAAAAACAATTTTTTGTTTACAATGGTACCCGATTTTGCGACACTCTAATCTTCTAGATGTATTCAATTAAGTTTGAATGAAATAAATAAGACAATTCTTTTTTAGCTTTGGTTATATCCGTCTATTTTATAATTGAATGTCTACAAACCACGACTGGACAATCACACGATTAAGCCATATTGATATGCATTTAGGCAGACCACCTTGTTTTGTCTAACCAATTCTTAGGCCTAGCAACATTCCGTGGTGGTGCAAGCAAAGTTTTCTGGCGCACAAAGAAAATCACAAATCCACGGGGAAATACAGAAAGATAAAAAACAAGTACAGTTCTGCGTGTGTTATAAATTTTCTGATTCTAAACAACATTCAAAACTTTTTCGTTACGTTAGCAGAGCCTAGAAAAAAATTTGAATTTACCGGCAAAAGACGATTATCTAAAGAAGAACGAATCAAATTTAATAAAAGCAAATGGGCGTATTAAGGATTTGTCATAAGCAATTTAACATTCAGTATTTACTCACCATAACGTCAGTCTCTGATGGGGGTTTTTTCATGGCTGAAGAGCTTTTGATGGCAGTTGACGACATTTTTCTTGATATTGGGGCGGCCATGTTGAAGCTTTGTTAACCACCCGCCTGAGGAGCCTTGGCGAACTTGGCTTCTCCTTTTGTTCTTTTCAAGGAGGATTCCCTGGGCAACGCTGTCAATAAAGCAAACTGGCCGCTAGCATGGAGATTATTGTTGCTCATCAAGGTTATAGACACAAAACCAGTTTTACAACACAAAAACCTTCACGCCAATATAAATAACTGCATTATCCATCTTATTCAAAGGACGCGTTTTGGTTAGAATCCACAAACAACGAATCCAGCTCATGCTGAAGTTGTCATGTGCATTTCAATATTCATTAAACTTGCTGGCGGTGTTTAGATTGTATACAAGACATCTTGAAATTACTGGCATGACAAGCCACAATGTTAAAGAGTCAAGTAATTTTTGTCAAGCACGTAAGGGGACAGCAGTTTGGGGAGAACCACAAAATGGGGCAAGGGACTGAAAATCTTCGTAAGGGGGATAACGCGACTCAACAGAAAACTTTGAACCCGCTTCGTGTCCTGTTTGACAAGAAACGACAACGAAAGTTTTATAAGAAGGGGAAAGTAAAAAATTTGTTAGAATGAAAAAGGATTGAAAAGGATCGAAAAGGGATAGATTTGCATCGTGACGTAGCACAAGTTCTTATTGGTGGCAAGGGTAACATATTAAAGTATTATCACCTCCAACAGCTTTGACAGACTTATCGACACTGAGGTGATACGACAAAATAACATAAGGTTGAAAGCTAAGGACGATAATCAAGTTTCAAAAATAATAAAGGCATTCTATCAAGTATGACTAATCGTGAATGTGGTATTTTATCCAAAACAGGCGAGTCTGGAAAGAAAACCAGGCAAATGATTGACGCATTCTCAGATTTTCAGATGTTCACTCGAAAAGCAAACCTTGAATTCTTCCAACGTCGTTTCAGCTAGCACCATTCATGAACAGTTGGCAGGTCAGCCATACTCGAAAAACACAACTCCACAGGCGACTTTCAAATCGTGTCTTCATGAGTCAAGCTCTTGCGGCAAGTGGGTCTTTGTGTTGCGGCGATTGTTCGCATCAACGCCAGCTATTTCCTCTCCCCCGTGTTTGTTAGGACACGACGTATTATGACGTCAGTGCAAGGACTGAGAACAGGTTAGGTCAAGACATTCCGAACAGCAGGTTTCCAACAAACTTCAAATGCGCGAAGAATGAAGCCAGGAGGAAATCTTGAACTCTCAAAGATGGCAGCACAGCCCGTCTATTCTCCACGATGCCTTCCTTGATTAGTTAATATAAACAATAATAAACTTATATTAACAAATGTTTAGCGCTTGACTCTTTGACTTCTTAATGTGACAGAAATTCCAGAGAATAAAAAGGGGCTTGGTAGCATTAGCCCTAACATATACCAACCATTCACTAAAAAACCTCTGCAGCTTCCTTTGGGCACGTTTCTCTCTTGCTTCTCGATCGCTGATTCTTCTCTATCAATTTGAGTTGGTGGGCCAAACACTGATATACAGCCTTTCGATATGTTCCAGGCACGATTCTAACATACAAAGATACTTTTGAAGTAGGAGAGACACACATAAAATGTCATGTTTTTCAAAATGTCAATGAAATGAAAACATGAAATGAAAATGTCATGTGTTCACGTTTGTGTACGCCAAGTGGTCGAATGTGTAAACCAACTGGCCAAATAAAGATGGACATCTTGCCAACGGCTTACGAACGTAGCGACATTCAAAATGAAACGGGCGAGAAAAGAGCACCTTGCATTAAAAAAGGACACACTTTAGCATATGAGGCGCCATAGGGGACAAAAGTATGAAAATATAATTTCGTTGTATGAAAACGTATTTATGGTACATGCATATTTTTTCGGTATCATAATAGCTATTTTAAATGTCACATGGAAAAGGCATAGCATAAAATTCATGCCATGGAAAAGTCATAGCATAAAATTCATGCCATGGAAAAGTCATAGCATAAAATTCATGCCATGGAAAAGTCATAGCATAAAATTCATGCCATGGAAAAGTCATAGCATAAAATTCATATCATAAAAATTTCATAGCAAGAAATTCATGTCATGGAAATTTCATAGCAAAATGCTCTTGTCAAACAGTCGATGAAGCGGTAGGACTTGGAACTGGAGAATATGTTGTAGGACTAGGAACGGGAGGTATACCTCTGTTTGAATTTTGCAACATCGATGGTGGTGTTGTAAATTCGACACGCCTTGATAAAATTGCAGAAATCGTCTCTTGGAATGTAGGGTTTTGGACAAGTGAGTTGACGATTGTTTCAATAGATTCTGAGTCCATTGTAACTACGTCATGCCCACCGAGCCGATCATGACGCTGTTGATCCGCCATGTTAGCTCTGGTTGATTTGGCGGGATTTTACATGCGCACGCATTCAAATCCACATATTTCCATGACATGAATTTTATGCTATGAAATTTCCATGACATGAATTTTATGCTATGAAATTTCCATGACATGAATTTTATGCTATGAAATTTCCATGACATGAATTTTATGCTATGAAATTTCCATGACATGAATTTTATGCTATGAAATTTTTATTGCATGAATTTTATGCTATAAAATTTCCAAGACATACAATAAAATAGCCATTATGATACCGAAAAAATATGCATGTACCATAAATACGTTTTCATACAACGAAATTATATTTTCATACTTTTGTCCCCTATGGCGCCTCATATTAGCAAGCCTAAGAATGATGCTACCTGTTGAATAGCTCTTGTCATTTTCAATTCATTGTGGTTGATGCGTTGTCGCTATTGAAACAGTGCCTATCACGCAGAAATGTTTTGTTTACAAGACACAAGAGCTGCTATTAGAGACCTGCTTGCTGGCAAGCTGTCAGTTTGCGGCCAGTCTCTTAGAGGCGAATAAATTAAAAAATACATGGTAATTTCTACTACAAGATACAGAAGGGAATTCTGTCCATTGAAGCATTGTTTTCAAAAGAAGAGGGCGGGTTTGATTCCAACCATTTCGTTGACTAAAAGACCGACAATGCAACTGTGGGCTTGGAATTAGTAACATTAAAGGTGATTAGTTTATTTAGAACCGCGAGAATCACTGATTGGTTTATTACTTATTTAAGTTTTTTGCAAAGTGCAACGAGTTTGCGAATCTTTAAAGTTTATAGGTTATATTGCTACTTGAGCTTTTAAATATAAGGCGATATTAACAATAACCACGATACCTGCTACCTGTTTTTGCTGTGACAAACAAGCATTGTCAAAACAATTAACCATTTCGGTGCCATGATTGCAAGCAAAGCGACACGTGAGAAGAGAACATTGGACAATGCGTCCAGTCCTCCCTCCACTCAGTGGTCGCGAAAAGTTTACTTTAGTCCCAATCCCCTTGTCCTACTTGAATCCCCGTCTGAAGCCGTTAAGGCATTATAAAATCACTTTGGCTGCGTCATTGAAATACCCACCTGCTGGCTAGGCCAGGCAACAGACGTTTCCTAAAAGTCGAAAAGGCGTTATTCAAGCCAGAATCAGTTCTTTGGCACAGTGAAACAAGGGGCCTGGAACTAAGTGACGCATTTCACATACAAATAAGAAGCTGTATCTTCACAATAGTTAACTTGAAATAAATCATATTGCCTTTAACTAAAGAACCAGAGTGTAATTCGTTTACCTTGAGACTAATGCCACATATTCCATGTAGTGATTGTGCGACTTTGATGGTAATATTCTGACGAAGAAGATTTAAGAAGACATTTGCGGCCACTTCTGTAAATCATAAACAAGTATGCCGCTGGCGGTTGATACCTCTTAACCGAACGTGGTTCAAATAAAGACCTGCTGACGAAAATCATATGGCATTGCCACTAGGCATGTTGTGAGTTGAGTTTCCTGTGCTGCTGGTGAAGATTAGAGCATGTAAGAGGAAGCACTTCTTTAGGCCCATGTGCCTCAAAGTCGCCTAACGGTCGTTCAGCCTGGCTGCGTTTTGCCCGTTGAAGAGGCGACTGCCTTTGTAAACTTTCTTGTAGAAAAAAGGCTGCTCAACCGCGTTGGAAGTGACCCAAAAGTCCTTTGTTCGTTTGTTGCTACCCTGCGGGCCTAGTGGGTGATAGTCGTAGCCCTGTTCTAAAGGCTGCGTACCATCAACCATACTCAAGATGTTGGGTGCTAAGCGGGGAAGCCTCTTGTAAACATGGACGTAGAAAGTGGGTGGGGGCAAGATCAATAAAGGGGAATGACCACTATAATTTTTTGCAATTGAAGGAGCACTTTGGGTATCACAACGACACTTTTGTATTGTTTACAAGAAGTGGGGGCCTTGGCTTTTTTGGTTCCCCGCTTACTATTGCTTACTTACTTATCGCTAAAAGGCTTCAAGTGCAGGCTGATTGACGTAGCATACATGCTTAGAAATTCATGGGCACATGATAAAAGACAAAATAACGTTTCGTAGTTCAGAACTTCAAAATAGCACGAGACAGCGGAAGGAAAATGAAGTTTGAAGTGTTATAGTACGTAAAAGTGATTTTTATTTTAGAGCTACAGATTCTTTTTTCTGACGACATTAACAAAAATGGGAATGCAAATGGGAGTTATCATTCATATATTTGCAGCCTAGTCCTTGACAAGAAATTCACTTCTTATACACAGTGACGCCCCCTGAGGTTTTTAATTTTAGGGGGACCCAAGGAAAATTTCGTTAAGCCTACACAAAGTGCTGTTGATGAACTGAGTAGCATGACGCGAACTAACTTGGCCTAGGGCCTTGGCTGTCGTAAATACGGCCCTGCTTATACAGATGCTTGAAAGTGATATGATTTGGCCGTGTTTTCAAGATACCAAAAAGCTGGATAACCGATACGGGTTTCGATGCTCCTCCATGGTGCTGTCATGAATAACACTTGAGCGAGAATTCATAAAGCAAGCCTGTGCTTGAAGGAATTTGAAGTAGTTTACAAATGTTCGCTGCATTTCAGGGTGTCTTCTAAAATGATGCAAGAAGAAAGCCGCGTCCCATGTGCAGTCAGCTTCTCAGATCATATGCCAGCTTGTCTTGCTGCTGTTTGGAGGGAAAAAAATAAATTGACACTGTTGTCTCCTTGTTGGCATAAGCTTTGACTGGACCAAAAGGCAAGCTACGGTAAATTCCTCGAATTGGCCACCCCCCCCCCTCGAACCCCCCCCCCTCGAATAAGCCCCCACCCTAAAACTACAAATTTCCAATTAGCCCCCCTCGTACAAGCCCCCCCTCGATTATTTTATTTTCAACTCCTGAGGTTGCCTTTGGCATTTTAGTGAATTACCACAAAAAATTATATTTTTGTTAGTAACTTGATCAAATGTTTTATACTTGGATTATTTTTTATATTATGAAAAGAAAAGAATTTTTCTTTTCATGTGGCATATTAAAGGTAATTTTATAAGCCCCCCTCCTCGACTAAGCCCCCCCCCTCCAATAAGCCCCCATCCAAAAATACGAAAAATAAATAAGCCCCCAGGGGGCTAATTCGTGGATTTACGCTACCCCTGCAATGACTTAACCAAGCCTGAACTCATCACGCATAAATAGCCCACAACCGACGATCAGTGAATATGACATGGACCAAAAAGGTATTAAGGTTCAAGGAATTGTAAATTTTTTGATCTTTAAAGTCTACTTCAAGCTTTGTTTAGTCTTGCAACGATTACAATTGGGACCCAGAAAAAGAAGTTTTCAAGTGTGTAAATGTTGTATAAAATGATCAAATACTATAAAAGCAGTTCATTACGATTTCCCTATTCGCAATTGAAATTATGTTGCGATTGCATCTTTCTTGCTAGTATCTCTCTCTGTTGTGTACTGTCGTTTTATGTAGATTTAGAGCCCAGCCCCCTTCTAACGTTGTAAACAACATTGCTAAGCATATGTTTGATACCCAAACCGGTGCAAGTGAAAGTGCTTTCTGATCTGCCGCCAAGATAACTCTTATCGCTATCACGAACATTTATCGTTTGCCGGCTAAATCTACTGGAAAAGTGATACAGGAATAAATTGATGAAATTCGCTGTCTATGGGTGACAATCAAGTAAAGAATTACTGCAAAAGTCGGCAAACTTAGATCTGGAATGCCGCCAGTGCCTTTTCTAACAATTTTTATTGAATATTGTGTTTGGCGCCAAATTAGGAAACTTTGAAATACAGCGCATCTAGATCCCCGGAAATGGTTAGGAATCACAAAACACAACGCAGTCATGCAAGTTCAAGTAAATTCTTCATTCAACTGCTCAATTTCAAAGATAATTGAAAAGGAAAAGGAAATGAATGGGGAGGCAGCTTGTAGGTTGCGTGATAACGCGTTTAGAGCATTTCTGCCCAATTCCGGGTAGCCTTGCACTCTTTCCATACAATAAACGGTTTATAACGAACTAAAAACCTAAGATGGCCAAATGAGTAATATAATTGTGGAAAATGCCCGAAATACGTAACTGAGGGGGGTGTTAATGAATAGAAATGGGTATGCAAATTTTCTAAAAAATGGAGTTTACCCCCGCCCCTATAGTTGGGAACCTCATTGTATTTAAAATCATGAGAATGGGCCAGAATGGTATGATGATAATGACGCAGAATAGTAATAATCCATGAAGAATAAGCAAAATAGTTCTTGTGTAAAAGATGGACCAGAAGGAGGACAAGATGCCTATCCTCTATCGCCGCAAATTTGTTGCACTTGGAGAAACTAAGGAGCAAGCTACAATATGGCTGCAAAATGTTTTGTGAAAAGTGTATTGTGCCAACAGTCGGGGTAATCAGGGCGAGCTTTGAAACTTCAATGAATTTGATTTGAATACTTTCTTGAATTCTTTTTACAGCCTTTACTTCTCATGAAATCAAAATATAGCTACGCACAAAGTCAGTTGAAGTTATCTAGCCTGGATATCTTGCCAGCAATTGTAGGGTATGGCCCATATTCCAGATTGTAGTTCTCCGTTACTAGAAATAATTTGAAAGGGTTGTTGTTTCTGGATCGACAGGATTTTCGGGCCATTCTAGCAAAACATGAATCAGTAACCACGCACAATTTAGTTTTCAAAGCACACCTTGCAGCTGCTGTACGCAAAAGTGTGATCTATAGGTTCAATTTGAACACAGTAGTCTAGACAATGTCTGTATGTCACTGAGCGGTATTAGGGTGTTATCAAGGACTCTTAAGTCCAATCTCCAATAGGCGGAAAATATGTAGGCGGATAAATTTCCTGCGATCTAATTGGCCAATTGAAATTGTCGCGGCGGGAAAATGCCGTCTAGCGAAAAGTAGAAAGTCATCCAACTTTTCGCGGCATGACAATTTTCCGCCTAGTGGAGACTGGGCTTTAAACTTGTAACTCTTTTGTGCTTAATTGTAGGAGGGTAGCACTTCGATTTTTGAAATTTTCCAATCCCCCCATGGCATTTAATAATGATACCCCTATTTTATCAAAATGTAAAGGTACGATCTATTCTTCCAATTTATATTATCACCCCGTCATATTCTCAGAAATTGCTATCACACCATGTAATTGCACTGTGGAGTCTTCAGTCTTCTTGAAAAAATATCCACCTGCGACCGCCACTTTATTTTCACCCCCTCCTACTTTAAGGATTTATTTATAGATTAATCCCCTCCCCCACGTTGTGAAAATCTAGAAAAATAGCCATCTCCTGCTAATTCGACCTCCCCACACGCACAGAGAGCAATCAGGCTAGAGTTAATTGGCACGATTGAGTAGGCAATTTGGTTTCGAGTTGCTAACAACTAACAGTCTTCAAGCTAGATTGGCTAGAAAGTCTGTGGACGTTTTCAAGGGGCAATGGGGCCAAATTAAATGGAGCTGCTGAAGCAACGTTTTGGTAAAGGATCAGAACAATGATCGATCATCGGCTTATTTGTTCAGCTTTCGACCATGCCTGGCCAATTTTCTCAAGTTCAGATTTATTCTTAACGTGGAGAGAACTCGGAGCCGCAGGAGTGTCGCAAAAAAACGCCTGTGAACTATTTCTAAGCTTATCATAACTGACTAGACTACGCATCTTCACTTAAAAAATTTATTACACCTATATTACTAATGCACTTATATTACGCAAATTCAAAAGTAGAGATTGATGATTACGAAAATGATCAAGCACGTTCAAAGTTGATGTAGAAAAATGGCGTTAGCATGAATTGGGAATATACGATGTAATTTTATCATTTCAGGTCTCGGTAGATATCGACACAGTTTCACCTGAAACTAATACTAAAAATTGCGAAGTTGATGGCTGCAGGGGGACACGTTGCCCCTGGCCTGTTTTCAAGTACACGCTTTTTTTAAAAGGAACCACTTTATAAGGAACCTACATATAGAAGGCTGAAATATATAAAGAACTTATACTACTAAAAATGAAATCTCTAAGGGACTTTTCGATTTGAAGATTTTTTATAACTGCAAACATCAAGAGGTAAAAAACCCGTTCCATTCATTTGCAGCCAATACTCGCATAAATTGTTTGCTATTCGTGTGTCAAGTGCTTTATTGAGTAGTTTCCGCATATTCTATCTCATCCCTCTCTCTATTAAGTGTTAAGGCTTATTGATGTCCAGTGAAAGTTAAGGAACTTTTAAGGAACTTTTGGTACTAAAATCTGATGACTTGAGGTCTACCTATAAGGAACTTTTGGAACTAGGCCTTGAGGTAGGTTCCTTATAAAAAAGCGTGTATACCATGCGACCGAACCTATTATAAGGCTCCAAATTTCATAATATAGCGCTAGCTGGCAAAATAACCATACCGTGAAATTTTACAAAATCAGATTAATGTGAATAATGGAAATTTGCCTTTTCACATGGTAAGAGCCAAATTAAGGCAAGGATTAGTAGCAACAACAACACCAGATAGGTGCCAAGAAGTTTAAAATGACGTAAAATGGCTTCTGACGTCTTGAGTCAGAAGCCGAGTCCTGAGAGAACGATTATGAATAGAACGCCATTATTGACTGAGTCAAAGATGGTGGGTTGCAAATTCTTCGGGTTGATTTGCTTGGTTGTTTGTAGGCAAGAAGTAGCATTTGAATTGATCCGGTTTTGTCATACTCTCATCATGAGCTACGTGTATACCCATTAATATATATTTACATGTAAATTCGAGTGTCCATTGATTCATGGGTAGACCAGATCTTGTAAGTAAAATGGCCGACATACGGGCATAAATCTTGAGTTACTCAAGTAATAATTCGTAGTTAATGGCAAACACATTGAGAATGACAGGAAACAGGTAGATAGATATGTCTGGTTAGATAATCGCCTGCCTACTAAGGAAAACAAGACATTAATTATTCAAAACCTGCTGTCTTACTCGAATAGTAGGCCACCGTAAAACGAAAGCCAATTTGCAACATGAAAGGGCTTTATAAGACATCGCAAAACGCGTTGTATTTTGAAGGGAGAAGACTATAGCATGCTTTGAGGGATGTTAACGTATGCCCCATCAAACATCTATAGAACTTGTGTATGGGACTTGGACACCTAGGCGCAAAATGATTCTGTGACCCACTAAAGTAAACTGTTACCAATTTGCTAGCTCATCGTACCATGTCGCATCGTGTTTTTGACATGCAACATGCTTTTGGAGCACGACTTTTAAACCAAATGTGTATTCATGTCTTAAGAAACGAATTCGACTCTGACGGCTTCGCTAATCTGGTTTCATAAGCCATCTCTTGGAAATAAACTCAAGTGCGGGAAGCATTTCAGTTGCCCGCGGGTTTCTCAGATACCCGCGGGATGGAAGAAGTCGGATAGAATCTTTAACTAGCTACAAATTTCGTTTGCCCTTGTACTGCTACTCTAGCAATCCAAGAAAATGTATCAGGGGCGGATCCAGTAGGGTGCCAGCCCAAGCACCCCTTAGATATCGGAAACATATTTCTTATAGTAATTTTAAGTACTACTACCCTAGTGAATAAAAATAGTGAATTCCTTGATACATAGTGTGTCTGGTACCCAGGGTAAAGTACTACTTGCAAAAACCTGAAATTCTAGCATCCACTTCAGAGCCCTGCCTCCATGTGTTCAGCGCTATTCTTTCGTTTCTTGTATTAAAATGTTATTAAACTCCCCCTGGTTTCGCCATATAGCATTCAACAGACTCGGAAACCATTGCCACGCAAGCAAACCATGGCCTGCATAAACTACACAAGTTTCTGCACCTGTGGAGGTGGATTTAGCCAATCACTGTGCCGTATCGAGGGTTCTCGAAAACTTGAAATCTCAAAGGATACCGATTTAATCTAGGGGAGTTTCTTCTCTATCCATTACAGTCAAATGAATTGTGGACTTTGACCATTAGGGGGCATTATCATTGACCAGGGGGACTTGAATTATGATTTCGCCTTAAACGGGGGAGGATAAGCTAAACTTTTAGGCCAGTTCTATTTGAGAAAGTTCCACAAATGGCTAGGTGCAGCGCAAGGTACAACTAATGGAAAATATGCTACTGATTTGAATGTATCAAGGAAAGTTACTAAACGTTTTTAAACTATTTATTCATTTAGTCCTTAAACTTTTTATATTTAGTCATTTATTTATCTCAGGTTACAACAGACTTCCATTTCTTTATGGCATCAGGGGTATGATATTTTTGACAATAACAGCGCCTCTGCTTACGAAACTTTCTATATGAGCACCCCTCATAATAATTTCTAGATCCACCCCTGACGTATGCTATAATTCGACTTATAACCCATCTTCCCCAATTCTGTCATCAACATACAGGAAACACCGATTGTTGGACATACTTCACATGAAGCAATCATTATCAATACGACAATAATTTAAAAGATGCAGCCAGCTTCCATTGGATTGAAAGAAGTTTTGCTGTGTGCTGGATATCAATATAGCCAAATCAGAACATCTTAGCCAAGAATTCCAAAAAACTTCTTTTCAACAATACGGCTAATGCACAAACAAATTCAAAGCGTTAATGGGAATGCCTATGAATGGATCATCTTTGTTCACTTACAATGGATGGGGTGTAAAGTCCAGTTGAGGTGCGATTATGTCGAACTTCACGCTTTATAGCGACGTTGACAAAATAAGACGGGTCGAGAGTAAAAGAATCATGTTTCATGAAGCATAAGGACTAATTTATAATTGACAATATCCAGTTAAGCCTATTGTATAATGGATTGACCCCCGCTGATGGAAATATACATGTGATTTAACATTGAATTTGCAAATCCACGAATTAAGTGTCAGTCAATCCAGCAAAGCTTTTGTGGTTCTCTGGAAAGCCCATTGGAAAAATCTTCCCTCATGACTTACTTGCAAACATGTGATGAATTCGACTTTGCTTTGCCCTGCATTTGCACGCAGAACATTTCTTGCTGTGTTGCCAATGGTATTAATTTCTGAAGTTTTGTACGCTCCCCCCTAACAACATCAAGTGCTCCTTCTCTGGTCCATTAGCAATTGAAGAACACAGCTAAGAAGATTAAAAATATGTAGCTAAGAAACACCTGGAGCTTCAAGTGCATTTAAATGTAGAACATTGTCCTAGAAGAGGATTACTTATGGTAAATGGAGAGAGCGAATTAACTGTGCAGTAGCAAGCTATTTGCTATTCCACAATCTGTGACTTTATAGCAATGGATCTCCAGTAATATGTAGAAGCATTGGCTTGTAACCTCAGATAAATAAACTTCTGTTACATTAAGCTGGGTTAACCACCTTTGACATAATTGAAATGCAGTTTTCTGTCATCAAAGACAAACTTCTGCCCATCAACGTATAATAAACAAAGAATTTAGATTCGCGTTATAATAATAAAAGATCCGAGACACCTAGCTTGAACATTATACTGCAAAACAATCTTTAGGTTTAAGCATCATACAAAAGGATTAAGGCGCTACTTGCCGTAGTAAAATTGCAAATGGCGGCGAGTCCGGTCGAAGCAAAAACGTTTGTCGTAGAGTTTGGGGATTGATGTCGAGAATTTTTTTTATTGAAATAGTTATTGGATGTTTGTGTTGATACAGCCGAAGGAACGAAGAAGTGGTTTTTCTAATCAAGTATCAAATTATTCTGAATAATCATGCTGGTGAAAGTGAGATTTATGGGAATATCGCTATCCAAAATGATGAACAGACGTCAAGATAGGCCTAAGCAAAGTTAGCATTAGCTTCGAATATAGGGATTATCTAAATACCAAAAGATTTCGAACACTGGATACATCGATTCTGTTAAATCCAATCATCTCATCCAAGTTTCGTAACTTAAACATTATGCAGAGAAGTAAAATCATTCAAAGAAATTAGAAGCTCCCGGATGAATGCAGCGGCTAGAGTCGATGAAAAATCGTTACATCGTCTAAACAGCCTCTCATTCACTTCTTGATATTGATCACATGACAATCACATGCAAGCTTCGAAACAAAACAGACTCGCAGCGAAGCGATTTTGCTTACATGGACATATTGCCTTTAACCGTCGTTACGCGAGGACCTCGTGCAAAAGTCATATAGAAAGCAAAACCCCTGCTTCTATGTTCAAAGATCCTCAGCAATGCAAATTTGTTGATACATTAGAAAGCAGTTTCAGACCAATATACGCACTCTATGCAGAGAAGTATAATCTAAAGTCGATCAGAAGGGTTTGTACCAAAATCAAGACAAATGTTGGTACTAGAATTTGTACAAAAATGTTTTACAGAACTACTTGATTAGCCCAGTAGATAATGCGGACAGCTGATTGTGAAAAGAGCAGACTTTCGACGCCAGCTACAAGCGAACAGATCTCCTACCCTGACATTTGCACTACCCAAGGAACCTTGAAACTTAAATAATAGACTAATTGATAAGTTGATAACGCAATTATTCAATGCAGGAAAGGGAGAGAGAATTGTCACACCTTACACTGCACTGTTGATTCAAACTCTGAGGTTTTCAACTCGTCAGAGCTTTGTGTCTATTGCAGATCACTTCTCACAATTTAACGATTACTGATTATGATTACGGCAATCATAGCTGATTATGATTATGGCAATCACAGCTGATTTTGATTGTGCTAATCATATTGCTGATAGGGACCGAAAAAATGGTTGTATGAAGATAACTGTAAATACCTATCAATAAAAGCCCTGACTTCAGAAGAGCCCAAGGGAAAAGACGAACTCTTTCTGTCTACAAAGAATGAGGTTTTCCATCGAAATGCAGACAGACTCCAAAACACCTAAGTAAAAAGACGACCTAGCCTGCCCAATTATACGAAAATTGTTGTCACTGTATGTTTTGACGCAATCTGGATTCTCCAAAAGGTGTTTCCATTCTCCATAACCTTTCAAATCTTCACGTATGGTTAACGTTCAGGCAACTCCTTGGCAAAAAAGAACAAGACGAATGGATTCTTTCCTTCTGTTGATTCTGACTCCTTCTCTAAATGCTGATTCCTTCCTTCTAAGGCCTTCGACACTTCAAGTGCCATTAGATCAGTTAGTAAACGAAGGAGGTATAATTCATCTTCTGGAAGCAAAGAAAAAGCACAGGAAGGGGATGTTGAACATATTCCCGCGGGGCCTCTCGGACACCCGCGAGATGGATGAAACTGAATGACATCTAAAACTAAAAGTTTCGTTTGCCGAAGCATTACTACTTTAGCAACCCAAGAAAACGTATGCTTTAATTCGAGTAACAACCCAACTTCACCAATTCTATCATCAACATACAGGAAACACCGATCGTTGCACATTCTTTACATGAAACACTTCCAAGTGTTTTTTGGGGTTATAAAAGCTGTTATTGCGATTCATTGTCAATACGACAATAATTTAAAAAATGTACCAGTACCAGAAGCCATGGATTTAGAGCGTTTCTCAAAGCCGGGTGTTCCAAGCCAGAGCTGAAGAGTGGGCGATACATCCCAGCCACTCAGTGATGACAGATAACTGATGACCTGGAAAAGGCAATCGTCTTGTCCGGATCCGTGCCTAGTTCAACACAGCATTAGTGCCCACGCTTATTCTAACACTGTTCGTTTCAAGCAGAATTAGCCAGTTGGAGATGAATGCCCCAGTTAACGTGGTAAAAGCCTAGTTTTTGCGACTGAAGTCGGATAATAACATTCCGAATAAAATTATCAGAAACTATAGAGATTGAGCCCAGTGGCGGACCGGTAATACGGATCGGTATATTTCACGGTGGACGTTAATTGCAAGTCTCCGCAACTGAGCGAGACTTTCGTTGAAATTTGGCAAATAACATTCAAATTTCTTGCGGCTTAAGCAGATATTCTTTAAGAAGGTGAACAGCCGGTTCCAAGATGGTGATTTGAAGCCAGTCGAAGGCAACTTACTGTCCTGCGAAACAGAAGATTGTAATTATATTTAACAGGGCCAGATAACAGAGTCACATTCGTCTGACGAAAGACATGTGCGCAAGTAGGGAGGGTGTTTCACTGGGCATTTGCTGATCTACGTAGCAAGCAATATTTAAGTGACGTAAGCAAAGTCTGGCGCACACCACTGATGGTACGCACGTGATTTCCAAAGGACAGCTTCGCACATTTGACGAGAAGTCACCGCCTAACCGTTTCCCACTGTCACTTGATCGATCGGCGGAACCGGCTTAATGATCCTGATGAACTTTCAACCAAATGTTGTGCTCGATCCGGATCTTCTACAGGAAATTCGATGCGAAGGAAGGGTGACTGGGGGTATAACATACTAGGGTTTCAAAGTGAAATATGGTAGATCAGTTGTCGATGTTTGGCAAACTGAACTTGCATGTCACTGAATTTGATGACGTGACGTTTCCAGTCTACCCAAAAATTTATCACTATCAAACTTCAAAAGAATGGCATGTTGTTGGAAGGCAGACACGTGCTGAAGGGCCGATCACGTGCTGAGGAACGCGCATTTTCATGGCCTAATGTACCCTGTAAACTGTGGTCGTACCACGCCATAAATATAATTTGCGAAAATGGGTTACAGCGCAACGAGTACATACGCCATTTACATACGGCACTTCAAGTTTAAGATTCTTTTTAGATCATACTATTAACTGATTCCTGGGTTAAATGAAGAGGATTTAATTGTAAACAGGCCGGGTCTATGAATACGCAGAGAAATAAACAGGAAACTTATAGTTAGTTTTATGCTAGTCGCTTATCAATCAAATTTACGGCAGAGATTTGACAAGGCAGAACTTAATAAAACAAATAGTGGTTTCGATCGAACAGCCGCGTTTTATTGTAATCATCATCTTCGTGAACCATTCTCTCTTCAACAGTTACATCAACATTGCCAGTGATTGCAAAAATAAGACCAAAAATATACACGAGGAACTCTTTTTGTGGATTTGTTTACGACATTGATGATTACCACAGAAATTGCAATTATTTACCATGAAAACCAATTATGCGATTGGAATAACACACTGAGGCGTATGACCTCCATTTTATCAGACCTCCTAATCACACTCCTGATTACAAACTGTTCGACACCGCACTGTTTACAAAGAAATACATAACAAGCGAGTTTCTTCAGTTTGATCTCATTGCCAAAGCTTGCTCTTGAGCCGAAAAGTATTCTTGGGAGCATAAATGCTGCCTATCTGCCGTTCTTTGTTTCCAATCAAAGAGGAATCTCTCGCCACCTTGCATGAACTTTGCATTCAAAAATCAAATACATCTCTATACTCTTTGACTGCCGATTCCCCCCTCGTCTTTCGAATGTATTCTAAGATTTCCTAAAATGAGACAAGCTATACTGTTAAACTCTACCAAAACTTTGGCTTCAAAACCGTCAAGCTTCTTCTTCTAAAGAGGATGGGAAACATTACAAATAAGACTATATACAACTACACTCTAATCAACATAGCCCCTAACTAAGACTCCACCACTTTCTAAAGCCCGTATAACAAGAACTAGTTCCACCAATTCTTAGTATCTGTAAAGGCTTTAAGTTTAAACTGAAGCTTTTCATAAAATCTTGAGCGCTAAAAATTGCATGAAAAGATGCAGGTCCATTCAAAGCGAAAACGACTCAAAGTCATACATTCAAATAGCAACATATTAGTTTGCACCTTAAAATATGAGAATGGCAAAAAATCAACGAAAATTAAAATGAAGCCATACAAACAAATCCCCTCTCGAACAAACATGAATCAACATAACATTCTAGAAACAAACATCAACACAAAGTAAATCATCAATACAACCTCTCAAAGCCGAAGCATTTCACTAACAGTCAACAGAAACACGCAAAAACTTACCAAAACTTGATACTTGGCATAGTCTAATCTCTTTGTTCTTTCCCATTCAAGAAGTAATTTTTTCTCAACTTCAATCTCAAGACGTTGTTCCGGGGAAAGAGGCATCTTATCGCTGAAAGAAGAACTAAAACTCACACTTTCCACTAAACTTAACATTCAATCCTTAAGGGGTCATTTTTAGAAGTAGGAGATGTGTGCTTACACCGACTATATTGTGGCACTAAATCAAAGTGTCAATCGCAAGATAAGCTGGAATGGCATACACCGATTACCACGATTACCTTAAATGGCTCGTGTTTCCACTTAGCGATTATCACGATTACTACGATAACCACGATTATCACTATGAGCCATTCAAGATATTCGAGTTGATCGTTAAAATCACGCAGCGAAAGCCAGGAATCTCACCGTTTTATGCTGGTTCTTACTAAAAACGAATTAACACAAACACTTGGAAACATCAAAATGCCCGAGATTTACTGCATAAAGTGAGGCATCAATGTGATGTCAGCGGCTAAAATTAACAAAGAACTGATGCACAGTAAATTAACTTTTCAAAACGCACTTTTGAGCTCAACAAAATATTATCAATTGATTTGAGAGTTGAACAAACAGAAACTTTTTCACAGCAAAGCGGTAAATAGAGCATTTGATATTTACTTACTGAATCACGCTTGGCTTCACTTTCATCATATGTCCCAGTGCACTTGCTGTCCATAGCCTTGGGTCACTGTCTCGAAGTTTTTTAGCCTCTGCCTCCTAAAATGGGATGAGCGACAACATTGCACACAACACAATCCCATAGCATCCATACTCAACCTGCATTTATTGAAAAACCAAAACCAATGGTATTGTTCAACTAGCAGATAAAAATTTAATTTCATTCAGTGCTGAATTTTATGTTACTAGATTCAGTCAAGCATTTCATTTCTAGTTTTCTGGTTGAGCCACATTCACTTGAAGAAGCCAAAAAAACAAAAAGTTAGCAAACCAAAATCCAAATTTTGTTTTTAAGTTCATGAATTCCTAACTTTTCCTTTTTAAGCCTGGAGAAGTTATTTGAAACATGACAAAAATCTTTGTTGACGAAGAGGCACTGTCGTTTTCATAGAGACAATGAAGCCTAAATTTGTGTTAGGAATATTGAGACACTTAAAGACATTGCTTATCCTTTTTTTCTTTCTAAATGAAGTCTAACCAAAAAAGAGACAAGCATATAGTTAGCAAAGCAAAAAATTACAACATGACAGCATTCATAGCATGTAATCAGATCAATTCAATATAGTCATTCAATATACCTGAGATTCAGTCATTTCACTGCTATATTCACTAATCACACCTGGTTCACCGTACCAAGATGGCCTTTCCCAAGAAAGCTGAAAAGAAATTTGAAATTTTGGCTTTCCACCCCTAGGATCATAAACTTTTCCTTGATAAGGTGAAAATTACCCAACACTAGATAACTATTATATAATATTTCCTGTCAATGGAAAAGTTGCAAGAAAATGACTCATCCAAACCAAATAAAAGGTGATTATTTGAATTAATAGCATTGATTCAGGCAATTATTTAGCGAATTGCAAATATTTGAAGCAAATGAGGGAAAACAGAAAAAAATAGATTAGATGAAACAGAATATCAAGTCAGGTTAAAGTAAAACTTCTCCCAGACAGAGTTTGGGTATAGGGCTCAATGTGTTACCTATACAGATGAAATAAATAACTGGAATTTGCACAAAAAGAAATGTAGGTATCAAAACTAGACTAATGATAGTTAAAATAGGAATTTATGGTTATTTTCTCACCCTTGTCTTTTCTTTTGGATAGCTTGGTGTAGGATGATAGCACACAACTGTATTTCCATCTTTTGAAAGAAAAATTTCAGGCTGAAGCCTGCAAAAATTCATCAGTATAGTTATCTTGGTACTGGCAGACTTTATTTAAACAGTGCAATGACTTCAATTATTACAAAGGGACTAAACTAATAGAAATACTAGAAAGTATAGAAAGAAAGTAGAAAGTAATGTTAATTAGAAAGTACACGAACATAATGAAAGATCAAGAAAAATAAATTTTGAAGTATTTTAATGCTCCAAAGTCAATGTTTTAGACACAACAGAAACACCTCCTGATGAAAAAGAAATTGAAGCTAAAATGAATATTCAAAATCAAATCAAGAACTCAAACCATTGGATACAAAGTAAAGATCCAGACCTCATAACTGTTTCCTTGTATTTTGGTACATTCGTAATTCTTGATGTTGTAAACAAACTGAGATCACTGTCTTGCTTTTCAAGTCTTATCTCAGCTTTGATGGTCTCCTCACTTTTTGGTTTTTTCAACCTTGCAACAAATTCTTTTCTGTCAATAGAAGCCTTCCTCCAAGCTGGAATACCTACTGTCCTAGGACTTTGTCTTTTCTCGAGAGATGCTGAGGTGTGCATGGTTTTCACAAACGCTGTTCAGAAATAGATGGTTGTAAACTGTTCTATTTACAATAGCATTGACACAATTCAAAATTAATAAATGCAACAATTAATTGAATTCACAGTTGGATGAATAAAAGGCAATAAGTTAAAGATATATTATATATCTGCTGCAAAGGTTAAATAAGAACTTTTGATTGTGAAGATTGCACTTTTAGGAATGCTTGGTAGAATGTGGAGTGTTTCATTTGTACAGGAAGATAACTCCCTTGGAGCTTGCTAATCAGAAGAATTTTTAAAATGAGGAAGATAGGAAATTGGGGCTCCAAAGTACACTACCGTTCAAAAAGTGTTGGTACGATTCAAAGTTTCAGAAGACGCTTATGATAAAAGCTTTATAAAACATGCATTTGATTCTCTCTTATTAAGTACGACAACCAGCTATTTCCATGAAACTTTTATAAGACATTGTTTATGGTTCAAAGTATTTGGATTTCGCCAAATTATTTGAAAAATATTAACCGTAAAATTTTCTAGGCCAGAAACATGAGCATGGGAGGTAATCAAGTGTCATGAAATATCATACGAGAAGCGTCTGGAAATTATCTGTTATAAAAATAATGGTAAAAGCTACCAAGAAACTGCATCAATTGTGGGCTGCTCAAAGAATGAAGCCTTCGCTGTATGCAAAAAGTTCTTTAAATTTAGAATCGTGAAAGATTTGCCAAGGGTTGGCAGACTGAAGAAGTTCCAGACGCCAAGACAGGAAAGGTCTTTATTTAGCAATCAAAAAACAGGATACAACTCAATTATTTGCTAGAAGTTCAAAGGGCAGAGGTTTCAAATTCTGATAATTAATTGTATGAATAAAATGATCTGAAATTTTGCAACTTGTTGATGCTTTACTGCGTTAATTTGACCATTTCAAAGGATACATTTTTTGAACGCCTAAAAATATTTTCATTCGCTAGAAGATTCGAAACTTCGAATCGTCTCAAGATATATTTTGAATGGTAGTGTAGTATGAACAAGAAGCAGAAATGAGAACTGAAGGAGGCAATGAAAAGATATTGAAACTAAAAATAATAAAAAAACTACCAAGGCTGACCCATTCACTTTCTAGATAGGTAATCAACACACCCAGCCCATATTTTTAGAAGGCTTATATATATAGAGGTATCTGTGAAATAGACCTGCCATTGGCACTTTGCTTGCAAAAATGGCCATTCATGAATGAATAACATTTTGCTTCAAAACCAACACCTTCCTTTTGCAAAGCCTTTCGTTGCATGTGAAAATTTGAGTGCACTATTTTACACCAGTTTAAAAGCTAAGGAATTTAATGTTGGGTATAAACGCTGATTCTACGCTAGACACTTAAAAGATCTCGGTTGCCCAATTAACAAAATCAATTGACCCCGATCATCAGTAGGATTCAAATTTTAAAGAAAATCAAATCGAAATTACCGGCAGTAAATTTGAGTCTGCTCTCAAAAACATTCCATATTGAGCACGATAAACGTTTAGACACGTTAGATTGCATAAATAGGCGCTCAGCTTTTAACAAATGTATTGGTGTTGCCATTTCTTCTCGCAACACGAGCAAGCTTCAAAATGGCAACCATTGGGTGGATGTCTCTTTTTCACAGAATATTTTTCAGAACGAGGGGAGAAACAGCCTCCTTTCGGATGGAGGAAACAAACAATTAGCTCTGGATGGCCGCGGCAAATTTGTTCTTCCTCATTAATTTTTTATAAGAGGAACACAAATGAAATTTGCATAGCGTAGAATTTCTTTCAAATCGTTAATAATGGATTCGATTGTTGTCAGTAGTAACAGCATTCCTAATTGTGCCTCCGAAGACTCCTACACAGTTTCCAATCCCACTGAAAGAACTCTGAAGATTGGGACAAAAACATTCCATGTTACGCAGCACGGTCGTCAAAACTCTTTCGCTGTTTGTCCATACTGTTCAGAACTATTTACCAATGCTTCCTATTCAATGTTGATGCATGATCAAAAGACTTGGCGAATTTACGGGATGAGCTAATGTTTGATTGCGACGCAACATTCTCAATAACTTTGCAGGTGATCAGAGACTAAATTTTGACACAACGTGTAGTACACACTGAAGCTGCAAATTTAAAGTGGTTTAGAAAAATGTTTGAATTTGTCGGCCGCTGTTTTCACAGTAATATCTGGGGATTCTGCTCAAAGAAGGGATCGAAGTACATTGGCTTTAGAGATGAAGAGCGGAGACAGTAAGATTTCGCCTATTATGATTTCTTCTTTTCAAATTGTGCATTATTTACTAGTGTCATTTAATTTGCGATAGCTAAGCGAAACCATGTGTTATGCCAAGATGGTCCCATTTTAAAGGAAATATCACACAGCAGCTCAGCAAAGGCCATATTTCCTTATACTATGAATCCACGTATACCTTTGCAGCCATTACACAGGTTTCCTTATGGTCAGTCATTTGACAAACTTAACTTGCTGTGTCTGTTCGCTTTTCTTTAAATTAGATTTTGAAAACGATCAGTTTAATACAATAAGTTTTAAAAATTAGACACTTAGATATGTTTTATTTTAATTCTATATATGTCACTTTTGAAGGAAGCAATTGAGCCAGGACCCTCGGCTAGATCCAGCTTGGGATCCAGATGTTGATGCCCTAAATGGTATGGTGATATTTTCTACATAGCCTAATGCAACTTAAATAAATCATATTTATAGCAGTAAACAATCTTCTGTTCATTAATGATGTAAAATGCATATCTTTCCAGGATATACCTCTAATATCTAAGTCTCTAATCTAATCAACTTCAGAATCTCTAGCAGCATAGTTTCCTAGAAAGTTGAAAAATATTAGATTTTATTGATCATCTGCTAACAACTAAACACTAACCAAATTGTGCATAATACCCATTTATTGGGTCTTTATAAAGTACAAAATAGATTGATAGGTAGATACCATCAGTGGCTTAAATCTAAAGGTGAAAATAAATTAATGGCATTTTCTTTCCAATTTAGAGATGGAATACAATCTAGTTGCTGAACAGCCAAAGGGGATTAAGTTAGAACTACATGAACCAGATACTCTAGAGTCACCAAGGTATATTTTTTCATGTCAGCCAAATACCATTACCTATGTAAGCTGAGTCACAACTTTATCACCCTTTTGTTTTTGTGTGTAAGTTGTTATCAATTGGATAGATTGTGACTTTGGACGACAAATAAAAAGTCCATATTGTTGCAAATGTTGACAACTTCTTGGTAAGAATAACTTCTTGATAAGTCTGTTAGACGACAAGTACTCCTCTCATGTCCTGATTGCTCCTTTTAGGTACTGCTTTATCACATGGTTTTCGATCACATTTGTTGAACTAATGTATGATATTTATTGATTTTTCTCGCCCGTTAATTTACACTGAAGATGACTATGGATGAATTCGAAACTTTTGTGTCACTAACTGGACTTGTTGTCTAACGGATTTGTCGTATATACCGGATATGCCGATATTAACTTATTCTTACCAAGAAGTTGTTCACTATCGCAACAATTTGGACTTTTTATTTGTCATTGTTTTCATTATAAAGTTGTTATCAAGCAGTAAATAATCAATGAAATCCTTTCCATTTCAACATGTTCTCAGAAGTGTTTTACGAATGCTACAGTGCCAATGCTTGATTTAGAGGTTTATTTATTACTTTTAATTTGAATAAAAATTTGAATTTTGAAGAAATATTTTTTTCTAAATCGCGTTTCTCGGGGTCACGTTTTGTAGTTGCACTTCTATCTTTTCAGGGAAAATGAATTAGAATTGGGTGAGAAGACCCCAAGTAAGGCTGGTTGGGATGATAAACTCACAGCGCATGCTCTAGACATGGCTAATCAGAATGAAATGGCAGATTTGATTCCTGAAGAAACATCAGATAATTAAAGTTGTTCAAGCTAATAGCACACAAATCTTAAGTTGGAAAACATTTGTTGATCACTATACATTATTTACACAAATGTTTGATGATGTGGCACATTTTTGCCCATTTGAAATAATATGATTTCTTGTATTTAACAGAAACCAAAATTTGTCATGAACTTGGTTCAATGTTATTTTCTAGTGATTTGTAAAGTTATTTATAGCATAAATTCCTTATCAGTTAAGAACATGCATAGAACACCCACATTTACTTCCTTAATAAGATTTTATAATAAAATTTTAAAAAATCATATTAAGCATCTAATAATAGCTTGATAATAATTTCTAGCATGACAAGAAATGCTCAATAAATGAGCTTCCAAAAGCTTAAATGAGAAAAAGCAGGTTTTAGAGTCATTTTACACAGATGGCTCACAGATGACAATAAAACATAACATGTTTCAATGAAACATTTTACTGATAAAAATTTCCTTTGATGTATATAACAACACATTTTTGCATTCTCACTGTGAGTCAACTTTGTTATGCTATAAACCTTTTTTGATGAATTTCATCTTAGCATTTATGTACCCTTGTGCAACTAGAGAAAATTTTTGAACACCTAGTTTAAATTTAGTTGTATATAAATAATCAAATATGTCTGGGTTGTTGCATTGTATAGAGTATATGTGGGTAACCTTGAGCAGCATAGAGTAATTTATTTACGCAATTTAGCATTTGAATGAATACATCTCTGCTGACACAAGCTGTTGTTGTATAACACTCCATACACACCTCTCTTAAATCAATATTGTATTATGAAGTTTTGACAACTTTTAGAGAAGTCCACTTGTGCTTGCTTGCAAATGAAATTAAAGGCATTGGCCATCTTGTGTGCATTTTTAATGACCCAAAGCCCAAAGCAATAATTTGTACCTTTCTGCTGAAATTTGAATGCTAAGAACATAGAAGATACCATTTTTTGTCATTCTTGATACAGAAGATATTGCCACAATAAGATAGAAACAATTCCTCCAAAAATATGTTGTAATGCCTTTAGAAGAAACATAATTGTCTTTTGGACTAAAAACAGTCATTTATTTTGGTAGACTATGCATGACAAGACAAACTTTAGTGAGAAACTTGAAGACAGGTCAAAGATACAAAAATGCCTATTGTTGAGAAATTTAAAAATTGACTGGATTGCTACGTGTCAGCTGCAACAACATTTTTGGTCTCGCCACTAAGAATTTCAATTCTAAAAACATCCTCTTCAGAAGAAGCTGCAATTTCAAAATCTGAATTGTTTATTTTTTCCGATGATTCTTTGTTAACAGCTTCAAGACTGTCTGCAGTTCCACTACTCTCAGACAAACTTGTCTGCATTGCTGGTAGGTTGCCATCTTGTCCCCTTACATCTGTGCTGTTAAGCAAAGGTTGTCCTTTCAAGGTAATATTACCTTTAGATCCACTACCAGCATCACTTGCAGCATTAAAGCCAAGGTCAGTTCTTTGAGCATCAGGCTTTTTCAACATTTCACTTAAAGCACATTGGCTAAAAGATCTTTTTAGTGGTATCCTATCACTGTTTACAGTCCTAGTGATTTTCATCCATCGGTTTGGTGGCCAAACTATTCTTGTCGCAATTCCATTGACTAGCCCAAGTGAAACCTAAATGAGAAATTTTTTAAAGTAATGGCCATGAAAAAGCAAAACATAGTAAAGATGAAAGAAACTGAGTCAATAACCCACTCTTGCGGAAAATCTCAAAACTGCTCAACACAGAATGTCCTCAAACTTGAAACACCTTGTAGTGTTATTGATCTGGCAACTGGCTATTTATTTTATCAGCTTTTTCTCATTTTCCAATGTTTTCATACTCTGAGGGGTATCAGATGAAAAAGTACTTTAGTATGCAAAATTTTTCCCCTATTTCTTGCTATTGCTTGTTATTATATTTAGAAGAATGAAATCACTTACAGGCCCAAATTTATTAGAGTCTAGGCTTCTTCCTCTGTGATCTCCTTCTAGCCAGCAATGGCCTTTTGGAACAGACACATAGCGTTTTTTGTACCCAAGAGTCCTACAGAAACAACACATTAACTTTAAGATGATAGTTTAATATAAATCAAACTAATGAGATTTTATAAAAAAATTACAGGCACACCTGGAAGGTATGTATCATAATATTGTCTTGTAACTATTGAAGAACTTACTTTACAACATCACCCTCTAGACCAATGACTCTTTTTATGAGTTTTATATCTGGATCTGACGGTGACCTTTGAAAAAAGGAAAAGTAATGATTTTATTAGAACAACCCATTGCCATCATAAAAACCATTGAAGAAAAAGTATTCAAGTAGGCTAATGCAATGAATAATGGAAAAGGATCATATTTTACAAGATTGAGGCATAAAATCTGCAACTTTACTTAATAAGTGTTTTATAATACAATCAAAAGTAAATGGATGTTCATTTAAAATGTTATATCTCACCATAGAAGAATACATGAGTAAATATAGTGACTAGAAGTTCTAAATTGTTTTCAAACTAGTCCTTAGTGAACAAAGTGTGTTGACTGCCAGCATTTGCTATTTGTGGAAATCAAATGATTTGGAGATATTTAATCAATATAATAGAGGGAATTCTTGTCTTGAGAAAGCTGATCTTCTCCACAATGTTTTCTTGGCAACAGTGTTGATATAGCAAACAACACACAAATGTAGCACCTGGAAATCTGATTTTTGAGCTTGATTTACAGAGAGTTTTGGGTACAAATAAAGATAGTTATTCCTGGCAATCAGTAATAAGTAACCTGTGTATAATAACATTTTTCGGGGATTCAACATAAATTAGACTAGGTGAATGTTTGTTTGGTGTTAACAGAAATGGGATTTCTAGTAGCAGTCTGTAATTGAAACATCTTGTAAACAGAATATGAAATTTTACAGCACATGATACAGGGAACAATCAACTACTGAAGCTGGTCAACTCACGTTAATGAGACAACATCTCCTCTCTTTATATTGAAGACATCCTTTGATGTCCAACGGTCAATGAGGACAACATCAGATTTATTGCCTTCAGGATTCAATGATGGCTAGAAAAAGACCAATCAAAATTTGAAAACAGAAGGATAAATATAAATGAAACTAATTAATCAAATTTCACTGTCATAAGGTGATGACTAGATAATTTAGCAAAGAAGTTTTTTAACTTTGCCCAAATCCACATACACATTTGGAATGGGTTCAAGAATGTCCAGAATCTGCTGTACAGACAGGCATTTTGATTCCTGGAAAATCTTTTGTTTCACAGCCATATACAAATAGTTAAAAAAAATAGTGTCCAAATTATGATCTGTACCAATTATCATGATCTGTTCTCTGTTAACTATTCCTGTTATAGTATAGCATCCTTCCTAATGGTTGCAAATCTTACTGCTGAAGTACCAAATCAAATTATCCAGTGACTTAGCCACAATTGCTTACACCAAAGTCATCAAAAGCAGCTTTCCTTATCACTTGCTCTGTGCACAAGGTATGCTGTCTTGGTGAAACTATGTAGCCATGTATGAAACATACCTTCCTATTTATACCATTCCATCTGACAAGCTGCTTTTAATGACCATCTGGCCTTGATAACTGCTTTGTAAAATAGTCTCTCACCTAGACTTAAGAGTCCTTTTCTATAGTATGGTCTCCATACAAGGAGTCTTAGAGGCCCTAAGAAATGATTTTCTCTGATGGCCAGAATGTACTTTGAAGGGTTCTCGTTATTATAAATGAGGCATCAGCAAAAGTAAATAAATACCATTTAGTAAACATTTCACTGAGAGCAAGGATTATTTATATGCATTTCCCATCATTTAAAGGGACATTAAAAAACATGAATGAATATTGTTATGATCATACCTCTTAAAGGAGCCAGAAGTGTTTACCATAAGATAGGTAATCTAGTAGTATTTTGCACCTCTCTGTTGACCATATATGTTATAGCACAGCAGTGCAAAAATTGCTAGATGAAACATTGTTGAGTTAACCTTGATTTGCTTTAAAAGTATCCATGGTTTCTAGCACATATGCTTGCCTAGTATACCTAATGGAACTATGAATACATTTAATATTGAACTCATGAGGTTTGTCGTCAAACCCATACGTAAAGTACATGTGACAGCATACTAGGTTATATACCTGCATCGATATACCATCTACACGAGCGATACAGTATCCGTAGTCTGTTAGTGTGATATAAATTGGTAAACCCACGACGAAACCTGTTCCAAAAGACCTCCCATACCTCATAACAATCTGCCAAGCCATTATGAACTTTGACTTTCAAATAGGCCCAAACACAGCTACGATAAGTTCGGCCTCGTTCTCAAAGGCAGGAGAAAAATATTGCGTAACATAGGAGTAAGAAAATTGCAAGATAACGGGAAAATACCCGAAATAGGCTTCTTGTCCATATAGAGAAGAAGCGGGGGTATTAAATTAGCAAATTTCTACTTTCCTTTTGCTTTTTGAAGCACTTTGTGCAGAGCCACCCTTGTCATTTTGTTACCTCTACACCAGTGAAATTCCACTATTTCGACAATTAATTTGTTCAGCAACTAGACTATCCCAAACTATTCAAGTGTTTGCACTCGTGCCACTTTTAAACTTTAAAAACTTCTTATGAAAAATCAATGTCACTCCTCCACTTTCGAAACTTTCCCGAAATTTTTGGGGATATTTTTGGGGAAACTATCTTTCTAACAAGAAGAACCAAGTAAAAAAAGGGCCAGGTCGAAAACGCGGAAACCGCGAAACAAATTTTTGCATGAAGCTTCTGGAATTGAACGACATAAACAAAGCAACAAAGCTCTTTCAAGAATTGAGATATAAGACCTTATTTTTTGAGAATTTCAACGAGGGTGAAAATCGAAAACGCGGAAACCTTTAATAACCAATTATGTTTGCTAATTTGATGACAAGAGAGGTATATAATGAGTTATTAAGCCTTTGGTAACGTTTAACACAGATTTTGTGGCTGCAAGAGCAACGACGCAGTTTGTCTTAAACATCTCTTACGTTGGCACAAATCTTCCACCATTTTCACCGGTTCGACCAGTAAGGTAATGATCTTATATCTCAATTCTTGAAAGAGCTTTGTTGCTTTGTTTATGTCTTTCCATTACAGAAGCTTCAAGCAAAATTTCACTTTTCCGCGTGTTTCGCGTGTTCCGCGTGTTCCAGGTTTTCCGCGTTTTCGACCTGGCCTAAAAAAAGACAAACCAAGAAACCATGAAACAGAAACATGAAGGTGCCACAATTTCTGAAGAAAATATGAAACAAAGCATCTCAAGAAGAACAAAGCGCCTTCACTTTCAGGAGCAATGGAGGACAAGAGCCGTAAATTGACCCAATGATATATTTGGATATACTAGATAAAAGATAATTTACACAGTCACAAAGAAGATGGAAAAGTCAAAGAATCAGCTGCCTTTATACAAGCACTTTGTTTTATCGAGAGGCTGTCAATCATGTCTTCATTTAATCCAGTTTAAGTTCTTCCATTTTAGATCCAGTTATTACAGCGTTGGGGACATCAGTTTTATCATCCATGACAATAAACCAAATTGATTAATCAATAAATCTTATGCTACCACGAAAAAATGCAGCAACCTTGAGTATCCAGGATAACTTTTTTGTTATACCATGATGCATTGAATCTTGCATCTCAGATTCTAAACAATGGGTCTCTCCTTCACATGAATGAATTTCTAAATAATACAAACAAGACATAATAAGCATCAGCCTCAGCTGTTTGCTAATGACAATATTATTTTTCTCAACCTATCCCTTGTGTCAAATGCATGACTAGCAGTGAATGATACATTAAAAATATTGCTCTTCCTGTCCTTGATATTTTTACAAATTTCTTCTGCAACACATATTGCATAAAGTCCACAATCAACATCTGAAAAACAGAAGCATCATAACACTAGTATGACAAACATACTTTATCCTGATACTTGAAAAAATAAAACATTTTCTTGTTTAGGATTCTCATACCATCCAGCTAGCAATGAAATGAAAATGTAGAGATAAGGCCTGGAGTTTCACCAATTTATTTGTCAATATGAAGTTGCAATATCACTTTAATGCAGTGAGTATTGGAGAGAAAAAGAATAATTACAAATACCTGACAAGAGCTTCTTAAAAATGTCTTAAGAAACCAAGGTTTGCTGAATGAAAATTCATGAATATACTTAAGAAAGGTTTGTTGCATAAATAAATGACAATCACATAACAAATAACACACTGAGTAGCAAGACATGACAGAAAAATTTCAGTACAACATACAATTTTCCTGTTGAGGGCAACTGGCATTTTTCATTTCCAGGTTTTTAAAAGCTGGAAGAAAATGAAATGCAGATAAACGCTTACCCTAAAGCTTCTTTCATTGAGCAAGTTTGGTTTCAAATAGTTGCAAATGTTCAAGACATGGCATCCCTCTACGAACATGTGCAGAAATTTCGGAAGAAATAGATATGTATTGCAAACAAAGCTATCAAGAATCCAAAACACTCTAAAAATAAGAGAGGTTTACTGTGACAGAATCTGGAGAAGTTATAAGAAAGCAATACACTTAGCTTTCAAACAGATTGTAGTTTCCAGAATAAAAGTTTGTAAGATTACATTCAGTGCTGATATTCAATGTTATAAAAAGATTTGTTTGTTTTTCTAATCCAACATGCATACCTTCCAGGTGCATACCAATCTTCATCTTAACATTCTTTGCGTGCTCTGAGTTGTATGTCCCAAATGAGTCAAAATGAACAATTCTGCCATGCTTCTTGGAATATGCTAAAATGGTCCTTAAAATAGAAACATTGAGATTCTTGAAAACGGGATTCAAAAGCTACGTTAAAACGATTAAAATAAACTTAAATATATCTTGAATCATCAAACATACACACAAATTTAGTTCAGATAAGGCATCTTTTACTGGAATAATTTCATGACATCAGCTGATACACTGTCTACTTCAAATTACAAAAATCAGGCCAACAACAATGTCATTGATAACAAGGAAATGAAAGGTGAATCAAACTCAGATCATAGAATTCACATGACAAATTCAAATCACATTTGTCATGGTATTTTTCATAAAGACAGTACCAATGTGTTCCACTTATACAATCATGTGAGGTTGCATCATTAACGGGAACAATTATGTATTCTTTATTGTGAAGCTTCAAGTCTTCAAGATACTCATCTATGTCTTCCTTAGTTCTGCCTGCAAAAAATCATTCTTTCATGAATAAAAAATTTCAATTGATCATCAGAGCGGTGTTTGTGATAAAACTTTGCAAAATCAAGAAACAGCTTAAGCTGATTTGATTTTGATTTGTTTCTACCTTGCATCCGAAGGTAGTTTTAGGACACTGAGAAGCTTAAGCTTATCAAGCAGTGTCCTGGTCCTTCCTCTTGATGTGACCACACCTCGTGATTCCTTATGCCTGGAATTACAGAGAGCTGACAACTCTCCTCACTCTGGGGAAAGTTTGGTCATGCCAGGGACTCGAACCACAGACCCTTGGGTCCGTAGTCAGCGCCTCTAGCCACTGAGCCATCCTCGCACATAATCGCGCACACATCATTGCGCATTCTCCTAAATGTATGCAAATACCAGAAAATGCCTCTAGTGAATTTTGTCCTGCAACTGATTAATATCTGTTTTGTCAGCTGTTGGTTATTTGCCTGCTCTGTGGAGCATTGGATGAACATTGATAGAGGGCCCAATTGTATGATAGTTAAGGAGAATTTAAAGTTCATATTACATCCACAAACATTAGAATTTTGACAACAAAACTTCAAAAGCAAAATGCATTTAAGCCTTCATGTTCTAGACAATTTTTTTGAACAGATGATTATTCTTTTGGACCCAATAACAAACAATGATATACCTACAGTACATACATTTAGAATAAAAAAGGTAGTTTGCAACTTTAAGCACATGCTCCTTATAATTTCTAAAATTTAATGCAAAATGTAAATTATACATAATACCTTGACAAAGCTTTAAAAATTGTGATACTGATGGAGCAAAGATATGCAAATCCTTTGAAATCCCCTTAAATTTTTCTGCAGCAAAATACCTGTAGAAATGAAAAAAAATGAATTTATGATTTCGAACAGGAATTTTTGCAACACTGTTTTTTGACAACACTGACGCAAGTCAAAAATAACAAACAGGTCAAAGCTACAATTATAACTATGAGAATTTTTTCTCAGCTATTCATTTATTGCGTTTTTACCTAAGAAAATAACAACGAAACAGAGTCCCCCCATTTCATATTCCTAGAAAAGTATTGTCTCATCATTATTAGATATAAAATCTATGTTTCTAGGTTTAAATATTTGCAAAAAACTTTAAGACAGGTTACCAAATGGTATGCCTTCTAAGTTCACAATCAGGGCCTTATGAAGGGCTAAAGAAGTGGGTGGGGGAGGGGGGGTGTGGGGGGGGAGGGGGGGGTGTGGGTGGGCAGGGTACAAAGAACAAGAATTAAAAAACCTGTTGATAAGCTTAAAGAAGGGTATACAGGGGCCCAGGTGCCCTCTCTTTCCAACATTTGAGAGAGTGTGTCCATTCACAGTAAATTGGCTGCCCAGAGCAAGTACATACGGATATGCTGCATTTTCTACAAATTGAAAAAAGTCAGATTCACTCACTCCATGGCAAACCCCACGATGGTATCATTTATCCATCCTTTCGGCTCGAGTAACTTCATATCATCTTCATAGACCAAAGTGTCTCCATAGCTAAGGACAGGACGACCTTGCCCCATCTCTACGAAGCGGTCCGGCGAAGGGACACTTGACTCAACTGTAGAATCGGGTTGTTCTGGACTTTCGCAAGGTGTGCTAGCGTTCCCCATATTCAATAGAAAGAAGCCAGCTTTGTTTGTAGGTTATCTACTTTGCTCTACAAAAAGTGGTGCCCCCCGGTTTCGCCGGCCTTCTGAAATGCTGGCCTACTCTTTTCTCAGAATTCACAAGACAGTGGCGACACGTTTCAAACGGAAGTTCACGACAGGAGGGCTGAGGCCTGGGGGCTGTTATAAAGGACTGTTCTTATATGGGAACCAAAATGAAAGCAGCTTTGCAAACAGAATCATCCTAGAAGCAACTATTTCCTTGACAAAAACTTCTGGACGTTTCAAGAGTTTCCGGAATTTTGCGTACGCTGCCTATGCTCATCAGGGTGGCGTTGGTTGGGGGAGCTCTATAATTATTTGGAAGCTTTTTTTCTCCTCAGAGTTGGATCTCTCTTCTCCATAGTTCCATTCTCCCTCCCCGTGCTGTTGTGGTTGTGGTTCGGTGGGTTGTGAGCAATTTGCTTTGTTTCAGAGGTACTTCAGTTTCAACTTGGCTTTTGTTTTTTTTATTTCTATTCTGCTTTTATTTTCTATTACCATTGGGGTGTTTGGAGGGGAAAGCTCTAACTTTTTTTGACAATTTTGTAAAAAATTCTGAAAGTTTTTCCTGGAACCATCTTAATTTACTGCTGATGTTTTGTAGGAAATTGTAAGTGGCATTTGTAGTGAGGACCCGGTAACCTTGTGCCTTTGCTCGCTAAAGATTGTAACAAATTGTTTTTCTTAAAATTTTTATTGATATTTAAATATGAGAAAGGCCCTAATGTTTTTATTGTATTCGGAATTGCTGTACCATTGTTTTGTCGATTCATTAGGCCTACACCATAGTTAACAGAGTTCTCCTCTATAAATTAGGATTACACAAGTGAATGTCAACAGAGCTTAGCAGAAAAACCATCACCGATGCAGAAGCACTCGAAAACAAGATCTGTTTCTTTGAAACCATTCTAATAGCTCATTGTTTCTCCTGCATTCGCATACTTCACATACTTCGTAGCTATTGTAGTTGTTAATGCAGGTTCAGATTTGCCAGAAAATACATACGTCCTTCTTCCTACTTACCATCAAATATAGAGATGGCTGGATATGTTAAAACAGTTAATAATTAGTATAAGTATGCTCACGACCTATTCATAGAACTCGCCTCAAACCAAATGAAACAAAATAAAACAAAGAAAAGATGATCAATAAATCAAGCTTTCAATCAATACACCCTCGACGGCGAGAACGAATGAGAAATTACTGATTATTAATACACAGCTCAAGACTTGACAAAAATTAATTGGCATCCTAGGCAGAGGCAACTAGCATCTAGAGGAAATCTAGGTCTAGCCCCCTGAACAGCGACTCTCTAATATCTATCGCACTGTAAAGTATCTCTTATAAGTGTGTTACCTACACAAAAATTGCTGACACTGCAAAACCTGAAGGGAATCAAGGACTGCTATCTTAAAGCGTAATGTCTTTGATACTTTCAAACCATTTCGTTTGAAGTTAAATGCTATTGAATTAATCTTCAGGACAAAGGTCGTCTCGGTGAGGCTTTTCTAATTTCACGACACCAATTAAAACCGGATGAATCATCAATCGAATCAGCATTTGTCTACCATTTCGAATCACATCCAAGCTCTCGATTTGCAGTAAAAAAGACTGGCCGATACTGTTTCAAAAAGCGGCCCCCAGGCTGCGTCATACACACGTTGATTGACCATCTACGTTTAACAAAGTAGTTAGTAATCTGGTTTTATACATGAGCATTTGCTTTCCTTTCCATTGAAACAAAGTCAACGGTATGGCTGCGAAATTGCTTCGTACCGCGCCTCCTCGTCTGGTTTTGTCAGAGCTTGGTACTGCCTTCCGTCATCTTTCATATCGCAGTACTCGTCTTCCATTTCGGGGGTCAGTGAATTCTTGCTTTTGTCCACAATGTCCCCAGGCTTGTAATAAGGGTTTTGCATTTCCTCATAAACATCTGGTTGGCAATACTCATCTGAATCTGACTTCTTTGCACTTCCTTCGTCGGTTTTGGCGGCCAACACTGGCTTTATGAGCGGGGATGGTTTGTAGTAAAGGTTAATTTCCTCGTGTGCATTAGGTTCCACATGAGGTGGGCTTTCTTCTTTTGAACCACTAGGCACACCATGCTGCTTAGAAACAATCTGAGCTGGTTCTTTATCGCCTTGCTCTGCCTTGTCGAAATTGCGGGCGTAGGTATATTCAAGGGTCTTTGTCTTGCCCCCCGTTCTACTGTCTTCCAAAACATCGGCACTGCTGTAGTAGGTGCTATCTTGCGTCGAAGGCTGACCACTGTGCAGCTCGGTGGGGTTGTGATAATGCTGCGAGGGAGCATCGTCAGGGATCCTCCCACCAGATTTCAGTTTACTGTATGCATTGCTTCCATTGTTTTCCTAACGAAAAAACGATCAATTTTACGATAATTTGTTTTTAGTTCAAATTGAGGTAGATAAGAGCCTAAGAAACTGATCTGTGAAAAAAGTAAGTAAGCAGTTGAATAAATATGGGCGAAAAGCCTTGTTGCTCACCCTTAACTCAGTTTGCCGTTGGTGCTGCAACATTTCGTATGAGTTGTTCTCATCACCTACAATAGAAAGACCTACAACATTAGAACTGCTCACCTCGATTTCAATGCTTATCAAAATTTCACAGTCTAATGACAAATTTCATATCAATCGAGTTTACAGTTAAAACGCAAGGACAAGCATGCGAAATTCTAATTTTGATAACTAATCGCTATTAATAGCTAATAAGTTATACTAGATACTTTGGAGTAGAGAGCACAACTGCGTTTTTTGACCCACAGCAAGCTATTAATCTTCTCAGTCTGTTGTCATTTTATGGTGATTGCACAATCCGATGATGAAAAGTACTTCAGTAAACAAAATTATGGTTCGGCTGCTTTGCGCAATATTTTGAATACGAACATCGATTCACTCTTGAGAGTTGGCACAATCATAAATGTCACATTCTACATAAATTGCAGGTCAAATTTACTTTATTCATTAACTTCTAATAGCAATTAAATGTTGAGCAGATATTCATGTAACCAAAACTTCAAAAGGTTAAGAACAAAGCCATGGGATAATAATTTGTTATAATCTTAAGTTGCAAAAGAATATCTCACTTTTCTGTTGTTCACTTTTTTCTTCATCTGACCCTGATCTAGATAAAACATATTTCAACATAAATTTCTTATTTTGAAATAGTGCATAAACCAACTGTTAGAATGTTTAGTTAAAGGTCTGCAAAACGATCTTTGCTGTGCCAGGAAAATTCTTAATTACAAAAATTTCATAAAACAAGCAAAAACATTTTGGTAAATGCACCAAAAACTTAACTGAGTTGATATTTAATTTTTCTTTGGATATAATTGATGTTTGCAAGTCACATACTAGATAAAAAGAAATACCAGTAGAATACCAGAATGAGCATGCAATTTAGACAGCAAACCTAGTATGGTGCTTTCTTCTCCAAAGCCAAATAAGGAGAGCAATGATCGTAATCAGCAGCACGCCTCCAACCACAGAGCCAACTACAACTGATATGGGCGTGCCCTCTTTTGTTTGTGTAATTGATGAATTTATAGAATTAGTTTTCTGAAAAAAATAGACAGCATTGAATTCCGGTTGGGACAAACCTTTAAAATTCCAAACAAATACGACTTTAACCGCATTTGAAACCATAAAAATCATGTTATAGAACAGAAGTGTTTCAACTTTACACATTTTTACAGTCATTGTGAAAATGTTTTCATTCATTTATTCGCGTCAGCATCATAACTTACTTGAGGCATCATTGAAATAAATTTTTGATTCTATTAAAACAGAATATCATTGCAAATGATAGCTTGTACAAGTGTTTGTTACAGGCATGCTTTTGTGGCATACACCTACAGCAGAATGGTTAATTAGTCTGGAATTCCCATTCAACAAAGAGTAGTTAATTGGTACGACGTTTATGTACAGGCAATTCTTATCTACATTTCTCTTACGTTGTGAAAGAGCATCATAACATTTGAACCCTAGCACAATCCATTTATAAACATAGGGGAAAGGTGAACAACCAACAGCCATCGGACAAACATGCTTACATTTTGAATTGTTTTTCCCGTTAATACATTTGTTATACCTGCCTTTTCTGTTGATCTTTTTGTTATTGTCCCATCAGTTCGCGAAGTGGCAGTTGAAAACGACGTGGAGATTCTGAGACTGGTAGGCGGTGTTCTCGTGGACGTCAAAGCAGCTTGAGGAAAGAAGAAAATAACTAGGGGGACGGAAAGTGTAATAAAAAATATGCTGAAGTATTGAGATGGCATTAGGGCCCTGTGGTCAGGTGTGGGACAACATTGAAGTTGCTACATCATAGGATAATTACTTCCATTGTCATTCAGCCGCCTTGCATCCTAAATTTATTTTGAAAAACGCCTGCTCTTTAATAGGTCACCAATCATCTTTCCAATCTCCAGCTGTGCACTGAGAGGCAGCACCTTCAATGGAACGCCTTCTAGCTTATCATAACCTGCCTCGTAATCGTTGTAGATTCTTGGAAGATCCGGTTGCGTAGTAACACACTCTCTTTTGTTGCGTAGCAACAAGTGCCGGGCAACAACCTCTTGAAAAAAGAAAAATCCACAACCTTACTGCATCACAATCGCTTAAAATGCTAAGCCATAAAAAGGAACATCGTAAAGGTAGTCGATGGGCCTACTTGCAGAGGTTGTAGAGACACGATTCGCCGTGCACACTTTTCTGTTTAGATCAGCGTACGGGTAGCGAGACAGTGAGCAAACACAGGTGCAACACAACACACTCTTGCACCTAGCATTCGCTTTGTCGATGCAGTAGATATTGGAGCAGTCAGCCAAAGGGTTGTCGAATTCCTCGTAACTGCCCATTTCTTTACGATATCGCAGACAAAACAACGGTCGTGTAATTCCGGTCCACGCCCAATCTTGGAGAATCGCACCTCTTGATGTCACAATTGATCGATTGTCATTTTAGACATAATAATCTGTGATTCTTGAATAAAATTGATATTTTCTCTACAAGAAGATGCAATTATAGTCTCTTGGAATGAGTTACGCATTCCGTCTCCAAGTTTCCGGTTTGGTAATCCATCTTCGTCTTGTGCTCAACCCGTGAGCTTCTTCGGGAAACAACACAGCACGCTTCATTTGTCCTTTCGTTTTCTTTTCAACTAGGTGCACAATGGATTCTCTTGTCCATTGTAGGATGTCATTGTTCTGCAGACTATAGTATCATTGAAAGATCTTCTCTGAGACTTTCTTGAAAGCCTTTTTCCCACCAACGTAAACCCATACCTGCCTTATACAACACCCGTCTCCAAATGCGAATCCTTGATGTGAAGTTTATTGAGTACATTGTGTAGACCTGGCGTTTAATTCAATTGATTCATTCGACTTGATCAATGAATCGGTGTTTCATTATGGATATAGGACTTTGAAAGGGTGAGGCTTTATTATTTAACGGGTATTTACCCCAAGGATTGCAGCAAGCATGTGTATTATATTAATAAGAGTTAACATTGGAAATACTGTAGTGAAGTGCTTGGAGGGAGGGGGGGGGCCATCTTCTTCTAAGAGCACAATATTTTTCCAAGGCCATGTAGAAAGAAATAGCCCCCACTTTCTAATACAAATCGCCTGCTCTGGTAGGGGGTGAGTGGTTGTGGTATGGCATGTCCCCCTTCATATTCTGATCTCCACATGGAGCACATTTCACTTGTGGTATGTTTCATGGAAAGTTTCTTCGTTTTAACTGAATCTGTTCGTGTGAAGCCTAGGTATTGCAACCCCGACCTTGGTTTCTTTTGTTGAGGGACCAAATGATGTCAGAAAGGTAGTCTATGCAAAAACCGCAGCATTGAGAAAATCGTCGGAAGTTTGGCTTGTTTTTCGTTCTCACAGTAAATGTTTTTGTGAATGATTGACTTCAATTCGAATCACACTGACGATCTAGTTATTCTTGAGAGACAAGCAAGATAAAACAATTTTTCGCACTAGACAGGGAGTCAATGATAAAACTGATAATACAAGGGAAAATACTCACTCACAATGCAAAGCGACATCCTTTCACTCATGCCTCTTAAAAGCATGTTCCTTGTATTTGGTCAGTGATAACTTCATTGTACCACGAGATATCTTACTACCAGGATGCACTGAAATTCTTTGGGGCCAACACACAGGGTATAATTGGGGCCTCTCCTTGTAAATAACGCCCTTTAATCACTCCATACTCGAAAATGAGACTGTATTTGTCTCAGATATTTTTCAGACTATTTGCTTCTTAAAAAAGTTTATTTCCCAAGAATTTCGGCCTATCTTGGAGTCTGCACATGGTTTTCAAAACATAAACGCCGATAATTGCCGCATATTTCAGCGAGGAACAGCAAATGGCTGCGGCAGAAATGAAGGATTAAGGAATTTGAGGTCGCTTGGTTGCAAGAGCCCAAGAATTTAGTGATCCAGCTAGAAGCAGGCAATTTCGCACAACATCTTCTTCGAGTGGCTGACACTGCGCTCTGGTTATTATGTCACCGACTTTTGCACTAAGGGCTTCTGAGCACTCTGTAACGGGTCATAACTAGTCTGGCAATTTGCATTTGAAAATGGAGGGGGTGGGCAAAATATAAAGATTTTGAAAAGGGTCCAGTATAGGCAGCCCCCTACGTATTTTAATAATAAAATCATAGCCAAAGAAATTACAGGTTATATGACCTCCTCTCTTTCTACTTATAAACCTCTCTCTATGTCCTTTTATATATTGCTTTACAAAGAAGTGCGAATGAGTACTTATCAACTTGCCAAATGCGAAGGAGCTTGTTCAAGCCTCGAGCTGGTGTGTACTAGAATCCAATCTATCATGGCGGCCAGTGCTCTATTGTAGAGTCAAGGGAAATATTGTGCTAGTTGAAATGCTTTATCTAGAAGACTACCTTGAATGTACGTATTCGCTTCCCTGTTTTTATGGCTTTTATGCTTACGAATTTTTGATTCCTTTATATTCACGTATCAGTCAAATTTCGCACCTTTAAAAATGTGTTCTTTGTGATCTAAAGAAAGGTAGACAGCCTCTCTTTCACCATTGTGCTAAAACTTTCCTGTTCAGACAAAAATTGATGTTGTGGTACTTTTTTATCTTCTTAAAAAAGAAAATACGATGTCTATTTTGATCATGGGTTTGGACCTTAAGACTAGTTAAGGACTGTAAAGAAATAACATCACCATGCTTTCATGAGCGAGTAAGACCTTCTTTTATACATACAACTGCAGCAGATTCACAAGAAAACTAAAAACACAGTTTCCAACTACCTAACCACTACTTGACAATACTGTTAACAATACCCTTAGTTTCCAAAGCCCTAGTTTCCTCATTAGAGGCCAATCAACTCTTGTGAATTTGATTTACAATTGAAAGATCGATGTTAGCCAGAAAGTTTTACCAACATCTTGTTTTTTGAAACTTTTTCTTTAGATTTGCAATACATCATGTGAAGTCATACATACTTTAAACTTTTATTTCTTTGTCAATGTTCTAAACCATTGCAAAAATATTCGATGTTTCAAATAATCTTTGCTTTCATAAAAGTTCCTAGGAAACTTTTTTAAATCTTTCTTTTGGATCAAATGATGAAACTTGAAAAAGAAATGTAGAATGAGTAAATTTTTTAAAGGTTGCTAGCTCTAACCAATGCAATTATGGCATTCACAAAAATATAAGAAAAAGAAAACTGTTGGTTTCTTTTGAAACAGAAGGAAATGTTTCTAGTGTGCAAAAGGTGTAAAATATAAGCAGGTCAAAGGATGAAAAAGTGTTATTTTCTCAGTGAGTATTGGTTATACTTAAAAAAATGATAGCAAATGTTGAAAGTAAAGTTAAGAACTAGTGAAGACGATAACTCCCAATTTTTGCCTCAAAGTTCTACATTTAAATGACAGACATGTCGTGGAGCGCAACTGGGCCTAAGGGAGTCAGAAAACCTGCTATTTATGATAGGAGAGGCAATGTAAAAGAAGATGAGATTGAAAATCTGAAAAATAATCTTGCTTGCTTTGGAGAAGTAAAAACAATGCTTGGAAAACGAATGTAGCTATTTATTTCCTTACGAAGCAATACACCCCATCATAAAGCAATTTTTACCAAAATTTACCTCAAAATCCTTAAGTTTAGCATCCCTTCTTAACCTGAACAAAGTTACAACCATGTAAAATCAAATAATTGCTAATCCATGAGGTCCTTCAAGGTCAGAGAGAGCACTTATTGAAAGACTTTATATAAAGTAGAAGAAAATCCTGGTGAAATTTGTAAAGAAACTTTATGCATTAATTCTGCAGCGACTTTCAAAAGTTATCAGAGCCAGATGTTGCTCCACATGACTTTAGTTTCAACCAAATTCTTTTACAATTGTTAATTTATAGTGATAAATTTATTGTTATTAATAAATTTTGAAAATGATAATCGAATATTTGAAGTTACACTTCATTTAATTCACAGTTTAACTTGCGCGCCATTGCCTTAGTAAACAATAGCTTCATCAGACAACCATAAAAGTCATTACGTGATTGGCCATTGTTTGCCTGCGCAGGTGGTGCAAAACTTTTGTCCAGGTAGTGTACTTTAATGTTTTGCATGTAAATGGGGTCTGTAGAGTAGGGCCTGTGTAAAGCCATCTTTTAAGCTGCTTTGCAAGGACTTGTTTATCTAATTCACTAATCTGTACAAAGATGAAAAGTTACACACATTGTAGCCCTTTATCTACAGATACACCCAACCATATTGAACCCTTTTTATTAGTACTTTTGTTTTTGCTAAAAAGTTTAATCACCTTCTTTCCTTCCCTTTTGGTCATATGTTTATGTGAATTAAGTTATTATTCAATATTAAGAATAATTAATCTCAAATGTGATGCTTGGATGGAACTGTTCACTCATGGTGGCTTCATCTCAAAACACTATATTAGGAAATAATAATGCAACTGGCCCTAAATATGTTTCAATTTTCTGTTGTTTCTAGAAAGTTTTGAGTATTGTAAGTCAAGTGCATTAGAAGAGGCGAGTATTGCTGCTAGAAGCTTCTTTTTGTGTCCAACTTATTGATCTAGGTAGCATCAGGCAGTACAAACCTGTCTTTTGATGTTGTTCTGGTTGTAATTAAACTTTGCTTCCATGATTGACACAAAGTGAAATTCCTTTTGTTGGTGTTTTCATTGAATGCTCTGTTTCTTTTAGTGATAGAGCAACTGCCTCAAGATTTAAGGGACCGGTTTACTGAAATGCGAGAATTGGATTTGAAAGTTCAAAGTAAGAGTTGCTTGTTTTTTTATATCATTTTTCTCATGTTGCATTATAATAAACAAGTACTTCATGCAAAGTAAAACCTTTCATGCTGGTATATTTTTAGCAACACACTTGTGGCCCAGGCCACACAGGCAAATGAGTTTTGTTAGTGGACAACAAATTTTATGACAGCATTCTTGAAAATAGTAATAATATTTTTCATACCATTAATCTATGCCTTTGTTGTCCACTAAAGTTTAGGTCAGTCTGCAAGAAAGCCAATTTGTATGCTTTGGACATTTCTTGTAACATAAAAGATGCATGCCTAAATCAAACAGCAGCTAAAAGCAACTAATCCTAAGGCTCTGTGCTGATGCCATTAATCAAAGTCCTGTCAACAGAGTGGTTAACGGGAGAAGACTGGGCACCAACCTGGTCCCAAGACTTTCCTCAAACAGCCATTAATCTTCTAGGTTTTTGAGTTTCTACTCAGAGTAAATAAAAATCACCTGATGAAAAATATGGAGTTTGAAGCAGGTCATGTTATAGAGAACAGAGAGTATTCAAAATCTCTGGTTTTGCAAAAATTATGTCCTATGACTATTTTTTTAGTTTGCAATAAAGAAAATTCCTTTATTGCATTTGTTTTTCTCATTTCCCTTACTATGATTACAGTGACCTCCACAAAACTCATATATGTTAAATATTAAAACTAATGTTCATGTATAAATGAAGCTATACTTTTCTGAAATGTATATCACTTTCTGCAGACACGATTGACACCATGGATGGCAAGGTCCAGTCTTTCTTTGCGGAAGCCAAAGATGCCAAACCTGAAGCACGTAAACAAGAATATTTAAAGATAAAAGAGGTGAGTTTAATCACTTATTTCAAATTTGGTTATATATTTAATTATTACGTTTTCCATTTTCCACAAAGTATTGTTATGATTGTATTGTTATGATGTACAAGTGTTGGTTTAGAAGGGCCAGGTGGATTTTCATCCTATGAGAAGCTTTCGTTGTTAACATCTGTCTCAGCCTGGAGTAACAGAGCATTGAAAATGTTTTTGATGAAAATTGAATTGTAACATCCACCACATAGATCCCAATGTTCATAGACAACATCTTTTAGTGGCAAAAAAGGTTGAAGAGTATAAAGAAGAAATGACAATTTTCACCTATCTTTTATATGTAAAAATTTTTATTTCTGAAATACATCTATCCATTTGTAAGTTTTCTCCATTCATATATTTGATGTAGATATTGAGGTAAAAGAGTGTGGATGAATCATTACTTTTTTGAATGCATATGTATTTTAGGACTTTATTGTTTATATGATTTATTCTGTAATATATGCTTTGCAATGTTTGTTTGTTTGTTTTTTGCCTGGATATTGACTTAGTTTTTCTTGTAGAATTACGACAAGGCCCTTGAAGATGCTGATGAAAAAGTTACAATGGCATCACAAATATTCGATTTAGTAAGTCAGTTTTTTACAATGTTGCAGAAATGCATTTATGAGAAATCTCTTTTGTAATGATTTGTACTCTTCGTTTGTATACAATTGTTGCTAGAAAAGTATATTGTCACATTCTTTTCAAGTTGGTCTCAAAATCCTTTGAAAAAGCATGATATATGAATTTCTACTGAACTATGATTTCATCGGTCAATTATCATTTTAGTCAAGGTTTTGCAATACTTTTTTGAGCAAAGATAAATGATTACCTTTTTGGTGATCTTTCCCATCAACTTCTAAGTTCAACTGAGGTGACGATTTTCTGTCATTTGTTTTATAATAAAATTACTAGAATATATAACTAGAAACTTGATTGATCTCTTTTATTAGGTTGACCGGCATCTTAGAAAACTTGATCAAGAATTGGTAAAATTCAAAATGGAACTCGAAGCTGACTGTGCAGGAATAACAGAAGTTCTAGAAAAGCGTAAGTTTACCACTAAAACTAACATTATGCTAAGTCGTCCAGTTTTAAATTGTTTTCAGGTAGCATTTCTGTTTCATAGTGGATGCCTCGTTCATTTGTTTAAAAAAGGGCCATCAAAGCTACTGAGGGCTATGCAGCAATTGATTGCCATCATACCTCCATCCGTTCCTTAGAGCCATCTCAACTCCATCTTCGCTTAATTGAAAGAACAATTTACGTCATAGCAAGCTAATTGCTCTCTGGCCTCGATATCTCGTGTAGACATCCCTTGTTGTTTTTTGGGATCGAGTATTTCCCCACTTTGTAGCTGCAAGGGGAATCACCTGGCAAGAAACCTTTCCACCGTTTTGTCAATTTGACCAGTTCTGTTACTCGAGCTTTTAAAATCCATTGTAACTGCAGTATCTTTTTGCCATAGGCACCTTATGTGTCGTGACCTAGCTGAAGAGATACTACTCCATATTTGCAGTTAGAGCTCATTTTTGTCAATCAATTTAATATTTCAGGCTCGATGATGTACGATGAAACACCCTCAGACAGCTTCGACTATGCTTCACCTTATCAAAACAACGAGGGACACGAGAGTAAGACTATTTTCAATGCCCTGTTATATGATTTATCGATATATGATTATATGATACATAGTGCGATATTTAGCTCCAAACTAAAACTGAAATTTGACAGTGTATACTTATTGTCTCTTGTATTCATACTTTGAAAGTTGAAGCTTGATTTGAGGCTCATCTATTTACGTTGCTGAAATTTTTATAAAACAGAGAAGAAACACGACCCAGAACGATACGCAACGCTGAACGGTTTTGCACCGACGTCCCGAGAAATACCGGCCGCTAGTCCAATGCAGCCTGTTTACAATTCACTGCCAGCCTCGCCGCAAACAATTGTCCACGATTACCCTACGTCATCAGGGTCTTATTCGTATACTCTGGGTAAGAAAATCACGATTTAGCACAGTCAGCCTAATGATCTTTGGAGATGGCATAAGAAGATCAATCTAGATGACTCTTACTACAAGGGATCGTGTTAAGCTATAAATTTTATTTGAAAAAGAGGTTGACTTTGAATCACTTGTATGTTTGCAATGCAGAAGGATTGTGCAAAAAGTTAATAGTATTGGGCTAAGTAAATTCCCCTTCAGTCTATTTTTGAAAATGACTTTGTTGCAACTAAGTGCTATTAGAAAGTTCTTATGAACCATTAATCTATATTGCTCGTAATGTTAATTAGCTTTTTATTGTTTTGTAAGTCAAATTTTATGTAAGTTATTGTTCGTAAGTTATTGTGTCTAGAATCGAAGTTTTTATGGTTTGCAGGCCATGTGGGTGCTGGCTCAGCTGCGATCGCGGCAGCTGCTGCGCAGGCTGTGACGTCAACGTACCAGCAAAACCAGGGGCGAAGGGGACAACAGGCTAGTTTAAAAGCAAGTGTGGCAACCGCGATGAAGGCGGAGCAATTAAGTAAGGAATCTTCGGTTTCCACCAGACACTGTTCCCTTTAATTGAAAACGCAAGCAAGCAAGTTTGAGAGCAGAAGATTGAACGAAAGCAGAAGCCTTGTTTAGTAATGAAAATGTATTCAAGGTCACTCGAAATGTCAATGCATGCTGTCATTTGTTTGCGTGGTTTCTTTATAACCTCACTTTATTGATCGTTCCTCTAGGCAACAGTCTTCAGAGTCTGCTTGGCAATGTATCCCCGGCGCTGCCCAGGAGCCAAAACTATTCTGACGTCTTAAATCCGAGTCGGTACCAGACCACATCTTCGATTTCACCGAAAGCAGCTCTTGACTTGGGCACTCCTACCCAGACTGCCAGTGGTAGCCAGAAAAGCAGGAAAAGGTAATCACTTGTTGCAAGCCATACCATCAGCATACGTTCTCAATTGTATTTTGACATGAATTCGTTAACGAGGCACCTACTTGGCTGCCTTGCCACTGAACAATAGCGAGTAGTAGTTCATTTTGACCCCAAGGAGTGCACACAACCTCATGTGCATCTGTTTACTGTACGTATTTCCCAACCCTTGCTTGAATTGATACTCGAACATCATTCCCCCAGAACAAACAAGCAAGTGCACGCGACGCCAGTGGCCACGCCTGCGGCTCCGGCCGCTGAAGAGCTGGCCATGGGCTCTTCGGTCGACTGGGTCCCTGAACCAAACGAGCCGCGGTATTGCCTTTGCAATCAGGTGCGTCATTCATGCAATTCATTCTTGCAGTCTAGTGTGCCATGATGCCAGTGTTTGCTCACTACCCAATGACCGATTATTTGTACCTATATACTGCATGTCGCATAGAATGCTGAGTTTTATTAAACAGGCCTTTCACGTGTTGAACACGCCTTCATAGCAGTTCCCGTTCTATGCTACGACTTGTACACCCTCTTTTTGCTATGCTTTCTTATAACAAAACTGTAACAGATCTTTTGGGCTTGTTTTAGTGGCTTTCTGTAGATGGTCCGTTTTTCTGCATTAATTTTCTGCCCCCTTTTTCAACGACAATAATTCTTTAAACCATTTTTACCATCTATTTTTAGGTCTCTTATGGTGAAATGGTTGGGTGTGACAATCCAGAGGTGTGTGAACTATATTTCATATTTGAAATTACGTTGACTGCGATATGTGAGCTAATATTTATCTCCTTTCATCTGGAATTATTCAAGTTTGGTTTTTGGTCGTTCCACTCTTCCCTGAACCAAGCAGGCGTGTGACGGTACAAAAAAGGTTTAATCTAAAACTTAAGGAAAGTGGTATTAAAAGATACAGCAGGAATCTTGTTCAAATTGTTATTCATTGTTGTTTGTGTCGACGCCTTTAACAATAGATCAATGAAATTCAACTCGCTGTTTTGTGACACTTTGGAATGTTTTATTCTCTTTTCTTGCAGTGCCACATTGAGTGGTTCCACTACGGCTGCGTTGGCTTGACAGAAGCGCCAGAGGGCAAGTGGTACTGCCCGACTTGTTCCGGCAGAATGAAGAAACGACGAGCCAGGTAGCATACACAGCAGCTCTGACGTAATTTATTTCACGTTTAGTACAACTCGCTGCGATAACATGCTTTGGTACTGGGCATCGTGTTACCAGTGACGTCATAGGGGGCCTAAATGGACAACATCGAGCCGATGGCGTATAGACCTGCCTTTGACTTAAAAGTGCAAATGACGCTGAATGTCTGTGACAAATACTTGTCACCATGTCAGTATGAAAAAACTGAGCTTCCTCTTGCCATAGCCAGGCGTGTCCGTGACTTGAGATTTTGCAGCCTGCATGCTTCCATAGATATTTCCTGTAAGGTACCAGAAGATGGTTATCTGAGTTGTATGAATAACCGTTTTCAAATAAAGATGGTAAGTTATTTTATTACTGCTGATTTGTTAACCACTAGGGGTATCCTGAAGCATCGTTCTAATATAAGACCACTTCATCATTTATCACCACATGTTTTATAACGTCTGCCAACTTGAACATCTTCAAATTAGCATAAGCTACCCCCCCCCCCCCCCCCACTCCAACCAAGCTGAGTTTTGCAGTAAAAATATAATCCAGACGTGTAAGAATTTTCACTCCTTTTACTTTGACTTGATAGACTTCATTGAAGGTTTTTCTCTCCGACGCCATTGAAGGAAAGATCGCATTTTTTTCATAGCGGCTAAATTTCCAAATATTTAAACGCTTATCCTTGTAAGCAGTAAACCAACGCTTGGTAAGCACGCCAGCCGTACTCTAAGGGCAAGCTAACGATCATAACGCGCTTTTGTGTTTGTACATTCGTTACCTCGTTGATTATATTCATTGTACAGTTATCGTTGAGTTTATATCTTCTACCTATTGGTAACACTGTGAAAATTAGCATACATGCTTTTTTAAACGATTAAATAAGAATTACATGCAATGTGTCTTTTTTCTGAAAAACTGCGTGGTAAATCAGTTATTTAATTCATTAATTCTCTCACGTACTCGTTTCTACATAGAAATGTTTTCGCTAGACCTAGTTGTTTCAAGATGTCGCCTACTTTTGAACGATGCAGCAGTTGGTTGCTGTTGCAATGCTATGCAAATCATTGTTGCCACTTTTAGGGGAAAATCCCTACAGCAGGGGAATTTGGGGGTTTGTAGATTGTAGGGAAAACCTACAGAGAAAATTCGCAGGTGTGGGAAAAAAACAAAAAGTAGTATGGATCTTCTTTGTTTGTAGCATTTTACAAAATTTATTTTAAGTATTGTAACTTTAACAGTGAAAGGTCAATTTTATTGGATCTGTTTAATATTCATTATTATTACTGTTATTATTATTCTACTTTTTATTCTATGGCATTATATGACATAACAAGTTTATTTGCGTGACTTGCTTAGAGCATTTCGCTGTAATGTAAAATGTTTCACCAAGTAAATACTCTGGGACAAGTCTTTCAAGAATTCTTGGTTTTGAAAAGAAATCATGGAATCAAAATGCTAGCATTTAGTGAAGAAATTCCAGGTAATGGCTACCCGTCATTAACATGGTAAAAGCAAAGAGAAAACGAGAAGTCGACAACTTTAAAAAGTAAATTTAGTGCCAGGGGAAAGTAGGGGCAAGTATGGAACCTTCTATAGGGGAAAGTATGGGGAAAACGGCATGCACAGTAGGAGAAAACAACAACCTGAAAGTGGCAGCACTGATGCCAATTTGCTCGAGAATTGTGTTACTGGAAATTCAAGGAAAGGTGTAATAGAAATCATTTGTATAACGGGCATTGGAAGAATCTATATTACAATCTGCAGTTGCGTAAGATAAAATTTTCAATTCTTGAAAACAGCATACTAATACGCCCGCAACTAGCACTATATTTTTTCCATTTTGCATCCCAAACATCAAACGCCAAAATGTATGGTGCCTTTAAAACGTCATAAATTGCCATGTTGGTAAAATTACATAATTTTTATGTGGGGAAAATTTTATCTATAGCTTTTTACCTTCGCTTTCAACCACTGCGAAGGCGGTTTGTCCATTGCGTCATGCGCATGAGGCCTTTTCCATGCCGGTAACAAGATGGAGGAATACGCAAGGGAGCCGTGGTAATGATTCCGTCGTTTGATTCTTTGTAGTTTGTTTCTATTTGCTAAATCAAATATTATTTACTTTATTAACCACATGGAAAGCATTAGGGAAAGCCAATTCCATGTTACCTTCGTTGATATTGCTTTGAATCAACAGAAACCATTCGGTTTCTAAAATTAGGCCATTTCTCAAATCAAACGATTCAATTTGCCGCATGTTTAGCAAATCGTTTGTTTCTATAAACAAGTCTACTGTTAAAATATTATTTTGTGAAATATTGCTATTACCTGTGGAAACTTAAGTAAATAACGCTGATCTAAGGACTGACGATTGAAGAAACGAAGTATATTATTTTGACCGAGTACGATCCTAAATTTTTTATTAACACTGACAACTCCAAGGAGCTTGCTGAATTTTTGAGAGAGGGACCACAGCGAGGGGGGTATACCCCATTTTTGCATAATCTGACCACAAAGTAATCTATGCTGAAGCCTATTTATTTTCTTTGTGATCTTGTTGTGTAATTCTTGTTGTTTTCAGTTATTTTTAATGTACATTGTACTATTGATCAACTGTATATGGAGAAATATAAAAAAAAGCTGAACTGAACCAAACTGCTAAACTCTTGAATTGCTATATTATTAATTTAGTTCCCTTTTTTAGTCCGTATCGGATAGTTGATGATTGTGGTGGGGCATTTGCAATGGGTGCAATTGGAGGTGGCCTGTTTTCATTTGTAAAAGGCTGGAGAAACTCACCCCCAGTAAGTGTGCCACTGTTGTATTCAGTTTTTATACTCTTGCAAAGCTTGTTTACACCCCTAGAATACTAGCACTATGTACAGACAAAGTTTGTTTACACCCCTCTGATACATTTCTTTTTTATAGTTCATGTGAATAATATAGATGTAGTGCAAGAAAAAGAAACAATCTTTAAATTTGCAAAAATTTATTTAGCTAAAAATCACATCTTTAGAAGTACTGATAGAAAAAGGCATCCATCAAAAAGTATTTGTCAGCCTCCTGACTTTAAATGCAAATTAAGAGTATGCATCACATTTCATGCTCACTATAGTATTTTTGTCACTTTTAATAGTATATTTGATTTTTTTATTTGTTTGCAGGGCCAAAAGTTTTTTGGTAGTTTAGCTGCAGTGAAAACAAGGGCCCCAGTCCTAGGAGGTAGGAAACAACTTACTTTTTTCTTTGGTTATGACTCTTTCAGTTGACTTGATTATGCAACACTTTTAGGAATATTTGGAAATTCTGTGAGTTATGATGTCAAATCTAATTTGGTGTTTCTGTATTTTCAAGGAAATTTTGCCGTCTGGGGTGGAACATTTTCAACATGTGACTGTTGCTTGATGGCCATTAGAGGAAAGGAAGACCCTTGGAATTCAATTTTCAGTGGGGCTATTACTGGAGGTGTCTTAATGGTTAGAGGTAATTTGCACTTTGCCTGTTGCAATCTGTTGCAAAGGCCTTGTCTTGCCGGAATGTATTGCCCCTTGAACCATGTTTCCCTTCATTACTCTATCCCACATAACTGCACTCTTTCTGCACCTAAGTAATGTAGTAGCTGATGGCAAGTTTGAAATAATGTCAGGTACAAGGAAGAAAATGTAATTATGACAGATGATGAGTTTTCCTTCTGTCAGCCTTACCTTGTGATTGTGTTGGTATGGTTAAGATGGCTTGAAGCAAAAACAAAAGTAACAACTGCCATGGCTATGGTGAAATCTCTAGTGTTGGAATCAGAGATTCTTCACTGGGTTGTATATGTATGGCTTAGTGGCATGAGCACTGGTTGAGACAGTGTTGGTTTAGTTTCTGTTTATTTATATTTGTGAATTTATTTTTAGCTGGACCATCGGCCATGGCAAGATCTGCTGTAGTAGGAGGGATTCTATTAGCATTAATTGAAGGAGTTGGTATTATGATAACCCGCATGACAGCAGAACAGTTTAAACCAGGTAATGATTCATTTTCAGCTGTCAGCATTTATAAATTGTGGTTCTTTATTTATAAAAAGGAAGGACCATAAAAAACCCACAAGGAAGTGTAGCATGTTAGTTGTTTATCTGTCATGCCTTTATAATTGGTATTGCAGAACAAATCAAGCATCCCTATCTATGTTTTATAAGAATGCATTGCATTGCATTAACAAACCAGATATATTTCTTGGCAAGAGAAAGGGTCCAAGCTAAAGTCATTTGATTTCTTACTAAATGCTTACAATAGACATATGTTTTTTATCTAAAACTTTCATCAATGATGTAAAATGTAAGCAGAACATGATGTGTATTGTCATGAAGTTTCCTCAGAAATGTCTTGTCATTTAACTTCATACCTGAGTAATTGTTGACATTTATATTATGGATAGGCAATGATCTAATTACTCTTCCATGCTATTAACTTGGTACCTCTTTCAATTTATTTTTAGTAATGCCACAAATGCCTGCAGATCCAATGCAGCTTCCTCCAAAACCAATAACACCAACACCACCAAAACAACAATCTGAGTGGGACCAACAGCCTCAATTTCAGTAGAAAAGTATGACTTATTAAAATTTCTTCTTTACAGTTTGAGACTGTGTTATTCTTTGCAGAATCCAGTTTCTTTTTTGTACCCTAATAACTAGGATCCTTATTACAGTCTGAGCTTAATATCAAAATTTCACTGCTTAAAGCTTATTATGCTTGTTTCTTTATGATTTAAAATCATTTTTGGCTAAGTGCAACACCAATATGGTGTTGGGGCTCTATATAAGGTCACTGCTACAAGTTGGATAAAAATTGGATAAAAATGTGTGATCTTGTTATTTCCTGTGGGAAACATCTGTTTACCCACTGCTGTGTGCAGCTTTTCATCTGAAACAATGGTATTAAGGCTACTATTCTTCTGCTTTTCTACTTGTCTTAGGAGCTTTTTTGCATAATGATTTCCTATTTAATTTGTCATTAATCACATATATAGATATTTGCTATAAAACATTTTTGTGCCAAAATTTTTTAGTCTCATCAATCATGTTTGTTTTTCCCCTAGATTTTATCATTCATTGTGTGTTGTGCCATTTCTCATGCTTCCTGCTTCACATGGCAAATCAAATGATGGCATGACCGATGTGCAACGAAGCAGAATACGAAGCAAAGGTGGCATCTTGTGAAACATCCCTATGTAATGTAAATCCTCCTGCCACAAAGATGTGACCTTAGCAGGAAATCGTTCTGTTATGAATTTGGTATCAGCCGATAATTTGGAGTAGTTGCAAATGGAAGAATGAGGAAATAATTTCTTGGGGGCATTTATGACACCATCAAACCTGTGGTTAAATGTACTTTTCTTTTAGAAGTTGCCAACCAAGATCATAAATTCAAATGCTATACCTTGTTAGTCCTTGATATTTTGAATAAACAAAATTATTCAATGCGAAATGGCCAAACCAGTGCTCTAGTGGTTTAATGTTTTCTTCCTACAATCAGACTGTTTTTCGGCCCTTCAAACTGCTGATCCCAAGTGTCAAAGTGTTAAGAATAAATGTTATGAGCTTAAATATATAATTGAAAGTACAGTTTGTGTCCTCTTTTTGCTTTTTCTTCTTTATGTTACTATAAGGCTTTCCAGCTCACAATGCCAAATAGAAAAGGTAAATAGCGAATACTGTGTATTTGTGGTTGACTTGTCAGAAACAGGTTCATTTGATAATTACCAGGTACATTTCTAGCCATAAAGACATGGCACACCTACTTAGTTTAAAGTATTCAATTATTATCGAGAAAATTTTGAGCCAAGTTTCTTACCACAGAAAATTCTAAGCAAAGTCCTAAAATACTCATTTGTTCAGAAATATTCAATGCATTAAAAAATTGAATCTCTATACAGAACTCAATACTAAATATTTTGTAGTACACAAGCAGAAACATGCTTTTAGCATTCTGAAGTACTAAATTAAATATTGTCCGAAGGGGGATGAAAAGAAAATTCAGTTGGGTGAAATGACGTGAACTGGAGGAAAAATTGGCAACCCTAGACATGACTGAGTACTGTTTGGGGATTCAATATCTTTCACCATTTTGCAAAAAAAATCTCCGATGACATTTTCATATCATATCAGTAAAAATTTGGTTGTTTGTGAATTTGGTTTGGCAGGGCCTACGAAGAGAGGGGTCATCTTCTTGAACTTGGTAGAATCTTTCACAATATTTTCCTTGTACTTTTCATACCATAAAGCTCCTTTTAATTTGTTGTCTCATCGAAGACCCCTTTTGTATGGTTGATTCTTTCTGGTTTCAAATGACACGAGATTGGTGGAGAATCGCTTGTCACCAAGGGGAACGCCTAAACTTTGATTCTGTTTACTGCACTTGATTTAAGTTTAAATTTGCCCGCAACTGAATAATGGACAGCTTCTGTAAATATAGCAGGTTTATGTATTCGAGAAAAGTCTAACACGACTTTTGTACTTATGCAATATCTCGTGCGATTTAACTTCAATTTCTCTTCGCCGTTCCAAATGGCCTCATCTGGAAGCCTTTTTGTCTTGCTTGTTATTGTAAATGGACCACGGGGTTTTTTCATTTCGTACCCCAGATCTTTACAGTGCATATACGTTCTCAAAATTACGGGGAAGAAGATGTGGTTTCTGTCAGAACCTTAAATATGCATTTGTAAAGTATTAATCTCAAATAGGCTTGAGGGTTCTAATGGTATATAGGTCATAAACTGAAGTTTATTTGAATGTCCCCGATTTCCATTGGGTTGGCTTCAAAGCAAAACGTATGATAAATTACTTTTTCTTTTTACATAACCTTTCGTTGTTGATGCTACACCAGAAGTGCCCCCCCCCCCAAAGAATGTCCGATCCTTTTATGCCCTTGTTTGTTTCCCGCATCCTTGACAGTGGGATATTGCTTTCTTTCCCCTTATCGAGGTAGCTACTTCTCGCCGGCAATCAGTAAAACTCCGCTCTTATTAACGTTGGCTGTTATGACAACCTACGGTAACAAACAAAACACGTTCTTTCATGAAAATTCACGATCAAACATAAGTGAAGCATACAAAACAAGGCAGCAAATGAGAAGCTTTTGGCAACTAAGGACTGTTCTGCCAAGATAAACGTCAATATTGCTCAAGGTAAACAAAGACTATTCACATTTCCACTCAGCAGAAATCATCAAGTCTTTCCTAGCTACAACTTGCCATACGTTCAAAATACTTGGTACTGTAAACAGTGGTGAGTGATTCGCAATTAAAGATGCCGTTTGGTACTCTATCCACGCAGAACAGGCATACCAACGAATAACGCATTTGGACGAGCCACTTGGGATAATGACGTAACATTACTTTGCTGTATCCAAGCCTCCTGCGGATTGAATTTGTGAGTGGTCACGTGGCCATTGTTGGTATTTTGTTTTGTATATACGTGTAGAAGGCCTAGGAGGTAAATTTGACGGGAAGGATGGTTAATCTTTGATCTGATGAATCTGGCAAAGAAGTGAAACAGGATGAAACGATTCAAATATTGAAAATCATGGAAAGTTTAAAACGAGAAGTCGACCGGCTTTCACAAGAGCTTCAACAAGCTTGCCAAGATAAAGTACAAGCAGCAGAATATGGCCTAGCCGTTTTGGAGGAAAAACAACAACTCCAAGATCGATATGATTCAATTGTGGTTACTTTTGATCAAAAGAAGCAAGAGATTGATCATTTGAAACAAGTATGTCGGCTTTCATATTTATCATTTCTCAAATGTTTAATGATATCTTGCCGTTCAGAGAGGATTCCAGGACAGGTTGTGGCCTAAGAATAAGATTCTGTGGTCGCCTACAACTGTCGCCTAAGGTGTTGGCCCGTACTCAGATAATATATCTCCTTATTGTTCTACCTTTTAGTATCTTTGCTTCAGCTATTCCTCAAACTGATAGTACCTGTTAAAGAACAAGAGCGACATCGGTTGCCACAGGAGTGTGAAATTAGCCTTGACCTACGCCGCCCCTCAAGTTGGCGTCACAATCTGAAACTGCAAACTAGGCCAAGGAGCCTAAAAGATCTAGGATGGAGACTCAGTGATAATGACTTTAAAAGGCATCGATATATGTCCCCTAATATTCATTTGGAAGTATACACTCATTTTTCCGAAATGAAACAAAATCCGAACGGTAAATTTTCAAGGTCGATGGTTCTGTCAACCAAAAAAACAACCATGTAGCTTTAATCGAACTTGATATGCATGGTTTTTTAAAAAGCACCTACAACGGTGAAGCCAAATATTTTTTGAAATACACAAGTTCAAAAACGTGCTTTTGTTAATTATTCAAAAGTTGCCACCAAGCCTTTTGTTGTGTCTTCACGTTATAAAAACACGCAATAAAAACACGGTACCCTCAGTACAGGATATACGCTTTCTAGTTTCTTTAGACTTCTATTGTAAATACGGCGATGGTAATAGTCTTAAAGTTTGAAAGGCTTCACATTGTATATGCTTAAATTGTTTTAATTTCAGTTGGTGCAATAACACATGGATGTTTATATAAGGAATGAATGTTTCAATAGAATGTAACATCAGTCGGTGAGAACTGGGCCTACCTGTGCATTCAGTTTGAACAATTTTTTCCTTGAAGGTCAAATACTTTGTGCGAATAAACTGTGAATGAGAAAAAATAACAGAATCAATTAGCTGTCCTACTATTCAAAACGCCTCATGGCTCTGTTGATTTGCTATGCAAAGTCACTTGGCTGAGGTCATCATATGTTTGCAGAGTCAAGTTCTAAGTCATCTATATTTGTAACCAACCAAACAGCACAGCTCCAAGTCTTTTTGTATTTATCAATCATCAGGCATTTTAGATGACTTTTGCCAATTGCATGAAAATTGTCTAATGTTTTATACTAGAATGTAATGTATATATCTAATTTTCTTAAATATAACAATTAAAAAATGAAAAGGCATTTAAAATCCAGATGTAAGGTTCAATAAACATACTTTTCTCCTACTCTACAAACATTGAGATTCCCTTTGTAGTCCTTTTCAGTGTTTTGATAAAATTTATATTAAATCATTTTAGAGGTACTTCTCCATTGAAGTTATTTTTGTGTATGATTTGTAAATTTTTGAAAATGTTAAACGCTTGTGGAAAGTTTCATATTTGATAGGTTACAACTCATTTTGGTTGTGATTATCATTTATATCTATGGCTATTTATGGTGATTTATGGTTATTTATAGTTATTTATTTATGCATACTTGGGCAACAGCTTGAAGGCATGTCCCAATAGCTTAGTTGGTAGAACACTAACACACAAGGTCCTGCGCTTGAGCCTCAGCTTGGGTCCTACTTCATCTTCTTTGGAAATCCTGTTGCTGATGGTTATTTATTTGAAGACAATGATATTTCTGCTATGCTGGGTGTAGTCTGACCTGATCAGGTGACATTGCATGATGACCTCTGTCAGGTGTGTGGCTTTTTAGCTGAAGTCACCTGTCATTATATAAATGATAAACAAAATTTGATGTGTATCTTAGCAACAGTTTTCTTCCATAAAAATCTATGGGTAAAATCCTGCATGCCATCCTCTTTGCAAGTTGACAATAATCAACATCTTTCTCTCTTAATCTCTGCAATGATAATTATCTTATCATCACCATCACCACCTTCATAATATGATGATCATCATTGTCATCAAAATGATCATTATCAGTTATTACCATCATTGACTACATTTGCATATATGTTTGCTAGTACAACTTTCTAGAAGAGTGCACCACACTCATCAAAGTCTGCTGTATGTGAATATCTCTAGGCCAATGGCCATCAGACCAGTATCAAATGCATGGTTTCCAAAGAACATTTGACCAACCTGAAGCATGGGAACATATTGAAAAGTAGGGAATTGTAATTAGGAAGATCAATTTTGAATATGAGAGGCATGTAATAAAAATGATAACAAAGCTTGCAGTCAGTATAAATAAGGTTAGTGCACCCCAGGATCCTGCTGTTTACTGCATCATCCATTTTGTTGGCCTGTCAAGTCTCTATTAGTGATATTAGCATGGAAGGAGGATCAGGCTAGCAATAAATATAGGCCGCTTCCCGAAGTGATTCCTCAAAATTTCCAACCAATTTGCTCATATCCTGAAGCCCAATTTGTTTATCAGGTCATCATACTTCGCCGAAACATTTCAATGAAAAATATAGTAAAGACACTGGCTGCTCCGCTCAGGGAACTGAATGCATTTTTCTGGCGGAGGGGAGGAGGGGGGGGGGCGTTCTCCAAGCTGTGCGGTTATTGCGATCATCACTTCCCCCCGAAATACACCTGTCGTTATCTCATCCGTTCATCATTTATTTAGTACAACTAATATTAGCTTCATAGTGCAAGTTTCACACATGTATGTCTGCAGGCTCCAACTGTCAAAATTGCTAGTTGTGACTCTGGGAGCATTTCTTTCTGGCGCTTTGACAATATAGTGGATATTGGTGATATTCAGTGGGCATATTGCTGACCAACCTTTCTCCAAAGCGGACGCATTCCTACTTCAGTCCCATTGCCTCAATGCCAATTCAAGGCACTTTCACACTTACTGGGACCTGTCTTGCTTCCTTACACCAAAGTCTTTCAATAACCTGCAAGACTTTGCTTACACCAATACATTACCTGCAAAAACACGTAGCGAAATGACAAAGCTATTTGCATAAGAAAGGCGATAGACAAACCAATCGCATGGTGCTCCTATTGTTTCACAATGCCCTTTCACGTTTTGCGATTCCCGTGTCAACGTGGACTTCATTTCCTTGTTATTCTTCTGATTGTATTAATGAGTCGTTACAGCAAAGCATATCACTCGTTTCTTGTTGGTGTTCCCCTCAGTTCGAGGGAGCTCTCAATCTCTAACCATCGTCTCTGAACTTGTCGACTGTTTGTTTTCCATGGACAACAATAACGAGGTAATTGAATTGTAATTTGTTACGCTCTCTGCAAAGCCGTTTAGCTGTTCTATAGAGTCATTAACAATCAAATTGCCAGTTTATTTCGTGTTGTTATTAATTTAGTGAAATCATAAATTTGTCGTCAATCGGCCTGATCAAATGCAACCTTTGAAATACCGGAAGTCGTTGCTAGAAAAGGGAAGTTCTAATTTTTGCAGCGTTTGGTTGCTATCCTCTCTGTTTTACAGCTTTGAAGTCTTTTTAAATGCAAGAAGGACATGCATGCAGGATGCAAGACTTGAAAAATGCAAACTTACACAACCCTTTTTGTTGAAATGGCGTCCTAGTTAATTTGTCAGCAAATATTTTTTGTTATTTTCATATATACTAGAAGCAAGCAACGCTTTGCTCAAAGAGAGGTTCTTCTTTGAACGAGGCTTGTGTTCCAAGAAAATTTGTTTAGGCATGAGAACATCAATGCAGCTTTGTTCTGCTGTTGAGCTAAAGTTGCAACTGAGTGAAAAGCGACACTCGTACGACTATTTAATCTTATCAATTTCTGACTTCAATGTTTCATGGACAAATCCATGGAAACACTCGAAGATACTGGTTGATTTCAGTTGCGAACGCGTCACGTGGTTTTTAAGTGCCAAAATATAAACAATTTTGTAGATATAAAATATCCAAAGAAAAAGAGACTTCCCAAAACAAAGTAAAGCCAAAATTTTTTAAACATGCATTGCAGCAATATAAGAGGGAGAGTTTCCTTTTCTCTTAAGGAAAGAAACTCATCAACGAGGTTGTGATAATTAAAGGAATGATGTGATATCATTTCCCAAAGAAAACGGGATTTGGGGGGGGGGGGGATGTCATCCTGCGGATTGAAATCTTTTTTTATTGAAATTCAATGATTTGCATTGAGTTGGATATTTTCGATGTTTTGACGGTACTAATTTTCTTTGTAAGTTGCTACAGATGTTTGAAGATTACGTTCCTTCTCCTGTTGGATATCTCATCAAACCTTGAGTGGTCTGCAGTTTTTCCTGTCAACCCGAACATTTAGCCTAAAAAATGATTGTCAGTTATAACGGATCTCCCAATTGTTCGTGTTTCACTCAGTTCTACTCCTGAGATGTACGTGGGCGCCAAAGGAGAGTTTTAGAATCCCTTCCAATCTCTGCCGCACGAGGTCTTACCCAGAGAACTGCCAATATATTCGGTAGCCTAATTTAGATTTGAGTCATCTGGTAGCTACAACATTATGACAAATTTTTTTGTTTCACAGCAACTTCAGGCTGCAGTTGCAGAGAATGAAAAGCTATCAAAAGCTGGCGATAAAAACAAGACGGAGTTGCTAGAAGAAAGTCAAACGAGAGAACAAGATTTTGTTAGCAGGACAAAGCAACTCGAAATTGATTTACGAAGTGCAAAGAGATCGGAGAAGACTACTCGGCAAGAAAATGAGGACTTGAAAGTACAATTTACGTCAGTTCAAAGTCAACTCAAGAAGCTGAACGAAGTAAAAGTTCAGCTACAAAGAGAAATTCGTGAGTTGAAGCAAAAGGATGTTATTTCTGCTCAGGAATACAGTGAGTTGGAGGAGGAAAACATCAACTTGCAAAAGCAACTGTCTTCCCTCAAAAGCACTCTGGTCGAGTACGAAGGACTTAAGGTTGAAAATAAGAGTTTATTAGATGAAGTTGATAATTTTCAGCTTCAATTTCAAATGGCAAATGAGGGAAAAGAGCAGTATCATAAACAATTGAACGAGGCCCTTGAGACTGTTCGAGAACAAAGGGAAAGAAACAATTTGTTGCAGAAGGAACTGCAGGAGGTTAGGCAAGAACAAGTATTGCGATCGTGGAATATCGAAAGTGGGGAGGTCAATTATGCAAGCGACGAGGAGAAGAACGAGCACCCGATCATAAAAAAGATAACAGAGGAATACAAGACGAAGTCGACCGTGCCTAATGCGGGGGTTGTCGATGACCTTATGAAGGAGCTTCAGATATCCGAGGTACGCGAGCTAGAGGAGCAGTTGAAGATTCTAAGAGGAGAGAAGGACAATTTGGTTAAAGAGCTCAACGATAGAAATGCTCACTTGTCAAGGCTACAGAGCGATCTCGATGCTGCGGAGACCATTACGGAGGCGAAGATGCTTTGCGATACATTAGACGATAACGAGGAGGTGAACGAAAGAGAGTTCGCTTTTAACAACCAGCTAAGAGAGATTGAAGAGCTGAAAAAGCAAGTGAAGCACCATCATGAAAAAGAGGTTGGCTTGCAAGGGTACCTGAAGGAGTCGCAAAAGGACCAGGCGAAACTACAAGCCGAGATAGGACAGTTGAGGAAGGACAAAGACGAGAATGAGTTCAAACTGAAAGAGGATTCAAACAAACTTAGCGAAGAAATACGAGAACTGAAAACAAAGCTGCGGGAGGCAGAAAGAACGATAAGAAACCTCCAAGATGACGTCAAAACGATGAGCAGCCTCGCAGGGGAAGCGCAGGGTGGCCTAAACTGTACTCAGGACGAGCTGGCTTTTGTCAGCAAAGATTTGGCAAAACTTTACCAGCATGTAATTGTCACCAGCGGTGATCTGCCAAATACACCACCTGCCACTCCACAGCCAAAAACAGGACAACCATCTCTACCTGGAACAGCGAAGGCGGTTGACAAATCAGGTCCAACGGAACACATAGACTTGTCTAAGGGCACCGCACAACAGTGTTACAAGTTGATTACCAATGTGAAGGATCAAGTGCGTTCATTGACCAATGCAGTGGAAAAAGCAGTTGCCAAGTCGCGAGAAGAAGGGAGCAGGGTGGTTGCGTCGAACCACGATGAGGCGGCCATCGTGAATGATGAATCACTGCGCGAGCAAATTTTGAAACTGCAGAGTCTCTTAGCGACGAAGCGAGAGCAAATCAGCACTTTGCGGACTGTGCTCAAGGCGAATAAATCTACGTATGAAGTAGCCCTTGCCAATCTGAAATCTCGTTATGAAAACGACAAAGCTGTGCAAACTGAAGCCATGGCTCAGCTCAAGAGGCAAATCAAAGCGCTGAAATCGGAGTGCCAGACATTCGCTTCGCTGAGAAGCATGTTTGCAGGTCGTTGTGAGGAGTATGTCAACCAACTAGACGAATTGCAGCGCAAATTGAATAGTGCGGAGGAGGAGAAAGCCACATTGAACCATTTGCTGAAGCAAGCAATTCACCAGAAAATAGCGCTGACACAGAGGCTGGAAGAGTTTGAACTTGCCAGAGAGAGGCTGAGGGCCTTCACGAGGAAAACCCCAACTACCAAAAAGCCTTCGAGTAATTCCAAGAGACCCATCACCCGAGTCTAAACATCGTTTACATAAAAATTTTGTTATTTATCGTCAAATTGTGGCTCATTTTATTTTTAAGGTATATAAATAGATATATGTTCGTAGAGAGAAATGAAATGTAATGTGGAACGGAAATGACTTAAGGCAATTATGCTCACAAAAGGAAATAAAACTGCAACACAAGATGGATATTTTCCCACCTGTAACTACCCATATTGAATGTTTACTATGATAAAGAAAATTTAGAGGAGTCTTTTGCCCTAAGTTATTTTTACAGATCTTCCGATAGATATTTTGATTGAACAAACATGAAATACAAAATTGTAGTCTTTATGAACTATTCTTGCAATTGCAAAAATGGTATCTGTGACCTAAAATCCTAGGGACCAATCTTTTTGAAGCAAACAAATCAACAAAGGAGCTAAAACGGAGATTTTTCTTATCAGAAAAGAAGGGAAAATGTGTCAGTTGGGTTGGGTATAAGTGACTGTTCTCAAAGCGTGGCACAGATGGTGGTGGAAGTGTAAACTCTTCTTCAATGAAAAAGCAGCATTTCAATAAATCAACTGCAATGCCTACCATCTTGACAGCAACAAAACGTTTTCCTAGAAATGACACACCATTGTTGTGCATTGGTCTGTGTTTGGTGACAAAAAACTTAAGGCTTGTAAACTTTTGTGATAAAAGGCAATATGGTACAAATAGCACACTCCAGAAGAATTCAACCATTCAATAAATTACCTGGAACAACCACATTTTAAAAACAAGAACAAAAAAATATTACTTTAAATTTAAAATGTATGTTCATATCTAAAAGCGAAACTAAGAGTACACAGTTATGAAAAATTAGATGCAAAAGATGTCCCAGAAAGAAAAAAGCTGCTACAGCACTGGTTTTAACTGATACACACCATTACAAGATGCGATCTTTATTCTATACATGACCTGAGTCAGTTGTTATAAGTTTAACTTTTCGTGGAGTAAAGCAAAAGCTTAAGGAGTAAAACAAACAGCTTTAAGACAGAGAGCCTTCAATTTTATTTACAAGCTTATTTTTTTAAGTGCCACAATAGCTTCATCAAGAAGAACAACTAAAATACTAATATCTGTTTAGCACCATGTCAAGTTGCTTACATAAAACTGTACATCCAGTATAAACAGAAAAATAAATTCAACAAGAATGGAATGTCATTCAATTTTTTTTCCTTTTTCTTTGTCTTCTCTTATCATTGGACTTCACCTTTTCTTCTTTAACTCTTGGTTTTACATTTTTATTAACATCCGCTTTAATTTCAGATATTAGATTCGGCTTCCTTTTAGAGGAACTTTGCAACTTTATATTTTTTTCAGTCACTTCACTGAACATTTTGCAAATTTTTTCCTCATCTGAGTCACTGCTTTCTTCAGATGAGCTCTGACTATTCTTTAGATAGAGTCCAATATTCTATGCAAAATGAAAAAGAAATAAAAATATCATCAGATGCAAAAAATTTGATGGTATCATCAGGTGCAGATAAATATGCTTAGAAAGGAATCTGATGTCATTGCGTTTAGAAGGAAACACATTGGTGATCCTGCCTCATCAACCAGAGGGTAAAATGAATTTTCACAATCAATGCTTAAGCTAGTCACTCAATCAAAGGACCTCCAATATAGGAACAGCAATTTAAGGTGTTGGATTACTTAGCTGACAAGCAGAGAACTCTAACCAGCAGAGAACTCGCAGACATGGAATTGCCCCTTGTGCCCATCATTAGAGGCCCGAATTATGTCAAAAATGTAACAAACACCCTTTTATAACAACATGGCAGGAAAATATTCTTCAAGGAAAGCAATTTCAAAATTCTACTACCATATATAGATATTTTTGTCATCAATATAACTTGGTCATCCTTATCAAAATATTTATCCTTGTGGTTGGAATGAATTTTCATCAGGAAAAGTTGAATAGTGAAAAATGAAAAATTGTAAATCAGGTGATAATGAAATCCAACAACAATTACATGAAACTAAAAGATAAACATACCATTTCAACATATTCTTCATCACTTTCAACATGCTCAATGTCAAACTCAGATAATGGCTTTAATGTCAGTTCACTTTCGAGTTTTTCATTGGCAGAGGCAAGCAGTGGAAGGAAATCCTTCACTTGGCACAAAACTATACGGAGCAAGTAAAGCATTTAAATGGTAAGAATACTAGAAGCATCAAAATTAAAGAATTAAATTTGATACAGGAATGAAAATCACTCAAACAAATTAAATAAACCTCACCGTTAGGCCTTTCAAGTTTTTGAATGCTAGGCTTCTCTCTTTTACTTTCTAAATCTTTTCTCAGCAGAAATACATCCAGCTCTGAAAAAAGGAATATGCTCAGAGACTAAAAATAGAACTTTTTATTTGACATTGATAGTAAATTAATCTGTATGGATAAATAAAGAGAACATACATTTAATTATGATTTTATATAGCTATATACGAATGTGAATATTACAGTGCATATACGTCTGAATATATTCAAATATATTCGTTGAAGGAATATTATTCAAATTACTTTCGGACGTAAACGTGATGCTGTTGATTAAGGCTTGTCAATATCAACGATGAAATACAATTTGGTTAAGAGCTTACATCCTCAAACCATAAAATCATGCTTAAATAGTTCAGATCTTACCTTTCTCAGGATCAACCTGAAGCAAATCTTTTGACGAAGCCATATTCAACGAGACGTTTAACTTTCTTGCCTAGAAGCCATTTCTGTTTTCAAACTTGATCACATGTGTTCAGCCTCATTTTGGCAAACAGCCTCGCCAACTTCCTTGGGTCTGCGAAGGCGCGCGTGACCTCAGAAATGAAAACAAATGGCGGAGAGCGGCCTGTCGTTGCCCTCGCCTTTGAACTACTCTGATTTTGTCGTCAGAGATGAAGACAGAAAGTTATTGGCATGGGAAAATTTCAGTTGTTGGGTCAAATGCGTATGCATCGTCACATTTGACCTGGAGCTTGGTCAAGTAATTGAGGTAGGTAACATTTCTCCGGAACCCAATCCAGCTGTGTACGGCCTAATGAATACACTTAGACTTCCTGAACAGGACCCATAAGATCTATAGCTGCCGTTGCGTAACAAAAATTGTTTTAATCCACCTACAACTTGACCCTAAAAAAGACTCTAGAAAAGCTGGATGAATTTTTAAGGAGTTTTTAGTCAATATGTGACCAGATAACATAGGTAGTCTTATTAATTTTATATCCTGCTTCGCAAATGGTTTGACTTTCAATTTGCCATTTCTCCTAGAATATTTTTCCAAGTCATGTGGAACTTGCAGATAAAGAGGTATTTCAATTAATCTGTTTGCATTTGAACCTTTCTGAAGCTTTCCTAGCAAGCATTGGACATTTTCTGGTCTGCCTACATAAATTTTTCTTCCCAAGCAGAAGAGACATATTTATTTATTTGTAAGATAATTGTTTGCCCTTCTGCTCTAAATTTATTTGTCATCTATTGACCGATATTGCTTGATCAATATTTTTATTTTTTTAAATTCTTGTTCCTTTGATATTGAATTAGATATTTGATTATGTTACAAGGTTTATATTTTGTTTATTTCATGAAGAGTCACAACATTTCCTAGCTAATAAAATTTGAAGTTATTTTTCACAGCAAACCAATACCTATAAGAGTATGATAGAGCAACACTTGCAGACATATTTGATATTTCTAAGCATAGATCTGCATCAGAATTTATATAAACCTGTTATCTTTTGTAAAAAATTAAGTTTACATCCCAGTTCCATTATACTTTTTTTTTATACAGAAAGCAAATGTTTGCTACTTGGCATTTCCTGATTCTAATACTGGTAAGTAGCTGGATTGTTATAAATTAACCTTTAGTTGTTTGGCTCTTGTCCTACCTCAGTGTGTTTTTTATTTCCATTGCAATGAAGATATCAAAATTTCTTTGCATATTATTTCCTTTAAATCAAATAACCCATAAAGTGTTTATTTGATGAAGGATTTTCTTTTTAGGTTGCATGGGAGACACTCAGTTTCATTTTAGAATTCGTTCATCTCAATCCATGTCATTGGATAAAGCTCAAGAGAACACACAGAGAGATTTACCAGTTTATTTAAGAGTAAGTAACATTTTTGGAAGTTTCTCTTTAAGCTATATATATATAGGCAAGTCACTTTTGTTGCTGATTAACCTGACCTGTTAATGGAAGACTAGATAGTAAAACCAACAATACTTTCTGTAGGAGTTAACAAGCTTAAAGTTTAACGCTCATTAATCAACAAGTAAAACCAACAAGCTTCCTAGTTTAAAGTTCACCAAAGCAACCAGTGTTATGATATTACTTTGAAGTAAATTTGCCAGCATCCAAAAATTGCCACTTCTTCATTTACCCCTGACTGCTCAAACCCTTTCTTGCATTACTTTTTGTCATGCCTAATCACCACTAATCATCATTTAACCTTTTCAACTTGACCTTCATTAAAATATGTGTAATGGAAGTGTAATGAAGTTAGTGTAGTCAGTTGTGATGAGTTGAAATGTAGCTCCAAAATGTCTTTTCTGGTACCCATTTGGCTCTATGTTATCAACACATACAATAGGAAATAAGAAAAAGCTGAATTAGTGATTTAATGACCTGAGGCTCTGATTACAGACTTTAGTCAAAGAGGAGCTTTTGTATGTTTTCCACACTCAAATGAGCAAGATCAGTGCTTTTTTCCTTTTCTTGCAAATGATGCAATTTTTTCAAAACCGGCTATAAACAACAATTAACCCACAACCACTAAGCATGGGTCAGATATATTTATTTTCTTGACCCCATCAAAAAGCCTATGTTTGCTTGATTTGAGAAGTCAGTTATTATCAAAGGACAAATTATGAGAATTTGAAAGTTTTCCAGTTAATGACGGACTGACAGTAAAAAGCTTGTCAAGGCCAGAACAGCTGTACTATATACTGCACCCCTAGGGAAAAGAAGGCATATGCCAAGGACTGTGAGAGTGATTGCGTTCCATTCCCAGTAAGGCCTGCATTGATTTTCAGCCAATCAAGGATTTTCAAAGATTTTCAGTAAAAAGAAGAACAAGAGCTTTTTTTTTTATCTGATCAACTTTTTTCTGTCTTAAAAACGATATTGTTCCTTTTACTATAAGCGTCAATGCTAAGCATCAATACATGATTTCTTTGCACTCTTTCTTTTCCTGAATTTGATTGGATTTTTCCATTCATTTTTGCAGAAAGACAACAGTCATTATTATGGCTTTGTTTTCTTTCGGCAAGTCAAAGATCCAAGTCTGAAGAGAGGATACTTCCAAAAGGCAGGCTAAGTGATTTCCCAATATTCAAATATGCAATTTCATTTGTAATAACTACCAGCAATAGCTAACAATTTTATACAATAAAGGCTTTTACTTTTGAAAGTATCTGATTTGCTATGATAAAGGTGCTTTTTGGTTCATTGGCTTTCGTATGAAAAGAACACTTTATATCATATTTTTGTGAGGAAAATGCACTTAGTGCACGTGGTAAGTCCTTTTTCTTTTTTCTCCCTTCTTTTGAATTTAAAGTCAGCAATAGTTTTTTACTAAACGGACAAATAATCCATTAACTGTGGGATTATAGTTCTATATTGAAAAATAGAAAGATGTTATGTTGACTCGGTACAACAATTTCCACATTAACAACCTTGTTGCTGACTGATTTCATTTCCTTTTCAGTCGGTCGTTCTTCTTAGTCAGCTTCCCTATGTGAATCTCTTCAGTCATTTGGTAGGTGTTCTCCGATATATGCTTCCAGCTTGCTTTTGCCTCCTTCGTCAACATTTGCGTCGCTTATGATCCTCTACCTGCCAACAGCCATTTGCAGGCTAGGTAAAGAAAGTGTTACAGAGAAAATTATTGATTATTGATTGGAGTGAGAGTTGATTCATTCGCAAACAGCAAACTGTGAATTCTTCTGCTTTGCCATAATAACCTAATTAAGACAGTCATAAGAGTTTATAGCGATGGAAAGCCATGGAGGGATAACATATCTTGAGATGTCATGTTTTGCTGGTATCGGCGTTCTTTGCTTGAAGTTACTAATTACGCTTTGCCATTTGCCTTGTGTATAATGCGATTAAGTCGCACGTGATGCTTATTTATCATTCATGACCACTCTTAGATCAAAATGATTGCGCCGGAGTATTTTGAGAATGGAGATGCCGCCATTGAGACTGTTTGTCATCAAGTTGACAGATGGACATCACCTCGTCCCGGCCAAACGATGCAGTTACCGCTCCTTGGCAGCGTCTTGCAGGTGATTTGCTTTCTGCCAGCTCTACCGCTAAAACTTTCGCTTGGAATCCCCTGTTAAGGGCATCGAAATATGCGTAGGTGGCAAGAAAGCCTTTTAAGCAGTATTTCAGTGCTTCGTGATATAAACAACCTCGAGCACTCGAGCTTTATTTGTTGAAAAGTTGAGTGTTGGATTTCTTTCTAGATCATCGGAGAAATGAACTGTGTAGCATGATGATATTTTTCTCAAATAATCAAATTACCCAAGCTCCATGCCAGTGGATCCCACTGATGCATCTCATTTTGACTGTGATTACCTTTTCCATCTCTTCCATTTCCAGCTTAGAATACCTTCTAAGAAGGACAAGCCTGGAGCAGTTGCATCACCTGAAAAGGAGATGAGTAAACAACTAGGCGTAAGTGAACCTTCAAGTGTCCCTCATTTGTTAGTTTCCAATCTTCAGGTTTAATCTGACTGACTAGTTTCCATTCTTCGTTGCAAAATTACCTCATAAAATTCCTTCTCCCAGATTCCGTTACAAATATTTCCAAATCTCAACGAAATCAACATGTTCAAGTGAGTGCATTTCTCATTTTCATAATTTCATGTCATGCCTTCTCTTGCATAGGATCCTATCTCCTTCTTATTTTTGTCAGATTTATAATTTATGATTTTATCCCCTTCATGTATGTGGTTAAGCACTCGATTATCTTGTTTCATGTAGTCATGTCCCTCCCCTTATGTCCATTTTTTGATGCTCCCCCCCCTCCAGTGTCACTCTTTTTCTCCAAGGTTGATCGATATTCTCCACCGTAACATCATCAACAATATGTATACAATTTATGCTGGTTTCACAATGAAATTCTTTGCGTAACATATCGAATTTATCAATGTTTTTCGTTTGTATGTTTAACAATGCTTGGAGTTTTCAAAACCATAAAAGATTCTGAAAATCAAGAAAATTCTTTTAATTATATACTTAGTTTCCAAAATGATCACAAATCTCCAAAAAACGTGGCATTAGGTGAGAGTTTCGAATAATTTGAATTTTACTTTTCATCGTTATCGTAGCCGTATATCATTATTTTGTCTTTCATCTTCATTTCTCATACTTTGTTGTCTTGCAGAGCGTTCATTCCGGTCCTGCCCCATGTTCATTTACTTTGGGAGCTTGTGCTGCTAGGAGAGGTAAGAAAATTGTTCCCCTAGCAATTTAGTTTTTCTCTAGGTTTAATATATTTGTATACTCCCAAACATTTGATTTATGATTTATGGTATTCATATATTGGTAAGCCTATTAACCACAGCTGAAGTATAAAGAAACAGTTCTATTTTGCGGTCGTTTTATAAGCATTATTTTTGAAAATGTGTTGACCAAAAGAGACAATGGAGTAATCAATAATTAGAATACCTTGTATTAGGAACTGTACGGAGCTTTTCCTTCACTAGATTCCTTGTCACTACACTACGGTGATGATATTACTATTTGAAGCTACTAGCCCCTTTCACTATGCAGACACCTTAGTGCAAGCTGTATGTTTTGTTCTTCTTCGCCCAATAGCCGGTCGTTGTGATGGCCCCGACTCCACAGATGTGCTCAGAAACTGTCCAGGCTCTGGTCGGGTAAGTTGGTTTCTGACGATTTGTTTAAATTTTAGGCCATAGTTTTTACCGGCAACACACTGAAGCTATCTATTCTAGCACACCAATTTCTTTACAAAATTTGTGTTCGAAATAACCTTTAGCCATCTGAAAACATCTTTTAGCATTCTCACTGTTCTTTCGAAATTTGCCTTTTTCATTATTTCATTTTATCTAACGTTATTTTGTGCCACAGCAGTTCGTCCTCCAAGATGGGAACGATAAAGCACCGTTGTACTTATCCCTCGAAATCTTTACCATACGCAGTCGTGTATTTGTAATGTTTATGTTTTTGTCACATAAAAACTCTTTTTCAGTCTCATTCTTCCACTGCGGTATTCCTGCGACTTTCGACCCTATTTTACAATCCATGATAGTGATTTCAAAGAGTATACTACCAAAACGCGGCTTCCGTAAGTTTATTTTTCACTTTAGAATTTCTGCTCGCAATCAATTTTACTTCAAGAATTTTTTCCAAAGCACCAATAGCACGTACTCTTGTTTAATATATAATCCAACAAGCCTTTCTGTTACTTATCCTGTGGTTTCTTTTCTCGATGCATTAATTTATTCAAAGCTTGTTTGTCTACCTTTTGCTGGTCTACAGCCCTTATTGGCTCTGTATCATCACGATATTTGAGACAGGACGAGAAATTGAAAAATTAACCAATATAGTAAACATGATAAAATGGAAACAAATTTGAAAATAAAGTGGAAACACGACTTGAGCATGATTTCTATAAACTATACCCATATTACCGCTGTTTATCGCAATTGTATTGATCTCTTTATTCCCCCTTCTATTTTCTCGTCATTTAAGTTCATGAATTCATAAGCCTACTTCTTTTCATTTTTCTTTGTGATAAACAATCGTACCATCTCTTCCTTTAGAGCCTCTTTTGTTTTATTTTCAAATGGTTCTAGCGTCACTTTTCCGTTTCAATAGGCCGCCCGTCATACTTGGTGTGACAAATCCGTTTTTCGCAAAGACACTTCAGCAATGGCCACACATCATTAGAGTTGGTGAAATGCCCAGTCTGAGTGAGTTTTTCCTTATCGTTAACAACTTGCATAAAATCTTTTCTTGAGAGACAGATTTCTTTTGAAAGATAGACATGATGTTGATAGACATGCGGAATCAGTGCTTTTTATATATTGAACTTTTCACAAGCATTCCTGTCCATGTGCAATTAATTAGTCTCTTGAGATGTTCAGTAAATTTAATGGTCTTATCAGACTTGTATATTGCTTTATCTGTTGACTTCTAATTTATTGTTTGGTATATTTCACTTTTGTTTGCGCTTTCTGGACTTCAAAATTTTCTGCCTAGCGATAACAAGATCGACTGGACCAGGGCCATCCGGACGAAAAGAGCAACAACTCAAACAAGGTATGAAATTGATGGCAACTTGTTAATATTCCTTTTTTGAATCAATTTAGCTCTTTTCCCCAATATTGTTACCTTTTATTTCCCTCTATTCGTGTCTCAGTAGCAGATTCAATGCTCTTTAACTGAGAATACTTCTTTGATAAATAAATGTACCAGGCGATGAAAAATTGCACAATGCAGGCGATTTTTCGTACAAGTCCTGCCAAGCCAAGTGTTTACCCCACCCCCTTTTCTAAATTTACCTGTTTATCCAAATGCTGACCTGTCTCTCGACGGGATAGGCGAAAACTTCAAAGGAAACATATCTTCTGTGAAAGAATTTACAACTTGAATGATTTGCAGCAACCACATTTTTTCTAACATCCAGGTTTGACATTTAGGCTTGACAAGTTTTTGGGCTTCCTGGGGCTCGATCCTATTATTAAAACAGCTAGGGGCTGATACATTTTTTAATTTTCCTATGTATAAGATTCTGCTGTTGATACAGCCTTTTTACTCTAAGATGCATAGTGCAGCACACGTAAAGTTTATGCAACTACAGTTGATATCTTTTGATTACAGTGAAGAAGCCTCGTTTTAGGATGCTGCACTAACGGAAGCGATCTTTTTTTTTTATTTAAAGTTTTGTTGTTGTTTCAAGTTAAAGTTTTTTATGCTAGCCGTGTTATTTGAATGGATCCGTTTTATAGGTGTTTATACCAAATACAAGCCAATGCTTGAGCGAGACAAGCAGGTCCTTAAACGGTTGGCGAAGGTACGAAATTTGTTCTCTGTTTCACTGAAACGATGGTATGCACACATCATTTGTTTACTAGGTTCTCGCTAGTTTTCTTTTCACATTGCCTTGCCATGACGTCCAAAGAAGATCGAATTTGGCAACGACTATGAATATCTCAGGAAATATCGATCTTCTCAATGAATACTGTCAGAAAGTTTTTGACAAGACGGCCTCACTTGATTTTGACTTGCACACGTGCGAGTGTTTTTGATTCAAAAATTACCCCCATAGAACGATTAATTTTGTGCTACTGCTATCAATTATTGACCGGTTCTATCTACTCACCAAAACATTGACGTTAATTGATAGTTATGTGTTTATCTTCATTTACCTTTCAATCTCATTGCTATTTGTAAAAGTGCCCTGTCTTCTTTTGTGTTTGATTTTCTAGTTTCTTTATTCTTTCTTCATTCTTTTTTCATTTACTCGTTTCATCCGTAAACAGGGATATTCCAGTGCGAGACCTTTGGAAGCACAGGTAAACCATCTGTTTCCCCTTTGTGCTTGAAGTTTTCATTTTTGTCCTAACCTGTGAGCCTTTTAGTCTATCGAGTTCGTCATCAAGGCTCACACTTCATACTTTTTTCTATCTATCTATTTTGTAGAATGCTCTTCTGAGGCGCCATTTTGTGGAGCTTACCCAAAGCTTTATGATACCCCTTGTAAGTTGGTTTTTCATTATTTTTCTATCTTTAAAGCCAGTAAGAGTTCGCTTGCTATTCTACGGGTGGCCTAAGACTTTAGGAAAGCTAGCTGATTCACACAATTGACAGTATCAAATATGCAATACAAAACGTGACTAGCTTTTTTTACAGCCCTCTGAGTTTGTTTTGTCAAACAGATTTTGAACGTAGCTAGCTTTGAGCTCTAAGTGAAATTCTTATTCTACATTATGCAGTGAACAATCATAATAAAAGATTCTACTTTACTATCCTATTGAAGTAGCCCATTTGGAAAAGACGTTTTTTCTTTCCTGTGGATGTGACGCGAAGTGTAAGAGAGTCGGCAGCATTTGGAGTTTGTGACGTCATGCAGTGTTTTCACCATGCGTTTTTCGTTCTCTGTGCAGGAGCGGTACATTAGCAGCCTGATGCCGCTGCAGAGGAGCATTTCACCTTGGAGGGTAAGACAACACGCGTCTTTTGAATTGTTGTAAGCCACGGTAAAGATTCAGATGGGCTTTCCTTGTGTGCAGATGAAGTAAAAGGCTTCACAATGAAAATTTCATTGACACTGAAAATCTTATTGACTTGTATTTTGTTTCTGAAAATTTTAAATGATATCCAACAGTTCGACTCAAGCCAACTATTCAACTCCCTGATTTAGAGTTGTTGTATGTCATACATTCAATGCCAGGTTTATGTTGCTTGGTTATTCGTCATCTGGTTTTATGGCAGGCGCTTGTACGGTCCACGCAATCGCCTTCACTACCCAGTACATAAATCACGTTTCGTCACCTCTTAAATTCAACTACCACACACGAGGGAATTTTCAAGCTCCAAATGCTGTTTACTTTTTAGTCTCCTCCGAAGCTGAAGCAGTTTGACACGGAATCCTTTCTCCGCACACTAGGCAACTTTGGGCCTCAATTGACATCAAAGTTAAAAGGAAACTGGAATAGTCTTTATAGGTGAGGCTGTAGTTTGACGTCATGATAGAACAAATATGTATCGTATTTCGCATCCAAAATTTAGTGAGATTTGTAACTGTTGGCACATGTTTCTATGGTTACCTTATCAAGGGAATGGCAAGTGTCTAAACCATGCCTTTGATATTTTAAACTTTGTAATGCATTCTTGTTTTCAACTATGAGTTGTGTAATCTAGAATATCAGAATGTAATGAACACTTTTTTGAAATGTGACTTTCTATTTTGACAGGAAATTTTTCCAGTCTCCTAATTTCGAGGGGTGGTTCAAAAATCGTAGAGAAGAAATAAATCAGAAGCTAGAAATCCTTCATTTAGAAGCTATATGCAATGCAGTAAGTACAGAATCTCTCTTAATCGTTTTTCTATGACTATTTAAAGTTGCACTTTTGCCTTCTTTCGTATTCTTTGCGTTAATATTCCTTGATTTATTTTAGGATATAGGAATGTGGGTTCATGACAAATTTGAAGTGGAAATTGTAGATCTTTATATGCAAATAAAGGAAAAACTGGTGAGTTTTTTATGTTATGTTTGTTCGCGATTAGTATGCTGGTATTACATCAAGCTAAATAGCACGCTTTGCAAGTCGTGATGACATGTTATGTATCACTTTATAGTGACCTGTCTTTTAGAATGACCTGTCTTTTAGAGCTGTATTAGTCGAGTGTAAGGGTAACTGTATGGAAAGGAAGGAAATCTTGCTTTGGTGTGTTTTGAAAGAGCTGTAAGACAATGCATTTAAATATCTACGTCATTCATCTATTGACATCTTTTGAATCTTTTTTACGTAGTTTTCTGCACGATCAACAAAGTTACCGGCAGTCTTGAGGCGAAAACTAAGGATTCAGCTGGACAGAGTACTGGACTTTTTGCAGCCGGATTTGCGAATTGTTTTGAAGCAAAGCTAGTCATTTTAACATTATAGTAGCAATGTTTATTGGACATTTTTTTCTGAAACTTTTGTTTTTAGAGCAATTCCTAGTGGAATGATTTTCAGTATCTGTACATATGTAATATTTGAAAGGTAACTTGTAGAAGATTTTTTTCATTATGATAGGCATGTATTATGAAAATTATCTATGCACACTCTTTTCTTGGTGGTCCTTTGGGTTGGGATAGTTGGGGTACAGCTTACATAAATATGTGTTTCCAAATGATGCCTTGCTTTGAATCTAGCATTTGAACTGACCGGAAGGAAAAGAAGAATGGAAGCTCAATGTTCAAAGCCCTTTGCTTGAATTGTATTAGTTTCGAATCAACAGATCAAATCAATATGTTGCGTCACATTTGTGTTAATTTGTTTGTGACAAAAAGCCAATTGCCAATGTGCCAATTGACGTTGATTGATTCAAATTTATTCTACAAGCTAGAATACCTTTTAACATCTTAACTTTTTACTTTGGCTTGCCGTTGGAGTTTTCTTGTTTTCAAGCATGATTATTCTGTTTATTTAAGATATAGTATCGAGTTTTGTTTAAAACATCTAATCTTTAATCTTTGAAACAGAGTACACTTGAATTTTCAAGGGCGAAGGTAATGACTTTTCAACTGTTTTCGTCATCAATCCAATGAAAAAGTTAAAAAAAAAACCAAGAGACCTTACACGTATTGAATCTAGTATATCGACGCTTAAGTCATTGGGAGGGAGACATTCATCTAACCGCTTTGTTTGGTTTATAGTAGAAAGTCCAGTTTGCGCAGCTGTATAGATTTATGCTTTCCATCTGGCAATAGTCAAACAAAGCTGTTATCCCAAACACATTGGTTTGCCTCTTGAAAGTCTTTCAAATTACATTTTCATTGATAAATATCTGCCATGTTTTTACGCCTCCTAAGTGTCACGGCCTAACATACTTTGATTTGCTACGAACGTGTCTTGGTGTTTGTTCGGTGATAATGAAGAAGCACTAAAGACGAGATTGCTAGCATGCAAGCGTGAAGTCCACTTGCCGAAGCTATTCTAAATATGCTTCAGCGAGGTGGCCAGCTCTTGTAAACAAATCCGACAGGGTGGCTGCTCATGCCTATGCCGAAAACGATTGCCGCGGTTTCAACGGTCCAACAGGTCGTGTTTAAAAGCAGCTACTCCGCACCTAAAGCATCCAGATAAGCTTCATGGAGAACTGATTCGCCCGGGGGTAATCACGCAAAAGTGAATTCGCATTGTAGCGAGTCGTGCTGAAGTGCACTGGAGTGGCTGGTGCTTCTTGCAGGTCCTTGATGCTGCGTAGCCAAGGCAGAGCTGCGCACCCCGTGAGCATACCCACTGGGTACGCACTGAGCTGGAGCTGCGGAGGCAATTACCGTGCGATTTTAAACTCTCTAGAATTGCCGAAGTAATAGAGCCTTCGTATCATAACGTAAGATCATTTATTAAAACAATCAAGAGCGGACAATTTTGATTCTGAAATGGACCCGTTGTTTAACGTTAAGATGTTATCACCTATTTTACATTGAGGAGAATTTCGATGCTCGTATTTCTATTTTCGGGTAAGTACCAACTATTTTTGGCCGGATTTAATTTTTTAAAATGTTTATGCACTAGCATTGCATCGTTTTTGATATTCGTCTATTTTTCTTAGATTTATCTATAACCAGCCACAATCCGAAGGCCCTCTTTATAGCAAACGAACCAAGGCAGTTATTCAAATGTGACCAATATTTTGTTGATTAAATTACCGGATTCAATGTAACACGAAACATCGCTAAATTAAGCCTTTCAGTACAACGAAGTGAAAACCAAAATCTCTCGATAGAAACTTGTAAATAGGGCCTAGGGCATTTTAAACGGTTGTCACAATTATCAACAATAATTATCACCATTGGGTGTAAACATTTCCTTTAAGTTATTTGATTCACTTTAGACTAAATAGCCGATTTTTGATTGGTATGCTTTCTACATCTTCGCTAATTTTACATTATGTTACATGCATCACTCGTGGTTGTCAGGAATTTGCAACAAATTCAATATTCGCTTAAATTTTGTTTCGACAACGTGCTAAGGGCATCATTTATGTACAATCTTATTCAAGAAAGAGTGCTCATTAGAAGGGGTGCTCATTAGAAGGGGTGCTCATTAGAAGGGGTGCTCATTAGAAGGGGTGCTCATTAGAAGGGGTACTCATTAGAAGGGGTACTCATTAGAAGGGTAATCAAAGAAAGGGACCTCGACTTCACTCTCCTGTCCTTCAGAAACCCATTCATAAAAAGCCAAGTAATGACGTGAATATTAGCAGAAAAGCCATCAGTGCAGAACAAAGAGTTAGCATGTGGACCCCAAAATCTTTTGGAACTGAAAAAAACAGACCAAAAAGGACCACTTGCTGCATTATGTGCCAGTATGTTTAAAGATGATAATAACATTATGGACCAATATATTTAATGTTTCGAAACAATATCATTGCTTAGGATAAGTTATGTTACTTTAAATGTTGTAACACGAAAAAGCAAAATATAGGATTGCTTGCATCAATAATATTTGCCTTCTTATGAAGTTGATAAGAAAATAGTGTAACAATCGGTCATAAATAAAAACTTCTGTTTTCCTTTTTAAATAAGATTGTCTTGATAGGTAGCATTTCAGAATTAGATGTATCCTACCTAGTGTCGTATCTGGGGCATAGTCGGGCATGTTTATGTCCCCTTTAAGTGTGTGCAATTAATTCTTTAATGTTTGGTTTCTCTTTCAATTCAGGGACTTCCCAGTACAGAAAATCAAAACTGCAATGAAAGCGTTCATCTTCAAGACATGGTTTCTTATGCAAACTATGGACTTATTTCTTATGTCTAGAACTTTGAAGCATTCAAAGAGACCAAATGAATTTTATAATTGGCTGCGTGGAAGGCAGAATATTGAAGGATCCAATAGAGGTATTCTACATGATGTTCTCAGAGAAAGGCGACAGGCAGTCACTGTTTCAACACCACGGCCTTCAACAAAACCCACAACAGGCATAAAAATGCCTTCAGTACCCCTTATGACTCCTCCAAGGCTGCCTTCCACAGTCACTGTTTCAGCATCACGGCCTTCAATGAAACCCACAACAGGCATAAAAATGCCTTCAGTACCAATATGACTCCTCCAAGGCTACCTTCCACCGTCAAAGTTCCCACCTCGGCTCGACCATCGACCCTAAAACCAACTTCCAAGCAGCTCTCGAAGTCGCAAAACCAAATTTCAACAACACATACACCTGTGCCGGCGAAAGACCCGCATGTAAATGTCCCGGAGCCATTTGACGTTGTCCCAGTTCAGACCGTACCAGCACAGAAATATCTCGCAACGGTGCCAACTAAAGGAGTACAAGACAGTGGAGAGCGAGTCTCAAACAGGACGCACGCTCTTCTGCCACACTTACCAGTGTTCAACGTGTCTCTGCCAACTCAGAGCGATCTGCCGGTAGCGCCGGTGAGAAATGTTTCCCAGCATAAAGTACTCGCGGGTGAAATGGCCCCAGACCCAGTTCCCGTGATGACTCGTCCAACAGTGACGGTTCTGCAACATGTCATTGGAAGTCGTCCAACCCAAGCGACATTGCAGTCAGTGGTGGTGCCAAAACGGAAAGAGGTAGCGCCACCATCCCCTTTACCCCCACTTGGCGTTCTACCCCCACACACTGTTCCTACACCAATGCCACAGCTGAAACAACTGCAGCCAATACCACCGATAGAGCCAGTCATCATACACCATGTGCCACCGAAGGAGTGTGATTGTGACCCATGTTCCAGTTCATGTGGTTGTGGTACCAGCTGCGGTGGGAGGTGACACGCTCAACCTCTCCTTACTTTGTCATCAAACTGTTAACGCCAGATTGATATTCCGCGAGAGGGTACTTCAAGCAGATATGGAGTACGTAGATTACAAGACATCTTCTACAAATATACTGATAAGCGTCTGGAACGCTGTAGCTTACTGTAGACTTTTAACAGACTTATCTGGCTTTTTATTTCTGGAAGAAAAATCATACAACTTTAATAGGTTAATGTATTTTTTACATTTTGGACTCTGCTGTAGTCACAAAATCAACTTGAAATAATGTTGAAATCCTTTAGTACAATGATTTGTCTTACTGATTTGCAAAAATATCATTTCTCTAACCAAGAGTTTTGCATGAAAATGTTTTTCATGATGATTTAACAGTAGCATTGAGTATGTATTTAATCTTGACATAGGATAAAACAATAAAGGCTTTGTATTATAATTCAATTGGATGGTTATTGCAAAATATCAACTAACTTTTATCTATTGTCCTATTAATGATATTTTTGTGGATAACTATTAAGGTAACTTTTCCGCATAATTTTCTTACAAGCTTGATGCTAGCACCAGTCCTTTTTTACAAATTTCATAACAAGTTGAGTTAAACAATTTTAAAGATGGTTTGCTGAAGTTTCTGTCAAGGTAACAAACTGCCACCATGCTCTGCCATTGAATAAAACTCATTCAGCACTTGGTATACACCATAGAATAAGAAGTGGGTGCTTAAATTACTTTAGCACTGAACTGCAAATATTAAAAGTAACTTCTTCATTATAGTTTGTATTGTAAAGTACTTCAAGTGCTAATCATCAGGACTATAAATTTGTACTATATAAATATAATGCCTCATGAATAGCTGTGGGCACTCAGCTGTAACAGTGATGAAGAGATTTACACTTTCAATGATTAGGGTGAATAGCAAAATTGCTATACAGTAGAGAAGTATCAAACACTATGTCAGCATACTAAGGAACCACAATCTAATAAAAAGTTATTGAAATACACAACATTCCAAATGCAAGGACTTTAATGCTAACTTGGCAAAAAAGCGTTTTACATCTTCAAAATTCTGATACTATCTAGAATTTGGTCTTTCTCTTTCTTCCTGTATATTTTGAGTCTCTTTTCACATCCTTCCCTTGATTCTTTCTCCTCTCTTTTTTTTCTTGAATCCAATCTCGGCTTTTCTTTACAGATTTCCTTGCATTTCTCATGAATCGGTTTCTCTGTCCTGTATACCCAACAGCATCTAGCCCCTGTGCCCCCTCAGTCCCAAGCCCTGCTGGGAGTTTACTGACTACAGTTCCTGAAAAGAGACATAAAAACATTTTTCTCGCTTTGGTGCTGTTTGGGTAATCCACAACAACACCCCCAGTGAAACCGGCCCTCATTGCTTGACTCGTAATCAATTCAACTTGTGATGGGTTTTCGGGATAAAACTGAAAGACTGCTTTGCTTCCTCGAGTTAAACAGCAATAGAGTGAAGTGAAAAACTTGTGAAGACGCTTCACGGGATTGTGCGTCGTTTTGTCTGCGTTGCAGAGCCACTGAAGGGCCGATATACTGATGCAGCCATCAAAAGTCCCAGGGCGAAACATCAGCCCTTGGCCTGCGTCTCTCAGAAATAGGTCACCTTCAACTTCTCGCTCATGCGCTATGTCTAACATGGATTTACTAATGTCAAGTCCTACCCAGAAATGACCATATTCTGTTAATAGTTCACCGCTTAGCCCCGATCCACAACCAACATCCAACAAAAAGCAGGGTTCATCTTCAGGAAGAGCCAGAAGCTCCACGGCTCTCGCCGACATTTGACGCTGGATTTCAATCATACGACTGTTAGTTGTGTATTTTGCCGCTTCTTCATCGTCATAAAATATGTCTGGCGGGGCCAAATGCTCCGGTCTTTTTCCAGCCATTTCTCCTTTTAATTACTAAAACCTCCTGGAAGGACAAGAACGTGAAATGTTTATTCCTCGTGTTTGGGCCTATTTTACAATCTCGTTCTGAAATGGAGACACGACGCCTTAGTCTTAAAATATCTCAAAGAACTGAAGAAACATCCTATGATTAATTAAAATAGTCAGCCTAAATGAAAGTAGATCGCTATAAACTTCGTTGCAAATCACGTGTCTGGGGGCAGGGATGGAGGGGCTAAAAGGGGCCTGTATTCTAACCCTTTCCTCGTTTTGAAGAAGCGATTTGTTCAGCCTCGCTCTCGAGCACACGTGAGTTCTTGAGTGGAAGCAATGATGGAGAAGTTGTCCAAGTTCGAGACAGTTGATATCGTATCACAGGATGTCAAAACGAAGCTGAAATACGACAATGCCTCAAGCAAAAGGAAGAAACTTATTCTCATTCAAACTCCCGTGAATGTAAGGCATCCGCCGTAGGAATTGTTTTTGTAACCTTAACTAATAAAATGTTGTTTTTTAATCTTGAAGAAATTCAGAATTTGCTACTACGAAAAAGGCGTAGGTCTTTGCTAATCGAAGAAAATTTTTGGCTTACAATAGTGGTATATTCCTTATTTTAGTTTGACATCAACTCGCTAACTGGCCTACAAATCCCACTAAATGGAGCACAGAACCTACCATCGCACGAAGACAGTGTAATTATCCGCTTCTCAATTCGAATCCTGCATGTTTGTATAATTACTTGAAACCTTGCTATCTACATTTACGGTAGGAAAGGTGTTCTTATAAAATCCTCTATACAAAGCTTTGTTCAATCCTTTTTGAATATGTATATTTTTGTAAATTTTGCTTGCAATGACAACGTATAACTTTAATAAAATTGCACATTACCTTTCATTTCAAGATACAATGCTATTTATTTATTAATAATTTACTCGAACCCATGACCAACTTTTATGTGTCACTTTTGATGTTGATCATATCATACAGCTGTGATATCTATAAAGCAATGTTATTTGAATGCACAGGATAAAAGATATGAACTGAGATCCAACATGAACTGTAAGAAAAATGTAAGTTTTATTGTTCTTCATAGCACCTCTGTTTATACACATCTTTTCAAGCAATGCATATTTTTAGGTTTCACAAAAAGTTGCTTTTATTACTTTTTGAATTAAAATTGATACTTCAGCTATGTATTAAGACAAGCTAAAACAAAATTGTGGCTGTGTTATGCATTGTCTTTATGAAGCACAATAAGATATTGAAGGCCTTGTGAGCTGATGTGAATGCAAGTAATTGCATTAGTGTAGGTGCCAATCCACACAAAATAGGTGAGACAAGCCAAGAGGGTCATTGTAAAACAAGGAATTGGATCAATTCATAGTTTGCCTGAAGTTTATACATTATAATTTAAACAAATCACATTTTTTATTTACAGATGGAGTCCATGAATGTTCTTATACCTTCTTTTGAAGAAAAGAAGCTTTGTGTTGGTAAGTTTAAGTTTTCATTTTTTAATTTTCATAAGTAGACCATCACCTTATATTAGAGAAGGTCACCAAACAAATATTCATTAATCTTTGCAAAAGTTTGAAAGTATCATTCTGCTCCAAATGTGATGTTTTAGCTGCACAAGTCTTGCATTTTATCAATGCTTTTCCCTTTTGCAGCAAGGCCTTTTTATGGTAACATGCTTGTCACACAGTCTGTTCTGGTACCTCCAGTACTCACCCCTGACAGGGAAGAAGTGATTCTGCCAACTGTTCCTGACAAACTCATTCACAAATGGACTCCTTTTGGAGCAGGTTAGCAGGATTTGTTTTTTCTTTCAGCAAAACGATGAGCTGCTAAGTTTACTTCTCATTTTTGTACCTGTACTGCAGAAGATGACAGCCCAAGCTAGGAAAATTTTTTGAATAGAAGGTTGTGTTTTTGAAAGATACAAATGAACTGTGTGTAGTTTTTCAAAACTAGACAACCAAGGTTGCTGCAGGGTACAAAGCAGAGGGATTGTTTATTTGCATATATACAATGATTCATCATTCTTTGTAACAAGTTTCATGCAGTATGAGGATCCAAGTCATGTTTACAACCTTGAATAATGCATGCTGAATAAACTTGCTTGTGGTATGGATTTATACCCTAATCAGCCATATTTGTTCAACCTACATGTTCCAACAATGATAGTTTTGTTGGAGAAAGTAGTTTAAGTGGGTCCAAATTTAGTGAAAGCAGAGCTTAATGGTTATTATAATAGTCTTGAAATGAGTCTAATATAGCAGTATTGTAACTTATAACACAACACCTTTCATTTTTGTAGGTAATCCTAAAATATTGACCAAAAGAAAAGCCACAAAAAGGAAGAAGGACAAAAGTAAAAAGTCTTTGAAAGAAGCTTCCTTGAAAACTTTGAATTTATCAAGTGAAGAAATAATTGGCACTGATAGGACAGAAATAAAGCATAAAAAGAAAAAGAAGCATAGGAAAAAGGAAGCTGTAGACTCATGATGTATCAAGAAGTGAAGCTGAATCTGGAAGAAAATCTGAGTTCTCAATCACTCTCTGACATTGTTCCTAATCAGCCATCTTTGATGAACAGAAGCTGCTATACGGAAGTGCCTTTATGTTTCTGCTCAATATGCATTTGTCTTGAAGAGAGCTAAAGTGATATTTGACATCAAGGAAGGGAAGTGACGAGGTATAAAAGATGCCAAGATCCATTCAATATCGGGACTGTAAAACACAGTATTAGAATTTCAGTTCAAGTATTTCTATCAAACCGAAAAGAGAATCTATCTCTGTGCGAATAACACATTTATAATATGTGTCTCCTTCAAAAACATCAGAAGTTATACTTTTAACCAGTATCCAGTAAATATTGGCAATCCTTATGGATTTGGTGATAAACTAGATTTGTATTTGAATACTTTTTCCTTGCATGACCTGCATTTTTAGTGGTCAATGAAAGTTGCCTTGTGTTTTGTGAATAAAATTTGCTCACCATATGGCCTAATGAAGCATATCTAAATGAATTGGCCATTTACATGTTAATAACTATATTTTTGTTTTGGAGAACATCGCCCAAACGTTGATAATATCTATCACGTGTGTGACAGTTTACATTGAAACGTTCAAGGCCGTTCTTAGCAGGCTTCAAGAAGCATTGTATGACACATAAATTAAAATTAAAGACGGGGAATCTTCAATTTGAGGTTTTCATTTTGAGAGACTCGCATTGCTGGTAGGGTTTTCATGAAGCTAGCCTATTATTTTTCTCGTGGAAAATCTGATATTTAATTTCGGACTCCCTGCAGGAACTGATAAATCTAGAGGGGTGGTCTTTATTGCTTTGCCTTTATCGTCCTAAAACTTAAAAAAGGCTTTATCACCCTTATCTCTCATTGCTGTTTCTAACTCGCTAATGAGATCATAGAGACGGGGGCCTTGGTGTGTGTTAATAACACGGTTTCTACAGATCATGGGATCAAGAATGTGAAAGATGGATTCTGTCTTAACTAGGTTTCCTGTAATTCATGCCCAAATACTTTAACGTTACGAAGAACGAAAGAATGCTGTAGACTAGTAAATGAATGGGTTGATGATGGTCCATTGCATCGGATTGCATTAAAAGCAATGATGATTATGCCATCACTTTTGCTTCAGAAACCTAGCAAAAAATCGAAAAGCAAAGATCATGTGGAGAAATTAAGAAAAAGGCTTGATTTATGGAAATGTGGAAGCTTTGATGAACTTGTCAGAGAAGCTCGCTTCATTCAATCCAGTTTTAGCAAACACTGGGGAGCGGATAACATTGAGCAAGTTGCCAAGAAATATAATGGTTTTATAATCAAGGGGAAGATAAATGCTGCTTGTCTGATGCGCAAAGTAATGGTATTTTGCTTCTGGATGACCCAACTCTACAGTTACTTAGAAGAAAGCATCCAGATGGTGAAGAGAAACTTGAGAATTTTTTGTTACGTGGTCCGGAATTATCAATTGGTGAATGTATATGAATGTATTGATGCTTTTTAAATATGCAAGTCTGCAAAAGATGTAAAAGGTGCAGCGGGTCCATCGAGCTTGGATGCAGATGGATGGCGACGAATCCTGGCTGCTTTCGGTACAAAGGGGCACAACTTGTGTGATTCCTTAGCTCGAATGGCCAGAAAGGTGTGTTCAAAGTGCTTCTGTGGTGATGACAAGTCTTTGGAACCTTTCCTTGCCTGTTCCTTGCCATTGGATAAGAATCCTGGTTTACGCCTAATTGGTGTTGGTGAGGCCTTGAGACGAATTATTGCTAGAGTCGTCATGAGCACATTTCGGTCTAAAATAACGGACAGTGCAGGAAATTTTCAGTTATGTGCTGGTCAAAGAGCAGGTCTTGAAGCTGCCGTGCATGCCATGAAAGAGATTTTTGATAAAAATGAGTGTGATGCTGTTGGTTGATGCTGACAATGCATTTAACCGTGTCAATAGAAGAGTTATGCTGCATTATATTAGGATTGAATGTCCTATTATAGCAACTTATGTGATAAACTGTTGTAATCAAAATGAAAGACTGTTCGTAATGGGTGGAATAGAAATTGAATCACAAGAAGGTCCAGATCCAGCATCCTTGAAACACAAGGAGAGCCAGCATCAATGCCAGTTTATGCGCTTGCTACAGTTCCACTCTCGGAGTCTGTGTCAACAAAAGACACTAAACAAGCTGCATATGCTGACGATTTGATCTCAGCCCGTAAATTACCACCACTGTTGACATGGTCGGAAAATTTGTTGAAAGTGGCGCCAAATGTTGGCTATTACCCTAAACCTTCCAAGTCTTGGCTGATCGTGAAGCCAGCAAAAAAAATGCTCAAAGATACGAAGATCAACATTACATCCGATGGTCAAAGGATCTCACTGTTGATTTGTTGTCAACTGTATGCAAGGATGTGTGCAAGGAACCTTGTTTACAACAATCCGAGAATGGGGTAGAATTGCGTGCTGATGCACGTGGAAGAGGTTTTTGGCAACGTATGCAAAGAGCATTTGTTGATGTGAGGGTATTTTACCCTTTCGCTCCTAGCTATCGCTGCAAAACCTTAGCTGCAACCATCAGATCTATGGAGCTGGTAAAAAAGAGAAAACACAACCAGGTTGTTATGGATCAGGAAAATGGAACTTTTACCCCTTTGATTATCTCATGCAATGGTGGTATGAGCATTGAAACGAGGAAATTTTTCCATCGTTTGTCGGAACTAATTTCTGAAAAACATCACCAAAATATTAGTGAAACCTCTGCTTGGATAAAAAAAGCTGAGTTTTTGTTTACTTAGAACTGCAGTTATCTGTATAAGAGGTTCTAGGTCCCGACAACATGTTGTCCCCATTGGTGAAATGGGTGACATCTGACATTGACACTAGAAACAATTCATCTAGCATCGCTAATTAAAAACATTATGTTTGTTACTTAATTATATGTTCATTTCATTTTGTAAACCGTTAGCCTATCGGTATATAAATAGTGCTGAAATCTATGTTAATTATCTCCTTTGCATTAAAAAAATACTTTAACGTAATCGTTGCTGCTGTTGCATTTATAAATGTGACGTCAAAGTGTTACGCTGCAACCGTTTGATTCCATCGATTTTGCCGTTCGATTGAACACATGCGAGATTCGATTTCCCGTTTCAATTGGTATCACGTCTGACTTGCACTCAATTACTGACGATGGGTTGTGGAACCTCTAAAGCATCTGGTATGTCACATTACTAAACATATTTTATATTCTCTGATTGCTTTTCATTTTTCTTCATTTGTATTAAATTTTTGCAAAATAGATTTATGTGCATTTTTATCATTTTAACAATGTGACGCGGTATAATACCAAAATATAATGTCACTTCCTTTTCATAGGTCCTAATTCAACCATCAAAGGAAAGTGAGTAGATTCCTCATTTAGTAGAGAAGTCAACAGCCAATTTTACTATATCAATCTTTCCCTTGGCAACTTTGGCTTTTCTGCAGCCAAAATGGTATTATTTACGAAAGTTTTATCGTATAATAAGTTAATTCATGACCGCCAATGTCCATGCAGGACCTAGAACTTGAAAGAGAGGGAGAACCTATCAATCAAATTTTTAATTTGTTTGTCTGAAGATATACGAAGTGCCGCTTAATGGATATAATATCTTCCTTCTTTATTATGTTATGTTAATTAGCTTTCTTGCAAACAGTTAGGGTAATATCAGAATTTTGTTCCTTTTGCTTTAACTCGACTTTGCCTCTTAGGGCAGGCAACAATGGGAAAGTTACAAAAGCAGATCAGATTGGTTACCCAGATCTTAGAGGCAACTATAGCTACATGTCCAAAGTATTGACTTTGGAGCTGTACATAAAGCTATGTAAACTCGAAACACCAAGTGGATACACGATTGACAATGTCATTCAAACTGGAGTGGATAATCCAGGACATCCGTATATCAAAACTGTTGGATGTGTTGCAGGGGACGAGGTACTTTTATCATCACAACCATTGTGAAATTCCTAAGGTAGTGTAAGTGTAGACCCTTCATCATTTGAGGTTAAAATGGTGCCAGTTATTTGCGCTGTAAAAATGAAGTATGGTTCATCTTGTAGGAATGCTACGATGTTTTTGCAGCGCTGCTTGACCCAATAATTGAGCTACGTCATGGAGGATATAAACCAACGGACATGCACAGAACGGACTTGGACCCGGACAAGCTCATTGGGGGGAATGATCTGGATAAGAATTACGTCATATCAAGTCGAATAAGAACTGGTCGCAGTATTCGCGGCTACTGTTTGCCGCCATTTTGCACACGTGCAGAGAGAAGGGCCGTTGAGAAAATCATAGTCGAAGCAGTCAGTTCTCTTGAAGGAGCCTTCAAAGGTGATGCTCTTTGGAATTAATATACCGAGAATAAAGACACCGTGTGCCAATTGCAATTTTTAGCGAATCGTTGGAATCATTTGACAAATTGCAAAGCATCTAAAGCAGTTTCTTGCAAATGCTTTAAAATGTTGACACGTGTCGCATAACTTAAGCTACAGGTTGAAAAATGTTGGATTCATTTGGCATGAGTTATGTCTAGCATATACTTAGATGCTGTTATATGGTGATGTGCAAATGAATTCTGTTGAGGGTTTTGAAGTCCAAGACTACAATAGTTGTTTACCTTTTACTATTTATGTTTTTATAAAATTTTTATCAAATTGCTATCGCATGTTACAAGTCGATCATGAATGCATATTTTACATTTAAGATATCTTTGATGATTGAATATGACAGTGTTCAGTCGTTTTTCAACCGAACTGACCTTGTTCATTAACATTAACAGGAACCTACCACCCTCTATCCACAATGCCGTTCGAGCAGCAAGATCAGCTGATCAAAGACCACTTCCTATTTGACGAGCCAATATCTCCGCTGCTGACATCAGCAAGGATGGCACGTGACTGGCCGGACGCAAGAGGGATCTGGATGACCGAGAAGAGAGACTTCCTGGTTTGGGTGAATGAAGAGGACCACAGCCGCGTCATTTCCATGGGCAAAGGAGGCAACATGCAGGAAGTGTTCACCCGGTTTTGCAGGGGCCTAGATCTTGTGGAGAGCGCTATCAAAGCAAAGGGAAACAGCTTCATGTGGAATCAGCATATTGGCTACATTCTCACTTGTCCTTCTAACCTTGGAACAGGCCTGAGAGCCAGTGTTCACGTCAAACTGCCACTTTTAGGCAGGCTTGATGAATTCGAGCTGATCCTGGACAAGATGAGGCTGCAGAAAAGAGGGACAGGTGGTGTGGATACGGCTTCCGAGGATGATGTTTACGATATCTCTAACACTGACCGACTGGGGTATTCAGAGGTATTTGTCTTGCAGTGCTTCTGCCTTAAAAAATATATTCCAGGCAGAGCGATTGCCTTTGAAGTGCTTTGCTCAAGCGTTACACGATCCAGAACGCTTGGTGCATCCGATAGACGTACAATTACGCTCATGTACAGCTAATTACACCCCATGTTCATCCACTGTTGTACATATATAAGCCCACTGATTGGGTGTTTACGTAATGGATTACCGACATGGAGGCTGTTTAAGTAATGAACTGGCATCGAGGCTTCTCAAAGTATATAGCTGTTTAGTTATCAAATGCTTTATTCAACATTCCTGACGCGTTTTCATTTGATTACCTGGTGTTTCATTTCAAAAGGTTGTGCTTGTTCAGAATGTCGTCGACGGTGTGAAATCTCTCATTGCAATGGAAAAGGCCATGGAGAAGAATGAAAGCATTAAGGGCTTAGTTGAAGACATCAAATCTTACACCAAACCAGTGCAGGAAATGGCAAATATTGAAGTACTGCGCAAAGTTGTACCGGAGGACAATTACCCTGACCTGTCAAGACACAACAATTTGGCCGCCGAAGTGAGTATTTATGAATCGCCATTGTATGTTGATCCTTCGCATTCCAGGCTGTGCCCTTGAAAGGTCCCTTACATACTAGGGTTTAAAAACGTGAGTTGTAAATGAAGCACTATACATCGCCTATACTGGCACCACATTAGTATAGCTGAAATGTGTGCCAATTGAATACTTGTTTATTAACATTTGGGGCATGAAGTTAATCTGACACTGGTAGGTGTTCTCCAAAAGTTATGATTGGCTAAGAGCTCATTACACTAAGTATTATGTGGTGCTAACTTGGACTTTTGAATTTTGTCTTCTCCAATGGGCCTACATACGTCAGTGAATCAGCAAAAACTGAATGTAATTGACAGTGGAAATTAAGATTTTTAAATGAAGCCACCAAAGGTGATTTGGATAATTGCAGGTTTAGATATGATCGTTCAATATGTTTTTTCAGGTTCTCTCCATAGAGCTATACGGAAAATTGTGTAACCTGCGCACCCCCTATGGGTTTACGCTGGATGACGCGATCCAAACAGGCGTCGACAACCCAGGCCACCCCTTCATAAAGACGGTTGGATGCGTGGCCGGCGACGAGGAGTCTTATTCCGTTTTCGCCGAATTTTTCAACCCGGTTATTGAGCTCCGCCACAGCGGTTACAAAATCTCCAGTGGTCACGTAACAGACCTTGATGCAAAGAAACTGAAAGGGGGCGAAGATTTGGACGCAAAGTACGTTCTGTCGTGCCGAGTTCGAACTGGGAGATCTATCCGGGGCTTCTGCCTACCCCCGTTTTGCACTAGAGCTGACAGACGCAAAATCGAGTGCATAGTGACGAAAGCTGCGTCAAAATTGTCCGGAAATCTGAAAGGCAAGTACTACTCTCTGATGAAGATGAACGACTCTGACCAAGAGAAGCTGATTAATGATCATTTACTGTTCGACAAACCGGTCTCACCTCTGCTCACCTCCGCAAAAATGGCCCGTGATTGGCCAGACGCAAGGGGTATTTATTACAACAGCAAGAAGAACTTTCTGATTTGGGTGAATGAAGAGGACCACACGCGCGTTATCTCGATGCAGAAGGGAAGCAACATGAAGGATGTGTTCAGCAGATTCTGCACGGGATTGCAAAAGTTCGAGGAAATCATGAAAGAGGATGGCTTCGAATTCATGTGGAATGAAAAGCTTGGTTACATACTGACTTGCCCGTCCAACCTCGGAACAGGCATGAGGGCTGGAGTGCATGTGAAATTGCCCTTACTTTCTAAGAAGCCTCTTTTTGATGAGATATTGGCAAAGCACAAACTGCAGAAACGAGGCACTGGCGGCGTTGATACCGCATCAGTGGGAGGCGTTTTTGACATTTCGAACTCAGACAGACTGGGGTATTCGGAGGTGGAGTTAGTGCAGCGAGTAGTTGATGGTGTAAAGGAACTTGTGGAAGCAGAGAAGTCGCTGGAGCAAGAAGAGAAAGAAAGGCTGAAGGCAGAGAAGAAGAAGAAGAAATCACAGGACAATTCATCATGTAAAATAGACGAGGCAAGTAAAAAGAGAAACCCGAGTGTATGGAAATTTGAGTGGTGCAGCTGTGTGCTAAAGACAGAGTTTGAATGCTCTTGAAATTTCTAATTTGATTCAGAAAATTTTCTTCAATTTGACTTTACCTAAACCTATTGAGAGCGGAATATTCATTATTTAATTGCCATGCAAACATTAATTATATATATATATTGTGACTATTCTGATTTTTAGGAAAATATGCCTGACTTCGAAAAGCATAATAACTGGGCCAGCAAGTGTCTCACGAAGGAGCTGTACGGCAGGATGAGCCAACTTCGAACCCCCAATGGGGTCTCCTTTGACAGGATCATCCAAACCGGTGTTGATAACCCAGGACACCCCTTCATAATGACGGTTGGGTGTGTAGCAGGCGACGAAGAGTCGTATGATGTGTTTTCGGAGTTTCTCGACCTCGTTATCGATGGACGGCACGGTGGGTATGGAAAAGAGGCAAAGCATGTGACCGATCTTGATCACAACAAGCTCACTGGTGATGACTTGGACCCAGACTATGTGTTTTCTTGCCGCGTAAGGACTGGTCGTAGTATAAGGGGACTTTGCTTGCCTCCTCATTGTACGAGGGCAGAGAGGAGAGAAACTGAGAAAATCGTGACTGACATATTGAGATCATTTGACGGAGATTTCGAAGGTACAGGGTCGTTTTGATTCTGAAATGTGGCCTTATATAATGCTTTTCTAATTCTTTAACGTAATTGTGTAATGTTTTTACTCACCTGTTTTTGTTACCTATCGGTACATCTGAAACAAAACTCTAAAGTCTCAAGCTTTTGATGATATGAAAAACCAACTATTATCAATGTTATAACATCCAACTAGCAAAAGCTCTGGTTGTTGAATCGTTATCTCTGCGGTACGGCTATTTCAATTCTCCAGTAACGTGTCTTTGATTCCCCAGGCAAGTACTATCCGCTGAGCCAAATGACAGAGGAGGAACAAGACCAGTTGATAAAAGACCACTTTCTGTTCGACAAGCCGGTCTCTCCGCTTTTGACATGTGCCGGTATGGCCCGTGATTGGCCGGACGCTCGCGGTATCTGGCACAACAATGCGAAGAACTTCCTACTATGGGTCAACGAAGAGGACCACATTCGAGTGATTTCAATGGAAAAGGGGGGCAACATGAAGTCCGTGTTCAGCCGATTCTGCGAGGGACTGAACAGATTCGAGTCGAAGATGAAGGAAGCTGGGCACGAATTCATGTGGAACGAGCACTTGGGCTTCATTTTGACTTGTCCCTCGAATCTAGGCACTGGCATCAGAGCGGGAGTGCATGCAAAACTGAAGTGCCTGTCGAAAGACAGCAGATTTGACGACATACTGAGTAAGTGTGTGTGCTGCCTTCTTCTTTGTCAACCTTTGCTTTCGTACGCCCTTGGTGATGTTAATAGGCTGCTCTATGTGATAATGTTAATAGGCTGCTCTTTGTTCTACTTTTGTGCTAGTTCGAACAAGTCTTGTGCATGCTATGAAAGTTTAGTACTTAGTTCTGTATAGACGCGGGTAGGCAAAGCGTAGCGGTTACAGGCATGGTTCGTGGTATCACAGACTCGTTAAATGGCTTTGTTACTGCAAGGCAATTCTCTTTGCCTACGCTGGATAACGACGACTTCTTTATTCTTTATTTTGTTAAAACTTCAAAGTCAAATTGTGAATTGTGAACTGTTGAGATTTAAACTGAAAGACAAATCCTTCAAAAGTCAAAAGAAGATGCTGCAAGTAATTGCTTAAAAGAATGGATGGAGACGCCCTTGTATCAGAATTATGATATTTATTTAAATAGTTCAAAGATTCAAAACATTCTAACTTTGTAGAAGTATTTTATTTCATGAGATTTACTATCAAGTTTTTTAGAAAGGCATTTGAAATTTTGCATAAGTAGTAGTTTTGCATTCTTTTTTTTCGCAATTTTAAAGTCAATTAGAGAGGAAAATATAATCTCTATAACTTTTGCATTCGTTGTTAATTTTTGTAGAAAAGCTGCGCTTGCAGAAGCGTGGCACCGGAGGGGTGGATACCGCTGCAGAAGGCGGGATATACGACATATCGAATGCGGACAGGATAGGGCAGTCTGAAGTAGAATTGGTGCAACGAGTTGTCGATGGAGTGAGGTTGCTGGTTCAAATGGAGAAAGCGCTAGAAAGGGGGGCGAGTATTGACGATATGTTGCCATGAGAGGAGACTCAAAGTGACGTAAACATGGCCAAAGGAAGAAACATAGACAGAATCGTATCTCAGAGAAGAAAATCAAAGCTAGGTTAACACGAATGATAACACGGATGAAATTAAACGATATCTTTATACACATGAATTTGCTATCCATTTTAATTGGCTTCTTGTTTCTTTCATTGTTTGATTGCTTTTCCACCTGTGTAGGTGATTGATAAATCAAACGGACACATTCAAAGAGTAAACTATTTTTCAAACAAGCCTTTAATGCGATGCACTTTGATCTATATGTATATACATATATTCATATATATGTTTAAAAGCAACTCTAGCTAACTTTCAATAATTATCAACCGTGGCAAAGAACATCCTACAGAACTGGTAGGAACAGCATTGGTAATTAACAAATGTCAAAAGAAATATCTCTCCACCTGCTGCTAAGGCTGGCCTTACACTACTCAACACAACGGCAAATGTAAATATGACTCCGTTTTTGTCAAATGCCTTGATTTTATAGATCATTACATCTCAGTCTGTGGTAAGGCATCAAGCGTGATTCTGCGTCAATGTTATGAGCGAAAACCTTTTAAAAAGAGGGTTAAGTGGTGACGGATGGACGTGAAACGAGGGCTATTAATGACCTAGGGCTCAGCTCCGTGCGTTGTGCAGTGGAAGTGACTGTAGGCAAAGTCGTCATTGGCCTAGGCTTTTCTGCGAAATGGGATTGGTTTGCTACACACTGTTAAACATCAGCGTTGCCCAAATACACCTCAGCATATGGATGGCGACCTCCGTTCTCCTCGCAGTGATGATGGTCGTAGTAAACGCGTTTCTCATCGTTGCGTTACATAAAACCAAGCAGATGAATTCGTCAACAAGTAAGCTGGTAGCTGCAATGTCCTTGTCCGATATAACTGTGGGCACCTTGGCGTTTCCGCTGATTGTAATTTTGTTTTCCAAGCAGGCCGAACTGCAGAACTGCCACTTGCATTACTCAACCCAATACGTGACGGTTTCAACTGGCTACACCTCGTTCCTTCTGTTAATACTCGTCGCTTTCGACAGGTATCTGCACCTTACCAAACTCAATGCCTACAACAAGTTCATGAGCAAGAGAAAGTTGATCGTGTTCGCCCTAGGAGCTGTTGTTGCGGCGCATTTAATAGCCGTGCTTATCACCACTTCGAACGGATCCTTCCCGCTGCAAATCGCCCTGAATACTGGAAATTTGATCGGCCTTATTGCGGTTAACATCATGTATGCAGCGGTAGTGAGAAAAATCAAACGGAACAAAAGAGTAGTGGGCGCGAGAATGACATTCATGCCAAGCGCTATAGCCCAATCAAGTACGTGGAACACAGTTGTTCCTCAAGGATCCATGCCCGTTTCAGTTATTCATTGTGGTAACGTGCGCAAAGGAGGACAACTGAAGCCGTCAAAGCACAGCAAGCGTTTCGGTGTTACAGAAAACACACTTAAAATGCAGCCAAGCCAAGGACTATCTACACCTGGCTTCCATTCGTTGGCAAGAAAGACCAAACGACAAGATGTTGCGGCCATTGGCACGATAAAGCTAACATTGATCACAATGTTGTGTTTGTATATCCCATACAACATTACGACGACAGCAATCGCCTATTACCGGTATCAGCTTGACACTGAGCCAGCGTATGCCTGGAAGGTATTGTCTGTTTGGTCTTACCTGCTGCTTCTAACCAACGGTATCATGAACGCCGCCATATTTGTTAACGGCAACAGAACGCTCCGGAGCTATGCGAGGCGACTGCTCTCCGAGAGCTCTATTTACCCAGAGAGGCTTCAGGCAAATTTGGAATGATAGCAAGCGCAATACCCCGTTTATGGAAATTAATCGATTCTTTTCAAACCGAGATTAAATGACTATTAAAGGAAGTGGTTGACCTTCTAGACACGTTCGGCGTTGTAGGGAGAAGGTTAGTGAAATTGTGACAACAATATTGCTTGTGAGTATAAATGTACATAAAAGTCAATTATGACAGCGTCTCGAAATATTATCATAACCAATTCACTGAGCTCCCAATCTTGACTGTGGGGAAAATAGTAGCTTTGTTTAGAGTACCCAATAAGTGACATATAACATAATTGGGGTAGGGGGCTCTCATTGCGCGCAGATAAACGCACGAGTGTGATCACCATACGAGGTTCGCGGAAAAATGTATGGAAGAGAACCTTGCATAGATGCACTTGTTGACGTAAGCTAAGTTTTAACTATTACAGTGAAGCTAAAATATTATGCCAAAGCTTGCCAAATTTTATAAACAGATTCCTGGCAAATTTAGCCGCTTGATCAAAAACGTCACAATGACCTTAACTAGAGAAAAGATATCAAGAAAGACAGGCAGAACATTAAAGTGAATCATTAGAAAAGTAGACGTTTGGCTGTGCAAATAGGAAAAAGAACGTGACTCTAAGCTTCATGTACAAGATGATTTAGCTCTGAAAATACTTTATTTATACTATTCGATTAATGATTGAAAAATTTGTAAGAGCGAATTTACTGCTCTGACGGATATCTTGCGATTAACCTATTCTGTAAAAAATAGTTGCTGGAAACGTTTGACAACTAGTTCCTTTAATATACATAAACCATTGCTTCATAAAGGAATATATATAGAATCATTGCTTCTGCCAAAGATGGCGTAGAGATTGTCTTTCGAAATTAATTTAAGATTACATAAAGTTCAGTACTTTGTATTATTTGCCATTAGAAATACTTTTTAAGACAGAAGTCAGCATTAATAGGAGCAACTCTAAAGGTTTTTTACATGTGTTCAACCATCCTTTTTCATCCTACTTCTCTACGTGCCGCCTTTCTGCGCACATTAAAATCGATGTAGATGATTTTGTTGAAATTCCAAAGCGCAAAGCATAAATAATGAATCAAACGGAACAATGATATGAGAGCAAATGAAGGCAAGTTGACGCCAAATTCTGCTTGAAAGGCGAGCAAATCCTTCCCTAACGTGATTGGTGTCTCTAAGACGCTCAGAGTATAAGAGTACAGGAGAGCCGTCTGATAATGACTTTATTAATGCCGATTCATTCGCATCATCCACTTACAAGATTAAGCAAGAGCCACCTACAAGCAACATTTTAAGGGAATCGTCTCAGCGGCCTCTTTTTGACTTCCGTTTGTAAAACGTCATTTCGCGAGGGCGTCTCTGTCACTCGAGCAACTTGAGTCGAAAAATCCACACATTCTGACGCCCACCTCACAACTGTGGATCAGACATCCCAAAAGGTGGACTTGTTACCGCTCAGCTCGCCCCCAGTCTCCTGCAGCAAATGCAGCTGCTCTTGTCGAAAGTGGTTGTAGACGCAACACGGACACGCAGCCGGAATGGCGGAGCGTGTTTGCGTGTAATAACGCACGAGGATATCGGCAGTTTGTGGGAGAGGCTTTGGCAGTCCTTGGACCCTTTGCTTGAACTCTGGTAGAATAACGTCTTCCAAGAAATACTTCGGGAAATTGTGATTGCAGGTGAATACGACAGAGTCTGGTCCAATGCTGCCCCGCAATGGCATACCGTCTTTTTTCTGCCAGAGGGGCGTGCCTCGTAATCCAGACGAGGCAGCAGATACAGTAGCCGCAGTAACGCTTGAAAGGAAAATGCCACTCCTTCGCTGCTGCAATTTCAGTTTGTTTTCAATTATTTGCTTTAAGTTCGAATCAAAATTTTCAAGCGAGGTATTGTTGCTTATTTCTTCACTAACGGAGCCGAAGCGGTCTCCTTCAATGGCATCTTCATCAGGCTGCGTTAGGAAATTGTAGTTTCTGCTGCCTTGGTAAATTTCCTCAATAACGGAAGATGCAAGTGAGTTGCGAAAAGAGCAGCTTAGCTGCCTTTGGAATGTCTTTGAAAGAGTTTTCGAGGACAACACGAGCTGGACAGAGAATGGCAGGCAATCCACATGAATGTGCTCACTATAAAAAAGATCAGAAAATTTGTATCAGGATGCCTGACCTTGGTAAACGAGTTTATTTTGAAGCAGCATTTAAACGAACGCAAATATTCATGCAGCAGTCTATGCAGCTTCATTACTCAAGATGCTTCACATTGTGATACGGCTATAAAGCAGCTGATATTTCATCATCTTCTACCAGCAAAAGTAATTAGGAAATATTTGGTGGAGAAATGAGGAAAACAGTGAGTGATTGCGGAAACAAACGAGTTATCCTCGAGACAACATCTAGGCCTCCTTAAAAGCAGCTGTCTCCTGACGTCATGTGGAGCCAGCATGACGAAGTTAGAGATCGAAGCCAACTGGTGCTATGCCAAACACTTCTTACAGCACTTCCTTCAAAAAGGATTTTTATCATTATACTGCCGCAGACTGCTTGCTAGTAAATGAGGATAGAGCCTAAATGTTATTAAGGTGAATAGGTTTGACAAAGTGCGCATTTTCTGACAAAGTGTGCATTTTCGTACAAAGTTCATGAAAATTTCGTGAATTTTCTTTCAGACATGTTTCCCGTTACTTTAATTTTTCTACATCTGCTTTGACACTTGGAAAGAAATTACTAGCCTTGGTGGTCAGAGCCATATTGGCTAAACGATGTTTGTCTGACATTGGTCAGTCTTTTAAATGGAGCTCTAACTCTATAACTGTGGCCGCCAAACTCTTGAATAACCAAGGTTTCTGACAACTAAGCTGACAACAGCAGCCACCTCTATTAATTCCTTTTTATAAGCAACAAAGACGCGGATCCATGATAAGAAGTTGAGGAAGGGCAAAGCAGTCCGAGGCCTAGGCTTCTCTCATTGAGACATCCATGACGCAATTCTTCACACAATGATAAACAAAATTGTCCGCAAGGATGAGTCCCATGCCCTTACTCAACAAACTAAACCAAAAATAAATACAACGGACCCGTACCTGAACACAACTATGACCAAAATTGGAGCAAGGAAGGACTTTCTCTTGATCAGGCACGCCTCGATATCTTTCAGGGGCACTAGATAGTCGGTACTTGCTTGAAACATCTGCAGGAAAGAGATTAATGACAATCAATTGTACCGGTTAGGAAAATAGCGGAAAAAGGAAGCGATGGTGACAAAAGTGATGGGGTGTAAGTCATGCGAATTCTGGTATCTAGGCACAGTGCTTGTCAATAGGTACATTCCGGCTCTTCCGCCCAGGCATAAGGGGATGCAAGCATCTATTGGCTTAGGAGTACGTACGTACAGTAGAAAAGTCTAAAAGAAAGGTGGCATTCTTAGTTTTTAGTTTAGTAAATGGGTGTTTTATACTGCAAATAGTCACCTAGCGTATTATTCATAATGAGAATATTAGTGAATTAATGAGCTTAGCTACCCATCTTGACCTTACTGGCTCCATAGCCAATAATACCAGTCAGCATCAGAAAGAGCAAGTTTTTGCTCAGCCTTGATTGATTTACTGAAGCCCTGGTCGGTCGTTCCAGACTTGTTGTCGTTAAAAGAATGGCTGGCATTTTGGCGATTAAACAGTACTGACTATGAATGGACAATTACAAAGAACACTTGGTAAATCAGTTACTAAGCAATAAAGCTTGTTCTTTGGTAAATATTTTGCAGGTGTATGATATTAGTCAAAGGACTTAGTTAATCCGACAATAACTTTACCTCGAAGACAAAAGAAACCAGATTGGACATGCCGTTTGTGATATCCCCGTTATCAGAATACTGATCATCGATTGAGCTTTGAAAAAAGTAACAGTAGAAATTAGTCGTCAGGAAAAATGATATAGCTTTGGTTTATTAAAGACGTAAAAAGGAAAAAACACCTATTTAGAAAGAAAAAGCCATAACAGACGTAGCATGACATTGGCAGACTTTAATCATTAACCAATATTAAACTATATATCAAGATAATATTAAAATAATATTAAGCCTTCATAACCAAAATGTATCACGTCACCAAAACTCAAATGGTTTTATTGTTTATTGCTTGTAAGAGCAAGGAATCACTGATAAAAAAGTGCCACTCGCAGGGAGATAAAAAATGCCAGCAGAAATGTCTGTTCATTAATTTTGCAAATGCTGCCCAAGAACAAAGTCTTTTGATGCCTTTTTTTCTCGGAACACTGATGCAATGTTTTCTAATGCTTCTTCAGTATTCGGCCTAACTAGATTTCATTTACAGAAGCCATCAATTAGAAACTAATTAGAAAAACAGCTTCATGAAAAAATCAAGCACAATTCACAAGTCTGAGGCAGTTTAATGAACGTAAACCTTCTGGTGTTTTCAGCATAAAATCAGGAGGCAAAAAGCAAAATAAAATAAAGACAAGATGCAACCATTTGGGTTAAACCACCTCGAAATGCTTTCTGCCAAGCTGATTATCTGTTCACTGAGTTTTGAATCATCAGCATTTGTCCCATTTCCAATACACTTCAAGGCAGCAATACCATGTGTGAATGCCTTAGAGAGTGATAACAATTCAGAAGGAGAAAAATATATAACTCAAACGAAATGCAGCAAAACGGCTTATAAAGTAAAAATGTCAGTGAAGAAGATAAATTTATATCATAACAATTTTCAACTCTCATGACAAAATGGCTGTTTGACAAAACAAATCGTGACAAAACTTATACCATCAAAATACCGGATCAGCCCTGGAATACGTTTGAAAAAACAGAAAACATTGAAGCGTCAAAGGGAAGAGAATGTACGTAATTTACAGAATCAAATAAACTGCCTGCAAGTGAATCTTCCCCTTTATTTCATACCCTGCTGAGTCTAACTCGATAAAATATTGTGGAAGCCTGAGAAAAGAGACAATAACGCAAATAAATTTCCATAACTGCGTCAGCCAATTGCAAAAGTACCTTAGTTGATCCACTTTACTTTGCTCAGATCAGTAAGAACGAAGAATTCCTTGCTTTAAATGCTGAGACCAGCAACAGTGACTTATTGGATCAGTGAACAAATTTGCAAAAGGATATGCAAGATGTGGAAGCACGTTTGAATGGAAACATCGGCTCTTTCGGCTTTTGTGCAGTTTTGAAAGGAATCTCCTAATCACGGTTAATATTTCATCGTAAGCAGCAGGAGACTAACAACAGCCACAACACAGCTTTGCTAGATAACAGGGGTACAAGAAAGATGTTCTTCCACCGGTATTTTCTTCCAACGAAACAAAATTTGTAAGCATTAATTTTAGGCCCGCAAATTTATATAGTCGATAAAGGGAATAATTTTGTTGTGTAAACACAAGGATTTTGGCAAACTACCCAACGTTGAAACAACTGTCATTGGCTAATCCTATCTTTGGTGCAGGCTCCTCTACTGAATGCTAATGTGATTCACCTTTACAGGTCCCGCGTATCAAACCTTAATTCTTTCTGCCAACTATATAGAGTCGTCTGATTATCACTGGGAAAATGCTTCATTTACTTCAATCAATTTTGCATACAGTCCTTAAAGGCCATAAGATCAGATGCCTTTATAAAACGACTCCTTAATTATCATTATCCATCTTAGTTCATTTAGTAATTGAAAGAACACATCAACAAGCCAAAATTAGCTTCTCCTAAGCTTCCTTTCAGAAAAGGGACCAAATCCATTCGCAGCAACCCCAAATACATTACCAATATACCGTCGTGGTACTGTCTTCCACTTTCGTGCAATGGCTCTAATTGAAGCGTGCAAATGCGAAACAGAATAATTAACAATAATCTCAGTGAGATTAGGCTTTGTACACGTGGAGAATGCAGGGGGCATCAGAAAGGTGTAGGCGGCAATTACCTTATCCCAGTACTGGTGCAGTTCACAGCAGAACGAAACGGCATAGTGCAACTTCGATTGCTCGGCAACACTGAAATGACAGCACTTGCATCAGTTCGTAAACAAACTTGGAGGCTATCAATATAACATTGATGACGTTATCAGAGGTCATAAGAGCGATGCATGAGAGTGCTATGAAGTAAGAGACGTATTTATTGCACGATGGATTCTAAGCTTAAAAGTTACTGAAAAAGCCCCCTTTCTAAATTTTATTTGCATTGATCAAGAGCTAAAGGAAAATTCTGATTTAACAGTCCGATATGAGTGCATTTCCACAAAGTACTTTTCTGCAGAAATTGGCTGCAAAACGCAACAAGTTAGGCTACAATACCTTATGATAGTCAGTGGGTTGTAGGAACCATTCAACTTTTGAAGAGCCACCAGAACACTCTCGGCAGTGTAGGCCAACATTCCGGGGCCTGTAACGAAGCAATAAGGATAATTTTCGGTGTTAGAATATCAACGGTTGCAGGTACAGAATACCCAAAAAGACACAGCAAGGGTAGAATTGCATTTTTGAGGTGTTGTTAAATCCAAGCAATATAAGATAGTTGTATATCAAGGCGGATTTGAGACAAGAAGCAAGCAAGCATTTCTCTACCATCGCTGGCTCATTTAATGGGAGTAAAACACCATTAGTTGTTACTAGAGGTCATTACTTCCAAAGCAGGCATGGCCAGATCTATTAGGTCGTCTGTTGCTAACGAGAGCTCATGCCCTCCTTCCACAAGAAGAATTACTTTAACCATTTCTAAACTCAGGCCAATTGCATCCAACATCGAATACATTACCGATTGACGAGAAGTCTGGAAAATCGGCGTCAATATCAAACGTCACCTCTCTTTTGTTGCTCACTGCCTGAAAAATGAAGAAATGGAAAATGCTTAGACATTTTCTATGGCATAGAGTTATTGATTCTCTAATTGGCAATAGCTGCTACAACAGTCGGTTTAAAGTAATTTTCGTTATCAAGTTTATGGTCTAAAAACAGCCTCCATCTGTTGGTTTTCTAAGGCCACAGGACCAGGTCCTGAGGCTAAGTAAATAAGATGGGTGACGCCTTATTTGATGAAACAAGATGAGACATGAGATAAATGTTGGTCCTAGAAGAAGCTATGCAGTCCGAATAACAGCATAACCGAAGATTCATTAGCAAAGTGCATAGTTCTTACAACCATCACAGAGACAATTGCTTTTTACCAAGCCAGCCACTAGTATCATAATTGCGGGAAGCTTCATTAAATGTCATACTCCTCCCGAGCCATCAGACGTGCTTCGTTCTGTTCCGGGTGACATTCTTGGAACTGGTGTTGGGTTCAGCAGACAGGAGGAAGTCCCCGACTTTTTCATTACCCCCGTCGCAGAAGTTTTGATGGAAGTTGCATCAATGCCAAGCTAAAGCAAAAGAATCAAGAAAAGTTGAAACGCACTGGGGGAAGATTTTGAACAAAAAACTCAGTTGTCAATGGGGGGATTAAATGTTGCCATGTTCTACAGAAGCAAAAATGTTTTAACTTGCTAATTTTCTGATGCCTTGCAGAGCTTGGAACATCCTTCGGTGGCTAATCTGCGACAAATGCAAGGGCACATATAAAGTTTTGAGCGCAACTTGACAATAAGAGGATATTGGTATAAGAAGGCTATCATGGAGCCCGTGTTCACCTTTTGAAGCCCAACTCAAAACAGTGGCAGTTCCCATTCTTTTTCAATGCACTAATATGAAGAGCTTTGCACAGGACTCGAAACAAAAACTTTTGCTTTAAAAAGTTTCGAGTTTAAACGGTGTGTATCCCGTTATACGAGAGGCACTGCCAAGCCAGCTTTCCCTCTTTTCGATGCATTAGCTGAAGCAGCTCCAAACGGATCTAAAAATTGCTCCAGTACATCACATACACACAAGTCCTTCCAGCACCACTTAAAGTATTTATTAGCGTAACAAACAAGGAGCTAGTGGGGACATCGTTCGAGATATTACTCGGGTATTCCTGATTGCAAGAGGTAAAAACATGGTTGCTTAAACCAATGCCGGAATGGCTCATTTCTCGCAACACAAACATCTGCTAAGACCATTCAAGAACAGAGCAACGAGACTACAAGAAGCACGAGGCTACAAGTAGAACGCGGCTGCGAGAAGAACGAGGCTGCGAGAAGAGCGAGGCTGCAAGTATCCACAACATCACAATACCTGTCCAGCGTCCGCTTTGCCCCAGGCAAAAACCTGATCTTCAGCATCGACGCAGACCGTGAATTCGGAGCCAGCTGCAACTGACGTAATGAACCTTTTTGACAGTGCTTTTACCGGGCGGGGAGTCATCTGGAAAAGAGAAATCCTGCTAGATAAAATGATGCAAGAGCCTTTCCGGCAGGCGAAACAGAGGACGTAGGTACCGGCCTGCAGCTTGTTCTTGGAAAGGCTGCTTCGAATTGGAAGTGCACGTGGCAATATCGAGAAAAGCCAATGTCGAACCATTTGCATGCTTGCAATCACCTTGCTTACAGAAAGAGTAAAGTTAAACAGCACTAGCTCATATGCATTTTATCGCCTGCATTTAGCACGGTAATTTAGCATATCAGTGCCTAAAAGCTTGCATACAATTATCAGCTGGGTTGTGTTTATGAATATGAGACAAATCACCTGGTCGATTTTGTTGTAATGACCTAGCTGTCCACAGTCATTGCATCCCCATGTGTAGACTTGTCCCACCGTCGTCAAAGCGACGAAATGCCAATTGCCGACTGTCAGCTGTTTGGGAGAACAAAAACTAATGCACAAATAATCTGGTAAAACATTGGTGGAATGAAGATTGTACAGAAGGATGAGGTGTATAAGCTCTAAAAATGCAACCAGTCTCTATAAAATTGAGAAAACTGATAACAGTGGTCGAAATGGAATCTTTTTATCATGGTATTATCTTTTCGTGCATTTCATCATGGTATTATCTTTTCATGCATTTCATCATGGTATTATCTTTTCATGCATTTCATCATGGTATTATCTTTACGTGCATTTCATCGTGGTATTATCTTTACGTGCATTTCATCATGGTATTATCTTTTCATGCATTTCATCATGGTATTATCTTTACGTGCATTTCATCGTGGTATTATCTTCGTGCATTTCATCATGGTATTATCTTTTCATGCATTTCATCATGGTATTATCTTTTCATGCATTTCATCATGGTATTATCTTTTCATACATTTCATCATGGTATTATCTTTTCATGCATTTCATCATGGTATTATCTTTACGTGCATTTCATCATGGTATTATCTTTTCATGCATTTCATCATGGTATTATCTTTACGTGCATTTCATCATGGTATTATCTTTTCATGCATTTCATCATGGTATTATCTTTTCATACATTTCATCATGGTATTATCTTTTCATGCATTTCATCATGGTATTATCTTTCGTGCATTTCATCATGGTATTATCTTTCGTGCATTTCATCATGGTATTATCTTTTCGTGCATTTCATCATGGTATTATCTTTACTGCATTTCATCATGGTATTATCTTTATGCATTTCATCATGGTATTATCTTTATGCATTTCATCATGGTATTATCTTTTCATGCATTTCATCATGGTATTATCTTTACGTGCATTTCATCATGGTATTATCTTTACGTGCATTTCATCATGGTATTATCTTTTCATGCATTTCATCATGGTATTATCTTTTCATGCATTTCATCATGGTATTATCTTTTCATATTTCATCATGGTATTATCTTTTCATGCATTTCATCATGGTATTATCTTTTCATGCATTTCATGGTATTATCTTTACGTGCATTTCATCGTGGTATTATCTTTACGTGCATTTCATCATGGTATCATCTTTTCATGCATTTCATCATGGTATTATCTTTTCATGCATTTCATCATGGTATCATCTTTTCATGCATTTCATCATGGTATTATCTTTTCATGCATTTCATCATGGTATTCTTTTCATGCATTTCATCATGGTATTATCTTTTCATGCATTTCATCATGGTATTATCTTTACGTGCATTTCATCATGGTATTATCTTTTCATGCATTTCATCATGGTATTATCTTTTCATGCATTTCATCATGGTATTATCTTTTCGTGCATTTCATCATGGTATCATCTTTTCATGCATTTCATCATGGTATTATCTTTTCATGCATTTCATCATGGTATTATCTTTTCATGCATTTCATCATGGTATTATCTTTTCATGCATTTCATCATGGTATTATCTTTTCGTGCATTTCATCATGGTATCATCTTTTCATGCATTTCATCATGGTATTATCTTTTCATGCATTTCATCATGGTATCATCTTTTCATGCATTTCATCATGGTATTATCTTTTCATGCATTTCATCATGGTATTATCTTTTCATGCATTTCATCATGGTATTATCTTTTCGTGCATTTCATCATGGTATTATCTTTTCATGCATTTCATCATGGTATTATCTTTTCATGCATTTCATCATGGTATTATCTTTTCGTGCATTTCATCATGGTATCATCTTTTCATGCATTTCATCATGGTATTATCTTTTCGTGCATTTCATCGTGGTATTATCTTTTCATGCATTTCATCATGGTATTATCTTTTCATGCATTTCATCATGGTATTATCTTTTCATGCATTTCATCATGGTATTATCTTTTCATGCATTTCATCATGGTATTATCTTTTCGTGCATTTCATCATGGTATCATCTTTTCATGCATTTCATCATGGTATTATCTTTTCGTGCATTTCATCATGGTATCATCTTTTCATGCATTTCATCATGGTATTATCTTTATGCATTTCATCATGGTATTATCTTTTCATGCATTTCATCATGGTATTATCTTTATGCATTTCATCATGGTATTATCTTTTCATGCATTTCATCATGGTATTATCTTTTCATGCATTTCATCATGGTATTATCTTTTCATGCATTTCATCATGGTATCATCTTTTCATGCATTTCATCATGGTATTATCTTTTCATGCATTTCATCATGGTATTATCTTTTCATGCATTTCATCATGGTATTATCTTTTCATGCATTTCATCATGGTATTATCTTTTCATGCATTTCATCATGGTATTATCTTTTCATGCATTTCATCATGGTATTATCTTTTCATGCATTTCATCATGGTATCATCTTTTCATGCATTTCATCATGGTATTATCTTTTCATGCATTTCATCATGGTATCATCTTTTCATGCATTTCATCATGGTATCATCTTTTCATGCATTTCATCATGGTATCATCTTCGTATTTCATCATGGTATTATCTTTTCATGCATTTCATCATGGTATTATCTTTACGTGCATTTCATCATGGTATTATCTTTTCATGCATTTCATCATGGTATTATCTTTTCATGCATTTCATCATGGTATTATCTTTTCGTGCATTTCATCATGGTATCATCTTTTCATGCATTTCATCATGGTATTATCTTTTCATGCATTTCATCATGGTATCATCTTTTCATGCATTTCATCATGGTATCATTCTTTTCATGCATTTCATCATGGTATCATCTTTTCATGCATTTCATCATGGTATCATCTTTTCATGCATTTCATCATGGTATTATCTTTTCGTGCATTTCATCATGGTATCATCTATTCATGCATTTCATCATGGTATTATCTTTTCATGCATTTCATCATGGTATTATCTTTTCGTGCATTTCATCATGGTATTATCTTTTCATGCATTTCATCATGGTATTATCTTTTCGTGCATTTCATCATGGTATTATCTTTTCGTGCATTTCATCATGGTATCATCTTTTCATGCATTTCATCATGGTATTATCTTTTCATGCATTTCATCATGGTATTATCTTTTCGTGCATTTCATCATGGTATCATCTTTTCATGCATTTCATCATGGTATTATCTTTTCGTGCATTTCATCATGGTATTATCTTTTCATGCATTTCATCATGGTATTATCTTTTCGTGCATTTCATCATGGTATTATCTTTTCGTGCATTTCATCATGGTATCATCTTTTCATGCATTTCATCATGGTATTATCTTTTCATGCATTTCATCATGGTATCATCTTTTCATGCATTTCATCATGGTATCATCTTTTCATGCATTTCATCATGGTATCATCTTTTCATGCATTTCATCATGGTATCATCTTTTCATGCATTTCATCATGGTATTATCTTTTCGTGCATTTCATCATGGTATCATCTTTTCATGCATTTCATCATGGTATTATCTTTTCATGCATTTCATCGTGGTATTATCTTTTCGTGCATTTCATCATGGTATTATCTTTACGTGCATTTCATCATGGTATTATCTTTTCATGCATTTCATCATGGTATTATCTTTTCGTGCATTTCATCATGGTATCATCTTTTCATGCATTTCATCATGGTATTATCTTTTCATGCATTTCATCATGGTATCATCTTTTCATGCATTTCATCATGGTATCATCTTTTCATGCATTTCATCATGGTATCATCTTTTCATGCATTTCATCATGGTATCATCTTTTCATGCATTTCATCATGGTATTATCTTTTCGTGCATTTCATCATGGTATTATCTTTACGTGCATTTCATCATGGTATTATCTTTACGTGCATTTCATCATGGTATTATCTTTACGTGCATTTCATCATGGTATTATCTTTACGTGCATTTCATCATGGTATTATCTTTTCATGCATTTCATCATGGTATTATCTTTACGTGCATTTCATCGTGGTATTATCTTTACGTGCATTTCATCATGGTATTATCTTTTCATGCATTTCATCATGGTATTATCTTTACGTGCATTTCATCGTGGTATTATCTTTTCATGCATTTCATCATGGTATCATCTTTTCATGCATTTCATCATGGTATTATCTTTTCATGCATTTCATCATGGTATTATCTTTTCGTGCATTTCATCATGGTATCATCTTTTCATGCATTTCATCATGGTATTATCTTTTCGTGCATTTCATCATGGTATCATCTTTTCATGCATTTCATCATGGTATTATCTTTTCATGCATTTCATCATGGTATTATCTTTACGTGCATTTCATCATGGTATTATCTTTTCATGCATTTCATCATGGTATTATCTTTTCATGCATTTCATCATGGTATTATCTTTTCGTGCATTTCATCATGGTATCATCTTTTCATGCATTTCATCATGGTATTATCTTTACGTGCATTTCATCATGGTATTATCTTTTCATGCATTTCATCATGGTATTATCTTTTCATGCATTTCATCATGGTATCATCTTTTCATGCATTTCATCATGGTATTATCTTTTCATGCATTTCATCATGGTATCATCTTTTCATGCATTTCATCATGGTATCATCTTTTCATGCATTTCATCATGGTATTATCTTTTCATGCATTTCATCATGGTATCATCTTTTCATGCATTTCATCATGGTATCATCTTTTCATGCATTTCATCATGGTATTATCTTTTCATGCATTTCATCGTGGTATTATCTTTTCATGCATTTCATCATGGTATTATCTGGACTAATAGATCCCTTGCGGTATTATCTTTTCATGCATTTCATCATGGTATTATCTGGACTAATAGATCCCTTGCTTAGGAAGTAACATCGTAAGAAATTTGAAACAAGTGATTGAAGCACCTTTACATTCCTTTTCAAAGAGTGATATAGAAAAGGAATGGCAATTATACAGTTATTGTGAAAAGGAAAAACAAAGCTAACTACTTGAAAAGCACCTGAGCTATTTGTTCTGGAAGATGGAAGGGAAGCTCTTCAGGATAGTACTTATGACTCAAATCCGTTGCCATGGAGCTGGCAAGATGGCGCCCGCTCGTTGCACTTTCAGCTTTCTGCGGTCAAGAAAAAACCATTTCTTTATTATAAAAACTGCAAAATCCCGATAACAGGACGACTGATAAGTCTGATTAGATCAAAACAAGTCAAATTGATTCACCTCAATATGAAAATTATTACACAAGAATAAGTAAAATTTAGCAAATGATAAGCATTTAATTAACCAAAAGATGATATCTGAACAAGTAAAACTAATGACCTTTTCTTTTGAGAGAATTTTATGTTATGATTTAGAAAAAAACAAAAAAAAACAAATAGCGAACGTAGCATAATATTCATATGACCAAATCAGTTCAACTGTACCGCACAAATGTGGAACTGCTTGTAGTTTCGGCCCCAGGAGTAAAGAGTCTGGTCTTCTGACACTGCAATCTAAGAGGCAATTGGATAATTGTAGAGGCAAATGTCATAGAGCAAAGGTTGTAGAGCAAAGGCTATAGAGCAAAGGGAATAGAGCAAAGGCTATGGAGCAAAGGCTATAGAGCAAAGGCTATAGGGCAAAGGCTGTAGAGCAAAGGCTATAGAGCAAAGGGAATAGAGCAAAGGCTATGGAGCAAAGGCTATAGGGCAAAGGCTATAGAGCAAAGGCTATAGGGCAAAGGCTATAGAACAAAGGCTATAGAACAAAGGCCATAGAGTAAAGGCTATAGAACAAAGGCTGTAGAGTAAAGGCTATAGAACAAAGACTGTAGAGTAAAGGCTATAGAGCAAAGGCCTGGTTCTAATAACACACGGCAGAACACCAATACATATGGAGTGTAAGAACTTCAGTTAGTACCTTCAAACTCAAAGACACACTGATTCAAATGTCAATGAAATCGAAAATGGCTTAAGTCCATCAAAGAGCATGCATCTTGTTGTGAGAACATGTGCGTGAAAGCTTACTGTTTCAAATGAGCCGCATGCAATGTAGTAGATCTGCTCGTCAACAAGAGTTTTGACCACCTTGGGGGTTGTCATTTTTGTGTTGACGCCAATACCGAGCTGTCCATACAACCCTAGGGAAGGGAATGGAATTTGCATGAATGTTCAATAGACATGGAATTAGAAGCCTTTTTAAGAATGACTGCCACTGAATGGAGTTCAGAGGATAAAAAGGTCACAACCAAGAATGGGAAGAGGTGGTTGGGTAGCGAAAAGTAAATTCTATTTCACCTACCTGACCCAAAAGTGAAAACATACCCCTAAAACATAAAGAAGGTCGTTAACGAAACACCAGTAGATAAACAATTTCTACAAGAAGAAAGCATGGTTAAGATTAAATGCACCTATATAGAATGACCTCTAGCAAATTTTCAATGTACACCGCAATGTTGAGAAGGAGTTGCTTATTACAACATTACTAAAATTGTCATGTTTGTCAGTTTATACTTGAAATTCATCCAAGGATGCAAAATAATTTCTAATATCATCTGTGCTGGCTGGCATTTCCAATACAATTTTCTTGCGAATTTACAGCTTTGAGATTCCGAAAATGTTCCAGTTTTGCAAATAAAATACAAACCTTGGATGAAAGGACAACGCTGTGAGAATGCCCAGCGGCGACTTTGATGGCCTTCTGGGAATTCAGCAAAGCCACATTGACGGGGGTCTTGGCATTCTCAGCAGACTTCACACCAAGCTGTCCATGAATACCCCATCCCCACGCCCAAACTTTGTGATCTCCGTCTATTGCGAGGGTGTGGTAATAGCCAGCAGCAACAGCAACAACATTCTTTGGCGTCAGCTGTGAGATCAAGCATGGTCGACTGCGACGGCGGTTGTCACCAACTCCGAGCTGAAAAAATCGCGAGAAAAGAGGTATGAGGCAAGACACGAAGAAGCCTTGCTGCAACGGCCGAGTCTAGAGAGAACGCTTTGCCGCGCGGCTTAACTAAGAAAAAGACGAATTTGCTGCAACGGCCGAGTCTAGAGAGAGAGAACGCTTTGACGCACGGCTTAACTAAGAGAAAGAAGAATTTGCTACAACGTCCGAGTTTAGAGAGAATGCATTGCCGCGCGGCTGAATTATACAAGGATCATTAGAATATGAATATAATTACTAACATAAAAGTCATTTACCTGAAAATAGTGGCACATTTACTAGAGAGGGGGAATAATTCGCAGCTAAGAGTTTGTGGTAATTACTTAAACTAAAGAACACACCTGTCCGAGGTTATTGAATCCCCACGAGTAAACCTTAAGTAGAAAAACAAGTAGGAAAACAAAAATTAGTGTAATTTTAAGGCGCATGATACCGTGCAAGTCAAATGACAAGAAAACAGACAACTAAAAATTAGGATTAAGTAGTCATTGACATTTTTGGACCGAGTGCTGTCATACATGTTAAAAAAGAGCTAGAATAAATTTTATTCGGAAGAAAACAAGCAAATTACATTTCATCAGGGGTGAATCTACATTTTACTGCCATTGTTAGCTAAGTATTGTTACTTTTATAAGAAAGTATGTTTTCGAAGAGTGGATGTAGCCATAGAGCAACAAAATTACGAAGACGAACCCCCTCTCTGCATACAGCAACAGTATGTGCAGCCCCACAAGCTATCGAGAGGACTTGTATCCTTAAAAGAACCAAAATGAAGTCACATCAACACTAGCACTAGTGTAAATAGCATTCAGAAATAGACTTGCTGGGTATTCAACTCGAAAAAAAGGATATTTCAATAGAACTCGGGATTTCAAGATACATGTGGATCATCCGAAATTCCGGATAATCGAGAATACACAAATAACGACAAAAATCATAAAAATAAACAAGAAAAGTGTTTTCTGAGAGTTTACTTCTAAAGCACACATTACAAACTGAAACACTTGCACACTATGTACTTGTAGTGACTCTATTTAGGCCTGTTTACATCAATTTTTCCTTCTCATTCATTCCATCATTTTCCCACATTCTCACATCGCAGCACAGGCATCCTCTACGTCACTCTCATATCACGCATTCGCTAATCCCTATTGTTTACTTAATCTTTGCCACGCTATTCAGTTCAGTCATCACCTTCACTCGCCCTTCCTATCCTTTGTTTTCCTTACATCATTCGTGTTAATTTTAGATATTCATTTCTGTATATAAGCATGTTAATTTTTATGTAAGTTAGTTCAGTTCAGAGTTCAGTTACAATCAAGCAACACACTGTCTCTCTCTCTGACTCCGTGTTCTCTGCACGCAAAATAAGACTCGCTGGGTTTGGAAATGACACGATAGTCGATTGATGGTTTTATTAGTGAACGAATCGCACATAACAAGGCTCAATTCTCGTTACACTAA